>OX940956.1:16688596-17315843 GCA_954870475.1 Euphrasia confusa
TCGAGGACATTCCTCTTGTTGAAACCGTGAAGGATTTGCCTATTATATCTCCGTATTGTTTGGGTGTTGAAGAGGACGTAGAGGAAGTTATTATCGAATGTGAAGATATGAACGAATCATCTCCCTCATCTCCGTTTCGTTTACCCGACGGGAAGCCGAGTGAGATCCTTGCAAACCAATCTCTCAAGCCGCATGATCCGGGTATAAGCAAGATGAGATCCGCTTGGAGTTTTGGTAAAAGAATATACGGTTTGGTTGATCTAGGGATCGAGATTAGGTATTCCACTTCTAGAACTATTGACCACTCTTTGAATGAGCCTCTTGAAGGAAGCGAGCGTGTGTTAGTTCCCGATTTAGGCAAAATGGGAGTCTCTTGCGGTTTGAATACAAGCATATCGAGGTTGGTTTTCTTAGGAGTTGATGTTGAGTTTTCCGACGTTCGGCCAATTGATGATGTCTATATTGAAGAGTGTTTCCCTTTGGCCGAGATGGTGTTTTTAAGGAAATATAGCTCAATCTTTTTAGTGGTTGAGGTGGATGGAACGAGGAAGCTTGATTTATTTTCCATGATTAGATACCTCACTTGGATTTTTTGTTCTTATTATAGGAAGTCCCTTGTCCCCTTGGCCGAGATGATCTTCCTCCGGAGGTTTAGTTCGATATTTTTACCGGTCGAGGTGGAAGTTAATGTTGATCTACATCTTGGTGCATGTGTTGGCGAGATGCCCATACCAAGGAGCTTCGATTTGGTTAAAACATTTTGATACACTACCACACATGGTCTTTATCTCTCTTATTTGGAGGATCGTGCTCCCTTGGCCCCGAGATGTTATTCTTGAGGAAGTATAGTTCCATATTTTTAATATGCAAGATGGTGGATCATTGATGTGGTTGAGCTCGAGACTAGAAACGAGCGCTTTGTGGGAGGCACCCCACACTATGTCGAGCTTATGACGTTAACCAAACGCTTCTTGGGAGGCAACCCATGGTTTTATTTTCTTGTTTTTATTTTTTGTAGGATTTATTTGTTGGAGACTACTACTCTATGCCCGTGGACCCACCAAAGTGACCCGATGAGATGATTTCCATGGATGATGCCATCACCGCCACCGCTTTCTTATGATCCTTGATAGGTTTGGCCGTGACGACTCACGGCCCCGGTTATCTCTTTCCTCCCTTCCTTGCTCTACTCTTTGATTGAGATACAAGGTTTTTGTTGGATTTTATGTTGTGGATTGTGGATGGTGGTCGTGTGACCTTATATATTTACTTGGTGGTGTTTTTGTGGATTTTGTGGATGTGTTTGTGTGTTGGTTTCCTATTGTGCTTAATGATACTCTTTTTAATCGTCTTCCTCCTTTCAAAACCTCGATGTCGTGATGTTGTCGCATGAGGACATGCTTTTATTCTAAAATGTGGAGGGGAGATTTATTTTGAGTTGTATGAATTTATGGTTCTCCTATTCTATTTTGAAACTTTAAAACTCGTTTTAGGTTTTTGGGTTAAATTTTAAAAATATTTTACGCACTCGTTATTCACTCGGTGGGAGATAATCTTAGTATCTTTGTTTATCTCGGTTGTTCCATATTTCCAAAGACCCGTGTGAGATTTTGAGCCTATTTGTTCCGTTCTTTTTGAGGGTATATGAAAATAATCTCGTTGAATATTTTTTGTGAACCTCATGCTTTTATTCTTTCAATGATGTTGCTATTGATGTAAATTAGAGATAACTAGAACTTGTGCATGTTGAATTTCAAAACTCGATGTCATAACCGGTTTGATTTCGGAAATGAGAAGAACAATCGCTTAGGATTAACCTTTTGAGCCTTATTTTCTTAAACCCCGAGCCCGTCGAGGGACACCCTAGAAAGCCCTTTTGTGCCTACATGTAAACCGTTTCATTCATGTCCATACACTTACCCGTTTGAAGGATTGGTGTGTAATGAAGAAATATGATTTGATCCTTGGTTGTTATTTGGAGGATTGGTGTGTAATGTAGAAATATGATTTGATCCTTGGTTGTCTGATGTTTGGAACGTGTTAAAGAAGTGGGGTGAGCTAGTGATTTTCTTGATATGTTCGATGTAATACTCCGTCTCAAATATAAGAAAAAAAAAGAAAAAAAAAAGTGATATGAAATAATGTGAGACAATAAGGAGTGTCATTTGTTGAATTTTGTATTGTGTTGTAAGCTCGTCTCGTCGGCCCGTGTGGGTGAATATGAAGTTGTGTTGATCCTTGAGTTGTTGAATTTTGAAGGAGGGGTTGAGTTGAAAAGTTCTAATGGGAGGTTAAGGAGTCATAAGGAAGGGCACATCTTGCCGAAATAGTCCACTTTATCCAAAATAAAATCCCGAATACCTTTAGCTTAGCCCCGTTTCACCCTCGTGCGATTAGAGTTCTTTGATCCGTAAGATAACCTACTTTGATGAGTGGAGTCTTTCACATGTATAAGCTTATGGTTGAAATTTCTTTATGTGCAACATTGTTACTTGAGGTTCTTCCCCTTATTTTCACTTTGAGCTCCATTTCTTGATACATGCAAGTTCTATATTGGTTTGACTCTTTCACTTGCATAGTTATTGTGTGAATTCTTAACCCCGAGTGTGAAAAAGAAAGAGCGTATCTTGGTGAGGGAAATTGGTTCAACCGTGAGAAGACATTGTGTATCATGAATGATCTCTTTTTGTTGAGATTTTAACTTGTGTGAGTTTTGTCGTTTCCATTTACCCCATGTACCGAGAACTTGTGTAGAGTTGATGATAAATGACGAAATATGTAAATTCCAATCTTTTGAATGGTTGATTGTTGCTTGAGGGCAAGCAATGTTCTAAAATGTGGAGGGGTTGTTTCGCCCGTAGTTGGTGTGAATTATACCCCATTTTGTGTGTCTATATGCCCGTTTCTTGTACATTTTGATGGAATTTCCTCAATTATTGTTGAATCTCTTACTTTGTTGAAGTTTCATGGTGAAATAGGGATTTTGAGCTTAAACGAGAGGATTCCGGAGAAAAACGAGCCAAAAACGAGGACGGTGAAGTGTTGAAGAAGACTAGAGACTGGGCGCGACCGCACCCAAACGGGAGCGACCGCTCCGGATTCTCCTCTTCACTTCGATGAGTGGGCGCGACCGCACCCAAACGGGAGCGACCGCGCCCGATGCAATTTTCACTTCGACCACTGGGAACGACCGCACCCAAACGGGAGCGACCGCGCCCGATGCAATTTTTACTTCGACCACTGGGAACGACCGCACCCAAACGGGAGCGACCGCTCCCGGGGCACTCAACCTTCGACCCTCCGGCGCGACCGCGCCCAAACGGGAGCGACCACTCCCTGCTCGCGATGGCTTGCCCTGTTCTGTGCAGCTGAAGTAAAATATTCACCACGCCTTCGTTAACCGTCGGATCGACCTGAATTTTGGACAACACCTTCACAACATCAGGATATTCATATTCAACGGTAGGATTGGACAAATTCCTTTCTGTCAAGAAGCTATCGGCTCCAGAACGCACCAGCAATGTTAAAGGAGAAATTAAAAAGATTAAATTGTTGACTTGGGTTGACTTGGCTTACGGGACATTTTAAGGGCATTGGGTCATTTTAATTGGTATGGATGTGTATCTATAAATAGAGGATAATGTCTCATTTGAGAGTAGTGACTCATTGGTGTGACAAATTTGTAGGAACCCATTTTACTTTTGTAGAGAGAAAAAGTCACCATTTTGTAAATAATTAAAATAGTACTCTAGATATTTTATTTTCTTGTTCTTCAAGTTCTTCATTTCAAGCATTTTAATTCTTAGATCTTTCATTCCTCGTTAGTTTTCTCGTATTTTTACATTCACGTTTTGTTCTCGGATCGTCGAGCCCGTTCTATTCATCGGATCAATTTTCGTTGGGTGATACATCGAAGATCGACTCCTCGTTTGATCGGTATCTTCGTTCCCTTTAATTGTTATTTCATTTATGCATGCTCTTTACTTGATTTTCTTGTTTATTAGCTTTAGTATCATGTTAGGCTAGATTTATTGGTTTGGTAATTGGTGATTTGATCAAAGGATGAATGGTTGATTTATCTTGATTGTTGGCCATGTTGATTGGGTTAATTTGTTTATTTGTTATTGAACTTGATCGATTGTTGAAACCGAGACCTACCCGGAGACGTTTCACTTGAGCGAGTCTATGGCCCGGTTTTTATTGTTATTGACCCGATTCCGAGGTGAAATGATCCAAATAGCAAACCTCCGTTTTTATTATTGATTTATTGTTTATTTGCTCTTACATGTTTTCTTGTATTTCATTTAGTAGTTGTTAGCATATATTTTCTTCTCTTTCCCCCCATTTATTGAGATAATTTGTACACAAAGCAAATGTTGAACGCACTAATTAAACGAACACTCCGAGCCTACACTCCTCGAGAGAATGACTTGGGTCGTCCTTGCCAACTTACGCTACGAAGGGCCTCGTCCTCTTGCGAGTCGAGACCCCGAGTAATTATTTTTAGCGCACTCGGGGGCGAGTCAGCCCCGACTTACTTTCAACACTCCACCTTTACCGAAGTTGGTACCCATTCGGATCTAAGGTCTGAGAGAGATAAGATTACCATTCAGGACCGGACCGTACCTTGCAGTACCGAGGGTTCGAATATGCCTATCGACCATCTTGATTCTCACAGTTCTTGTGCCGCGTATCTCACACGATGTGTCATGCCCCATGACCACCGTTCCACCGACACTCTCATCAAAACTGTCAAACAAATCCATGTTTCGACACATGTGATGCGAACAACCAGAATCCAAGATCTATCCCTCACTCGTTCCCCAAATCAGAGACAACCAGTAGTTCCCCATCGGTGAAACCTCCTTCTCCGGAATCGGCCACCTTCGATTCCTTTCTCCGATTCTTCAGGGCCTGAAAATCCCCCTTCACGTGGCCCTTTTCCTTGCAGTAGTGACAAACACCCTAGAATTTCTCCCATGCTCCACCTTGGACATTAAGAAATTCACCTAGATTTTCACCACTCCCTTTTTCTTGTAGTAATGACAAACCCCCTGGAAGAGTGCAATGGGTAACCAAATAGCAGCCTTTTTCTTGATACTTATTTGGATTTAACATGGAAGAGTGATAAGCACGATGCTTTTCGGACTCTGCCATGGGTAACCAAATAGCAGCCTCAGAGGCAGCGGAAGTTTTGGTATAACTCCGGGATAATCTCTGGGACTTAGATGTGATTCTTAATTTGCCAAAGGCTATGTAAATAGCGGTGCAATGGCAAATGGTAAGAAATCACAAGTCCATAAGTGTAAGATAACACATAGTGCAAGTACCACCTGATACGAGTCATCGTCGAGGGAGACGACGCTGTAGTCACCAAGATAACTTCAGAGCGGCGACCTAGATTGCTCATTCACATAGTACTTCTTGGAAGTACACTTTAAGCACGTGATGAGTATGGGAGTCGGGAGTTTGGAGGAAATGACTAGACCTTAGTACAAGTGGGAGATTGTTGGAGTTGTGTACTTAATGTCTAGATTTAAGTAAAGGAAACTCACGATCCATTGCCATTAATCTATTTAATTAAATAAACAATTATTTGCGTTTAATTATTTATAATTAAATATATGCAAATCATAGTCCTGGATTTTATACGTTGTAGTTAGTATGGTGCAAGCATGGGCGCACAGAAGATCATACTATCGGTTACTCGTATTTAATCGAACAGTTGCTCACGACCTAGATGGACACGGACCAATCCATCGGTATAGTCGTTGTGTGAGAGAGAAAATAATTTATCTTAATTATTTTATCACACTTGTACACTTGGTGTATTGAGCGGATCTGCTTGAGATTTATCGATTAGGATTGCCGGCGATAATCGATTTAAGTCTCAGTGTATTTTATTCTTAATCCCCGATACTATTGCGGGTGTGTATATTTAATATAAGTGACTTTGATTTTCCAAAGGAATTGACCGGTTTAATTACTGGGTCAATTACCGGTTAAGTTGGGTCACTATATTTTATATATGGCATGTCGTGAATACTTGACGGGAAAGTGTATCCCGTAAGGGTTGATAATATCCCCGAGATGAGTTCATAAGGAATTATTATGTAAACCCTGCAGGTGGATTTGTTCCGCATAATAATTAAGGTTGAATGGTACTAGTCTCGGATATAAGAGATGAATAAATTAATTAGCAATAAATTAATTTTATTCATGGATATTTATATCTTAAATACACAGAATAAATAATACTACCGGAGAAATATTATTTGATATAATATGGTTTAATATTGGGAGTGCAATTAATTTTATATAGTGGAAAATAGAATTAATTAATATTAATGGATTAATAGATTTGGGCTTGGGCTCAATTTAATCATTAATATTGGAAGCCCAATATTCCACCTCCTTAAGATCCCCTACGTAGCCTATAAAAGCACTACATGGTCTTCTCTATTCTCATAACTTGAAGATCACAATTCTAGAGAGAGAAAGTAGAGAAGGAGATCCATGGAGTTCGGAAGATCGTCGCCCACCCGACGTTCGAGCTAGTGCAAGGAATACGTGGGAAGGTCTCAAGGTCTTCATAGATCTCGTTTCTCCGTACAACGAGAACAAAGGTAAAATCGTGAAAACCCCCTCTATGATTTTATCGTTTAATTATCGTAAAAATATCGTGAACCAAGATCCGAGAACGCGACCTTTGTCGAGGTTGAACCGGGCGGTGGTGATCGAAGATCACCGGACCGCCGGCGGCTCAACGGCTCGAGCAAGAGAGGGTCGAGAGGGGCGAGCCTCGGCTGGACGCCGAGACTCGATCGAGCGCGTGCTCGATCGTCCGGATGGGCTCGACGCGAGCTGCGGTTTCTCCCGCAGCGGACTCGCGTGCGATGCGAGCCTCGTCCGGGGACGACCAGCGGGCTGCTGGGAGCAGCCCGTACGATTGCTCAGCGCCGCTTGCACGGCGCGATCGCCGCTTGCGCGGGCTGATCGCCGCTCGCGCGGCTGGGCCGCCGCTCGCGCGGTGGCGGGCTGTGGTGATCGCATGCCACGATTTTGATCGTGGCGGATGTGCGATCACCTAGGGCATGGCTGGGCAGCCCCCTATGGCTGCTACGAACAGCCGCGAGCCCCACACGGGGGCTCGACCGGACAGCCGCGGGCTATCCCCGTGGTTAGGGTTTCGGTTGGGTTCTATCCCCGTGGAGGTTCGTGGTGGTGTTCCGGCAATCGGGAGTCGATTGGAATTGTCGTTCCGCAATTTGACAATTCCGGATATTCGATCTCCAAAGGATTTCGGTCGGAATTAATTAGATAATTAATTTTATTTAATTTATTAATTCCGGGATATCGATTTCCAACAAAAACCTCCTTCATCGTCTCCCTCGATCGCAAAACCGCGACCGCATGAAACAAATCACCGGAGGGATAGAGTGCAATTATACCTCACCTTTCTATTCTTCCATACCTTCTCTTCTGGCTCCATCGCGTTTGACATCTTGTCCATGCCTCAGCAACGCATCATCAAGATACATGTTGGTTAGAACCATTGAACCAACTCCACCTTGAGCCGCCATGAAGAGAACCACGTGTTCCGATCTAACACCGAATATCAACCATCGTTGCCATCTCCCAAAATATTCTCGAGCTCCACCTGGATCTAGAAACACCAATATCCGCAACGCCCGCCTTGTATGGATTCCCCGTCCGAGATCCCTACGAAAGCTTGTTGTAAAACGACGATGTATAGTACGAACAATATGCGGAACCCCGAATATAACTCAACAATAAATAAAGAAGGAGACAAGAAAAGAAGACAAAGAATTTACGTGGAAACCCAAATCGGGAAAAACCACGGGAGGAACGACGAGAACTTTTACTATAATATTGTCGATGATTACAAGGATTGATATACACTCTAAAACCCTCTAATCTCACACAATATTATCTCTCTCTATGATGGTGTGTTAACTCGTGTTCTAATTGTGTCTATGGAGATCCCTATTTATAGGTGTAGAAAACCCATAAATTAGGTAACCAATAGGAATAGGAAAACCCTTTTTCCTAATATATGACTCCTAAATCCATAAGGAATAGAATTATATTATATTAAATATAATTCTAATTTTCCTAAATAAGGAAACAAAATTCCTACGGATTCGAGTCATATTTTAACAAAGCTCTTGATAACAGGTCACAGGATCGTAACCTAGCTCTGATACCACTTGTTGTGCTCTTTACGATCCTTTGACACCACTTGTTGCGATATTGAAACTATATCTCTCAAGGCTCTCGAACTATATATCAGATGCGAAGAAAAAGATAAACGAAAAGAACGAACACACAATTTATGTGGAAACCCAAAACACGGGAAAAAACCACGAGAAGAAAGAAATCCACTACATCGTTGAGGCTTACAATAATTCACCCTATGATTTTCGTCTACCGGAGAACCTCAATTTATAGGTGTAGCAAACCTATCAAATTAGAAACTATTAAAATTAGGAATAAATCATTTTCCTAATACATGACTACTAAATTAATAAAAAATATAATTATATTCTTAATATAATTATAATCTCTTTAAACAAAGAAACAAATAAAACCGGAATAATTGGACTTCGATTTACACGGACAGAATCCGCGCCTTCGATTCAGCATCACAAACGAGCAGCCCCACCCACATATGTCAACATTCATTCAACACGACATGTCAGCATGACATGTGAAGCCCACTGAAATTACGTCTTCGACGTAGGATACCAACTTTTCGTGAAGTCGGTCTTAAAATAGTCTTCGTTCGCTCAACCACACTTCGTAAACACTCCCTTGAAGCAATGTGTATATGATCGAACTCAAGTAGTTAAGTAGTGAAGACAAAGATTGTATAATAGTTTCATTTCATTGATAAACAAAACTAACTATTACACTTGTGGAGAAAGGTAGACGGAATGATCAAGAGTCGTATCCCAAGTGACGCAGCACTCCAACGAACTAATGATCTAGTACTATATCACCTAGAGCTAAATCGCATAACTCTACTATCGGTGCACAGCACAAAACAACTACCAAAACTCTTAAAGCTATAAGCCGTAAACAACGAACGTTGATACTCAGATATCGGATTTCGTTCTCTCAAAATCGTCAAAAGATGTCATCCAACTTCATGGGTATATATAGGTGAGCCACACATGTGAGACGTTGACGTGGCACAATCTGATTCGTCGCATGCTTAGATGATGCAACAATTCCATGGATGACATCACTTTTGGAATCTTCGATTCTTGAATCTTGGAATCTTGAATCTTCGATTCTTGAATCTTCGAATCTTGAATCTTCGATTCTTAACTTCAGACTTCAACACATCTTGACTCCGTCGATCTCAATACTTCATCTTCAACTTCATCGTGGTGAACACTCGTCGTTGAACATTTCATATTTCATCGTCTTCATTGTCGTCGATATAGTTGAGGTAGTAAAAATCAAATCCATATCGCAAGGACAGAGAATGTGAGAAATGCGACTCTGTTCGCAATTGTTGATGAGGCAGGAATTGCGACTCAAGTCGCAAGAGTTGAAGGGCCACAGGGATTTGCGACTCAAGTCGCAATTATTGAGGGTCGAGGATTTGCGAACCCGTTCGCAAAAGATGGAGATGCAAGACTTGCGACTCCATTCGCAAATGATGTGAGGCATGGGATTTGCGACTCTGTTCGCATTTGTTGAGGGTAGAAGAGAATTGCGACTCCAGTCGCACATCATGAGAAAGCAAGATTTGCGACTCCAGTCGCACATCATGAAGAAGCAAGAATTGCGACTCCAGTCGCACATCATAAAGATGGTGGAATTTGCGACTCTGTTCGCACATCATCATGAGAGTGGCGAGAATTGCGACTCTGTTCGCACATCATGAAAAGAGGAATTGCGACTCCAGTCGCATATCATGCAAGAATTGCGACTCCAGTCGCATATGATGATGGATTTGCGACTCCATTCGCATATGATGATGATGATGAATTTTGCGACTTCATTCGCAATACATGTACTTTACTTGTCCATTCACTCACTCACCTGAAATCCAATCAAGCAACGAAAATCATATGTTGTTGACAAAACAAACATTTACAATCTCCCCCTTTTTGGCACAACTCATATGAATTAGAGTTAGAAAATAAGAGTCATACAGACTCCCCCTCAACACAACATATCGAGAGTAGACTAAGTAAAATGAAAAAGGAAAACAACCATTCAACAACCAATAGAGATAAAACAATAAACCAAAAACTTAGTCGATAGATTAAACATCCAAAACATCAATAGCTGAGTTCATCAAAACAAGATATGAAAAACATGCATGATGGAAAATAATCAAGTCTTATGCATGCAGATAATAAAAAAAACAGAATAAGTAAATAGTTCAAGTTTTTCAGAAACACAGCATCAGCATCACTGAGATGCAAACTCAGAACCCTTTGGTGAGTCCGCAGGAGTAGGTGAGCGCATAGGAGAAGTCTGTGGTGAAGCGTCACCGGACTTTGCTTCATCATCTGTCTTGGCGTCACCTTCATCATCTTCAACAGCATCATCATCAGTGTCAGTGGTATGGTCTCGATGACCATAGATCTCATATTCCCCAAACTCATCTTCCCCAAGCTTGATTCTCTCATCATCATTGTCATCATCAAGATCTTCAATCTCAACATCTTCTTCAACATCTTTCAGACCGTCAGACGGCATCGCAAGTGATGCCTCTGGATGTGTGAAACTCCCAACCTTCTTTTCATCCTTCAGTTCTTCAGCAACTTTCATTTTGTCAAACTTAGGTTCTTCAACAACTTTACCTTTACCTTTCCTCAGCAGCTCATACACCTCCCCAGCCAGCATCTCTCTAACACCCTCATCATCGGTGTCCACAACTTTAGATTTAGCTATCTCAGCCAGAGCTTCCTTGATCCCATCCTTGATGAGATCAAACATAAACGTGTTACTCAGACTCTTCACAGATGAGCCAGCACTGGATCCACCCAAACCTCCCCCTTGATGGGTTATCTGATGAAGGGCATCAATGGCTTCCTTTTGCTCGATCTGAGCTTCGACCATCTCATTGTAAGCAATGGCATGAGCAGCCTGCTTTCGTTCCAAGTTTCTTGTCGTTGTAAAGCATCGATAGACAACAGCAGAGGGAACAACAGCCCGGAAGTTATTCATTGGATGAAAAGGATTTCTGTGTGGAGGCAGACCAGACTTAGGGCCAAATTTCTGAGGAACTACTCTCGGTTGAGGAGTAGGTGCAGTCTTCGTGCGCTTGACACTTGGCTGTTCTAGCTTGAGGACAGGTGCCCTTTTCTTAGACGACTTCGGGGACAAGGGCGGGGAGACAGGATCAGGAACATCCTCACGCTTAGTATAAGTAGTCCAAGGGAGATCATTCATTCTATTCTTCAGGAAAGTAGGAGTGATGTTGATGTGAGAGTTTTTCTTTACCTTCCTCTCTGTTTCCGTCATTGGAATAAACTTTTGATCAATCATCATCCCATAGATCAAGCATGGGTGAGTGAGATGAATCCTCCTGACTTCCTCAAGATCAGGCTGCTGGCGGAGAACCTCATTCGAAGCCTTAGCCACTCTGCAAATATCAGCAAATATGATCTCACCTAGATCAACCTGTTCGCCACAGCCAAGGCGAAACAAGATATGCATGAGCTTCGGAGAAAGATAGTTCTCATCAGGGTGTGCAGCCCAATTTGTCATGCCAAGTCTATGCAAAGCACCATAGAAGGCAGAGAGCTTGTTCGGAGTAGGAAGAGGTGTTCTAGCCTTGCCCTTGGTTAAGAAGGAGCCAATTTTTAGAGCATTCGCTCTATCATCAGGAGTGGGGGACATCCAGGATCCCTCAATCTCTAACCTTTTCAGGAAATTGTTAATGTTCAGAGGACGAAAGGTGTAAAGTTTCTCACGAAAAACAACACGGCCACACATCTTGTGTGACGGATCAGCGAACTCGGGGGTCAGGTTGGCGTAAAACTTTTGAATGATAGGCATAGAGAATCTGTACGTTTGAGTGACAGACTCAAGGATATGCATATCAGTGAAAAACTTCGAAAGACCATACTTCTCATAATCAATAACACGGACTTGACGATCCTCAAGAATAGGTAGATTCTCAATTAAGGTGAGACGACGTTCCGCCTTCTCAGTAAAGAAATCTGGTTTGTAGGGAGGACCACAATCCTCAACCTTCATCACATAAAATTGATCAGCCGTGGCTCCTGTTGAGCCCGAAGAGTGAGGTACGATAGGTGGAATAAAAGAACCAGAAACAACATGTTTTCCCTTATCACTCGAGCCTGGTGCTCGTGATTTCGACTTAGAGGTGTCGCCAGAAAGAGAGGGTTTAGTCTTCTTAGGGTCAGCAGCAGAGTCAGAGGGTTTAACTGTTTCAGCAGTAGAAGGAACTTTGTCAATTTTCTTACCATCAGCAGTCATCTCGCCATCAGCGATCATTCTCTCATACTCCTTGCGAGACACATTTCCTTTGAAGGTACGCAGAAAACCAGATTTAGGATCCTTAACATTCTTGCCTCCACCATGAGACACAGAGTGTGCAGGCTTGGCTGTCTTAGTAAGATCAACCGTAGGAGAGTCAGAGATGGATTTGCCAGAGCGACGATCCATCTTATCCATATGTTTCTGTAAGGCGTGAAGTGCCTTTTTCTTTGATTCAGGTGAAGGAGCCTGCTTCCAAGTATCGCGGAGAGATTCTAAAACTTCCTTATCAAGATCATCGAAAAGGTTTCCAGCGGATGAAGACATAGTGATAACACGAGTGAGATGAAGAGTGTGAAACTAAAAATCCTAAGAGTCGAACCCAACAATCGTCGAACGCCGGTTGCGTGAAGAGAGAAAACTGAGAACTTAGACTTTCGATGAAGGCACAAGTGAATAGAACCTAGAGAATATCAAAAGCTCGTAACCCTAATCCATGATTTTGAGGTCCTATTTATAGGAAAAACTTGGGCCTGCTCGTCTTGGACAAAAAGACCTGCGAAAAAGCCCACTAATCAGTACAATAACGGCCCATCAGTATAAAAATCGAATTAAATATAATAAAATATAAATCCGAAAAACTGGGAAAAAATTCTAAGTAATTAAGAAATATCAAAAATTTCGAAAATTTCCAAAAATTTCGTCGACGAGCATGAGGTAACGCTGACGTTCATCGTCGCACAGCAGGATTGATGGAGATGAAATGCTGTAACTGTTATGTTGATCATCAGAGGTGAAGCGAGGAGAACGCAAGGGGATGAGCGCGCGACTTGAGTCGCGTGCGACTGGAGTCGCAAAACAAGCGTCGTCCGCATTTGCGACTTGAGTCGCAAAAACATGCTTTCTCCTCATTTGCGAATTGAGTCGCAGGACATGCGACTGGATTCGCAATAGCTGAAAATGATTAACGTCACATGAGGTGTAGTGTGATCCGGAGTACATGCCATTTCAATGACCCATCTTGCATGAGGAGTTTTGCACTTGAAGCTGCCACACTCAATATTTGCCGTAAGAAATGAACTCCACATGATGCTGAACATGAACGAACATAATATATCACAAAACAACACATCCCGAGTTAGTATTCAAGCGTTCAACACACTGAAAACATTCAAAAACATTTTAGTGGAGATTCAATCGGTGATACCAGGCAGTGAAGAGCAAATATTTTCCCAAAATTTTTTTTTCACTTTTCATCAATCTCCAAATCAAAAATATCACACAAGGTGAATAAAAACTTTGAGGTACATGAAATAGCTCTCGAATTAAAAACCGGTGAAACGGACCGAAGTATATTGAAATAAGTTTAACTTGTCCTTCGTCGCAATCACAAGGATGCAATCGTGTTTCATCGGAACATATATGGTGAGTTAACACCGCACAAGAGATTTTAATTCATGAGTGTAAGGTGAACTCTTAAGGCACTCCTCTTGGGACTAGCGTTACTACATCAGAGGGGAGCCGGCGGACAATGTGATCCGGCGTCCTCCAGACGAGTTTTAGCTTTAAATGATTATGCAACAGATGCTCATTACAGCAGTCAGAGGGGAGCAAGGATCATCCTGCATCTCCGAAGTGTGATGGTTGAGCATCTTAAATTATAGCGTCTATGTGCTACCTTTCGAAGAGGGGAGCCGGCGGACAAAGTGATCTGGCGTCCTCCGTTACTTGGTATTATAGATCAATGCAAATGAGCTAATGGGAGTTATATGCCAAGTTCACATGTTTACACTCAGAGGAATAAATACACTTGGGTCTGAAGACTAAAGCGGCCTCGATCCATGTTCATCTGATTAGATTAATTCACGACGATCCAAAGTGCGTATTCAGAAGTAAAGAAAACAATCTTTCAGACTTCAAAAATTTCGTGAACTCTTAGAGAGAACACAGGCAGAGAGAATTTCTTAAATTTTTAAATCTCTCAAAGTCAAGAGGTTTGGTGAAGATGTCAGCGATTTGTTTTTCTGTTGAAATATGCTGTAGACTGACTATATCACGATCAACCAAATCTCTAATGAAATGATGTCGAATGTCGATGTGTTTAGTGCGAGAATGCTGGACAGGATTTTCGCTGATTTTGATAGCACTTTGGTTATCACAGTACAGCACCAAGGGAGCACTCTCGATAAGGTAATCATTCAACATCTGCTTTAGCCAAAGCAATTGAGTGCAGCAACTCCCAGCTGCAACATACTCAGACTCAGCTGTCGATAGAGCGATGCAATTTTGCTTCCGACTATGCCATGACACTATGTTATTGCCAAGGAAGCAGCAGCATCCAGAAGTGCTCTTTCGTTCATCATTGTCACTCGCCCAATCCGCGTCGGAGAAACCGACAAGATTTGCTGTAGTGTCACAGGCATACCAAATACCGAGATCAGAAGTTCCAGAGATGTAGCGGAGTATCCGTTTCACAGCTCGTAGATGGTCCTCCTTAGGATCAGCTTGGTACCTGGCACACATACAAACACTAAACATTATATCAGGGCGAGTAGCAGTTAAATAAAGTAAACTCCCAATCATAGATCGATAGAGTGTTTGATCAACACTTCGACTCTTAGTCGACATAGATAACCGAACAGTTGTAGCCATGGGAGTTTTTGCGGGCTTAGCATGGTGCATCTCAAACTTCTCAACCATATTTTTCGCATATTTGCTTTGTGAGACGAAGATCCCATTCGGTCGTTGAGATATCTGAAGACCCAAAAATTGGTGTAGTTCTCCTTCAAGACTCATCTGAAATGTTGAAGACATAGAATCCGTGAAAGCTTTCACGAGCTTGGGGCACGTAGCACCAAATACAATGTCATCAACGTAAATCTGAGCAACCATCATATGTTTGCCATCACGCTTCAAGAATAGGGTCTTGTCGACAGAACCACGAACAAATCCAAACTTTAGAAGATAGTCTGTCAGACACCCATACCACGCCCTCGGTGCTTGCTTCAACCCGTATAAAGCTTTGTGAAGCTTGTAAACATGATTCGGCTTCTTCGGGTCCTCGAAGCCTTTCGGTTGAGCAACATACACTTCTTCTTCTAGTACTCCATTTAGGAATGCAGCTTTGACATCCATTTGTCTAAGTTTGATGCCGAGATGGCAAGCAATAGCAATCAGAAGACGAATAGACTCAATGCGAGCAACTGGAGCAAAAGTTTCATCAAAATCTATCCCTTCCACTTGGGCATAGCCTTGTGCAACGAGACGAGCTTTGTTTCGCACAACTTGGTTATGCTCATCCGTTTTGTTCTTGAAAATCCACTTGGTCCCAACAACATTAATGTTCGAAGTACGGGGAACCAAGGACCAAACATTGTTTCTCGTGAACTCATTTAGTTCGTCTTGCATAGCCATAATCCAGAAGTCATCCTTCATAGCTTCCTTGTAATTTTTCGGTTCCGTTTCAGATAGAAAGCAAGAGACTCCGATTTCATGGCACACAGCAGAAGTGCAGATGTTATAGAGTTCGTTGGGAGAAGGAATTTGTATCTTCGAGCGTGTAGTTCGCTCGTTCATGTTTCCAATCATCTGAGTTGGAGGATGTCTCTTCTGTACAATACGAGATCCCTCTCTAGGTGCATCAGCTGGGTTATCCACTTCTTCACTTTCTTCCTCATCAGATGATAAAGTGTCATTGTGTTGATGACTAGTTTCTCCAACCTCAAGTGGAGTGTTTGGTGAAGATACTTCAGGAGTCACACAAGTAGGTGTAGATGGGAAGGTTCGATATTCAAGAATTCCTTCCTTAACCCAATCAGCATCCACATCTTTCCCTAGAAAGTCTTGTTCATCAAAGTTTATGTTCACTGTTTCGATGACCTTCTTAGTGCGGAGATTGTACGCTCGGTATGCATGGCTGTTCTGACTATAGCCGACAAAGATACCACGGTCTGCTTTGGCATCAAATTTCTTAAGTGGATCACGATCCTTCAAGATGTAGCATGTACAGCCAAAGACACGAAAGTGCGAGACAGATGGCTTCTTGCCATTCACAAGTTCGTACGCGGTTGCCGATGTGCCAGATCGAATACTTATACGATTCAGAATGTATCCAGCGGTAGAGACGGCTTCCGCCCAAAAAGTACGAGCAAGATTTTTCGAGATTAGCATGACACGAGCCATTTCTTGCAGCGTACGGTTCTTACGTTCGGCTATCCCATTCTGTTGGGGTGTCTTAGGAGCCGATTATTCATGATGAATTCCCTTCATCAAACAAAATTCATTGAAGCTGGAATTTTCGAATTCAGTCCCGTGATCACTCCTGATCCTCTTGACCTTAGCTTCATGATTCGTACGAATCCATTTCACAATACCTTTGAAGGCATTGAAAGTCTCATCCTTTGTTGCAAGAAATCTCGTCCAAGTGTAACGAGAGAAATCATCGACTACCACTAGTACATACTCCTTCTTAGCAATGCTCTTCACTTCCATTGGACCCATGAGATCCATGTGAAGCAGTTCGAAAGGAGCAGAAGTGCTCATCAGTGTTGGTAGTGCGGGATGAGGCGTTCTCGTCAGCTTACCCTTCTGACAGTCACCGCACACTCTTTTCTCGATTTTGGGGAGTTGAGAGATTCCTCGAACTATCTCCCCCTTAACCAATTTGCTCAGATTTCGAGTGCTAGTGTGTCCAAGGCGTTGATGCCATAAATCAACTTCATCAGGAACAGTCACTGAGAAACAACTATACTCAGTTGTATAGCAGTTGTTCTTAGCACGCGGGCCTTCCATGATGCACTTCCCTTCAGCATCAAAAACCTTGCAAGAGTCTCTATCAAAACTGACATTCAGCCCTTCGTCACACAGTTGGCTGATGCTGATGAGATTTGCCACGAGTCCCTTCACATGAACAACATTTCGGATTGGTGGCAATCCTTTGATATGTAGTGTTCCCTTCCCCATAACAACGCCTTTAGCTCCCCCTCCAAACACCACGGGAGAACCAGTCATAGGCTCGTATTCTTTCAGAAATTTCTTGGTTCCGGTCATATGACGGGAACACCCACTATCAAAATACCAAATGCCTTTGTTTCCAGAGTCAGAGGCATTGAGTGCAACATTGCAAAATATAAGTTCTCTTGGTGTCCAGGATGTTGAAGTGGTGGAGTTAAGCTTAACTTCACTCTTTCGGGACTTAGGTACCCACTTCTTCTTTATACTAAGATTCTGAGATTTAGTCTCAATCACAAGTTTCGCATCCTTCTCAACTCTCAGCACCGGAGGCATGTGTTTCTTCACGCTCTTAACAGCCTCAATCTTCTTCTTTTCAGTCACCAACTCCCTGTTTGTGTCATCTCTCAGCTTAAAGCAGAAAGGTCTAATATGTCCAGGTTCATAGCAGTAGTGACACACATATTTCCTCTTTTGACGAACTTCGACCTTCTTTGAAGTCTTACCCATGACAGGTTTAGAGTGAGAAAATTTTACATTTGGTTTTTCGTTCTGAGGCTTACTCAACTTCTTCAGCAACGTCTTCTCGTATGGCAAGATACCACGAGGATGTTTCACAATGGATTTAGGAAATTGATACGTCTCCGCCTTCAAGTTAGTAGCCGAGATAGACTTTTGAGTTTCAGCTTTCGGAGATGTTGCAACCTTCTTTCCATCAGCAATTTCCTTGCGTTTCAGCCTTTCAGAATCATCTTTGGTCATACTCTCAGTAGAGTCAGTAGAAGCTTTGACAAAGGTCACTTCTTTCTTCTCAGGTGCAGTATAGATAGATTCAAAAACTTTCTGAAATCCAAGTCCAACACGACCTGGGTTCATGTAAGAGGCAGCATTGTCAAACACTGAAGAGTTAGTATTCATCTTTCTCAACAGTTCATCAGTCATCTGAAGCTTCTCCTTTAGAACATAACGTTCCTTGTCACACATAGCTAGATCAGTTTGAGCTTTCATCAAGGATGACTTTAGCTCATCATTCTCAGCGTCAGTGTTCTTGAAGAGAGTTTGGAGTTTCTTCACTTCAGATGTTTCCTTCTTCAGACTCGCCTTCAGTTTCGAATTCTCAGAGTTCGACTTCTCAAATGATTCTCTTAGTTCGACAACTTCTTTGTAGTATTTATGTTTCTCTTCGAAGAGATCATCAAATTTAATTTTCAGAATTGTCAGAGAATTATTCAATCTTTTCTTCTCATCCTCCGTCTTCTCAATCGAGTTTATCAATTCTGCAGCCTCATCACACAACTTTAGTTTCTCACTCAATATTTCACTCAAAGATTCATTCAGACATAATCGTGACACATCCAGCATGCTATTCTCAGAGATAGCTAAGTCATGTAGTCTTTTGAGTTCAGCATTACTCTTCTTCAGAGTGAGTAGTTCAGCACACTCTGCTTCAGTATGTGACACCTCAGTTGTCATCTCTGTCTCTTCAGCTCCAGACATAGGTTCAGATTCACAATCTGAGAAGATATCATCATCACAATAGTTTCGATTCACTGAAGCCACACGAAATATGTTATCAGCTGTTGCAGTGTCTTTTAGAAAAGAATCGAAAACAAAGTTTTCAACCTCCACATTCTCGAGGTCAAATGTTTCACCAAAAGTGACAACTAGAGCGTTGTCTTCCTCGTCATCAGAGTTATCGTTATCAGATGCATCGTTCTCAGAGATCACATCTTCATCATCAATCACCACATAGCTCACGGGCAGCTTCTTCTTTCGATGCAGGTTAGGACATTCATACTTCACATGTCCATATCCTTTACATTCAAAGCACTGCATCTTTGAAACATCTTTGCTATTAGAAGTGTAAGGAGATAGCTTTGTGCCTTTAAACTTCTTGTCAGATGAAGACCCCTGATTTCGATTGTCCGGAGTGTTCGGATATGAGTTAGAACTTTTCTGAAATTTTCGGAAATTTCGAGCTCGGTTCTTTCTCTTAAAATCTTGTTTCACAAGATAGGTGACTATATCAGTCAAAACAGCAAGTTTGTCCGGATTGTTAGAGTTCATCAATCGTTCAATGTCCTCTGCTTCCTCATCGTCGGACTCATTCAAATCAGCTGAAAAGCTACTTTCACACTTCTCATTTTTCAAACGAGATTGTTGAGATTTTGTGCTTCTTGAACTTTTTCCCTTCTCAGATATCTTCAGTGCGGTCATTGGTTCATAGACGAGTGACATATCTGGGTTGCTTCGTACCTTGAGAGTTAAGTCATAGTTTCTCAAGTCAGCCATCAAGTCAGCATAATCCCAGTTTTGGTTTCCATCGTTGCGTGCTTCAATGGTTAGCACCTTGCTCTCGAACCTAGAGCTTACACTTGATAGAACCTTCTCATAGACCATGATAGCAGGAAAGACTTCTCCCAGTTCAAATGCCTCATTTACATATCTCATCACCTTGTCCAGGTAGTCATTTATGTCTTCATCTTCTCTCATGCGGAGTTGATGGAACTGGGCAGTTATAGTTCTGATCTTTGAGCGCTTAACAGCGTGACTACCCTCACACGTTCTTTGTAGTGTCTCCCATGCATCTCTGGCAGATGTGCAATTCTTGACCAACTGATACATGCTGAGATCCAGCCATTCACATATAAGTAGAAGAGCTTTGCTATTCGCAGTAGACAAGTCATGCTCTTCCCTAGTCCAACTACGTTCAGGCTTAGGGGTTCTAAGACCATCAGCATCTTCAGTATAAGGACGCTCCCATCCTTCCAACACAGCCATCCATGCTCTTGAGTCAAACCCCTTGATTCTAGCAGAAACTTTCGCTTTCCAGTTAGAATAATTTTGATGAGTAAGCATAATCGGTTTCTGAACAAACATTGACGACTCCATTGTAGCGGAAATATGGAGTCAAGTAACGGATCACGTCTTATAAGTATGACGTCCCGCTCTGATACCAATTGAAATTACGTCTTCGACGTAGGATACCAACTTTTCGTGAAGTCGGTCTTAAAACAGTCTTCGTTCGCTCAACCACACTTCGTAAACACTCCCTTGAAGCAATGTGTATATGATCGAACTCAAGTAGTTAAGTAGTGAAGACAAAGATTGTATAATAGTTTCATTTCATTGATAAACAAAACTAACTATTACACTTGTGGAGAAAGGTAGACGGAATGATCAAGAGTCGTATCCCAAGTGACGCAGCACTCCAACGAACTAATGATCTAGTACTATATCACCTAGAGCTAAATCGCATAACTCTACTATCGGTGCACATCACAAAACAACTACCAAAACTCTTAAAGCTATAAGCCGTAAACAACGAACGTTGATACTCAGATATCGGATTTCGTTCTCTCAAAATCGTCAAAAGATGTCATCCAACTTCATGGGTATATATAGGTGAGCCACACATGTGAGACGTTGACGTGGCACAATCTGATTCGTCGCATGCTTAGATGATGCAACAATTCCATGGATGACATCACTTTTGGAATCTTCGATTCTTGAATCTTGGAATCTTGAATCTTCGATTCTTGAATCTTCGAATCTTGAATCTTCGATTCTTAACTTCAGACTTCAACACATCTTGACTCCGTCGATCTCAATACTTCATCTTCAACTTCATCGTGGTGAACACTCGTCGTTGAACATTTCATATTTCATCGTCTTCATTGTCGTCGATATAGTTGAGGTAGTAAAAATCAAATCCATATCGCAAGGACAGAGAATGTGAGAAATGCGACTCTGTTCGCAATTGTTGATGAGGCAGGAATTGCGACTCAAGTCGCAAGAGTTGAAGGGCCACAGGGATTTGCGACTCAAGTCGCAATTATTGAGGGTCGAGGATTTGCGAACCCGTTCGCAAAAGATGGAGATGCAAGACTTGCGACTCCATTCGCAAATGATGTGAGGCATGGGATTTGCGACTCTGTTCGCATTTGTTGAGGGTAGAAGAGAATTGCGACTCCAGTCGCACATCATGAGAAAGCAAGATTTGCGACTCCAGTCGCACATCATGAAGAAGCAAGAATTGCGACTCCAGTCGCACATCATAAAGATGGTGGAATTTGCGACTCTGTTCGCACATCATCATGAGAGTGGCGAGAATTGCGACTCTGTTCGCACATCATGAAAAGAGGAATTGCGACTCCAGTCGCATATCATGCAAGAATTGCGACTCCAGTCGCATATGATGATGGATTTGCGACTCCATTCGCATATGATGATGATGATGAATTTTGCGACTTCATTCGCAATACATGTACTTTACTTGTCCATTCACTCACTCACCTGAAATCCAATCAAGCAACGAAAATCATATGTTGTTGACAAAACAAACATTTACACCCACCCACTTAATTCTTTAATTAAGACGACGCTTAATCCCTTAATTAAGATGTGCGCATAAGATATGAAACACGTCCAACTCGAGTC
Source organism: Euphrasia confusa (assembly GCA_954870475.1). Classification (NCBI taxonomy): domain Eukaryota; kingdom Viridiplantae; phylum Streptophyta; class Magnoliopsida; order Lamiales; family Orobanchaceae; genus Euphrasia; species Euphrasia confusa. The sequence continues at coordinate 16,710,479 of OX940956.1, forward strand.
CTCCGTTTTTATTCCGTTTTCATCCCGATTCGAGTCATAACTCAACATATATATACCATCACGTTAAACATGTATAAAAGTGTGAAAACAATGTATGGAATAACTTAACAGTAAACCAAATACGTGCTAACCAAATATATGCACACTAAAATTTATATTTTAAAATAGTTGTAAAGAAAACAAAAGAGAATCAGTAGGGGCATTGGAAGTTTTAAAATAGTAGACGATGTTACGATAGAAATTTCTAATAACAACTAAAGCATAGATAAACATTTATTTAATTTAATTTATTCCTCCATTCTTGATCACCTCTCTCGTTCGATATCCTCGTTTGTACCTAAAAATAGTTGTTGTCGAAAGAGTGAGCTCAACGCGCTCAATAGGGTCAATACATCATCCAATACCAGAATCAAATACATGTATAACCAATGAACATAACATGAAAATATGGTAATTTTAATAAACATGAGATCCTTTTAATAATTTGGATATTGCGAGTTGCGCCAACTATTGCGTTGGTCCCCTTCGACCCTTTTCCCCTGTTTTCGGTTACAACGAAAAATATATTTTTAATAAATTCACATAAATGCACACATAGAGACACATATAATGAAACACGTAGTAAACAAGGTAATTCGACAACATGACACCTACCTTGATTAGCTGGGACGTGAACGAGAAAATCCAAAGTGCGTCTAAGACCTTTGAGGATTGAAATAACAACTTCTAAATCCTGAGGGGCTGAATGTATAATTTAAAAAACTTAGTATGGACTAAATAATATTATTTGTAAATTAATGTGTAGTGGCCCATAATATATTAAACTTCCAAGGACTGTTGTGCAATAAATTTTAACAAAAGTAAAAGGTGTGTTTATTAGTGAATGTATGAGTTCACGCTTTTGTAAATATCTTATCTCCGTGAAACAAATACTTGGGAGAGTGGAAGTAAGGTGAATCTGGTGGCGATGGTTTAGGCTGCTTTAGGTATCAGTACTATGACTTTCAATCTAAACGGATTCAATTTCAACCAATCCGTAGTTGATAGTCAAGGCCGCGTAATTAATACGTGTGTTGATATCATCAACCGGGCTAACTTTGGTATGGAAGTTCTGCATGAACGTAATGCTCATAACTTTCCTTTAGACCTAGCTGCTATCGAAGCTCCAACAAATGGATTATTTGGTCCAAGGCCTCCAAGCAATATTTGAAGAGGGATTATTGGGTTTGTGTATCATAGAGTATATATTTATTCTTATTTGTTTTTGGACAAAAAGGGAGAGGTTAATATGGGCATCGATTATTAAGGATTCAATTGGCAATTGTCTGGTTTTGAATTTGAGAGGGTGCTGCTATGGTAGTTTCGATCAAAACCCTAATTTTCTACAGGTTGTGATTTACCGACACTTTTTACTTAAATACACGGGCCAAGATACGGGAGGACTTGGATAAAGGTTGTTCGAGTACGAAGGCAGTGGGAAAGAGAAATTACCAAGATCCTATTTTGGCTATGTGTATATATCTATGGGCAGAATATTGATGTTCGTTACATAAACTTATTATTGTGAAATAATTACAAATGGACAAGGGATAAGATTATGTACCTACGGCCGTGCTTGTTCTGGCTTGCTGTGCTCGGTCTTGTCCTAAGAGGATTTATTTTTATTTTAAGTAAGAAGAATTATTAATATTTCTTGCTTGTTAAGAAATCTTTTAATAAAAAAATTAAAATTATATTAATTATATTTGGTTAAATCAAAATATTAATTTTATAATTATCATTATATTATTTATTAAATTTAATGTTTAATTTAAATATATTCTATTTTGTAGTTTAATTTATTAAATTAGTTTATAAATTTGTAAATTTAATTAGATATTTAAGATTTAAGTAAATAAAATTTTGGGTTGTTACACCGTTAATCGACGTCTTACGAGAACAGGGTCCTACGAGAACAAGAAGACCGATACAACTTAGATTTATCGAGATCTCTCCTTCGTAGATCTGTCGGAAAGACGAAACTTGTTCTCGCTTGTGCACCCTTGATGGAATGAAAATTTTGTGGCCTTCCTTCGCATCGCTAAGATTCTCACCAAGAACGGTCGTTCGTGCCCCCTCAGTTCGCCGCCCTCGATATCTCTAAATGTAGTTGAACGGCTTTTTTTAGGTTTTGTTTTATTTTTATTTTTATTTTTGTTGCAATGCATTTTTATTTATATTTGGCTTTTTTTAGGTTTTGTTTTATTTTTATTTTTATTTTTGTTGCAATCCATTTTTATTTATATTTTGATTTTTTAGGTTTTGTAGTTGAACGCTTGTATGATTTATCCTAATGGGCTACACAATGCTAAGTACAACGAATTGTACAATATAGGAACTCGTATTTGGGGTGTAATAACGACAATTTATACCCTACACCTAGTGTTAATTATAGTGATAATTTTAGTTATAAGATTTTTAGAAATGTTTATTAATGATAATTTATTTATTATATAATGATGTGTTTGAAAATTTATTTTATGTGTGTGTTTTTAGAAATTAATTTATGTTTATCTATTTTTTTCAACTAGTCCTCCTACCCGTGCGATGCACGTGTATTTAATTTAATTTTTTGTTACTCGGAGTAGTGCTTTCTGCTTAATATTAGATGTATACATTGATAATGGACAAATAAATATTAAGTGAATGATCTAATTGAAATAGTAGAATAAAGAAAATTACATTCATATTAAAAATTCTGGAATACTTCTTTATACACTACATTTGTTCTATCAGTAAGACGACCACGCTGGTCACAAAACAGAAGCTTCAACCCGGCTGTGTTGGTTACTCTAGACAACTACAATTGATCGTGCGTAAATAATGATTTCTTCAAAAATATTCCAACATTTGTCAACGACTGACCTTGACTCTTATTAATAGTCATTGCATACGATATAATAATCGGAAATTGTCTTCGTTGGAAAGCAAACTGAAATTTTGTATTCGAGGGCGTCAAAGCAATTTGAGTATTAAAAACCATTTCTCCAGAATTATTTCTTCCTAATACTTTCGCGTGGATAATATAATTATCAAGTAGTGTTACAATCATCCTAGTATATTGCCTAGTTCGACAGAGGCATTCATATTCCGCAATAGTATAACGGCGGTCACCCCAACCTAATACGAAACAGTTCATGTATCAAAAACTATATACTATGTCTCAACATTTAATTAATTCGTATATTATATACAATAAATAGAATATGACATGACTATATAAATTGTTGTTTAAAGAAAAATAAGTCTATATATATATATATATATGTATGTATATATATTACTATATTAATTAATATATTTAGATTTTAGTTAAAAAAATTATAATAATATCAACCTTCAACTTCATGGTTTGGTATTTAGGAACACTTGTTGGTATTTGATAACTCAACCGAATGCATTTAATCAAACATATTATCTCCGCGTTCGGTAAGTAAAATACAATCTGAAGTCAGGTAAATCCTTTCGTCCGTATTATGCATTGCAACCATGTAATCGTTGATTTTATTAACGTTATCCAGGATCGGCGCTAGAATCGCTCGTTTTTCTAGAAAATTGATATTCTCGATTTAATCATAAATAGAATTATTAATGATGATGATAATAACAATAATGCATTATCAAAAATGTTAATACATAAAAAAATTATAATCATATTAGAAAAAATAATTTATCGAAGTTGAGAATGACTAAAAGATAAAGACTTTTTATAGGGATAAAATTGAATTAAGTTTTGTATAATTTTTGAAAATTAATTGAATAAAAATCGCAAATTATAGAATCAAACCCGGATATTTTGGTTGAAACTTTATAATTTAGTTGACTAATGAAAATAGAATAGGGTAATTTAAATTAAATACAACCTAATTTACTTAATATTAATATGATATAATGATTAATACAAATTAATATTAATACTATTATCTATTAATATTTACATGATAAAGTAAATAAATAAATAATATATGATAAATAAGTAATAAAGTGAAGATATTAATAGAAGATATTAAAAAATGATTTATTTAATAATTTGATTTTTTCAAGTCAATCTTTCTTATAATTAAAGAGTTTATAAAGATAAATTATATAAAATCATATAGTAAGAGAATAAGAAAAATATAAATATTATTATTTTTATATTAATTACATATTTAATATTGATTAAGATTAAATATTAATAAATATTTGTGTGAACAAAATTCTTAATCTATTATTATTTTTTAATAAGTGTGAACAGACATAAATCAAACAGTTAAAAAAAAGTAAGAAATACAAAAGGCCTGGAAAAAAAATGAATCTTTTAAAAAATTCAAAAAGTCTAAAAAAAATAAAAAAATCATTACCAAATAAATTATTATATTTACAATACAATTATAATCAACAAAAAATAATATTAAAATTAAAATTCGAATTAGTAAAAAATACTTACATTCAAGCCTGCAAAAAATAAAAATATTAATGATTAAACAATAATATTAAAACTAAAATTTAAATTAGTAAAAAATACTTACCTGAAAAAAATAAAAATATTAATGATTTAACGATAATATTAAAATTAAAATTCGAATTATTAAAAGATACTACAAAAAATAAAAACATTAATTATGAAACAATAATATTTAAATTAAAATCGAATTAGTGAAATAATGTGTACACAAATGCTGAAAAAATACAAAAAAAAACAACAAAACTTATAGAGCTCTGCAAAACAAAACTGAGCTATGGAAAACAAAAATGTGACCATGAACAAATAAAAAAAATAGAATAGTGAGAGTTATGTGATGATATTCTTTATATATACAGGTATTTGAATTATTCATGATTATAATAATATTAATAGTAGATAATATCAAATTTATTTAGTTGCTTAAAATAAAGTGTAGATTTACTTTAAATTCCGATATTATTGTTTATATAATATAAATTAATTAATTAATCTGTTAAATATATTAATAAAAAAATGCAGATTCTCTCCATTATCTCCTAATTACGCTAATTAATTTTACTACTATAAATAAATATTAATATAATACAATAAACGTAGAGATAAATAAGGAATAAATGTGATATTTTAAATATTTCAAATCAATATTTACTATAATTAAGGAAATTACAAATGTAAATTATATTATATAAAAAAATACATTAATTAATTAAAAATAATTACGTTAATTAATTATTGTGAACACAAATTTAATCTAACTGTCCTTATTTATTAATAGGTGTGAACACAACAAAATCTAACGGGTAAAACATATGACACCTAAGACAATTGCTAGCTAAATTATATATTATAAGGATTACATTAAATAGATAAAATACATCATAAATAAAATGAAAACAAACTACTTTAAAATTACAGTAAATTGAGTAAATTATATCATAAATAAAATTAACACAAACTACTCTAATTTTATCAGGAAACATAAACAAAAGCTTGGAATCCATTTAAAATTTGTGCAATCCAATGTTTCGATTTTTTTTCATGACTTCGTCGCAGAGTATTTTACTTATAATGAAACCTACAAAATAAACAAAAAATGAGTAAAAAATTCAAAAATTCTTCAAGAAAAATGACTTACCTGCAAAAGTTATTAAAATCGAATTAGTAAAAGAATACTTAACTGCAAAAAATACAAAAAACAACAAAAAAAACAACAAAACATAGTAAAAAAAATAAACGTAAGCATAAACAAATAAAAAAATAGCTAAATGAAAAGGGTACAAAAAATAAAAAAAACAAAACAAAAACAAAACTTACATAGAGCTCTGCACAAAAATGAATAAATGTGAGCATAAATAAATAAATAAAATAGCTGAAATGATAATTGAATAAATAAATGTGAGCATGAACAAATAAAAAAAATAGTTGAAATTAAAAATGAGTGTTAGTCCAAAAAATACAAAAACAAACAAAAAAAAATAACAAAGAGCTCTGCACAAAAATAAATAAATTTGAGTATAAACAAATAAAAAAAATAGCTGAAATGAAAATACTACAAAAAATACTAAAAAAACAACAAAACTTACATAGAGCTCTCCATAAAAATAAATAAATGTGAGCATGAATAAATAATTATATGGACACGGATTTGAAGTAGGGTTTGATAATAATTATTATTTTTAAATATAATTAATTTGAATTACCTTAAATTTCGATATTATTGTTTTTATAATAAAAATTAATTAATTAATCGATTAAATATATTAAGAACAAATGCAGATTTTCTCTTATCATTCCTTAATTATGATAATTAATTTTAGTAGAATAATAGAATAAACGTAATTAAAGGAGATATATAAGGAATAAATGTGATATTATAAATATTTCAAGTCAATTAAGGAAATTATAAATGTTAATTATATTATATAAAGAAATAAATAATTACAATAATTAATTAAAAATAATTATATTAATTAATTACACTAAAAATATTATAAATGTAAATTATATTATATAAAGAAAAAAATAAATAATTATGCTAATTAATTAAAAATAATTGGATAATTAATTAAAAATAATTATCTAATTAATTACGTTAAAAATAATAATTAATTAAAAATAATTTTCTAATTAATTAAAAATAATTACGCTAATTAATTACGCTAAATATAATATTGACTACATTAAAATTATATTAAGGAAATTATAAATGTAAATTATATTATATAAAAAATAAATATTTACGCTAATTAATTAAAAATAATTGTTTCGATTAATTACGCTAAAAATTACGTTGAAAATAATAATTAATAATGACCCGTGTGAAAAAAATTTAATCTAACGGTGCTTTGTTTATTAATAAGTGTGAACACAAAAAAATCTAACGGTGAAAACATACCACACTTCGAACAATTGCTAGCTAAATTATATATTATAAGGATAATATTTTTTTTTAATTTATTACTTTAATTATCTGTAATTCTATAATTAAAATACATATATTAATTAAATCGCAATTATTGTTATTATTATTATTTATATATACAAAAAAGATCGAACTAAAATACATAAATTATTTTTGAATTTATTTCTAAATTAAAAAAAATAATTATTTCCATAAACAATTCTTTTGTACAAAAATAATAATCATCGATTTTATTATTGTTTTTTGAATTATTCAATAATTATTAAATAGATTTTATTTCATTAACTTAATCAATGATTTTACTTTATTTTAGTGATATTTGTAAGTAATACAAATAAAGATATTGTTTAAATTGCATAAATTTTATAAATTAAAGTAAATAGATAAAATATATCATAAATAAAATGAAAACAAACTACTCTAAAATTACAGTAAATTGAGTAAATTATATCATAAATAAAATTAACACAAACAGAAACATAAATAAAAACTTGGAATTTATTTAAAATTTGTGCAATCCAATGTTTCGATCTTTTTTCATGCACTTCTAATTGTTCGATTCACAAAGTATTTTACTTATAATGATATCTACAAAATAAATAGTTATAAAAAAACCTAAAAAATAAACAAAAAAAGGGTAATAAATCTAAAAGTTCTGCAAAAAAATAAATTATAAAAAAGAATAAAAACTTAAAAAAACTTGAAAAAAAAATACAAAAATCATTACCAAATAAATTGTTATATTTACAATACAATTATAATCAATTATTAATTAGTAAAAAAAATATTGATAATCAAACAATAATATTAAAACTAAAATTAAAATTAGTACAAAATGCAAAAAATAAAATATTAATGAGAAACAATAATATTAAAACTAAAATTCAAATTAGTAAAAAATACTTATATTGAAAGCTGCACAAAAAATATAAATATTAATAATCATACAATAATATTAAAATTAAAATTTGAATTAATAAAATATACTTATACTTAAAACTAAAATTAAAATTAGTACAAAATGCAAAAAATAAAATATTAATGAGAAACAATAATATTAAAAACTAAAATTCAAATTAGTAAAAAATACTTATATTGGAAGCTGCACAAAAAATATAAATATTAATGATCATACAATAATATTAAAATTAAAATTCGAATTAATAAAATATACTTATATTTGAAGGCTAAAAAAAATTAAAACATTAATTATCAAACAATCAAATTTAAATTAAAATCGAATTAGTAAAAGAATAATTACCTGCAAAAAATAAAAAAACAACAAAAAAACAACAAAAAAAAATGTGAGCATGAACAAATAAAAAAATTAGCTGAAATGAAAAGGCTACAAAAATACAAAAAACAAAAAAAAAAAAACAAATCTTAAACAGAGCTCTCTAGCAAAAATAAATAAATGTGAGTATTAACAAATAAAAAAAACTTAAATTAAAAGTGAGAGTAGGAAGTGAGCGAAGATGACGTCCTTTATATAGACACGGATTTGAAGTATGGTTTGATAATTATTATTTTTTAAATATAATAAATTTGAATTACCTTAAATTTTGATATTATTGTTTATATAATATAAATAAATTAATTAATCTATTAAATAGATTAATAAAAAATGAGATTCTCTCCTCTTATTCTTTAATCACGATAATTAATTTTATTAGTATAATAGAATAAACTTAATTAAATGAGATAAATAAGCAATACATGTAATATTTTGAATATTTCAAGTCAATATTTACAGAGTATATTAAAGATATTATAAATATAAATTATATTATATAAAAATATAAATAATTACGCTAATTAATTAAAAATATTTGCGCTAATATATTAAAAATAATAACGCTAATTAATTACGCTAAAAATAATAATTAATAATGACAAAGTGTGAACACAAATTTAATCTAACGGTATTCGTTTATTAATAGGTGTGAATACAAAAAAATCAAACGGAATTGCTAGCTGAATTATATATTATAAGGAAGGAAGGATATAATGATTTTAAAATTATAAAATAGAAATTTGATAATAATAAGTTGATATTAAAAAAAATTATAGATTAACAAAAAGTACGAAAAGTAAAAATTAAGTTGAAATGATATCATGATACAAAGTTCTGAAAATAAAAAAAAATACAAAAATAAATAATATTACTAAAAGATAAAAAAATAAGTTCAAAATGTGGCATTATTCTTTATCGCTTCAAAGGACATCATTATTGGATGTATAATCCGAGGAATCATCGTTCGACTTCTTAATTAATTCGGAGACCCATCAAGAATTGTAAGGTAGGACGGATTACGGGTTAATCTTTCCTTGTGCAGCCATAATAATGTAGAATCCAAATTTCGCATATCTACAATGCAACGACATAATCTTTCTAAAAGATTGTCTCCGTCAACTCTGACCTTAAACATAAACTCGTTTTCATTAAGAGATGATACAATCGCAGGAGTTAGTTTGTTTATACTTTCAGTCGAGGATGTTCCAATATGATCGTCGGCATTATTCTTGTATACATAAAGATACATTCCATTATTAATTAATTTATTAATATAATAAAAAATAAGTTATAAAATGAAAGAAAAATAAAATTACATAAAAAATTGATATATATGTAGGGGAGAATTAAATACCGAGAGGATTGAAAGAACCAACCGAGAAATAATGCAACTTCATTCATCAATACAAAATTGAAGTGCTTTCCGTCATGAACTTGTAAATAAATTTTAAACTTGGTGTGACGAATAAGATCACGTTGACAAAAATAGCACACAAAATTGCAATAATTCAAATACTGTGAATGATTGCATGTGGGGCAAATGATGTAATACCAATATCGCTCGGACAGTTTTTCATTGATTTTAAAAGTTGGGCAAATTTTAATAACCTGCCGTAAATATAATAACAATTATAAATCACTTATTTATTACACATATATAATAAAAAAATGTATTTAGGTCTATAAACATTAAATTCAATAACATACTGATTAAAGTCGTTTTGTAGTGCGTCACAAATCAAATTAAATAATCGAACTAGTTGCTAAAGCAACTCGCCCGAGTCGATCTCTCGAGGAACACTACTATCGGCGTAAAAGCGTTTATTCGTTTGCAACTAAGTAAAGAAAAGAAATAGCATAATGCGTGAGTCGATTTTTGGTTTTTGTTTAATTCTAAAATTAGCTAAGGAATTGAAAAGACGAGAAAACGAGTAAAAGTACGAAAGATTGTTTTTGAATTAAATGAGAAACAAACTAGGGTTTCGGGAATCGTGTTTATCGTCTTCGAGTTAATCTTTGAATTCATAAAATTGTTACAACATGTCCGTTCCCCGTTGATGTTAATTCAAGATCGGAACTAAAACTTTAACCCTATTCGATATTCACTCAACCCTAGCCCTAGCAAAAGAATTTAGCTACTCATGGTTTTAATTGAAAAAGAATTAGATTTATGAAAACAAAAATTCATGAAAACAATTTGCGAGAACAAACAAGTATTGAAGCAATTATTCAAACAAGAAATTCTAGAACGAACAAAACGAAAGGGGGAGTAAAACTTACTAATCAATAATCAAATCCAAACCAAGGGCATCCGTCGGAGGCAATCCAACTTTTGCCGAATTCGAAAACAAGAGAAAATCGAGATGCAAAGCGTGAGTTCCCAAACCTAGCAACTATCAGTCCCAAGTATTCTCCAAAAGTGCGTAACAAAAAAAAATAAGTGAAAAACGATGTCTAAGTTTCTGGGTCGAAGCCCTATTTATAGGTCGTCAAAAGCCGAGTCAAAATCGCGGTCAAAGCTGGACAAGCGGGCCAAGCGATCGCCTGTGAAGGGAAGCGATCGCTCGCGCTGGATGGGAAGCGCTCGCGATGGATGGGAGGCGATCGCCTGGTGGAGAAGCAGAATTCTGGAGACGAGGGCGAGCGATCGCCTGGCAGGGAGGGGGCGATCGCCTGGTGTCTTTGGCAGGTTTCCTGGAATCTGGCCATGCGATCGCTTGGGGAGCTCGGGCGATCGCCTGATCCTGGCTGCACCGGTTTCGCCTCGACTCGACACGCTTTAGCTCCTTTCTTCGTCCCTTTTCGAAACATGCGTGCTCGTCTACCTACACACTCGACAAACACATCAAACGCACCAAAGCCACGAAAAATAAACCAATAACCAACTAAACACGACAAAATAAACACACAAAATGTCACGGAAAAAGCGGCACAAAAACAAGAACATCAACTCCCCACACTTGGCTTCTTGCTTGTCCTCAAGCAAGCAATCATAAAAGCAAGTCGTACGTCCCACATTCATGCCAATCACATACTCACATTCTCAAAACCACACATAGACCCTCGATGCGTACGGAAAAAAGTGAAGTAAACAACTATCGACCCACGATGAATTAGATACAATAAAGATCACACAAGAATCATTGCATATCACATTTCCAAGTTCCCTCACGGGGTTCACTCTTTCTTCTTTTTCTCTCGAGAGTTGGTTCCACTCATGGGCGTACACAAGTGAAAGATAGAAATTAAGAAACTTGTGTACTCAAGAAAAATAAGTATATAAGGAACAAGGACGAGCTTCGAATAACATCAAATGCACCTAAGGTCATCGACTAAACACATACTCAAGTTGCACTCTCCACTAATCAAGGTCTACCATCTTAAGGATCATGGGTAGTCGACAAAACAGGTGTAACACGGCTCGGCTAGGGGTATTCGGGAATATTTGGGATAAGTGGACTATACATCGTTCAAGCACGTTCCTCCAACACAACCAAACAACTACAACTCATAACAGCCCCTACAATTCTCAACAATCAAACTCATTAAAGCCACATCAAGCATCATTGTTCGACTTTTTTTGTTATATTCTCTTTTTCTCTCGTTTTTTTTTTTTTTTTTTTTGGAGACTAATAGGATGTCTCGACTCTTTTCTATTTTTTTGGGAGACTAGACTCGTCTCATTTTTGTTATTTTCTCTTTTTTTTTTTTTGGAGACTAATATCATGTCTCAACTTATTACAAATACACAACGTATCAACACCTTATATCCCCAAGTACACACCTCCCTACTCCCCTCCACGGAATATAGGACAAGAAGGAAAAGGCTAAACGTAGTCTCAAAGGGGCTACTAGGGTGTCCCACGACGGGCTCAGGGTCAAAAGATCGAAAAGCGGCTAAAGTGGCTATCCTAGTCGAATAATACCCAATCATTTCCGAAGTCAAGTAATTTATGATGCACAAGTCTCAAGTAACAACCTAAGCATGCTTTAGCTACTATTCCATACGGGTGCATATGATATAGAACAAAGATAAAACGAAGCTCAAGAACAACAACGAGAAATATCACTCGAAGAAGAAAGCTAAAATGGCTCAAATTCTCACAAGGTTATTTGGAAAGTGAAACGGTGACACGCAATTATCTCAAGGTCACTCTACGGCATCTAAACACGGAATCAAAAGTCGTTCACATACCGACCTCTAGCATCAAAAATCTATCGCACCTCAAGAATTGAAATAAAGCAACTAACATGCACGGGGGACACAACAACTACACTTTTATGGAAATCATATCTCAACAAGGGGGGAGCTATCACATGCCAACACAATCAAGTAAAAGAAAAATGACAAAACACCAGAAATCACATAGAAAGGGAAAAGAAAGGAGAAACAAGAGGCAAACCCCCCCACACTTGGGCTAATCCATGTCCTCGTGGATGTAGTACCCTCCTAGAAAAGCACGCGTCCCACGGACGTCTCGGATGTCCAAAAGTGACGGGGTGAACGACCTACACACCAACAACTCAAAGAAAAACCACAAAAACAACCAAGTAATAAAGAGTAAACGAGGAAAAGAACACGACTCACGGAAATGAAAAACAAAGAAGAAACTATATACATACCGCGACCGTACGAAAGTACGGTCGATCCTCACGGCTCGGGTGGTGGATACTGTGGCCCTCGGAACATGGCCATCATCTGAGCGTACTGGGAGACGTGATAGGCGTGCTCGGTGTCCTCACGGGCCTGCCGGCGGGCATTCTCGGCCACATAGTAATCATGATGAGTGGCCTGCTGAGTCTCGATCCGGTCGAGCCGACCATTGAAATGGTTATACTGAAGAGTGGCTTGGGCCTCCATCCTGGTGAACCGTTCATCAATGTAGGTCCGAGTAGCTCCCGAGGTCGTCCGAAAGTCCTCGCGCATATCGTACTCGATCTCCCTCCTACTAGTCTCCGCGTCCTCGAAACTAGTTCGCATATCTTGGAATTGGTTGATCATGTCATGGAAACCGGCGGTATATGATGGGTACCGCGGGTAGGGAGTCGGATCTCCATACCCCGAGGCATAACCTGGCTGCGGTAGCTGAGACGGGGGCTGAACCGGAGGTACGGTGCTGGTCGAAGCGGCATTCCTCGGAGCCCCTTGCGCGATACGTGAAGAATGAGGGCGATGCAGCCCAGATGATGCAGCCCAAGAGTCGTCGTTGATACAAGACCCAGTGAGAGTTCCAGCTGGACCAGTGACGCGCTCGAGAGCCAAGAAGTTCAAGGCGAGCTTGATGGTGATGATTCAAGAAGTCTGGGAGCAAGAGCTAATGAAGAAACCCATTGGTGAAGTGGAGAAGCCAAGCCTCATCAATCTGATTGCGTACGAGGAGGCCGAACCAACAGAAGATGAAGCTGGAACCATGAAGACGAAGCCAGAACAGCTTTTGTCGGACGACATGGAAAGCTGTCAGCCGACAAGTGTGTCGGACGACACCTCTTGGGTGTCGTACGACATGTAGTGTAAAACGGGAGGAAGAGACAGACGGGATTCGCAGGATGAGCCTGCGAACGACGAAGATTTGTCGGACGACAGGATTTCCTGTCGGACGACAAGAGGATGTCGGACGACACCCATTCCTGTCGTCCGACAAGTGTCCAGATTTTATGCCAAATCGCGATTTCGCGATTTTGAAGACATATTACGTATTTTCCTTTTATTTTGTGGTCTTTTTAGGTCAGCCTATATAAGGCCTTGAACCCTTTTGTTTTAGAACACAACTTTGAAGATTAATAAAATATTTCGTGAGTTTATTCTCCCTTCTTTTCGTTCTCTTTCGATTGTGCCAAAAGAGTTCAACCCGACGAATCAACGAAGCGATCCACCCTTCGTTCGTGTGTCTTCACCATCCCCGAGTTGCTACGTCGATCACGTGTTGGGGTCTAGGGTTTCGTCCTTAGATTATTTCACGAATCAGATTCAGAGGTTTTGGGACTTCCGCTGGTATCTTTTATCTTTCTTGTTTTTTGTTCTTTTCTATCCATCAATTCCCAACGAGGTTCGTATCATCTGGTATCAGAGCCCAGGTTAGGGTTCTAATTTCTGATTACGTGACCTCGATTCTTCTTTCGTTCCGTATTTCTTTTCTTCTTGCTGAATCGGATCTCTTTCATCCGTAAGCACAAAAAAACAACAAAAAAAAAATTCTATAAAAATTATTTCTAGTCCGATTTTCGCGAAATGTTTTTTGAGAGTCTCGTTCCTAGTAGTGAGTCGAATACTCAGCAATTTAAAAAAAAAAAAAAATTTCTTCGACCATATTTTTGTGATTGATTCCTGAATTTTCCGGCGTCGTTTGGAGCCAATTTGGTGCTATCGTAATTTTTCGTTCCGATTTTTTTTTGTTCCTTTCTACGTCGTATTGTGTGTTTTTGGGGATTTTTGTCGGTTCTGATCTCGACTGGTAGATCGCGGAGTTCGATACATTGAGGGAGAACTTGAGTGGTAAAAGGCAGAGTGAGTGAGATCATTAGAGTGAAAAAAGCCATACCTGAGTGAAACACGAGTGCTGAGTGAATCCCATCTTGAGTGTGATACACGAGCGTTTGTGAGGTGGTGAGGTTTCTTTTCCTTTATTGCTTTTATTACTAACGTTTTCTGTGCAGGTATGTCTGAAGACACGAAAAATAAGGGAATAGCAGAGGGATCTATTAACAACGTCCAATTCCAGGCCATGATGGATGAGAATTATAGGCGGATGGAAGGGCTCCTACACACTGAGATGACTGTGGTACATGACCGACTACTTGCACTGGAGGACAAGTCTCGTAGAGAGAACCCAGAGAATCGGAGAATAGCAAGGCGCAACGTCGGTCGAGATAACCAGCATCGTCGTAATGAGCGACACAGGGACGCCAACCCCGAAGACGATGAGGATGAAGAGATGGACAACAACTTGAGCACCATCAAGATGACTGTTCCTACATTTATGGGGAAGAACGATCCAGAGTTGTACATTGAATGGGAGAGAAAGGTCGAGATGATATTTGACTGCCACAACTATTCAGAACTCAAGAAGGTGAAGTTGGCGGCAATCGAATTTTCTGACTATGCTTTGGTTTGGTGGGATCAGCTGGTTGCCAGTAGGAGGAGAAACTATGAGCAACCTATTGAAACATGGGCCGAGATGAAGTCTGTGATGCGAACGAGGTTTGTTCCGTCTCACTATTACCGAGAGTTATACAACAAGCTGCAGAATCTACGACAGGGGACGAAGAGCGTAGATGAATATTTTAAGGAGATGGAGGTGGCAATGATTCGGGCCAACATTGAGGAGGATCGGGAAGCTACCATGGCTCGGTTCTTGGCTGGACTGAATTGGGAGATTCGGAATGCCGTGGAGTTGCAACCGTACGTCGAAGTAGAAGACATGGTTCACATGGCGATCAAAATTGAGAATCAGCATAAGAGGAGGGGCAGTTTTAGCAGTGCAAAGCCGACTCAGTCTTCTTGGAGATCACCCCAAGGTCCGAGTGGCTCCACACCTAAAGGGAACCAATGGAAGAGAGAGGTTCCACCTCGAGATGAGAAGAAGACCTACTTTAAGGGTCGTTCGGAGGGTACAAGTTCAGCGACTCAGGTCAGCCCGTCCAATCCTGATAGTCGCAACCGAGATAAAAAGTGTTTCAAGTGTCAGGGATTTGGGCACATTATGAGTGAGTGTCCTAACAGACGACTCATGATCTTGAGAGACGACGGAGAGGTCGTGACTGATGGTGAAGGCGAGGAACCGACACCCACAGCTACAATGGATTCCGAGGATGAGGAGGAGATCCTACCGACCGAAGGTCAACTGTTTGTAGCTCGGAGAGTATTGAGTGCCCAGACACAGCCCGTTGAGAGGGAGCAGCAAGAAAACCTTTTCCACACGAGATGTCATGTGCAGGACAAGGTGTGTAGTGTCATCATTGACGGAGGGAGTTGCACGAATGTGGTTAGTGCTACAATGGTTCAACGTTTGGGTTTGACGGTGGTGAAACATCCGAAGCCATATCGTCTGCAGTGGTTGAACGAGTGCGGCGTCATCAAGGTGACCAAGCAAGTGCAAGTACCTTTCCGCATTGGGAAGTATGAGGATGAGGTGTTGTGTGACGTCATCCCGATGCAAGCGAGTCACATCTTGTTGGGGCGACCGTGGCAGTTCGATAGGAGAGCCATCCACGACGGCTTCACCAACAAGTACTCGTTTGAGTATAACAATAAAAAGGTATCACTTGTTCCTCTCACTCCTAAACAGGTTTACGAGAATCAAGTGCAGATGCAAAAGGAGGCAGCAAGGGCGACTCCCAAAGAGCAACCATTACCCACAAAGGAGAATGCCTTGATTCATAGAGCCTATCTTGCTCGGGCTAGTGAGGTGAAGGAGGCGGTGAATGAGAAGAGGCAACTGTTCGTGTTGTTGTGGAAGGGGAGCTTGGTTATTACTAACGATCTACCCCCTCTACCCCCTTCTATTCAGTTTGTTTTGCAGGAGTTCGATGATGTTTTCCCGAAGGACACACCACCAGGTCTACCACCCATCCGAGGGATAGAGCATCAGATCGACTTTGTGCCCGGAGCGGTGCTACCAAATCGCCCGGCTTACCGCACCAACCCGGAGGAAACAAAGGAGTTGGAGAAGCAGATTGGCGAGTTGTTGACCAAAGGGCACGTGAAGGAGAGCCTAAGTCCTTGTGCGGTACCTGTACTTTTAGTACCCAAGAAGGATGGATAGATGAGGATGTGTTGCGACTACCGAGCTATCAATAACATCACGGTAAAGTATCGACATCCCATACCTAGGCAAGATGATATGCTTGATGAATTATGTGGTTCCTGCGTGTTTTCAAAAATTGATTTACGTAGTGGGTACCATCAGATTAGGATTAAAGAAGGAGATGAATGGAAAACTGCTTTCAAAACAAAACTTGGCTTATATGAGTGGTTAGTTATGCCTTTTGGACTTACAAATGCACCTAGTACTTTTATGCGCCTTATGAATCATGTTTTGCGTGCTTTTATTGGGAAATTTGTTGTTGTGTACTTTGATGATATCTTAGTATATAGCAAAAATCATGATGAGCATGTGGTTCATTTGAGGATGGTTTTGATTGCACTTAGGCAGGAAAAATTGTATGCTAACCGTAAGAAGTGCGTTTTTAGCACAGATAGGTCGTTTTCCTTGGTTTTGTTGTTAGTGCACAGGGTGTACAGGTTGACGAGGAAAAGATACGAGCTATCCAGGAGTGGCCAACGCCAAAGAGCATTGGAGATGTACGGAGCTTCCATGGTTTGGCCAGCTTTTATCGACGGTTTGTGCCTAATTTCAGCAGCATGGCGGCACCTTTAACCGCCGTGATCAAGAAGAACGTGGAGTTCAAGTGGGGAAAGGCACAAGACGAAGCTTTTCAGAATTTGAAGGACAAGCTGACACACGCCCCGGTATTATCTCTTCCTAACTTTTCTAAATCTTTTGAGATTGAATGTGATGCTTCTGGAATTGGTATTGGTGCAGTGTTGATGCAAGAACGTCGTCCGATAGCCTACTTCAGCGAGAAGCTAAATGGAGCTACGTTGAACTATCCGACGTACTACAAGGAGTTGTATGCACTGGTGAGAGCTCTTCAGACGTGGCAGCACTATCTCTGGCCTCGGGAGTTCATTATTCACACCGACCATGAGTCGTTGAAGCACCTCAAGGGTCAGAACAAGCTGAACAAGCGCCACGCGAGATGGATGGAGTTCATCGAGACGTTTCCATACGTCATCAAATACAAGCAAGGTAAGGAGAATGTGGTGGCTGATGCCCTTTCTCGGAGGTATGCTCTAATTTCGACTTTAGATGCTAAATTACTGGGATTTGAGCATATTAAAGGTTTATATGAGCATGATGATGATTTTGGTGATATTTATAAAGCATGTGAACATTCTGCTAATGGGGATTTCTTTAGGTATGATGATTTTCTGTTTATGAAAAATAAACTGTGTGTGCCTAAATGCTCTCTACGTGAATTACTGTTGCTTGAATCTCATGGTGGGGGATTAATGGGACATTTTGGTATTGCTAAGACTTTGTCTGTCCTGCATAAGCATTTCTTTTGGCCTCATATGAAACGTGATGTTGAAAGAATTTGTGGTCGATGTATTACTTGTAAACAGGCTAAGTCTAGAGTTAGTGCCCATGGATTATACACACCTTTGCCTATTCCTGCATCACCATGGATTGACATTTCTATGGATTTTGTGATGGGTTTACCTAGGACTAAGCATGGTAGTGATTCTATTTTTGTGGTTGTTGATCGTTTCTCTAAGATGGCACATTTTATTCCATGTCATAAAACTGATGATGCATCTCATGTGGCTGGATTATTCTTTAGAGAGATTGTTAGATTGCATGGCATGCCTAGAACTATTGTGTCTGACAGGGATTCTAAGTTTCTTAGTTATTTTTGGAAGACATTGTGGTGTAAGCTAGGTACGAAGTTGTTATTTTCTACTACTTTTCATCCCCAGACTGATGGTCAAACTGAGGTAGTAAATAGGACATTGTCTACTTTACTACGTGCTATTATAAAGAAAAACATTAAGTCTTGGGAAGAATGTTTGCCTCATGTAGAGTTTGCATATAATCGTTGTGTTCATTCTGCTACTAAATTTTCGCCTTTTGAGATTGTGTATGGTTTTAATCCTTTGACTCCTTTGGATTTATCTCCATTACCTGTGCATGAGCATACTGACCTTGATGGCCAGAAAAGGGCTGATTTTGTGAAACAGATACACGAGACGGCGAGGGTGAACATAGAGAGGCGAACCAAGCAATATGCCGAGCAAGCGAACAAGGGGCGTCGCAAAGTAGTGTTTGAGCCTGGTGATTGGGTGTGGTTGCATATGCGCAAGGAGAGGTTTCCATTGCAGCGCCGATCGAAGTTGCTTCCCCGTGGCGATGGACCATTCCCAGTGTTGGAGCGTATCAACGACAACGCCTACAAGCTAGATCTCCCAGGTGAGTACAATGTTAGTGCTACTTTCAATGTTACTGACTTGAGTTTGTTCGATGCAGGTGACGACTTGGATTTGAGGACAAATCCTCTTCAAGAGGAGGGGAATGATGCAGCCCAAGAGTCGTCGTTGATACAAAACCCGGTGAGAGTTCCAGCTGGACCAGTGACGCGCTCGAGAGCCAAGAAGTTCAAGGCGAGCTTGATGGTGATGATTCAAGAAGTCTGGGAGCAAGAGCTAATGAAGAAACCCATTGGTGAAGTGGAGAAGCCAAGCCTCATCAATCTGATTGCGTACGAGGAGGCCGAACCAACAGAAGATGAAGCTGGAACCATGAAGACGAAGCCAGAACAGCTTTTGTCGGACGACATGGAAAGCTGTCGGCCGACAAGTGTGTCGGACGACACCTCTTGGGTGTCGTACGACATGTAGAGTAAAACGGGAGGAAGAGACAGACGGGATTCGCAGGATGAGCCTGCGAACGACGAAGATTTGTCGGACGACAGGATTTCCTGTCGGACGACAAGAGGATGTCGGACGACACCCATTCCTGTCGTCCGACAAGTGTCCAGATTTTATGCCAAATCGCGATTTCGCGATTTTGAAGACATATTACGTATTTTCCTTTTATTTTGTGGTCTTTTTAGGTCAGCCTATATAAGGCCTTGAACCCTTTTGTTTTAGAACACAACTTTGAAGATTAATAAAATATTTCGTGAGTTTATTCTCCCTTCTTTTCGTTCTCTTTCGATTGTGCCAAAAGAGTTCAACCCGACGAATCAACGAAGCGATCCACCCTTCGTTCGTGTGTCTTCACCATCCCCGAGTTGCTACGTCGATCACGTGTTGGGGTCTAGGGTTTCGTCCTTAGATTATTTCACGAATCAGATTCAGAGGTTTTGGGACTTCCGCTGGTATCTTTTATCTTTCTTGTTTTTTGTTCTTTTCTATCCATCAATTCCCAACGAGGTTCGTATCAGGTACCGCGGGTAGGGAGTCGGATCTCCATACCCCGAGGCATAACCTGGCTACGGTAGCTGAGACGGGGGCTGAACCGGAGGTACGGTGCTGG
This sequence comes from Euphrasia confusa, assembly GCA_954870475.1. Lineage (NCBI taxonomy): Eukaryota > Viridiplantae > Streptophyta > Magnoliopsida > Lamiales > Orobanchaceae > Euphrasia > Euphrasia confusa. The sequence continues at coordinate 16,730,779 of OX940956.1, forward strand.
TCGAAGCGGCATTCCTCGGAGCCCCTTGCGCGATACGTGCAGAATGAGGGCGAAACTGGCCATCCTGGTCGAGGAGATGAGAACCATGAAGCTCCTGTAAATCAATCGGCCGGGGTTCCGAGTTGTAGTCATCTGGAAGTGTGTTGGGGTCGTCCAGGTCAATCCAAGTAAAGGAATGGGCCAAGGCAGTCGCAATGTAGAAGAAGGATGCATGATGGGCTCCTCGCTCGACTGTCCTCTTCATCTGCCCTAAAATGTAGTCGGTGGGAGAAGAAGGGTATCCCTTGTAGGCGCGCTCGAGAAGGAAAAGCTACGATTTGTTCACTTTGTTAGCTTCATCTTTTCCGGAGATATTGTAAGCGATGAAGCGATGCACGAGGAGCAGGGCCGGGTCGGCAATTTGGATACTCTTTCCGGTATAAGTGGGAACCGAGGTAATGGCCTGCCATGCCGCATTCTTGTCTATTTTGTCGGGGATTTCCCTCTGAGCATCATCAATGGGGAATTCAAAGCACACCTCAAAAGATTCTGCGTTGATCCGAGCTTCCCTGCCTAAAAGCCGACACGTGTAGATACGCCCATTCGAGTGCTGCTCAAAAGTGCATAGCATCTCTAGGCCAAGGGACGTCGAATATCCGAAGTCTTCTTGTGCGATAGTCCACAATCCCAACAATTTCAAATACTTCTTCACATCGTCGTACACCCCCAACTTCCTAACTAGAGACCAATCAAAGGGGCGGGGATACTCAAATGCGTGTTTGCGAAAGGCGAGAAGCCGTTTACCTTCCTTGTGGCTATAGATGGGGAAGTCGGCACCGTAAGTATCCCGGAGGTCGGTCCGGCGATTAGCCGGGGGCTGCTGTGGTGCCCGAGGAGGGGCTGGCTGTTCATTGTCGGAGTCGGGAGCCACGGTGGATGGACCTTCGTCGGTCCGAGCCTTCTTTGAAGCCGGAGCCTTCCTCTTGCTTCGAGTGTTTGCCATATCGGAGTGGCGAGGGACGGAGCGGGCTGCCGCGGTTAATCGAGATTAGTTCACGGGAATGCCGTGAGTGAAGGCGATGCGTCGAGGTCGAGTCTGCCGAGTGCGAGTGTATCCACGGGACTGCCGTGAAATGGTCGAGGATCGGGATTGCCGAACTTCGGAATTGAAACGGGAGAAATCGAACTAACCGGACGTTCACGGGATTGCCGTGAATCGAGTCGAGGCCGGGAATGGGGCTGTCGGAGCGAGTCGAGAACCGAGACGTGAAATGTTCACGGGACTGCCGTGAATCGAATCGAAGCCGGGAGTCGACTTCGAGGTCTGAGCTGCCGAGGGTGTACGGCCGGCGGTGACGGGTCTAGGCGGCTGAGCTCGGAGCAAGTGGGCCGGCGGCGACGGGGTTGAAGACAGCGGGAGCTTCGGCTGGAAGTGGGGAATGGATGGTGGTGAATTCGCGGAGGTCTGCTGCGAGGGCGTCGGCCGGAGCAGGCAGACGGAAACGGAGCTGCCGGAATTGTTCGGGTTCGGTGGCGATGTCTGGGCAGCCGGAGTAGGCGGACGGGGTTCGGTGGTGCGCTTACGGTGAACTGGAGGTGGTGAGTGATGAGGATGATCGTTGCCGGAGTTGAGGTGGAAGCGATGGCAGTGGTGATGGGCTTGGCCGGAGATGATGGACGCGAGGACTGTGGTCTTCAATCTGCAGGAGAGAAAAAAAAGAAGAAAGCAAAGGGGGGAGGCGGGTGAATTAGGGCTTCCCCCCTAATATCAATTTCAAAAGAAATAATAAAAAAAAAACTTTAATTAATTTTTTTTTTTTTTTATAAATAAAGGGGGGAAGCGATCGCTTGCTTTCAAAAGAGCGATCGCTTGCTCATAAAAAACACTTCCTGGAATTGCACCAGGCGATCGCATCCATGAAGGGCGATCGCCCGCGACGAGCCTCAAGCGACCGCTTGAGGAGGAGGCGATCGCCTGCTATAGAATCCAGAATTCCTGGAATTTGGATGATGCGATCGCCTCGTGGCTGGGCGGTCTCCTGCTCCGGGCTGAAGTCGAACCTTCACTTTTATTGTCGTGTGATCTTTTCAATCTCGTTCCCCTGTCATGTAAAGGCACAAACTAGCTCGATTTACGTCGTGAGCTTGACGTCCGTGGGTAGGCCCCCACGTGGCACTCATTTTTAAAACCGAGAGAGCAATACGGTCCGTGGACTAGTCTCCACGCGACGCTCGTTTATAGTCACGAGCCCGACTAACGTGCTCTATTCATAAGAGACGTCCCCGAGTAGAATCGACTCTACTCCAATGGATTGCGGTTCTCCCTCGATGTACGGTTTAACTCGATGGCCATTAACTTGAAATGCCTCCTTCGTCTTCGGATTATAGAGTTTAACAACTCCATACGGAAACACCTCTAAAATCTCATACGGTCCACTCCACCTCGATTTGAGTTTCCCGGGGAACAACCGGAGCCTCGAGTTGAATAAGAGTACCTTCATCCCGGCCTTTAGCTCCTTGTTCTTAATCCTCCTATCATGAGTCACCTTCACCTTTTCTTTATAAAGACGCGCATTCTCGTAGGCTTCATGGCGCATCTCGTCAAGCTCGGACAACTCTAAGGCTCGGGCACCTCCGCCCTCCATTAGATCCATATTGGTAGCCTTGATTGCCCAATAAGCTCGGTGCTCGATTTCCACCGGCAAGTGGCAATGCTTCCCGAACACGAGGCGGTAAGGACTCATTCCGAGCACCGTCTTGTATGCGGTCCGATAAGCCCATAAAGCCGAGTTGAGTCTCTCCGACCAATCCTTGCGGGACGGTTTCACGGTCTTTTCGAGTATCTCCTTTACTTGACGGTTACTAGTCTCGGCTTGCCCGGAAGTTTGTGGGTGGTATGCGGTTGCAATTTTGTGGTTGATGCCGTTCTTGACCATCAACTTCTCGAAGAGCTTGTTGCAAAAGTGCTTTCCGCCATCGCTGATAATGGCCTTCGGGAAGCCGAACCTAGAAAGGATATTCTCCTGCACAAACTTAAGTACCACTTTAGCATCACACGTCCTAGTGGGGATTGCTTCAACCCACTTGGACAAATAATCAACACCTAGCAATATGTACTCAAAACCACAAGACACAGGGAAAGGTCCCATAAAGTCAATACCCCAAACATCAAAAATTTCAACCGCTAAGTTGATATTTAAAGGCATTTCATCTCGCTTACCAATATTTCCCATGCGTTGGCACCGGTCACAAGCTTTGCAATAATCGATTGCATCTTTGAAAAGAGTAGGCCAATACAAACCTGATTGGAGTACCTTGTGGGCTGTTTTATGGCCCCCAAAGTGACCTCCACTCTCGTCGTGGTGGCAACATTTAAGTACATCGGCTTGCTCCTCCTCCGGGAGGCATCGACGGATGACCTCATCTTTCCCGAACTTGTAGAGGTAGGGGTCCGACCAGAAGTACTCCCGGGAAAAATGCTCGAACCTCGCCCTTTCTTGAGAGGTCATCCCTTCTCTTAGAGCTCCTGCAACCAAAAAGTTCACAATATCCGCGTACCAAGGTGCCGGAGTCATAGCCATAGCAAGCTCATAAGGGAAAAAGTCGGGGATCGAACCATCAACACTATCACCTATAATCTCGGGGGGTGGCTCTAGCCTAGACAAGTGATCGGCTACTACGTTCTCGCACCCCTTCCTATCCTTAATCTCTACATCGAACTCTTGAAGTAATAGGATCCACCTAATCAACCTCGGTTTGGCTTGAGCTTTAGCTAGCAAGTGTCGTAGGGCTTGGTGATCACTATGGACGATGACTTTAGAACCTATGATATAGGACCTAAACTTATCCAAGGAAAACACTACGGCTAACAACTCTTTCTCGGTGGTGGTATAGTTGGTTTGGGCGCTATTTAACGTCACGCTAGCATAATAAATAACCCTAAGCAACTTATCCACTTTCTGACCAAGAACCGCTCCTACCGCTGAGTTAGACGCATCACACATAATCTCAAAGGGCAACTCCCAATTAGGTGCTACGACTACCGGGGCTGAGGTAAGCTTCTCCTTAAGTGTATTAAAAGCTACTAGACACGACTCGTCGAACTTAAACTCAACATCTTGCCCTAGTAAATGACACAAAGGTTGGCTAATCTTAGAGAAATCCTTAATGAACCTCCTATAAAACCCGGCGTGCCCAAGGAAGCTACGGATGCCCTTAACATTAATGGGAGGGGGTAGTCGCTCAATAACCTCTATCTTGGCTCTATCAACCTCTATCCCCCGACTAGACACCATATGTCCTAGTACTATCCCACTCGTCACCATGAAATGACTCTTCTCCCAACTCAAGGTAAGACTACTCTCAATGCACCTCTTAAGGACTCTATCGAGCTTACCTAGACAATCATCAAAAGAAGAGCCAAAAACAGAAAAATTGTCCATAAAGACTTCCATGAAGTTACCTATCATCTCGGAGAAGATGGACATCATACACCTCTGGAAAGTTCCCGGTGCATTGCATAAGCCGAAAGGCATCCTCCTCCATGCATAGGTACCAATGGGGCACGTGAAAGTCGTCATCTCCTGGTCCTCCGGTGCTATCGCCACCTGGTAATAACCTGACAAACCATCAAGAAAACAATAAAATGCATGACCTGATAATTTATCAAGTAGCTGATCAATAAAAGGGAGAGGAAAATGGTCCTTTCGGGTGGCGGCATTTAACTTCCGATAGTCAATGCACATTCGCCACCCCGTAGTAATACGAGTCGGAAGGAGCTCCCCTTTCTGGTTCTCCACGACGGTGATGCCTCCTTTCTTTGGGACCACATGAACCGGACTCACCCATCGGCTATCGGCAACGGCATAGATCAGCCCCTCGTCCAGGAGCTTGTAGATCTCCGTCCTCACGACTTCCATCAGAACCGGGTTGAGTCGCCTCTGCCCATCTCTCTTAGGGATCGATCCCTCCTCTAAAATGATCCGGTGCATACAAACCGAGGGGTCGATGCCACGGATGTCTCCGAGACTCCACCCAAACGCTTTCTTGTTCTGCTTTAGTATCGCCACGAGCGCTTCTTCATCCTCGGCTCTCAAAGTGGCTGAGATGATCACGGGTTTTTGTTCCCCGTCTTCCAAGAAAACATATTTGAGGTGGCTCGGTAACGGTTTCAACTCCACCTTATTTTTCGGAGCCTCGATCTCGGCTTCTTGTGAGCTAGGTCGCACAAAGGTGGGATCCATTAGTTTTTCCTCCTCGCCTTCAAGGATCTCGGGGCTGCTCTCATCTACGAAAGCGGCTTCCACTTCGTCATCAACGTGGTCGACGAAGGAGCAATTCTCCACGTAAATGGCAGCGGGAATGGCTTTCCCCGTTCGGACGGAGAACGAGACTTTCTCACCAAGAACGGTCATCTCAAGCGCACCGTTCTTCACATCGATCACAGTATTAGTGGTGGCCATGAATGGTCTTCCCAAAAGAATGGCGTGATCTCGCCCATTCTCGGGAACTTCTCCAACGTCGAGTACCACGAAATCCACGGGTACTATCAATCCTCCGACCTGTACCAATATGTCTTCCACAATCCCCTTGGGGTATCGAATCGATCGGTCGGCGAGCTGGAGGCACATACGAGTGGGCTTGAGATCGCCCAACTCCAATTTCTCGTACACGGCGTACGGCATCAGATTTATACCCGCTCCCAAGTCGAGCATCCCGGACACTTCCTTGCCATTCCCAACGGCAATCATTATGTTGAAACTCCCGGGGTCTCTTTGTTTCTCGAGGAGCTGGTGCTGAAGTATCGCACTCGCCACCTCGGAAACTACAACCTTCTCGTTGTCGATGAACTTTCTCTTCCTCGAAGCGAGGTCCTTGAAGAATTTGACATAGGACGGGATGTTTCGAATGATGTCGAGGAGAGGGAGATTCACATTCACCTTAGATAAGAGCTTATAAATATCCGAGAACTGCTGATCTTGCTTCTCGTTCCTCAACCGATGCGGGTACGGTGGCACGGGAGGTCTATAAGGATTATCGGCCTTGTGTAAGGCTGCCCGACTTGTCTCGGGTGCTGGTATCGGATTTTCTACCGGTTTCTCCACCGGCTTCGCCAACGGTTCCTCGATCGGGACTCTCTCCTCGGCTTCTTCCGGAGCCGGAATGTCCTCTTCTACTTCCTCGGTTGGCATTTCGACGTGATTATCAATGACACGTCCGCTCCTAAGCACTGTGACCGCCTTAGCCTGATACAGTTGGCTCGGAATCCGATCCTTCTGATTAGCCTGTGCCATCTCGTTCATTCGGCTGGCCATCTGCCCAACCTGCGTCTCGATCCTCTTAATCGCCGCATTCTGGTTAGTCATATTAGACTCCACCCCCTCTATCTTTTGCTGGTTATGATTCAGGATAGCCTGAGTCGAAGCCATGAAGGATGCAAACTTTTCGTCTAAGTCTGAAGTCTTCGGAGGCACCTGTTGAGGCTGAGGTGGTGGCGGGTAGTACGGCTGATTTTGCTGTTGCTGGTACTGGGGCCGCTGATAATTTTGATTATTATGCCAATTCTGGTTCCCGGCATTCTGGTATCCCTGATTCTGAGGTCGGTTCTGGTTATTGAAGTTCGTCTGAGAACCTTGCCCCTGAGTCTGTGGCTGATCTTGCTTCCACGAGAAGTTAGGATGGTTCCTCCAGCCCGGGTTGTAAGTGTTAGAGTAGGGGTCATTCCTCTGGTTGCCCTGCTGATTGTACCCCTGCATCGCATTCACCTGCACCTCTGGACCATAATTCGGGTCCATCATTTGGGGTGGAGACGGCATGCCCTGCCCACAAGTGCTGGAGAAATGGCCAATCTCCCCACATAAGCTACACGGCTCCACGTGATAGATCTGCCTCTTAGGTTGCTCCTCAGTAGTCTCCAACATCTGGACTTTCTTTGTCAGATCGGCAACCTGTTTCGCCAACTGGGCATTCACGTTCCCCTCGGGTCTGGCGTAGCTACTGCTTCCCCTTGAGCTCGTTTGCCTCGACTCAGCTGATAGTGACTTGAAGATCTCCGTCATCTCATCACTGTTCCGACCACTGATATTTCCGCCAGCTGCGGTTTTCACCTCTCTCTGGTCCTCTCTGCTCAAACCCTTGTAGAAGAATTGGATGATCGAGGTGGGCGTGAGGTCGTGGTGTGGGCATTGCCTTAATAGGCTCCGGAATCGCTCCCAAGCCTCATGAAAGAACTCCCCCGGTTCCTGCTCGAAGGCGCATATCTGACCTCTCAAGTCGAAGGTCTTCTGCTGAGGGTAGAAACGAGTAATAAACTCCCGGTACATGTCCGTCCAGGTAGTGATCGAGTCCGGCTCCAAGGATAGCAGCCAGTTCTTCGCCCTATCTCTCAAGGCATACGGAACACATTTCAACCGGAGCTGATCATCATCTAGTGCTCCGATGGGGAAGGCCTGCAAGGCTGTGTAGAACTCCCTGATGAAGTTGAGGGCATCCTCGTTAGTGGTTCCGGAGAACTGAGGAAGCTGAGCAAGATGGTGTGCCTTGAGGTCGTATCTCCGGGCGGCGTCACTCAGGACGATGCATGAGCTAGCTCCGTCGATATGCGGATGAGTCAGATCTCCAAAGAGGGGTGGCTGGACACGGTTTCCGTTGTTCCCGTTGTTTCCGTTATTGCCATTGTTCCCGTTGTTTCCGTTGTTTCCGTTATTGCCATTGTTTCCATTGTTTCCGTTGTTGGGTATAGCCCCGTCCATGGCTGAGATTTCGGTCTCGGGTTCGGAATCGGTGATGGAAGAATCGGACGAAGTGTCGTCGCCTAACTTCGCGCACCGACTGATGCTCTTGCGTCGGTTGATATTCTCGATCACGGGTGCAAGTTCGGTAGTTCGACTTCTTGTACCTACCATGCACCAACAAAACCAAGAAAATAATCACACGCACCTGAACAATAAAAGTGAGTAAAAAGAAAAATAAAAAAAAAATTGTTGCAAACACCTAAACACTAATACTAGTGCCTAAAGTGTTCCCCGGCAACGACGCCAATTTGATTAAAGTCGTTTTGTAGTGCGTCACAAATCAAATTAAATAATCGAACTAGTTGCTAAAGCAACTCACCCGAGTCGATCTCTCGAGGAACACTACTATCGGCGTAAAAGCGTTTATTCGTTTGCAACTAAGTAAAGAAAAGAAATAGCATAATGCGTGAGTCGATTTTTGGTTTTTGTTTAATTCTAAAATTAGCTAAGGAATTGAAAAGACGAGAAAACGAGTAAAAGTACGGAAGATTGTTTTTGAATTAAATGAGAAACAAACTAGGGTTTCGGGAATCGTGTTTATCGTCTCCGAGTTAATCCTTGAATTCATAAAATTGTTACAACATGTCCGTTCCCGGTTGATGTTAATTCAAGATCGGAACTCAAACTTTAACCCTATTCGATATTCACTCAACCCTAGCCCTAGCAAAAGAATTTAGCTACTCATGGTTTTAATTGAAAAAGAATTAGATTTATGAAAACAAAAATTCATGAAAACAATTTGCGAGAACAAACAAGTATTGAAGCAATTATTCAAACAAGAAATTCTAGAACGAACAAAACGAAAGGGGGAGTAAAACTTACTAATCAATAATCAAATCCAAACCAAGGGCATCCGTCGGAGGCAATCCAACTTTTGCCGAATTCGAAAACAAGAGAAAATCGAGATGCAAAGCGTGAGTTCCCAAACCTAGCAACTATCAGTCCCAAGTATTCTCCAAAAGTGCGTAACAAAAAAAAAATAAGTGAAAAACGATGTCTAAGTTTCTGGGTCGAAGCCCTATTTATAGGTCGTCAAAAGCCGAGTCAAAATCGCGGTCAAAGCTGGACAAGCGGGCCAAGCGATCGCCTGTGAAGGGAAGCGATCGCTCGCGCTGGATGGGAAGCGCTCGCGATGGATGGGAGGCGATCGCCTGGTGGAGAAGCAGAATTCTTGAGACGAGGGCGAGCGATCGCCTGGCAGGGAGGGGGCGATCGCCTGGTGTCTTTGGCAGGTTTCCTGGAATCTGGCCATGCGATCGCTTGGGGAGCTCGGGCGATCGCCTGATCCTGGCTGCACCGGTTTCGCCTCGACTCGACACGCTTTAGCTCCTTTCTTCGTCCCTTTTCGAAACATGCGTGCTCGTCTACCTACACACTCGACAAACACATCAAACGCACCAAATCCACGAAGAATAAACCAATAACCAACTAAACACGACAAAATAAACACACAAAATGTCACGGAAAAAGCGGCACAAAAACAAGAACATCACATACCTTTTAGTAAAACTGAACGAAAATCTTTTTCGGAGGAATTCACATCAGACCAAGACATTGATTGAAAATGATTAGTAAAAAGTTGGAAAAAAAATGAAATTATTATACAAAAATCTCTAGACAATTAGAGAAATGAGAAATATTGAAGAATCACAAATTTATTTAGTACTATAAATAAATAGTAGTATAATAGAATAAACGGAGATAAATAAGGAATAAATATGATATTCTTGAATATTACTTATTTAAATAAATTAAAATATATTAATTTAGTTTAAAGCAGGAGATAAATAAGGAATAAATGTGATATTGAATATTACTTATTTAAATAAATCAAAATATATTAATTTAGTTTAAAGTCGTGATTAATTGAATAATGAATTGTTTTTGAATTAATTAAAATATATTTTAATACTGCTAATATAAATAGAGGATAATATTATTTCTAATTGTAAATTAATAAAAAATTGAAATATTATTATTTCATTCTCAAATCAATTACGTAACTTTTGAATTTATTTTGTTGCTTAAAATAAGGAATCATACTCATAATTAATAATATTATATATAATTTTAGTTTACCTTTGAATTTATTTAGTTGTTTAAAATAAGGAATAGATTTACATATTTATAATTAATAATATTATTTATATATAATTTTAGTTGAACATTAATTTTATTAAACCCTAAAACCTAGAAATAGATTTACCATTTTCATAATTAATAATATAATTGATATATAATTTATAATAAGAGATAATAAAAATTTTATTTGATTTCTCTAATTAAAGATAAATTTTATTTTATAAATTTATTAAAATACATAATTTAATTAAATCACAATTATTATTATTATTTATATATATAAAAAGATCAAACTAAAATACATAAATTAATTATGTTTTAGTGATATTTATAAGTAATACAAATAAAAATATTGTTGCGTAAGTTAAAAAATAAACAAAATTAGAATAAAATTAAATAGAATTATTGTAAATTGCTAAATCTATACATATATAATTCCTGAATCTCTTCATGCCACGTGGACCAATCAGAAAAGTTTAATATTATTGTGTTCACACTATAAATTATAAATAAAAATAATAATATTAACTATAAATTATAAATAAAAATAATAATATTATTATTAAGTCAAAATTTATATATTAATGGAGTATAATTTTTAAGTAAGTTTTTATTTTCAGTAAATTTCCACATATGTAATTCTAATTAATCATATGTTTTCCAAAAAAAAAAAAATCAGTCGCGTTTCATAGAACATTTCTAGATCAATTTGACGAGGTATTTCACGTTCTCATGCTTCAATATTTTCACGTATATATATTCGTCGAATTTTTTTATCTTTTCCAAAATTTCATATACGCTTTAATTATTTCATTATGCATTTTTTTTTTCATTTTTCTTTTACCCGTTCTTTTGGACTGAAACCGGCTGAACTGAACTGAACTTAAACGATATGAATTGAACTGAACTTAAGCGATCTGAACTGAACAAAATCGATTTTTTTTATAAAAATAATAATATTTTTTATAAATTATTAAATATTTTTTTATAAATATTAATAATATTATGAAATTAAGTAGATTTTATATTTATAATTATAGATTGAAATTATTTTTTGTTTATTTTATTTTAATTTATTTTGAAACTAACTGAACTGAATCGATATGAACTGAACTGAACTGAATCGATCTGAACTGAACTGAACTGAATCGATCTGAACTGAACTGAACTAAAGCGATCTGAACTGAACTGAAATGAACTTGACTGAAATTATGTTCAAAAGAACAAGTCCTAATTTAAATTTGTATTTTTTTCCATAATCAAATTCAGGTATAATTTATTTGTAGATTTTGTTTTTTTTTTCAATATCTCATAAATTAAATTGGAATTGTAGCCTACAATCCGTTTGGAATGTAATTCTTTTCAGTAGGTGTAGAATTGATACAAGATTCGATAAACGGCAACTATGGAAAGATTTGCATATTTATTTGCTAATTGTACAGTTAATCGATCGGAAGAGAAAAAAAATTAATTTTCTATTTTACAGCTCTATTTTCGATAAGGTAATTACGTACGGGTGGCAGACGCGGTGGTTCTCGACATTGACCTGCCCCCATCACATCTTAATCATGATTCTCGAATCTTGCTCTCTTTGTTCTATATTTTTTTCACTATAGGCGAGATCAATATGATGATGTCGAATTTTTAAATATTTAAAATAATCAAATAAATAAAATATCTTCTATAATGAGATTTTATACTTTATTTTTATAATTTTATTATTATTTCGTTGAGAATGAGATATAATATAACCACAAATAATAATAATTATTTATCAATTTAATTTAATAGATCACCTTATATACTTACAAAGTTTGAATAATAAAAAAAATAGTTATCTTATAGAAATAGTAATTCAACAATTTAATTTATAAATCACATGAGTTATATAATTTAAAAGATTTATATAATTTGCGTTTGTGCCATTTCATAGTAAATTCAATTTTTTTTTATATTTTTATTTATTTTATAGGTTTATAATTTTTATTTTCCATTTATTTTGATTTTCCCCACCGGTTTTAACTATTTGTTGGATGAAACTCTGTAGAGACGAGAAACGGAATGCAGAGACAAGAAACTCCTCTCCCACTAGATCAAAGCTCCTCAATCGGGTAGGATGTAAATGAGGGAGGTGCTCCAGTAGCAGACACATGTGGGAGAGAGCCAATATATCTCATCCCAAGACTAACTTCATAATATTTCAATGAAAAATTGTCATATTCGAGATATTACACCAACATCACCACATACCTTACCACTCGGCTATGTCCCAAGAAACTTACATACTATAAATTACATCAAACATGCATAATCTTTAAAAATAATAGAAATTTCATAATTGAGATAACGGTTAATAATGAGATTAATACGAGTTTACAAATTTAAGTAAAAGTTCGATTATTAAATAAAATAATTTGTTAGTCCATTAATAAATATATGACAAAATACATTAGAGATTAAATAAAATTTTAGATTATTTCAAACAAATAAATCACGTGCATCGCACGGGAAGTAGTACTAGTTTCATTAATTAGATTAAATAGATAAAATAAATCATAAATAAAATGAAAACAAACTACTTTAAAATTACAGTAAATTGAGTAAATTACATCATAAATAAAATTAACACAAACTACTCTAATTTTATCAGGAAACATAAACAAAAGTTTGGAATCCATTTAAAATTTGTGCAATCCAATGTTTCGATCTTTTTTTCAGGAAACATAAACAAAAGCTTGGAATCCATTTAAAATTTGTTCAATCCAATGTTTCGATCTTTTTTGGCAGAGTATTTTAAACCTACAAAATAAATAGTTATAAATAAACCTACAAAATAAACAAAAAACAACAAAAAAAACAACAAAACATACATAGAGCTCTAAAAAAAACGTGAGCATAAACAAATAAAAAAAATAGCTAAATGAAAAGGTTACAAAAAATAAAAAAAATAAAAAACAACAACAAAACTTACATATAGCTCTACACAAAAATAAATAAATGTGAGAATGAATAAATAAAAAAAAATAGCTGAAATGAAAATTGAATAAATAAATGTGAGCTGAACAAATAAAAAAAATAGTTTAAATTAAAAGTGAGAGTTAGTCCAAAAAATACAAAAAAACAAAAAAAAAAAAACAAAACTTACAATAGAGCTATGCACAAAAATAAATAAATATGAGCAAACAAATAAAAAAAAATAGCTAAAATAAAAAGGCTAAAACAAAAAAAAAAAAAAACAAAACATACATAGACTTATGCACAAAAATAAATAAATGTGAGAATGAACAAATTATAAAAATAGCTGAAATGAAAAGGTTACAAAAAATACAAAAAAAAAAAAACAACAAAACTTACATAGAGTTCTCCACAAAAATAAATAAATCTGACAATGAACAAATAAAAAAAATAACTGAAATGAAAAGTGAATAAATAAATGTGAGCATGAATAAATAAAAAAAAATAGCTGAAATAAAAATTGAATAAATAAATTTGAGTATTAACAAATAAAAAAAATAGCTGAAATTAAAAGTGAAAGATAGTGCAAAAAATAAAAAAAAAACAAAAAAACAACAAAACTTAAATAGAGATCTGCACAAAAATAAATAAATGTGAGAATGAACAAATAAAAAAAATAGCTGAAATGAAAAGTGAATAAATAAATGTGAGTAATGAACAAATAAAAAATAGCTAAATGAAAAGTGAAAGTAGGGAGTGAGTGAAGATAACGTCTTTATATAGACACGCATTTGAAGTAGGGTTTGATAATAATTATTATTTTTAAATATAATTAATTTGAATTACCTTAAATTTCGATATTATTGTTTGTATAATAAAAATTAATTAATTAATCGAAGGAATAAATGTGATATTGTAAATATTTTAAGTTAAATGAGATTATATTAAAGAGATTATAAATGTAAATTATATTATATAAAGAAAATAAATAATTAAACAGATTAATTAAAAATAATTACACTAATTAATTAAGCTAAAAATATTATAAATGTAAATTATATTATATAAAAAAAATTACACTAATTAATTAAATATAATTGCGCTAATTAATTAAAAATAATTACAAATAATTTTCTAATTAATTAAAAATAATTATGCTAATTAATTATTAATTAAATATAATTGCGCTAATTAATTAAAAATAATTACAAATAATTTTCTAATTAATTAAAAATAATTATGCTAATTAATTATGCTAAAAATAATATTGATTACAATTAAGTATGTAGATTATATTAAGGAAATTATAAATGTAAATTATAATATATAAAAAAATAAATAATTACGTTAATTAATTAAAAATAATTGTTTCAATTAATTACGCTAAAAATTACGCTAATTAATTACGCTAAAAATAATAATTAATAATGACCGTTGTGAACCCAAATTTAATCTAACGGTGTTTGTTGAACAAAAAAAATCAAACGGTGAAAACATACGACACCTCGGACAATTGCTAGCTGAATTATATATAATAACGATAATGTTTTTAGGTTTACGATGAAAATTTTGGAAAAGGCTACATTAACACCAGGTGTAGAGAGTCTTCTCTACACCACCAATAAAATTTTGACAAGTGTATTTTTAATTTATTATATAAATATTATTATGTTTATATAAAATTGTACTATATATGTAAAAGAATCTCAATTGATACTTTCGTAATTATTTACTATAACCAAATTTGGTAAAAAAATCAATCTTAAAAAATTAAATTTATATAAATTTAATTATTTTTGGATAAATATTCTATATTTCAATTCTAAAGTTTAATATAAATTTATTTGATTAATTCATTTACTTGAATTGAAAAATAATTAACTTGGTTACTAACAGTAAAGTCAAGAAAAGTGAATTATAATATTAAAATATTAACAAAAATGATTTAAAAGAATCAGTTAAATGAAAAATAAAATACTTAAAAATATTGAACGAGTATAATTTGTGAAAAAAATGTTGTTGAATTTGTTTTGTTTATTAATTTCATGTGTAAATTGAAGTAGAAAACCCCAAATTTATGTGTTTGTTTCATTAAACTTTCCATTTGGTAATTCGATTTTGACGATTAATGACAGTGGTAACCCGTTTCTAAAGATTGGTCATCTGATTAAGAGACATGGATTTGCACTGTTCTCCTCAGAATGAGAACGGAAGGTTTGAGCAAATACTTAACCATTTCAACAGGTCTACTTCGGCAACGAAATAAAAAAGAGCGACAAATGATTCAATCTAGCTCTGGGGGACCGTACTCCGGCCATGGACAGCTTGAGCTTCTAGAACAGGTCTCTAATGGAACCATGGTAATCGACAGCATACTCGTCCGAGAATATTAACATTTTTTTAATATTAAACGGTAGAATAGAATGTATAATATTTATCAAAATATAATTAGATTTACATAAATTTAATTTTTAAGATTGATATGTTTACCAAATTTTATTATAGTAAATAATTAAGAAAATATCAACTATGATTTTTTTTACATATATACAATTTCTATATAATTTTAATATTGTATATATTACATTAAATAAATATATTGGGAAAAATGGCAATAAGGCCAATTTTCAACATTTTTTCGGCAATAAGGTTTTTGAGAAATTACGCGTGTCATTTAGGCCTTCTAAAATGTGTAAATACCGTATTACCCTCTTCTTTCTACCCACCCACCCACGTCATTCCATCACCCCCGTCGTGAATTTGTGCAGCCCCAAATCCGCCGCCGAGCCCACGCAAATCGAATCCGCTTGAGATCATTCCCTTCACCCGACAAGTCGCCGTCGACCACCACGATCTTCTGGTGGTGCGTGAATATCGTCGAGATCTGCAAGTTTTGCACGAAGCTGCCCCCGTCGTCCGGGTTCCGAGGGCAGAGTCCGCGTCCACCGAGATCTCCGCCGCCGAGTGGTCCGAGATCTCCACCAAAACCGACGCCACAATGAAGGTCATGGACAACGACGTGCTTGCCCTGATGAAGAAAACAGATAGGGTGGAGACGGATCCCATCCCACCCCACAACAAGGTCTTCGTCAACAGCTTCCAGATCTCGAGCCCCGACGTCTTCAACAACGGACTCGTCGTCGTCCACGGCCTCCAAGGCTCCCGTCTCCCATATTCGCGGCGGTGGAGACGATGAGGTCACGGCGGGTTTCGTCGAGGCAGGCGGCGTAGCCGGGGTTGACCTGGGGGAACTTGCAGGAGGGGTCGGGGGAGAGAGGAGGCGGAGGTTGGGACGGGGTTGGTCTCCGGGGAGGCGATCAAGCGCGTCGCGTCGTACTCCGTTTCCGAGCTCGACCGCAACCTGTTCGACGAAATGCCGCATAGTCATATGGTCACGCTGCTCGGCACGTGCCTAACCGACGGCCCGGACTCGTTCCTCGTCTTCGAGTACGCGAGGAACGGCTCTCGCAAGGACTGGATTCACGGCTCTCTCGAGTACGCGAGACGACCCCGTCTTGGATTCGTGAGATGGTGCGCGTGTTGGATCCAAAGTCGTTAACCTCGACGAAGACGAGGGAGGTGACATTGAGAGGGATTACGAGCATTTGTATCTCGTCGGAGAAATCGATCGGAATGTTGGTCAGTTACTTGTAACTCGTTTACGGAGGCGAAGAAGGTGATGGGGGATGCGGGCTTCATGCAGGCGCTCGTGAGGTTTCGTCCCCAAACCATTGCAGGTGCTTCGTTTGGGGGTTTAGGTTAAATAAGAGAACTGTGAGTTCCAAGGAATTGTTTACCCGGTTCTGGTAGTCGATTGTGCTTGTGTGTGCGTCTCTTGTCGAAATTTTGATCATTGAGCCTTTTTTTTCCTAGAGTTTGGTTACTGAGTTTTCTTATTGAAGTGAAATGAAGTTGATTGATCACATTACATATGCAGCAGACACATTTCTTCTTGTTAGTTGAATATTTGAAATATTGATGTTTTACTTTTGTGCTTAAATTATTTGCTCACAATAGATCACTTTTTTTTTAATCTTCATTTCATTTATTTATTCATTAATTGATACAACATTGGACCAACATGTGGTTAGGGAAGAGAAGATGATGGATGCATATGATCTTCTCCAGATATACTCTGTGAACTTTTTGTTTCACGTCTTCCAATAATTGAGTCACAAAATTATGTATGCTCTGGATGGAGGGGAGGAGTGTTTGGTCGAGTGGGCGAAGAGGGTTGTCAGGGACGGGAGGGAGGAGTTCGGTAGGAGTAATATACCGGTGGCTCTGTTGGTTTCGGGACTGGGAGAAGGGGCAGAGAAGATGGGGGAGCTGCTGAGGATCGGGATTCGATAACACATACTCCACTCGCTCAGATTCATAAATAGTCTTATAAAATGGCAGGAATGAAAGTATACAACACACAGGAGAAGGAGTTGATAATGGAACTAGGCCTATTTAATTTGTACCAATATATATATATTATTGACATTTTTTTTTAACACTGAATGCCCTATTTTAACACTGAATGCCCTATTTTAACACTGAACACACTGAATGTCATATTTTAACACATTGAATGTCATATTTTAACACTGAATGTCATATTTTAACACTGAACAAACTGAATGTCATATTTTAACACTGAATGACCTATTTTAACACTGAACATACTGAATGACATATATTAACACTGAATGCCCTATTTTAACACTGAACACACTGAATGTCATATTTTAACACTGAATGCCCTATTTTAACACTGAACACACTGAATGTCATATTATAACACACTGAATGTCATATTTTAACACTGAATGTCATATCTTAACACTGAACATACTGAATGTCATATTTTAACACTGAATGACCTATTTTAACACTGAACATACTGAATGACATATTTTAACACACTGAACGACATATTTTAACACTGAATGTCATATTTTAACACTGAACACTGAATGTCATATTTTAACACACTGAATGTCATATTTCAACACTGAACACACTGAATGTCATATTTTAACACACTGAATGTCATATTTTAACACTGAATGCCATATTTGATTAAAAAATACACTGAACACAATGTTTATGTCATATTTTCACACTGAATATCAGATTTTCACACTGAAACCAAACAAAATACACGACAATTGCCGACACAAAATACATGACAAACCAAACAGTAAAAACTGCAAAAAAATACATCGACTGCCCCATCACCGACGATGAACTGGAGGAGGAGAATTGGGACGGGCGGTCCGACGAGGACGGCGATGAATACGGCGATCGCGTCCTCTCCTTCACGACGGTCGACACGAGTGGGGGCTGTTGAAGAGGTTCCTGCAGCACAAATCGTTCGTCCCGAATGCCCCGCACCCGGTCTTGCACCCGACCACCCCTCCGTGCGGGCCCCCACTCATCCGCAAGCACTCCGAGCCGAGGGTTTCTTTTAGACACGAACTCATTAGTTTCCCCAGCTTGGAACAAGCATCAAGACATAGCTCCATTTCCTGCGCACATGATGATAATCAAAACTCGACTCTAATCGAAAGTAATATACGAGCTTTGAGCATGTGATTCAAATATTCCGAAAGTCCACTTCAATGAATCTCATTCCAAATTGATGGTCAGTCATCATCAGAAACAACATACTACATTAGCTTCACATGAAATTTGCAAAACTAAAAAAATGTACTATATAAGTACTGTACACCATTGCAGCCCCGCTCGCGGCGGCCGAGGGCAAGACCACCACCATCACGGTGAGGGCAAGACCACGACAAGCTCCGAAAATTGATGTCGTCGTCGGACGTACATCAGAAACTGACCGTGGTCATCCAGAGCCACTTCACCAGCATCGTCAAACTCCTCGGCGTCTCGATCTCCGGTGTGGATCCGAAGTCGTCGGGCTTCATCCTCCCTCGCGAATCGAAGAGGATGTTGTCGGGCTTGATGTCCCTGTGAGCGACGTCGAAGCGGTGGCGGCAGGCGACAATCGTCATCAACTGCTTAAGGACGGCGGCGACATCGGGGTGCGGAGAATCCCGATTGAATTTGAATTTGCGTCTGTGTGATTTGGGGCAGGTGGGGTGGGTCATGGGTAGGGGGTGGATGGATTGACTAGAAATAGAGGGTGTTTTCGTCCTTTCATGTATATTTTTTTGGCCTAATTGGAACAAAAAAGCCTAATTGACACATAAATTAGAAGTTGACTTTATTGCCAAAAAAATATTGAAAATTGGCCTTATTGCCATTTTTCCCAAATATATTTGTCTTTATTGGTAGTGTAGAGAGGTCTCTCTACACCTGGTGTAAATGCAGTGTCTTCTGAAGATTTTATTGGGCTTTCATATTTAGTTTAGTTGGAATAGATATACGATAAAGTAATTCCTTTTATTTTTTCTCTAACCATAGCATCTTCCAAAAAAGTATTAATACTTTGTTTTTTTTCTCCTACGAGTCTACGACAGATTTTGTCTATTTTCCGCGTATCCTTCCTTGGAGTTGGGGCTTGGATCACCGCCCGCGTATTTCTACGCCGTCCGCCCGGAGTCCCAAACCCTAATATCACAACGCCGAGAGAGAAAAACACAAATCGAATTTGGAAACGATGACCACATATCCAGAAAAAGCTTCACCGCATATTCCCCAATCCTCTAATGGCACCAGTTATTTCGCACAACAACTGACCCGTCCAGGTCCGTAAGCACTAGTTAATTTTTGTTGATTTCTGTTTTTGAATATTCTGCGAGGGTTCATCTGCTATTTTAAGTTAGCAAAAATATATAGTACAGTATGTGAGAAATATAATGTTCATGACTTACGATATGTTGTTTGGATTCGGACTAAATAGAATTTAGTGTCATCTCTTTTATTTGTTTGTAGATCTTGATCTTGAGCATGCTTTAATCTTCTTCCAGAAAGAAAAACATAAGGCCTTTGATCTATTTTAGCCCTTTGTGGTTCTCGGTTATACTACATTGGTCCGTAATGTCTTTGTTACTGTCTACCTTTTAGTATTAAAGCAATAAAACAAGACACTGATCTTATCACGTTTGGATTCTGTTGTTGCACAATTCACTGAATTTTCCCTCTTCTAATTTATATCTCAAGCCATGTTTATTTTTGTTTCAGCTGCCTATACGGGACCCGTATTGGGAAGTACTCCAGACATACTCTTTGGAAATCATCATCACCACCATCCGCAAGTACCTTTCCACCTTTACCCTCAGCCTCGCCCTCACCCTCGTTATCTCTCCTACACTCGTCCTTTCCCTCCGCTCAACATGCACGAGTCAGCAGTACTCCGAGAGATGGAGAAGCAACAGATCAGGGAAGAGATCATCTTTTCAGAGATCATGAGAAAGCGTGTGCTGGAGGAAGAGGTTTGGAGGGAGATTGCGATGGAGAGAGAAATGGCTTTTCAGAGAGGCGGGAATAATGGGACCCAGTTTGGCTCAGCTATCGGATTCGAGATGCCAAAAAGGCTTCTCCCGTTGGGGACAGGTGGTGACGGATTGATGTCTCGGGAGGAGGATAAAATCATTTCGTCGTTTGATCAAAAGGAAAAGGGATTGGGTGGAAGTAGTAGGACTTCACCCCTTTTGAGGATTTCAGAGTTTAAGCCTCCTTCGAAGGGGAGCAAAGAAAAAGTGACAATCAGTTCTCTGGTCAGTCTCTCTCTCTCTCTCTCTCTCTCTCTCTCTCTCTCTCTCTCTCTCTCTCTCTCTCTCTCTCTCTCTCTCTCTCTCTCTCTGTCTGTCTGTGGGGTGGGTGGGTGGGTGTATGGGCTTATGATTTTGCCAACCAGAACTTCAGCATGAGGCTGTGTAAGCCACTGCTATGGCCTCCTCCTTAGTGTACTCCTTGAGTTCCTCAAGTTATGTTCTTCCATGTTATGATAGGTTGCACACTACTTTTTTCCCAGTTTAATCTCGTCAAACTTCATACTACTTTTTGTTGCTCAAGAAAAAACCTTTAAACTTAATCACATTCGAGAAAGTTGGAATTAAAAAGGTTGTCTATTTGATTTGATGGTTAGATCGATTTACAAAGAAATCCTATGTGATAACATTAATTTGGACTGAGATAGAACTTTAAACCACATGAATTTATATAGAGTTGATTACCGCATGATCAAACTAATTTGATATACATATTTGGTTAATATTGAAATATGTATATAAAAATAGTTTGGTCACGCTTGAGCGATAATTAACTCCTTATAAATTTTTATGTGGTCTAAAATTTTATCTTTGTCCTCAGCAAATGTTGTCACGCAGGCAACATGTGATATTTATTTCCAACCATCATAACAAATAGAAAATCATTTTTATTTCAAAAATGAACTTTGACAAACAATGTTTATGGGTAACACAATATTTTATTTAACTTATCTGTAATGTCTATCAACAACATTAAAAGCATTTTTTATTTAACTTTTTATTTTGTTATGGTTGTCATTGGGGTGATAATGTTGTTGATCGCTTTGTTGTTGTTGTCTATCGCTTTTTATTTAACTTTTTAGCTTTGTTGCATGCTCTTTTTTGATAATCTGAAATAGCATAGAGTATGAAACCCATATAGTAGAATAGGTATTTGACCATACTCAATTTTCACCTCATCATATACCCTTATAACTTTGATGTGCTTACATAATGATGTATTATCATTTGTTTTTGTTAACATTATCTTCGCACAACATTTTCCGTCACCTCCTCTATGTTTACCTTTTTAATGGGTTTTATAGTATGTATGCCTATTTCCACTTCCGCTAAATCTATGCATTTTGAAACATAAGCCCTGGTTCATAATAGACTGTTGGATTTTCGCTTCTTTTTCCTTCTCATAGTTTTCTGTTTATTTCCAAGTTATTTATGTGAACTTTAAGTGTGATTCATACTGTAGGCAAATGCGAATGTTGAAAACACAACAGGATTGAAAAGAAAGACATCATCGCCTGCAGAAGAAGACCATGATGCATCTCTGTCGGACGCCAGGAAAAAGGCTAAAGGGTGGTTTTGCGAAGTTTGTCATATCAGCGCCACCAGTGAGCGATCTCTAAACGAACACATGCAAGGAAAGAAGCACAAGACTATAGAACAGAGGGCTGGAAAGAATTTCAAAATGGGGATGTTTTCAAAGAAAACCACACCAATTCCGAAGCACAAGTTGATGGACCAAAGATGATTGGCACATCCTAATTATGCATTTTTATTTTTGTTTTCTGCGACTGAACAGTTCCATTGATTTAAAAAATTCTAAACTATACATTACTTTTAAAACTGCAAAATGCAAATATCACACCAAATACTTTTCTTATGTTGAGTTTGGACTTGGAGAGTGAAAGGAAGGAGGAGAGGTCACAAGAATTTGGTTTCCGCTTTAACTTTAACGGTGCTTTAAGTTCATCGTAATAAGATGGTCATTTTTTTTCCTAAAGCATTTTATTCTCAGAAACACATGATTTTTTTAGAGGTATTACTTACATTTAAAATTCTTATAACGCATTTTGTCTTCTTTTCTTATAAATAGATACTTGAAAAATAAGACTCAACTTAATAGTATTATTAATATATTAAATTCTTTAAATATTTACAAAATTGAGGTCCTAAATTAAATTCATATTTTTGAATCAACCAATTTGAACAAAATTATTTTGATTAAACACAAATATGTTAAAATAATATTTTATCGTCCTTTGAAAATGATCATAACGATAAAAAAGAAAGTATGTGCTTAAAAATATTTTATTGATAAATGAGCCCAATCAAAACACAACAAAATTTGAACATCTATTTTTTTAGGGAAAAATGGCAATAAGGCCAATTTTCAACATTTTTTCGACAATAAGGCTTTCGAGAAATTACGCGTGTCAATTAGGCCGCTTAAAATGTGTAAATACCACATTACCCTCTTCCCTCTTTTCTCTTCATATTCGCAATACACAAATCTCAAACACACCTCACCTCGACACCCCTCCCCGTCGGCTCTTCCTTCTACGACTGCCCCCTCCGCTGTCGATCTCGCCCTCGACACCCTCTGCGCCGCCAGATCCTTCGGCGGCGGCGAACACCTCGCCCTCCTCACTCAGGTAAAGAGCGAGACGATGATGGTGTTCCCGATCAGGAAGACGACGTGGTGGTTGAGGAGGTAATCCGAGAAATCGACGAAGCGCGCGCCCGCCGCTCTTACCGCTGCCGGAAACCGCCCAGTGGAGCACGAAATCAGCGCGAAAACCACGAGGAATTCGAAGATCTGGCGCATCCCGACGAGCGCGCAAAATCTTTCGAGAATCGCCACTGCCTTCCCCTCCCTCTCGTCACCCAGCCACAGTCGCCGCCCCATGGTCGATTCGAATCGAGAAGAGCGAGTCCACACAAGGGAAGATCTCGAAACACGAAGCGTCTCCTCTCTCGCCGTCTCAGTTGTTGATATTCATCGGGTCGGGGATTGTGCGCATAAGTTGTTCGACGAAATGCTCGAGTGAGGGTGAGTGACAACGGGTGCCATGGAGAGGAGGGCAGCATTGAATGTGGCGAACTGGATCGCTTTCGGGGCTCCTCCGCACGACTCGCTGGAGTTGGGGTGGATACGATTAGCTCGGCAGACGAAACATTGCCGGAGATCGGCTCATGAAGAGGTACAATGGTTCTTTTATTCATCTCAGTAGTTGGCTCTGTTTTTTTATTCTGTGTGTTGATATTCTTGTTACTATTTTTGGATCTTGAGTATTCTTTCTATGGTCGAATGACGGTGCCCAGCAACTTGAGGCGACAACTCAGTGAAATTATTTATGTTCATTGCTTTATAATTGACGGTGTGCTCTTAGAAATTTCGATGAGAATTTAGTTCAGCTAAGTTTTTGTAAGTAATTTTTCTAATTGTTCTATACATGATTGAATTATATAGAAACAGAGAAGTGGTTCATTGATTCCTCCGAGGAAAGTTCAGCGAGACATTCCTCGCGCTTCCAAAAGATTTGCTAATAATGGTTTGCTTGCTACTAAATGTTATCTCATTATTTTTCTGTTTTCGTGCTTTGCTTGAGAAAATCAACTGGGTGGGTTGTATAAGATTGATAGTTGCTTAGAAAATATAAGATTAGCCATGTACTCTTTTGTCTTAAATCATGAAAATGCATTTTTAAGGTCATTCAAAGTTTTCAGGTCCAACTGTTATGATGTTATTTTCTGATGGAACATTAACTTTTCATTACTCTTAAGATTTTGGAATTTAAGTCATGTATACATGACCTTAAAGTTGATTGTACTTTTAAGTATCTCTGTATGCAGGTCCTTAAGAAGAAGATTCTAAGCCTCCTGAAATTCATTTTCTGATATGAGTTTTAAACAGGAAAAGTTGGGAACAATGTCTGGATAAACGAACAGGATGTTGGAAATCGATATCCCGGGGTTAACGGAATTGCGGAAACATAACCCCGATCAAAATCCCTTCGCCGGAAAAACATCACGAACCACCTCACGAGCCGGAGCCCGGCCGAGAACACCCGCCGCGGGATAACCCGCGGCTGCCCTAGCCGAGCCACAGCGAGGGGCTCGCGATCGCACCGATCGCTGGGTTGCGCACGGCAACCCCACGGCGAGTCCGGCGACTCGTCGTCCGCGGAAGAGGGGGCTGCTTGCCGTGCGAGCAGCAGCGGCACCAGCCCGCCACCCCACGCGATCGAGCACGCGCTCGATCGCACCCCCGGCGTCCAGCCGGGGTCCTTCGTGCGTCGCCGGCGGTCGAAGCCCTAGGGCTCGACCGCCACCCTCGGCGTCCAGCCGAGGGTTCGTCCTCTCGATCCCAGCGAGGATCTCTCGACCTCCCGCGGTCCGGTGATCCTCGATCACCACCGCGAGGTCGATCCTCGTCCCCGGGTTCGTCCCTCGGATCTTGGTTCATATGCATATACGAATAATCAAATAAAATCATCGAGGGGGTTTTCATGATTTTACCTTTGTTCTCGTTGTGCGGAGAAACGAGATCTATGAAGACCTTGAGACCTTCCCACGTATTCCTTGCACTAGCTCGAACGTCGGGTGGGCGACGATCTTCCGAACTCCATGGATCTCTCTCTCTACTTTCTCTCTCTAGAATTGTGATCTTCAAGTTATGAGAATAGAGAAGACCATGTAGTGCTTTTATAGGCTACGTAGGGGATCTTAAGGAGGTGGAATATTGGGCTTCCAATATTAATGATTAAATTGAGCCCAAGCCCAAATCTATTAATCCCATTAATATTAATTAATTTATTTTCCACTATATAAATTAACTGCACTCCCAATATTAAACCATATTATATCAAATAATATTTCTCCGGTAGTATTATTTATTCCGTGTATTTAAGATTTAAATATCCATGAATAAAATTTATTTATTGCATAATAAATTTATTCATCTCTTGTATCCGCAAATAGTACCATTCAACCTTAATTATTATGCGGAATAAATTCTACCTGCAGGGTTTACATAATAATTCCTTATGAACTCATCTCGGGGATATTATCAACCCTTCCGGGATACACTTTCCCGTCAAGTATTCACGGCATGTCATATATAAAATATAGCGACCCAACTTAACCGGTAATTGACCCAGTAATTAAACCGGTCAATTCCTTTGGAAAATCAAAGTCACTTATATTAAATATACACACCCACAATAGTATCGGGGATTAAGAATAAAATACACTGAGATTTAAATCGATTATCCAAGGCAATCCTAATCGATAAATCTCAAGCGATCCGCCCAATACACCAAGTGTACAAGTATGATAAAATAATCAAGACAGATTATTTTCTCCCTCATACAACGACTATACCGATGGATTGGTCCGTGTCCATCTAGGTCATGAACAACTGTTCGATTAAATACGAGTAACCGATAGTATGATCTTCTGTGTGAGCCCGCACACCGTACTAACTACAACGTATATAATCTAGGACTATAATTTGCATATATTTAATTATAAATAATTAAACGCAAATAATTGTTTATTTAATTAAATAGATTAATGGCAATGGATCGGGAGTTTCTATTACTTAAATCTAGACATTAAGTACACAACTGCAACAATCTCCCACTTGTACTAAGGTCTAGTCATTTTCTCCAAACTCCCGACTTCCATACTCATCACGTGCTTAAGTTGTACTTCCAAGAAGTACTATGTGAATGAGCACTCTAGGTTGCCGCTCTAAAGTTATCTTGGTGACTACAGCGTCGTCACCCTCGACGATGACTCGTATCAGGTGGTACTTGCTCTATGTGTTATCTTACACTTATGGACTTGTGATTTCTTACCATTTGCCATCGCACCGCTATTCACATAGCCTTTGGGAAATTAAGAATCACCTCTAAGTCCCAGAGATTATCCCGGAGCTATACCAAAACTTCCGCTGCCTCTGAGGCCGCTATTTGGTTACCCATGGCAGAGTCCGAAAAGCATCGTGCTTATCACTCTTCCATGTTAAAAACTCCTTCTCCTTCAATAGTGAAACACATAGCCTGATATCGACTTACACCGGTCCTTATTTGATGAGAAATCTAAGAGAGTGTAATCCAAAAGAAATGCTCGTCTGCTCCGTAATCCAGAACATAGTTTCTAGTACTTCGAAAGTACTTAAAATGTTCATTACAACAGTCGAGTATTCCTTTCCAGGATTACCTTGATATCCTCCCACTATACTAGCCGCATAGCAGATATCAGGTTCTCGTTTTTAACATCGCATTTATTAAGCTTTCCACACTCG
This sequence comes from Euphrasia confusa, assembly GCA_954870475.1. Classification (NCBI taxonomy): domain Eukaryota; kingdom Viridiplantae; phylum Streptophyta; class Magnoliopsida; order Lamiales; family Orobanchaceae; genus Euphrasia; species Euphrasia confusa. The sequence continues at coordinate 16,757,346 of OX940956.1, forward strand.
AAGTGTAGGAAACCGCTTTCATTGCTTCTATCTCCTTTTGTGTTCCAAAACACATATCCTTAGATAGATGCATTCCGTATCTGAAAGGTAACATACCTTTCTCGGAATCTTGCATGTTAAAACGAACCATAATCATTTATATGTAAGATGTCCAGGAGAAGTACAATGTTCTTTTCTAGAGATCCAAGATCTCAAGAACAGGTCCAACTTCTTCCTATATCTTTCATAATGATTTATCCAGACAACCATAATTTCATGTCTGTGTTGGAGTTGTGTACTTAATGTCTAGATTTAAGTATCGGTAAACTCCCGGTCATAGCATTTAACCTATTTAATTAATAAACAATTATTTGCATTTAATTATTATTAATTATTTTTTGCAAAATATAGTCCTGAATTTATACGTTGTAGTTAGTATGGTGTGCATGGGCGCACAGAAGATCATACTATCGGTTACTCGTATATAATCGAACAGTTGCTCACGACCTAGATGGACACGGACCAATCCATCGGTATAGTCGTTGTGTGAGAGAGAAAGTAATTTATCTTAATTATTTTATCACACTTGTACACTCGGTGTATTGGGCGGATCGCTTGAGATTTATTGATTAGGATTGCCTTGGATAATCAATTTAAATCTCAGAGTATTTTATTCTTAATCCCCGATACTATTGCGAGTGTGTATATTTAATATAAGTGACTTTGATTTTCCAAAGGAATTAACCGATTTAATTATTGGGTTAATTACCGGTTAAGTTGGGTCACTATATTTTATATATGGCATGCCGTGAATACTTGACGGGAAAGTGTATCCCGTAAGGGTTGATAATATCCCCGAGATGAGTTCATAAGGAATTATTATGTAAACCCTGCAGGTGGATTTAATCCGCATAATAATTAAAGTTGAACGGTACTATTCTCGGATATAAGAGATGAATAAATTAATTAGCAATAAATTAATTTTATTCATGGATATTTAAATCTTAAATACACGGAATAAATAATACTACTGGAGAAATATTATTTGATATAATATAATTTAATATTGGGAGTGCAATTAATTTATATAGTGGAAAATTAATTAATTAATATTGATAAGGATTAATGGACTTGAGCATTGGGCTCAATTTAATCTTCAATATTGGGAGCCCAATATTCCACCTCCTTATGATCCCCTACGTAGCCTATAAAAGCACTACATGGTCTTCACAATTCATTAACCTAAGATACGCCAATCATAAAGTCTTGAAGAGTGAAGGAGATCCATAGGAGTTCGATAGATCGTCGCCCACACGACGTTCGGACGAGGTGCAAGGAATACGTAGGAAGATCGCAAGGTCATCAACACGTTAATTCGTTTCTCCGTACAACGAATCGAGGTAATATAATCGAAAACCCCCTCTATGATTATATGTTCGTTAATTGTGATGTATACATGAACAATACGATACGGGAAAGCGTCGAGACCTAGATACGGGGATCGTCGGATCCCCGTGGGGATCGAACGAGGGGCGGTCGAACCCTAGGGTTTTGACCGCCGGATCTGCGGCCAAGGAGAAGCCCCGGCTGGACGCCGGGGCATGCGATCGACTCATGGTCGATCGCTGGGGAGTCGCCGTGGGCTGGTGCCACGGCGGACGGCCTCCCCGGACCTCCCTGGCCGGCGGTGTGCGCGCGGGAGCTCCGGCCGAAGCCGGAGCGGGCGATCGAGCGAAGCTCGATCGCGGAGGGCAGCAGCGGGCTGGTGCCGCGGCTGGGGGCCCTCCACCCCGTGAGGTGGTGGCGGTGAGTCGCCGGACTCACCGCCGGCGGGTGCTGATCGGATCAGCCCCGCGGGGATGCCTCGCATCCCCAGCGATCGCCATGCACGGCGATCGCGAACTCCGCGATGGGGTTCGGCTAGGGTTTAGCCGCGGGTTCATCCCGCGGCGATGCTCTTGTCGAGCCCGGTTCTTCGTGGTGTTCGCGTTCGTGGTTTCCGGCGATGAAGGATTTCGGTCGGGTTATTATTTTCCGCAAATTTTAATAGCCCGGGATATCGATTTCCAACAACTGGTATCAGAGCGTTTGGTTTCGTGTTCATGTATATGTTCTATTATTGTTCTACCTTGCAGGATTTCCGGCTATCATGGTTGATTTAATTATTGTGTTAATTAATTATCATGATTATTCGTTTATTAAACTCTCGGACATGTCGAGATTCGTTTTGTGTGGTTGAATGTTTGTAATAGTAAAAATTCGGGGGTTGACCGAATTTAGGATTTATTATTACGTTCTTTATTTTCCGGAAAATGTATAGGGTCGATTTCATGTATAGAATCGATACCGGATAGTGTAATTTAAATTCTTGTAATTTATTTACGTTGGTTCGATGTTGAGACGATCGCCGGAAGACGAAGACGTGTGACGAAGACGAAGGGGACGAAAAACGGGGGGGTCGATCATCCCCATGATCGATCCCCATGAGGATCGATCGACCCCATCGAAGGGGCTGCCCGCTAGGGCTTCCGGCCACGCCGGCCACCGGTGGTGGTGGCGCGTGGGCTGGGGGCGGCGGCGGTGGTGGTCCCGGGCGATGGAGGTCGACGGTGGGGATGGCGTGGGGTCTCCCAATCCCATGCTATTCCTACCAAGATTCACTTTCCTAAAATTAATTCGGTTTTCCTATTTGGGTATTCCTATTGTTTTATTTCTATTATATAGATATTCATGGACTAGGAATTTAATTGATTTAGTATTAATTTATTTCCTATTTGATTATTCATATTCTTGGGAATTTTCATTAGATGGAAATTAATTGATAATGGAAAGTAGAAGAGTCCTAATTTATTTTATTTCCTTATTCTATTATAGAAGTCTTCTAGAATATTCCGAGTTTGACTTGGATGGGATTCTAGAAGATTTAATAGAATTAGATAGGAAAATAAATAAATAAAAATATTAATAATATTTAATTTTATTTTTAATATATTCGATTGACTTAATTTTCGAATTAAGTAACTTTTGGATTAATTAAAAATAAATAGATTTAAATATTAGAGATTAATATTCTCGTCACATGGAGCATTCAAGAAACGAAGACTGAAGACTAGAAGATGCGTACGGAGATGGAATAAAGCCATGATAGTCGGAAAATAATTTCTCTAGCATTATTTTGACTATGTGATACTATGTGCTTTATTACTTGTATGCATGCTATATGTGTTTATTTTATGCACTAGATAGCGTATCCCTTTGTTATAAAAAGCTAAGTGGGAGAGGGGATGAAAACATTCCCATGGTCTCCATTACTGTTCTCTTGGTGACTCTTATGGACTTTCGAAGTTCGTATAGACGAGTCATTGGAGGAGAATTCTTGTAATTCCTTTTACGAGAAACATTGATCAAGTTTATCAAACAATGCCTAATTTGTCTTTCTGAAACTGACTTCAAGTCGACTCATTCTCACCCCGGGGAGTGGAATGTGTTGGAGTTGTGTACTTAATATCTAGATTTAAGTAACTGTAAACTCCCGATCATAGCATTTAATCTATTAAATTAACAAACAATTGTTTTGCGTTTAATTATTATTAATTAAATATATGCAAATTATAGTCCTGGATTTTATACGTTGTAGTTAGTATGGTGCAAGCATGGGCGCACAGAAGATCATACTATCGATTACTCGTATTTAATCAAACAGTTGCTCACGACCTAGATGGACACGGACCAATCCATCGGTATAGTCGTTGTGTGAGAGAGAAAATAATTTATCTTAATTATTTTATCACACTTGTACACTTGGTGTATTGAGCGGATCGTTGAGATTCATCGATTAGGATTGCCGGCGATAATCGATTCGAGTCTCAGTGTATTTTATTCTTAATCCCCGATATTATTGCGGGTGTGTATATTTAATATAAGTAACTTTGATTTACCAAAGGAATTAACCGATTTAATTATTGGGTTAATTTCCGGTTAAGTTGGGTTACTATATTTCATATATGACATGTCGTGAATAATTGACCGGACAGTGTATCCCGTAAGGGTTGATAATATCCCCGAGATGAGTTCATAAGGAATTATTGTGTAAACCTCATGAGTGGATTCGTTCCGCACAATAATTAAGGTTGAATGGTACTAGTCTCGGATTAAAGAGATGAATAAATTAATTAGCAATAAATTAATTTTATTCATGGATATTTAAATCTTAAATACACGGAATAAATAATACTACCGGAGAAATATTATTTGATATAATATGGTTTAATATTGGGAGTGCAATTAATTTATATAGTGGAAAATAAATTAATTAATATTGATAAGGATTAATGGACTTGGGCAATGGGCTCAATTTAATCTTCAATATTGGAAGCCCAATATTCCACCTCCTTTAGATCCCCTACGTAGCCTATAAAAGCACTACATGGCCTTCATAAATCATAAGACAAGATTATCATACTTGATATTCTAGAGAGTTGAAGGAGATCCATAGGAGTTCGATAGATCGTCACCCACCCGACGTTCGAACGAAGTGCAAGGAATACGTGGGAAGATTCAAAGGTCTTCAACTTGATTTCGTTTCTCCGCACAACGAATCAAAGGTATAATCATAAAACTCCCTTGTGTGATTTTATGTGAATTAAATTGTGATACATACATGAACACAAGATCCGGGAAAAACAACGAACCCGGGGACGGGGATAGACCGAGCGGTGGTGGTTGAAAACCACCGGACCGCCGACGGTCTAGGGATCCCCGCCGGGATCGAGAGCAACCCTCGGCTGGGAGCCGAGGGGTGGCGGTCGAGCCCTAGGGCTTCGACCGCCGGCGCGCATCGAAGGAAAGCCGCGGCAATGGCGATCGAGCCCTAGCTCGATCGCCGCGGGGGGACTGCCGCGGGCTGGCGCCGCGGCTGGTGGCTCCCCCCGCCTCCGGTGATGGCGGTGAGTCGCCGGACTCACCGCCCGGGGCTGCTGGAGCAGCCCAGCGATCGGCGCACGATCGCGAGCCCCGGCGGGGGCTCGGCTAGGGTTTCGGCCGCGGGTTTATCCCGCGGCGATGCTCGGGTCGAGCCCGGCTCCGTTTGGTAGTTCGCGTGTTTCCGGCGACGGGATTTCGGTCGGGGTTATCGGTTCCGCAAATTTTGATACCCCGGGACATCGAATCCCAGCAATTGGTATCAGAGCGTTTGGTTTCGTGTTCATGTATGTATTCAATTGTGTTCTACCTTGCAGGGATTCCGACTATCATGGTTTAATTAATTGTTAATTATTCGTTTAATTAATTGCTATTTAATTTACCATGATTGTTCGTTTATTAAACTCTCGGACATGTCGAGATTCGTTTTGTGTGGATGAATGCTTGTAATAGTAAAAATTCGGGGGTTGACTGAATTTAGATTTATTATTATTGTTCTATGTTTTTCCGGAAAGTGTATAGGGTCGATTTCATGTATAGAATCGATACCGGAATTGTAAATTTATTTCTTGTAATTTATTTACGTTGGATCGATGCCGAGACGACCGCCGGAGAACGCATGTGACGAAAAAGACGAAGAGGACGAAGGACCGGGATCGATCAAACCCCTTGATCGACCCCAATCGATCGACCCTAAGGGAAGGGGGCGTCGCGCCCTTTCGGCCGTGGGCTGTCGCCGGCGACGGTGGCGGCTGGCCGGCTGGAGTGGCGGCGGCGGGTGCTCCCTCCCGGTGGTCGGCCGATGATGGTGGGGTGGTGCGGGAATTCCCATCCCGTGCTACTCCTACCTAGAATCACTTTCCTAATTGATTCGGTTTTCCTATTTGAGTTTTTCCTATTTTTGGGAATTCTCATGGATTAGGAAAAGAATTAATTGGAATTAATTTTATTCCTTATTCTATTATGGAAGTCTTCTAGAGTATTCCGAGTTCTACTTGGAATAGGATCCTAGAGATTTAATAGAATTGGAAAGGAATAAAAGTTAATTTAGGATTGATTTATTTCCTAATTGATTATTCCTATTTTATGGGAATTTTCATAGTAATGGAAATTAATTAATCTTGGAAAGTAGAAGAGTCCTAATTTATTTTATTTCCTTATTCTATTATAGAAGTCTTCTAGAATATTTCAAGTTGGACTTGGATAGATTATTCTAGAGATTTAATAGAATTAGATAGGAGAATAAATAAATAAAAATATTAATAATATTTAATTTTATTTTTTTATTTGATTGACTTAATTTTCGAATTGAGTATCTTTTGGATTTATTAAAAATAAATAGATTTAAATATTGGAATTAATATTCTCGTCACATGGAGCATTCAAGAACGAAGACTGAAGACTAGAAGAAGCATACGGAGATGGAGTAAAGCCATGATAGTCGGAAAATAATTTTTCTAGCATTATTTTGACTACATGCTATGTGCTTTATTACTTGTATGCATGCTTATGTGTTTAATTATGCATTAGATAGCGTATCCCTTTTTTATAAAAAGCTAAGTGGGAGAGGGGATGGAAACATTCCCATGGTCTCCATTACTGTTCTCTTGGTGACTCTTATGAACTTTTGAAGTTCGTATAGATGTGTCATTGTAGGAGAATTCTTGTAATTCCTCTTACAAGAAACATTGATTAAGTTCATCAAACAATGCCTAATTTGTCTTTCTGAAACTGACTTCAAGTCGACTCATTCTCACCCCGGGGAGTGGAATGGAGCCAGAGCCACTTGGTCATGTGGATGACACAAATTAGAGACATTCGTACCATCCTTTTAAGGTGGATCGATTGTCTGCTCGGCTCCCTCATCTAATGAGAGATAGGGTTGTTCGCATGGTGAATCACTGGTTAGAAACTTCGAGTTTCACTTATGATTCCCCGCGTCTTGATTTACAAAATCGAATGCTTCAAGTAATTGGATGTCAGTTGTAAAAATCTTTTGGTGTAGTAAACGTCCACACTATCGTGGCTTGCTGCATTGAATGGGATTTTGGAACGATTGATGTAGACAGTTATAGAAGAAAGTGAAGGATCGTGTGTTAACGTAAACGTCCACACTATCGTGGCTTGCGGTGATATGCGAGTCCCAAACAATCTTCTTAGATACTGAGTAATGGTTTACACTTAGGTACGCTCTATAGTATTCTTCCCATCGAAGTAACGCTATAGTGATGTACGACCAAAGCAAATCTAATTGCTAAATCATTTGGATGGGTAAACGTCCACACTATCGTGGCTTGCCTTATCTGATGGGATTTTAGATGTGATTAGTAATTTAATGATATTATTTGAGGGAGATAATATCGGATATTAAATTAATTGTTTGTTTAAATGTGCTTATAGGTTTAGAGAATAGCTATGAACCCACTTTCTATGATACTCAAGGAGCATAAGCTCACTGGTCCCAATTACATTGATTGGAAGAGAAATTTAGACATTGTCCTGACTTCTGAAGAGTACAAGTTTGTACTCCATGAAGTGTGCCCTGCTGAGCCCACGGCTGCCTCAACTGATGAGGAAAAACTGGCATATCGGAAGTGGAAAAAGGCTGATGAAATGGCTAGGTGTTATATTTTGGCTTCCATGTCAAATGTACTCCAAACCCAACATGAGTCAATGGACACTGCCTATGATATGATGTTTAACCTCAAGGAGATGTTTGGGGAGCAAGATCGTGCGGCAAGGCAAGAAGCCATGAGAGTCCTCATGACAACTACTCAGTCTGAAGGAACGCCCGTTGGGGAGCACGTTCTTAAGATGATGAGTCTGTTGAATGAGCTTGAGATCCTAGGAGCTTCTATTGATGGGGAGACGCAAGTCGACATCATACTCCAGTCTCTGACCCCTAGTTTTGAGCAGTTTCGTATGAGCTATAATATGGGTAAACTATCTTATACTCTTGCGCAACTCCTGACTGAACTGAAGGCGGCAGAGGGGATCTACAAGAAGGGCAAGTCTCAAGCGCTTGTAGCTACCAAGTCCAAAGGCTTTAAGCCTGGTGGAGGTAGGGGCAAGAGAAGGAAGCAAGCCGGGAAACCCAGTGGTATCAAGAGGACTGTACCACGAGTGGGGGCTGCAAAGCCAAGGGGCAAGTGCTTCCGATGCAACAAGTCTGGACACTGGAAGTCTGAATGTCCTCTCAGAGGTACGAATTTTTTCTTTAGTCGTAAAAACATAGTCGGCGGTATTATCTACCAGAAATCTGGTGTGTAGATATGGAACCACTGACGGTATGTGCATTTTTAATGCAGGGGTTCCAGAAAACCCGACGACTTAGAGAAGAAGAGTTCGAGTCTACACGGGCAAAAGCTGTAGAGGTGGCAGCTGTTGCGGTGGAAGACATTTATCTGCTTTAGTAGTTAATAGGATTGCATTTCAAGATTATTGCATTATGTACCCTTTATTTTAGAAAGAACATTTTGTTCTGGATTTCTATTATTTATGAATGGATATTTTATTTCTTTAATCATTGGATGATTTTGAAATAATGGGTATTATCTATTCTGGTACATTAGATAGCAATATATGAATGATAGATCCTAAGTCTACCACGATGCAACAAACCGTTCTATAACTTGTTTTACTTGATTAGATATGTTTCTTTAATAAATCATTATACTTGTGAATTCTTGTACTTAGTAGTATTTTCAAATAAGATTCAAAAGGTCGAAATTGATTTGATCAATTATAGTTGAAGGAATGGACCTTCCGACCTGAGAATTAAATTTGGAGGATAATACATCTAAGCAAACCTTTCTTCATAAAGGATAGAATTCGGATTAGTATTGGAAATGATTAGATATGCAGACACATGTGTAAATTAGAAAGGCACGAGTAGTTCTTTCAAGAATACTCAATGATGGATTAGAATACTTAAATGTGCCATAAAAGCAAAGTGTTTTGACTAGTCAATGGACGCAAAGCTATTATGGGGAACCATTAAAGTATATCCATTAGAAGCCTGCGACTTGGTCGCGGAGGCCATCACCTATCTAAATAACACATAGCATAATCAAAAGATTGGGATTCAATCCCAAAGGGCCGCGCCATACACTTACGTGTAGAGATGGTGCGTTGAAAATAAGAAATGGAAATCTAAAAGTTAAAGAGAACAAGTTGTTCGGAACTACCTATGTTCTATGGATATTCCTAGATACAAACATATTGAATATGGTTGTAGGATATCCTAGATGAACGAAGTATTGTGTATTCTATAGTACTGTGAACCAGAGGACGTCTATCGTTCGGTCCATAGAGAAAGACTATTAGATGAACCACAAAGCCTGAACTGAATTAATACCTTGGAATGAGAAAAAGGACAAAAGACTGGGAACCAGCCAAGCCGAGTAGAAGTACACCACACACTGCACCTATTGTTATTACTGTTATACACCGGGACGCCATTGCAGTGGGAGGTTGTTGGACAACCGGAGATATTCATAAGACTAGAGGAGTTCGGACTCTGGATCTAGTAAACATGAAATCGATCCCTAGCTCTGCATAAAGGCAGTACTAGATCTAAATGAGCCTGCTTGGAAAACAATAAGGATTATTGTTAAGAGGCTAGATCATTTAGAGTACAAGCTTGGTAAATCCTTTTATGGATGGTTACAAAGCTATGAATCTTGGAACTTGCGAATTGATGAGATAATCCATTCAATGGATTCATCAAAAAGCAGAGACGATAGGTGTATTGGAGACGTAATGGAAACAAGGTGGTGTTTCTCGGAATTTTATGTAGATAACATTTTATCATTGGCAACAATGTAAAGATATTGTTAGACATAAAATAATGGTTGTCTAAATAAATCGGGATATAAGATTAAGTAGAAGTTAGAGCATGTTCTTAAGATCTTACGATCTAGGGAAAAGAACATTGTACTTCTCCTAGATAATCTTATACGATTATGGTTTGTTTTAACATGCATAAATTCTGAGAAGGGTTGTTACCTTTCAGAGACAGAATATCTATCTAAAGTCATGTGTTTTTAACACATAAAGGAGATAGATGATACAAAGCAGTTTCCTGCACTTTGTGTGGAAAGCTTAGATGCAATGTTGAAAAACAAGAACCTGATATCAACTATGCGGTTTGCATAGTGGGAGGATATCAAGAGTAATCTGGACAAGAGATTTTCAGATGCTGTAATAGTACTTGCGAAGTACTGGATTATTAAGCAAGACGAAATCTTCTTAGATTACACATTCTCAGATCTAAAATCAGAGAAGGACCAGTGTAAGTCGATATCAGGCTATGTGTTCACTTTTGGAAAAGGTGGAACCTTTAATATGTAAGAGTGATAAGCAGGATGCTTCTCAGGCTCTCTCATAACCGAACAGCAGCCTCAGAGGCAGCGGAAGTTTTGGTTAGGTTCCGGGATAACCTCTAAGACTTGGATATGACTCTTAAGTTTACCAAAGGCTATTAAATAGCGGTGCATGGTAAACCGGAAGAAGTCATAAGTTTAAAAGTGATGATAACACATAGTGCAAGTACCACCTGATACGAGTCATCGTCAAGGGAGACGACGTAGTAGTCACCAAGATAACTTCAGAGCGGCAACCTAGAGTACTCATTCACATAGTACTTCTCGGAAGTACACCTTAAGCACGTGATGAGTATGGGAACCGGGAGTTTGGAGGAAATGACTAGACCTTAGTACAAGTGGGAGATTGTTGGAGTTGTGTACTTAATGTCTAGATTTAAGTAACTGTAAACTCCCGATCATAGCATTTAATCTATTAAATTAACAAACAATTGTTTTGCGTTTAATTATTATTAATTAAATATATGCAAATTATAGTCCTGGATTTTATACGTTGTAGTTAGTATGGTGCAAGCATGGGCGCACAGAAGATCATACTATCGGTTACTCGTATTTAATCAAACAGTTGCTCACGACCTAGATGGACACGGACCAATCCATCGGTATAGTCGTTGTGTGAGAGAGAAAATAATTTATCTTAATTATTTTATCACACTTGTACACTTGGTGTATTGAGCGGATCGTTGAGATTCATCGATTAGGATTGCCGGCGATAATCGATTCGAGTCTCAGTGTATTTTATTCTTAATCCCCGATATTATTGCGGGTGTGTATATTTAATATAAGTAACTTTGATTTACCAAAGGAATTAACCGATTTAATTATTGGGTTAATTTCCGGTTAAGTTGGGTTACTATATTTCATATATGACATGCCGTGAATAATTGACCGGACAGTGTATCCCGTAAGGGTTGATAATATCCCCGAGATGAGTTCATAAGGAATTATTGTGTAAACCTCATGAGTGGATTCGTTCCGCACAATAATTAAGGTTGAATGGTACTAGTCTCGGATTAAAGAGATGAATAAATTAATTAGCAATAAATTAATTTTATTCATGGATATTTAAATCTTAAATACACGGAATAAATAATACTACCGGAGAAATATTATTTGATATAATATGGTTTAATATTGGGAGTGCAATTAATTTATATAGTGGAAAATAAATAAATTAATATTGATAAGGATTAATGGACTTGGGCAATGGACTCAATTTAATCTTCAATATTGGAAGCCCAATATTCCACCTCCTTTAGATCCCCTACGTAGCCTATAAAAGCACTACATGGCCTTCATAAATCATAAGACAAGATTATCATACTTGATATTCTAGAGAGTTGAAGGAGATCCATAGGAGTTCGATAGATCGTCACCCACCCGACGTTCGAACGAAGTGCAAGGAATACGTGGGAAGATTCAAAGGTCTTCAACTTGATTTCGTTTCTCCGCACAACGAATCAAAGGTATAATCATAAAACTCCCTTGTGTGATTTTATGTGAATTAAATTGTGATACATACATGAACACAAGATCCGGGAAAAACAACGAACCCGGGGACGGGGATAGACCGAGCGGTGGTGGTTGAAAACCACCGGACCGCCGACGGTCTAGGGATCCCCGCCGGGATCGAGAGCAACCCTCGGCTAGGAGCCGAGGGGTGGCGGTCGAGCCCTAGGGCTTCGACCGCCGGCGCGCATCGAAGGAAAGCCGCGGCTGGACGCCGCGGCAATGGCGATCGAGCCCTAGCTCGATCGCCGCGGGGGGACTGCCGCGGGCTGGCGCCGCGGCTGGTGGCTCCCCCCGCCTCCGGTGATGGCGGTGAGTCGCCGGACTCACCGCCCGGGGCTGCTGGAGCAGCCCAGCGATCGGCGCACGATCGCGAGCCCCGGCGGGGGCTCGGCTAGGGTTTCGGCCGCGGGTTTATCCCGCGGCGATGCTCGGGTCGAGCCCGGCTCCGTTTGGTGGTTCGCGTGTTTCCGGCGACGGGATTTCGGTCGGGGTTATCGGTTCCGCAAATTTTGATACCCCGGGACATCGAATCCCAGCAAAATGGAGCCAAAGCCACTTGGTCATGTGGATGACACAAATTAGAGACCTTCGTACCATTCTTTGATAGATGGATCGATTGTCTGCTCGGCTCTCTCATTTATGAGAGATAGGGTTGTTCGCATGGGGAATCACTGGTTAGAAACTTCGAGTTTCACTTATGATTCTCCGCGTCTTGATTTACAAGATCAAATGGATCAAGTAATTGGATTTCAATCATATAAATCTTTTGGTATGGTAAACGTCCACACGAACGTGGCTTGCTATACTGAATGGGATTTTAGAATGATTGATGTAGACAGTTATAGGAAATTGTGAGGGATTGCGAATTATCATAAACGTCCACACGAACGTGGCTTGCGGTGACATAACAATTCTAAACGATTCGCCTTAGTACTAAGTAATGGTTTACACTTAGGTACGCTTTATAGTATTCTTCCCAACGAAGTAACACTATAATGATGTACGACCGAAGCAAACCTAATTGCTAAATCATTTGGGTGGGTAAACGTCCACACGAACGTGGCTTGCCTTACCTGATGGGATTTTATATGTGATTAGTAATTTAATGATATTATTCAAGGGAGATAATGTCGGATATTAAATTAATTGTTTGTTTATATGTGCTTATAGGTTTAGAGAATTGCTATGAATCCACTTTCGTTGATACTTAAGGAATTCAACGCACTGGTTCCATACTGTGTTGAATGGAAAGAAGAGTTAGACATTACTCAGACTGTAAAGGAGTACAAAGACGTACTCAGTGAAACTTGTCCTCCTAGACCCACCATTAACTCAACTGATGAGGAAATAGTTGACTTTGAGAAGTGGGATAGTGCTCATGCATTAGCCGCTAATCATGATGTCATGCTTAAACTCAAGTTGATGTTTGGACATGATGGGAAGGCTAGAAAAGAGGCGATGAGGATACTCATAAAGATCAGTTGCTTCGAGGAAACGCTTGAACACGTTTTTGAGATGATGGATCTTTTAGACGAGTTGAAACAATCGCAAGCTTTTATAGCCAAGGCCAAAGGTTTCGAACCTAAGGGCATACATAAGGGAAAGGAGAAGAAGACAAGGGGATCCAGTGGTCCTAAGGGACTTGAACCAAAGGGTGGGATAAAGAAGCCTTCTAGCAAATATCCCCAAGAGAAGCAGTCTGAGTACTGGGGATCTATGTCTTGTCCTCTCAAAGGTACGAATTTTTCTTTAGTCGTAAAACATAGTCAGCGGTAATATGGAACCACTGACGGTATGTGCATTCTAAATGCAGGGGTTCCAGAAAACCCGGCGACTTAAAGAAGAAGAGTTCGAGTCCACATGGGCGAAGCTGTTGAGGAAGCAGCGGTTGCAGTGGAAGACATTTATCTTTTTTGATAGTTATAGGATTTCATTTCAAGTTTATTGCTTTATGTACCTTTTATTTTAGAAAGAACTTTTGTTCTGGTTTTCTATTATCAATAGATATTTTATTTCTTTAATCATTTGATGGTTTAGATAAGAAATAATGGTGATATCTATTCTGGTACATTAGATAGCAATATATGAATGATGAATCCTTAGTCTACCACGATGCAACAAACCGTTATATATAAACTTGTTTTACTTATTAGATGTATTTCTATATCAATCATTATACTTGTGAATTCTTGAACTTAGTAGTGTTTATTCAAAAAGGGATTCAAAAGGTCGAAATTGATTTAATCAATTATAGTTGGAGGAATGGACCTCCCGACCTAAGAATCAAATTTTGGAAGAAGATACAACTAAGTTAACCTTTCTGGATAAAGGATGGAATTCGGACAAGTATTAAGAATGATCAAAGATGATATATGCAGACATATGTGTAATTAGAAAGGTGTGAGTAGTTTCCTTTTAGGAATACTTGAAGATGGATTAGAATACTTGATGTGCCATAAAAGCAAAGTGTTTGACACAAAGCTATTATGGGGAACCTTCAAAGTATATCCGTTGGAAGCCTGCGACTTGTTCGCGGAGGCCACTACCTATCTAAAGAGCACATAGCATAAATCAAGGATTGAGATTAAGTCTCAAAAGACTACACCATACACTGAAGTGTAGACATGGTGTGTCAGGAATAAGAAATGGAATTCTAATAGTAAAAAGACAAGTTTGTTCGGAACCACCTATGTTCTATGGATATTTCTGGATACAATGGCACATTCAATGTGGTTGTAGAATATCCTAGAAGAACAAGCAATTGTATGTTCAATAGTACTACGGACCAGAAGGGTGTCCTCGCCCGGTTCTTAGAGGAAGACTATTAGATGAACTACAATGCCCTATCTGACAAGGTACTTTAAAATGAGGGAAAGGAAAGACTGAGAACCAGCCTAACCGAGTAGTAGTACACCACTAACTGCACCTAATATTATTACTGTTATACACCGGAAAGCCATTGCAGTGGGAGGTTGTTAAGCAACCAGAGATTTTCATAAGACTGGAGGAGTTTTGAAACTCTGGATCTAGTAGACATGAAATCAATCCCTAGTTCTGCATAGGAGGCAGTACTAATCTAAATGTGCCTACTTGGATGGCAATAAGTATTATTGTTAAGAGGCAAGATCATTTAGAAGTACAAGCTTAGTAAATCTATTTATAGATTATCACGAAGCTGTAAATTGTGGAACTTGCGAATTGATGAGATAGTCCATTATATGGATTCATCAAAAGGCATAGACAAGATAGGTGTATTGGAGACGTAATGGAAACAAGGTGGTGTTTTCTCAGAATTTTGTGTAGATAACACTTCATCGTTGGCAACAATGTAAAAGTGTTGTCAGACATAAAATAGAGGTTGTCTAAATAAATCGAGATATAAGATTAAGATGAAGTTGGATCATGTTCTTAGAATCCTCTGATCTCTAGATAAGAACATTTGTACTTCTCTTAAGATATCTTATACGATTATGGTTTGTTTTAAACATGCATAATTCTGAGAAAGGTTATTGCCTTTCAGGAACAGAATGCATCTATCTAAAGGCATGTGTTTTGAACACATAAAGGAGATAGATATAGACAAAGCAGTTTCCTACACTTCGAGTGTGGAGAGCTTTGTAAATGCAGTGTTGTAAAACAAGAACCTGATATCAACTATGCGGATAGCGTAGTGGGAGGATATCAAGGTAATCTGGATAAGAGATGTTCGAATGCTGTAAGGATACTAGATTACTAAGCAAGACGAAATCTTCTTGGATTACAGTTTCTCAGATCCAAAAATCAGAGAAAGACCAGTGTAAGTCGATATCAGGCTATGTGTTCACTTAAGAGGTGGAACCTAAAGATGAAAGAGTGATAAGCGTGTTGCTTCTCGGACTCTATCATAAACCGAATAGCAGCCTCAGAGGCAGCGGAAGTTTTGGTTAGGTTCCGGAATGACCTCCGAACTTGGATATGATTCTTGGTTCACCAAAGGCTATATATATAGCGGTGCATGGTAAACTGGAAGAAGTCATAAGTTCAAAAGGTGATAATAACGCATAGAGCAAGTACCACCTGATTCGAGTCATCGTCTAGGAAGACGACGCAGTAGTCACCAAGATAACTTCAGAGCGGCAACCTAGATTGCTCATTCACATAATACTTCTGGGAAGTGTAACTTAAGCACGTGATGAGTATGGGAGTCGGGAGTTTGGAGGAAATGACTAGACCTTAGTACAAGTGGGAGATTGTTGGAGTTGTGTACTTAATGTCTAGATTTAAGTATCGGTAAACTCCCGGTCATAGCATTTAACCTATTTAATTAATAAACAATTATTTGCATTTAATTATTATTAATTAATTATGCAAAATATAGTCCTGGATTTATACGTTGTAGTTAGTATGGTGTGCATGGGCGCACAGAAGATCATACTATCGGTTACTCGTATTTAATCGAACAGTTGCTCACGACCTAGATGGACACGGACCAATCCATCGGTATAGTCGTTGTGTGAGAGAGAAAGTAATTTATCTTAATTATTTTATCACACTTGTACACTCGGTGTATTGGGCGGATCGCTTGAGATTTATTGATTAGGATTGCCTTGGATAATCAATTTAAATCTCAGAGTATTTTATTCTTAATCCCCGATACTATTGCGGGTGTGTATATTTAATATAAGTGACTTTGATTTTCCAAAGGAATTAACCGATTTAATTATTGGGTTAATTACCGGTTAAGTTGGGTCACTATATTTTATATATGGCATGCCGTGAATACTTGACGGGAAAGTGTATCCGGTAAGGGTTGATAATATCCCCGAGATGAGTTCATAAGGAATTATTATGTAAACCCTGCAGGTGGATTTAATCCGCATAATAATTAAAGTTGAACGGTACTATTCTCGGATATAAGAGATGAATAAATTAATTAGCAATAAATTAATTTTATTCATGGATATTTAAATCTTAAATACACAGAATAAATAATACTACTGGAGAAATATTATTTGATATAATATGGTTTAATATTGGGAGTGCAATTAATTTATATAGTGGAAAATAAATTAATTAATATTGATAAGGATTAATGGACTTGAGCATTGGGCTCAATTTAATCTTCAATATTGGGAGCCCAATATTCCACCTCCTTATGATCCCCTACGTAGCCTATAAAAGCACTACATGGTCTTCACAATTCATTAACCTAAGATACGCCAATCATAAAGTCTTGAAGAGTGAAGGAGATCCATAGGAGTTCGATAGATCGTCGCCCACACGACGTTCGGACGAGGTGCAAGGAATACGTAGGAAGATCGCAAGGTCATCAACACGTTAATTCGTTTCTCCGTACAACGAATCGAGGTAATATAATCGAAAACCCCCTCTATGATTATATGTTCGTTAATTGTGATGTATACATGAACAATACGATCCGGGAAAGCGTCGAGACCTAGATACGGGGATCGTCGGATCCCCGTGGGGATCGAACGAGGGGCGGTCGAACCCTAGGGTTTCGACCGCCGGATCCGCGGCCAAGGAGAAGCCCCGGATGGACGCCGGGGCACGCGATCGACTCATGGTCGATCGCTGGGGAGTCGCCGTGGGATGGTGCCACGGCGGACGGCCTCCCCGGACCTCCCTGGCCGGCGGTGTGCGCGCGGGAGCTCCGGCCGAAGCCGGAGCGGGCGATCGAGTGAAGCTCGATCGCGGAGGGCAGCCGCGGGCTGGTGCCGCGGCTGGGGGCCCTCCACCCCGTGAGGTGGTGGCGGTGAGTCGCCGGACTCACCGCCGGCGGGTGCTGATCGGATCAGCCCCGCGGGGATGCCTCGCATCCCCAGCGATCGCCATGCACGGGGATCGCGAACCCCGCGATGGGGTTCGGCTAGGGTTTAGCCGCGGGTTCATCCCGCGGCGATGCTCTTGTCGAGCCCGGTTCTTCGTGGTGTTCGCGTTCGTGGTTTCCGGCGATGAAGGATTTCGGTCGGGTTATTATTTTCCGCGAATTTTAATAGCCCGGGATATCGATTTCCAACAGTCTGATTACATCTTTACATTGTTGTCAATGATAAAATGTTATCTACATAAAACCCGAGAAACACCACCTTGTTTCCATCACGTTTCCAATACACACGATTCGTCTATGCTTTGATGAATCCATAAAATGGACTATCTCATCAATTTGCAAGTACCACGAACTCAAAGCTTTGTTTCAATCCATAAATGGATCAACTAAGCTTGTACTATAAATTATCTTGCCTCTTAGCAATAATCCTTATTGCTTTCCAAGAAGGCACATTTAGATCTAGTACTGCCTCCATGTAGATCCAGGGATCGATTTCATGTATACTAGGTCCAGAGTCCGAAAACTCTCCTAGTCTTATGAATATCTCTGGTTGATCCACAACCTCCCACTACAACGGCATTCCGGTGTATAAACAGTAATAACAGTAGGTGCAGTTAGTGGTGTACCGCTACTCGGTTCGGCTGGTTCCCAGTCCTTATCGCTTTCTCTCATTCAAAGTATTACGTCACTTTGGGCTTGTGGTTCATCTAATAGTCTTCCTCTAAGAACCGGGCGTTAGAACTTTTAACGTCCTTCTGGTTCATAGTACTATTGAACACACAACTTTTGTCCTTCCAGGATATTCCACAACCGCATTGAATGCGCCGTTGTTTTCAGGACATATCCATAGAACATAGGTAGTTCCGTATAACTCATGCTTTTACTATTTCTATAAGAGTTCCATTTCTTATTTCCGACACACCATTTCAACACAAGAGTGTATGGTGTAGTCATTTGGGATCAAATCCCAATCTCTGATCAGTATGCCATGCATTCCTCAGACAGGTGCTTGCCTCCGCGATCAAATCGCAAGCTTCTAATGGATATACCTTGAAGGTTCCCCACAATTGCTTAGTGTCCATTGACTTGTCAAAACACTTTGCTTTTGTGGCACATCAGGTATGCTAATCCAATTTTTCGAGTAATCATAAAATGAAGTACTCGTACCTTATTGTCTGAGTAGACATAGGTCTGCATACATCAGAGTTAATGAATTCCAATACTTGTCCGGATCTTATATCCTTTCCAAAGGATTGCTTAGTTATGTTATCTTCCAAATTAGATTCTTAGGTCGGAAGGTCCACTCCTTCAACTTAATTGATCAAAATATCAATTATCGACCTTTGAACTTCTTATTTGAATAAACATGACTTAGCATAAGAATCCACAAGTATAAATGATTTATTACAGAAAAATCTCTTAAAAGTAAAACGAGTTATATACTACGGTTCGTTGCATCGTGGTTGACTCTGGATTCATCATTTATATATTGCTAGCTAATGTACCAGAATAGATAATATCATTATTTCTTCTTATAACCATCAGATGATTAAAAGAAATAAAATATCCATTCATTAGAAATCCAGAACAAAGTTCTTTCTAAAAGGTACATAAAAGCAATAACTCAAAATGAAATCCTATATAAATGTCCTTCACTGCAACAGCTGCCTCCTCCACAGCATTGCCCATGTAAACTACGATTTCTTCCTTTCCAAGTCGTCGGGTTTCCTGGAACCCTTGCATTTAAAATGCACATACCGTCAGTGGTTCCATATCTACACACCAGGTTCCGGTAGATAATACCACTGACTATGTTTTACGACTAAAGAAGATTTCGTGTTTTCTTTGAGAGGATAATTAGACTTCCAGTACCCAGACTGTTTGCATTGAGAACACCAGCCTATTGGCTTTCTCGTCCCATCTCGTGGTTCAAGTAACTTAGAACCACTGGTTTCTTTGCTTTCTTTTCCTTTCCCCCGATTTATGCCTTTAGGTTCGAAACCTTTGGCATTGGCTATAAGAGCTTGCGATTTCCGTCTCAACTCGTCTAAAAGGTCAATCATCTCAAAAACGTGTTTAAGCGTTTCCTCGAAGTGACTGGCCTTTATGAGTATCCTCATCGCTTCTTGTCTAGCCGCCTATGTCATGTTTAAAACACCAACTTGAGTTTGAACATGATATCATAATCAGTGGTTTCCTCATTAGTTGAGACATTTGTAGGCTCGGGAGAACAAAGCTTACTGAGTCCTAACTAGTACTCTTCAACAGTTTGGGCAATGTCTAGATCTCTATTCCAATCATTACATTCAGGGACCAGTGAGTTTAAAATCCTTACGTATCACAGAAAGTGGGTTCAAAGCCATCTCCTAATCTATGAGCACATATAACAACAAACAATTGATTTAATCTCCGATATTATCTCCCTCAAATAATATCATTAAACCACTAATCACATCTAAAATCCCATCAGATATGGCAAGCCACGTGGTGTGGACGTTTACTTACCCAAACGATTTAGCAATTAGATTTGCTTCGGTCATACATCACTTATAGCGTAACTTCGTGGGGAAGAATACTATAATGCGTATCTAAGTGTAAACCATTACTCAGTACTAAAGTAAATCGTTTGGAACCGCTACGTCACCGCAAGCCACGTGGTGTGGACGTTTACGATGATTTCACAATCCTTCACAATTCCTTATAACTGTCTACATCAATTAATTCAAAATCCGTTAGTATAGCAAGCCACGTGGTGTGGACGTTTACTACACCAAGAGACTTTTATAATTGACTCCCAATTACTTGATCCATTCGATTTTTGTAAATCAGGACGCGGAGAATTATAAGTGAAACTCGAAGTTTCTTACCAGTGATTCACCATGCGAACAACCCTATCTCTCATAAATGAGGGAGCCGAGCAGACAATCGATCCATTCATACAAATGGTACGAAAGTCTCTAATTTGTGTCCTCGACATGACCAAGTGGCTTTGGCTCCATTCCACTCCCCGGGGTGAGAATGAGTCGACTTGAAATCAGTTTTGGAAAGACAAATTAGGCATTGTTTGATAGACTTAATCAGTGTTTCTCGTAAGAGGAATTACAAGAATTCTCCTCCAATGGCTTATCTATATGAACTTCGAAAGTTCATAAAAGTCACCAAGAGAAAAGCAATGGAGACCATGACATTGTTTCCAATCCCTCTCCCACTTAGCTTTTTATAACAAAGGGATACGCTATCTAATGCATAAATAAATACACATAAGCATGCATACATGAAATAAAGCACATAGAATATTATCACATAGTCAAAATAATACTAGAATATTATTTTCCGACTATTATGGCTTTATCGCATCTCCGTACGCAACTTCTAGTCTTCAGTCTTCGTTCTTGAATGTTCCATGTGACGAAAATATTAATCCCAATATTTAAATCTATTTATTTTCAATTAATCCAAAAGTTACTTAATTCAAAAATTAAGTCAATCGAATATATCAAAAATATAAAATTAAATATTATTAATATTTTTATTTATTTTTTACTTTCCTTTCTAATTCTATTAAATCTTTAGAATCCTATCCAAGTCAAACTTGGAACATTCTAGAAGACTTCTATAATAGAATAAGGAAATAAAATAAATTAGGACTCCTAATCCTTCCAAATTAATTCCTTTCTTAATCTATTAAAAATTCCATAAAGGAATAATTAAATAGGAAAAATTAATTAAGGACATTCAAAACTTTCCAAATTAATTATTTTCCTAATCCATTAAAAATTCCATAAAGGAATAATTAAATAGGAAAAACAAATTAATTCTAAATTTATTCTTTTCCTAATCCATGAAAATTCCCATAATAGGAATAATCAATAAGGAAATAAATTTATTCTAAATTTATTCTTTTCCTATTCCATGAGAGTTCCAGAAAAATAGGAATACTCAAAATAGGAAAACCGAATAGTTTAGGAAAGTTAGATCTCGGCGGGAGAGCACGGGTTGGGAGTCCCCGCGCCCTACCGGCCAGCCACCTCGCCGGCGGCATCATGGCCGAGAGGGCTTCGCGGGCAGCCCCTTTGTGGTCGATCGATCCTACGGGATCGACCATGGGGTTGGCCGATCCGGAGCCCTCCCTCTCTTTCGTCTCCTCCGTCACACGTCTTCTTCTCCGGCGGTCGTTTCGGCATCGATCCAACGTAAATAAAATTACATAATTTAATTACAATTATCCGGTATCGATTTTATACATGAAATCGACCCTATACATTTTCCGGAAAAATAGAACGTAATAATAAAACCTAAATTCGGTCAACCCCTGAATTTTTACTATTACAAGCATTCACCACACATAAAACGAATCTCGACATGTCCAAGAGTTTAATAAAAATTATGACAATAATTAACGAAGAATTATATCTAGCCATAATAGTCGGAAACCCTGCAAGGTAGAACAATTTATCGCATATACACATGAACTAGAACCAATGCTCTGATACCAATTGTTGGAAATCGATATCCCGGGGTTAACGGAATTGCGGAAACATAACCCCGATCAAAATCCCTTCGCCGGAAAAACATCACGAACCACCTCACGAGCCGGAGCCCGGCCGAGAACACCCGCCGCGGGATGAACCCGCGGCTGCCCTAGTCGAGCCCCCGCGAGGGGCTCGCGATCGCACCGATCGCTGGGTTGCGCACGGCAACCCCACGGCGAGTCCGGCGACTCGCCGTCCGCGGAGGAGGGGGCTGCTCGCCGTGCGAGCAGCAGCGGCACCAGCCCGCCACCCCACGCGATCGAGCACGCGCTCGATCGCACCCCCGGCGTCCAGCCGGGGTCCTTCGTGCGTCGCCGGCGGTCGAAGCCCTAGGGCTCGACCGCCACCCTCGGCGTCCAGCCGAGGGTTCGTCCTCTCGATCCCAGCGAGGATCTCTCGACCTCCCGCGGTCCGGTGATACTCGATCACCACCGCGAGGTCGATCCTCGTCCCCGGGTTCGTCCCTCGGATCTTGGTTCATATGCATATACGAATAATCAAATAAAATCATCGAGGGGGTTTTCATGATTTTACCTTTGTTCTCGTTGTGCGGAGAAACGAGATCTATGAAGACCTTGAGACCTTCCCACGTATTCCTTGCACTAGCTCGAACGTCGGGTGGGCGACGATCTTCCGAACTCCATGGATCTCCCTCTCTACTTTCTCTCTCTAGAATTGTGATCTTCAAGTTATGAGAATAGAGAAGACCATGTAGTGCTTTTATAGGCTACGTAGGGGATCTTAAGGAGGTGGAATATTGGGCTTCCAATATTAATGATTAAATTGAGCCCAAGCCCAAATCTATTAATCCCATTAATATTAATTAATTTATTTTCCACTATATAAATTAATTGCACTCCCAATATTAAACCATATTATATCAAATAATATTTCTCCGGTAGTATTATTTATTCCGTGTATTTAAGATTTAAATATCAATGAATAAAATTTATTTATTGCATAATAAATTTATTCATCTCTTGTATCCGAGAATAGTACCATTTAACCTTAATTATTATGCGGAATAAATTCCACCTGCAGGGTTTACATAATAATTCCTTATGAACTCATCTCGGGGATATTATCAACCCTTCCGGGATACACTTTCCCGTCAAGTATTCACGGCATGTCATATATAAAATATAGCGACCCAACTTAACCGGTAATTGACCCAGTAATTAAACCGGTCAATTCCTTTGGAAAATCAAAGTCACTTATATTAAATATACACACCCACAATAGTATCGTGGATTAAGAATAAAATACACTGAGATTTAAATCGATTATCCAAGGTAATCCTAATCGATAAATCTCAAGCGATCCGCCCAATACACCAAGTGTACAAGTATGATAAAATAATCAAGACAGATTGTTTTCTCCCTCATACAACGACTATACCGATGGATTGGTCCGTGTCCATCTAGGTCGTGAGCAACTGTTCGATTAAATACGAGTAACCGATAGTATGATCTTCTGTGTGGGCCCGCAAACCGTACTAACTACAACGTATATAATCTAGGACTATAATTTACATATATTTAATTATAGATAATTAAACGCAAATAATTGTTTATTTAATTAAATAGATTAATGGCAATGGATCGGGAGTTTCTGTTACTTAAATCTAGACATTAAGTACACAACTCCAACACAGGAGGGTGGTGTTTTGGTAGAACATGAAAGCGCAAGAGAATCCGTTTTCTGATTTTTTTTATTTTTTATTTTTATGTGATTCAGTGTCTGGACCAGATGAGCCGGCTTGTAACTACGATCCATAATGAATGATGAACTTGTTTTGGATTCTGCAATAATGAATGATGAACTTCTTTAAGTGATATTCAGTGTGTTATCTTGACATTCAGTTTGTTTCATTCGCATTATTCAGTGTATTTTTTAATCAAACGGTGTATTTTCATTTATATTAAGTGTGAAAATACTGAAAGACATATGAATACACTAATGACATGTAAAAACACTGAACATATAAGTACACTGAATGACATGTAAAAACACTGAACATATAAGTACACTGAATGACATGTAAAAACACTTAATAGGACTGAATGTCACACGAATACACTGTTTGATTAAAAAATATACTGAGTGCGACTTAAAGACACTGAATAGGAATGAAAAACACTGAATAAGACTGAATGGCACACGAATACACTGTTTGATTAAAAAATACACTAAGTGCGACTTAAAGACACTAAATAGGAATGAAAAACACTGAATAGGACTGAAAACACACTGAATAGCACTTAAACACACTGAATAAGACTGAAACACACTGAGTAGGATTAAAATACACTGAGTAGGATTAAAATACACTAAGTAGGATTAAAATACACTAAGTAGCACTTAAACACACTGAATAGCACATAAACACACTGAATAACACTTAAACACACTGAATAGGACTGAAAACACACTGAATAGCACTTAAACACACTGAATAGCACATAAACACACTGAATAACACTTAAACACACTTAATAGGACTGAAAACACATTGAATAGCACTTAAACACACTGAATAAGACTGAAACACACTGAATGTCACAAAAATACACTAAGTAGGATTAAAATACACAGAGTAGTATTAAAATACACTGAGTAGTACTTAAACACACTGAATAGCACATAAACACACTGAATGTCACAAAAATACACTGTTTGATTAAAAAATTCACTAAGTGCGACTGAAATATACTGAAAACACTGAATATGACTTAAACACACTGAATAGCACTTAAACACACTGAATAGGACTGAAACACACTGAGTAGGATTAAAATACACCGAGTATCACTTAAACACACTAAATAGCACTTAAACACACTGAATAGGAATGAAACACACTGAATGTCACAAAAATACACTGTTTGATTAAAAAATACACCGAGTGCGATCGAAACACACTGAAACACATTGAATATCATTAAAAAACATTGAATATCATTCACATTTACAATATTAAAACACACTGTACATCTTGTTACTGCTCGTCAACAAATGCCCGAAAATCAGTTTCGGTACATAAACCCCTTCCTCCTGATGGATCTCAACCCACTGCTCACCGTCGGTTCGATCTCCGACCGGACCAGAACCCTCGACGCCGCCTCCGTCATCAACACTCCATCGCCGGTAGCACACCACAAAGTACGCCTCTGGCGAGTCCCTCTTCGGGAAGAGCCAAACCGACGACTCCCTCTTCGTGAAACATGCGCACAGGACACTGGCCAAGGTAAACATTGTACCTAGTCATAAGAATTTCGGGGTGAACATTGTACTCTTTAGCGAAGAAAAACGGGGGCAATCCCTCGTAGAAGCGCCGCCTGTGGATAATTAATTTAAGTCGACTCGTTCTCCTTCCCAAGAAGCCGAATCGAGTCCCCGCATTCTGTACTACCTCACAGCCTCTGGAGTATGTAAGATTTGTTGGAGTTACAGAAGTTACTGGAAAAAAATGTCACTACCCATGATTACATTGTTTTTTTGTTCTCTCAATTGTCTTGTTTCGCGATACACTTAAACATGTTCGCGCAGGCAATGAAACCCACGATATCAGAGGCTATCAACGCAGCCGACAAGAAGAAGAACCGATCCATATGACCGTCGTTCAGATTCGGGGATATCCACCCGGGCTTCTCGTCCCTCATCGTTATCTTCATCAACACCGTCAAAATTATGCTGCAGAGGAAGCTACCCAATGTCGACGACGACATCGACTCCTTGGGGATCTACGCGGGTTCCTCCTCGCTGCCCGATTCCTCCGGCGTATTACGTCGGTAGTCTTCGTCGTCTTGGTTGTTGTTGAGGTCGAAGGGCGGCCTCATCATCGGGATGCGATGAAATCGTTGGAGCTCCGCCGAGAGGTCGCCGCTGCCTTTCGAAGGACTGGGTCGGGGTGTGGAGGGCGGTGGGGGCTGAGTAGAGGGAGCGGGGGAGGGTTTGGGTTTGGGCCGGTGTCTTCTGTGTGAAAATAAGTGGAAAGGTATTTTCGTCCTTCCATATACATTTTTTTCGCCCAATTGGAACAAAAAAGCCTAATTGACACATAAATTAGAAGTTGGCTTTATTGCCGAAAAAATGTTGAAAATTGGCCTTATTGCCATTTTTTCCAATTTTTTACTAAATTCTTATGTTTACATTTTTATGGTAAATTATTACTTGCACCCCTACCCCATGTTATTTTACATGGTCCCCCCTTTTATTATATAAACCCTTCTTTTTTTTCTCCCATTTTTTCCCCTTTTTTTTCTCTTCTTTTTTCTCCTTCTCCTCTTCTCTCTTATCGAAATAACAGAACACCACAAACAAACGATACTACAAACAATACTCTGCGATTCAACGGCAATCTTCATCTTCTTCGACCGCCAATTCAACCGCGGTTCAGAGCTTCGATGGCGGTTCAGAGCTTCGACTGAGTGGAGTCTTCAAACTCCCCGTTTCAACGGCGGTTGTAGAAGGCGCTTCCAACGGCGATTGGCTCCGGCGCTCTCGGCGATTCAACACAGCGATTAAACACAGCGATTCCACGACGATTCTACGGAGATAGCGTCATTAAAATAAACTCTGCTATTCAGAGCTTCGAGCGAATGGCGTCTTTAAAATAAACTCTCTCCCCGGTCTTCATAATTTTTATGTTTCGACGGTGGCGCTTTCGACGGACATTCAGAGCTTCAAAATTAGGTAAATTGTATCTAAATCTCCTCTATATTACTTCTGTGTAAATTTTGTTTCAAGTCCTGGTACGAATTCAATGTTGATTGTGCTATCGTTTGATACTACCTCTTTAATTACATAATTAGGGTTCTAATTTGGGCGTTTTCTGAGATTTGAGGTTCTGCTCCTTTATGTGTTGTTTTCAGCTCTATCTTCAGTGAATGGTTGTATGTTGTTTTGTGATTTATGCTTGTAGTTCTTCTGTTAATGTGCTTGAGGCATCTCTTGGTTTGTATAGTTATATGCTTGAGGCTGCTGTGTATGTGCTTGAGATTTTTTTGGATGACTTGCTTATGTGTAATTCTAATATGCACCATGATTTTTGAGATGGTTATGCTGCATCCATGTTTATTATTGAATCGCCTTGTGATTCGTTTGCCACAGATACATTATCCAATAAGTCACCACAGTTTGGTAGGCTATAAAGGTCGATTAGGTGCACACTATGTTTCCAGATTGTATTAATCGACTCTTGAAAGATTTTTCTACACTATGCAACATAGAGGGCTCCTATTCAGTCTGATTTTGACATGTTTTTTTATGTGTATGAGAACAATGCATTAATCAAAATAGATTTTCACCTTCAATTCACAGTGTTAGTGTATGACATTTACAAGAAATCTCATATTAAAATTGATCTATTAAGAACTGGGTACCAGTTCTTGTGCTGTTGTGCACAGGGAAACATCAGATAAAGAAGTTTATAAAGTGTTGGGCAACATGGACTGCTAATTTTTCATTTATTTTACTAGTGACGTTGGAAAATTATAAATTAGCATGTATGTGAAGAGTTTCTTATGCTGCAGTGCTATTTATTATAAAGTGTTGGTGCTCCTAGTATTTCTGTTAATGTACAACATACAAACATTCAAAGTCCCGGTTTGCTTGCATTACAGCGAAACATATAAAACTGTATACATGTCATTCTTATTTTGTTTTCTTATATATAACTTACAGGTTTTGGTGATCGATTTCCCTCCGATGGATGTTATTGATTTGGATGAATTTACTTTTGATGGTAGGGATTTTATTTTCATCATCGATTTGTTATTCTTCTTTGTTCTTAACCCAAGCTTAAATGCTATTGATTTGGATGATTGTTCTGTTTTATGATTTTGTTCTTTGTTTGCTTTTTTTTTTCAGTTGATCTCACTGATGGAGAAATAATCCAGATTGATTCTACACAAGAAAACCTTGCTCGTATGCAGTTATTTTCTTTCATTCTACTCAGTTTCTTACTGAATTCTACTGTATTTTTTCATTTGGTTGTTAGTTGAATCTGATCTTTCCACTGTCCCTGCTGATGGAGTTCCTCTTCCTCACTCTGATGTAATTATTAATAATGATGCTGAAGATGGTACTAATTTATTCTTGTCTTATACACCCTGCTTTGTATTGTGTTTTCGCTTGATCCGTGATCTTGATTCCTATGTGTTTTTTGATTCTTTTTCTCTTAAACCTGCAGGAGATAAATTAGCAAACTATGACTTGGTTGGTGTTGTTGTTAAATCTGAAGAGGAGGCTTATCAGATGTACAATGATTATCCATTTAAGCTTGGGTTCAGTGTTCGGAAGTAAAAAATGAAGCGTAGACCAGATGGCTCTTTATCTATGAGAAGATATCTGTGCTCTCAAGCCGGTTTGAAGGAGAAGGTATCTGATGTATCCTTTACGAAGCTGAATGTGAGGTCTAATTGTGAAGCTCAAGCGCAGTTCAAAATCGATATAGACGACACCTGGATTGTTTCAAAGCATGTCAAAGAGCACACTCATGCCTTATGCCCACCATCCGCTAGCCACCTTTTGAGATCGCATAGAAGAATTAACCGAAACCACATTGCGTATTTGATGGAGTTGAAGAAAGGTGGAGTTGGGGTAGCTGATGGTTATCGGGTTTTGAAAAACCAGTCCGGTGGATCACCGTGCTTAGGGTTTGGCCTTAGGGATGCTTAAAATGCCTTGAACAACCCTAAGATTCTCGATGGGACGGACTCTAGCAGGTTATTAGATATGTTTAGGAATAGACAGGCCAGAGAGAAGGAGTTTTTCTTTGATTTTCAGCTTGATAGCCAATCCCGATTGTGTAGTTTTTTCTGGAGGGATGGATGCATGTTGGAGGACTACAAGCTCTTCAGTGACCTGGTTGTTCATGACACGACTTACCGCACGAACAAATATGACATGATCTGTGGACCTTTTGTTGGTATGAACCACCATGGACAAAATGTCATGTTTGGTTGTGGTTTTCTGATGAACGAGACTACTGAATCTTTTGAGTGGTTGTTCAAGACCTTCTTACGAGCTATGAATGGTTATCCTGCCACTATCATGACCGATCAGTCTGCTTCTATGGCTGCTGCTATTTCAAAGATATTTCCTCATTCTCGGCATCGTCTTTGCATTTGGCATATTGGAGAAAATTCGAAGAATCACATCATGGCACTTCGGATTAGAGAAGGGTTCATGGATGATTTCAACTATTTGCTGAAGTGCTGTGATTCGATTGCTGAGTTCGAAACAAAGTGGTTGGAGTAATTTTTCATTATTTTCAAATATTTAATTTGTTTTTAAATATTATGATTATTACATATGGAATTCTACTATGTTCTGTTCAATTCTACTCTGTTTGTTAGTTATTTCTGCTCTGATATATCTCTCATTCTTCTCTGTTTTTTTTTTGTAGGCTGACTTCCAAATATGATTGTGCAAGAAACAGCTGGTTGTTGAGGCTATATGGGATTAAAGAGAAATGGTGTCCTGCTTTCAACAAGGGTTATTTCTCAGGCGGTGCACTGTCTTCACAAAGAAGTGAAAGCACTAATCAAGCTCTCTCAAAGAAACTGTCAAAAACTTCCGGTCTATGTGACTTTTTCCATTGCTTTGAAGGTGTTGTTGCAGAATGGAGGAGCAATGAGAAAGCCCTAGATGTGGCTTGCCTTATCGGTAAGCGAACAATGTCTACAGATGATCCTCAAATGCTTTTGCATGCTAGCGATGTTTATACATTGAAGGCGTATGACATGTTTGAGCATGAATACAAGAAAGGTTCTACTTCTTTTCAGTTGCTTGTTAGTGCTGATTCTTTCACTGCTACATACCATGTGTAGCGAGAAGGTCTTGACAACATAAAGCACACGGTGCCTTATGAGCTTATTGATAAAAGTGTGAGTTGCACATGCAAGTTATTTACTGAAGTTGGAATCTTATGCTCGCATTCCTTGAGAATCATGAATATCCATTGTGTTTCTGTCATTCCTGAGTTCTACATATTGAGGAGGTGGCGTAAAGATGTTAAAGGTCGTGTAATGGAGAGTGGTGTTCCTTCATTCACCTCTCGATCAGAAGATTCAACTGCAGCATCTTTGTGGAGAACCCAAGCAAGTAGGAAGGCTTTGAATTTGATTTCAACTTGTGAATATAATAAGGAGGCTCAGCTGAGTTGGGACAAAGGTTTTCAGAGTATTAGACAGGATGTTATTCGTGCTGTTGGGCCAGTTACCGATGAGGGCTGTTTGGATGACACATCTTCAAGAAGTGACATTGTTCAAAATCCACAAAGTAGAAGCTTGAAGTATACACAAAGAAGGAGGGTGAAGCCTACAATGGAGAAGATATGCAATAAAAAAAGAGGGGGAAAGAAGAAATAAAAAACTGCAGAGTTAAAAGACAAGATGGCTGTTCAGAATTTAAAGGTAAATTAATTCTGTCTTTTGTATTCTACTGTTTTTAATTATGATTTTTACTCTGTGTTACAATGAAGTCGACTATATTTCTGATACCTTTTTACTATGGTTTTTTAGGATGGCGATGGTGTTTACGTTGTGCACCCTGTTTCTGGTGGTCAAAGTTTAGAAGTTCTTTCACCGAATACAAGTTCCAGATTTCCCGCAGTCTTATATGATTATGTCCCTTGATTGTTTTTTTATATTTTGGAAACGATGTGTTGATCCCATTGGTTTTTTTTTGTTGTTCATGACGTTGTGTTCATGACATTCTATTGTTGGATTTTGCTTTTTTGTTCTGTTGAACAGTATTTTTATTACAATGATAATTATGTTTAATTATTTTTTTTACATGTCTTAGATGTTGTGTAAATTTACAGTAGAATTCATCATAAAATGGAGTAGAATATGACCAAAAAGAGAGTAGAATACACTACTCATTGCAGTAGAACTCATTAGATAATGGTGCCGCCTTCGATCCAAGTTTGCCTCCCCCGATTATAGATCGCCTCCCTGGATCGTTCACCGCCGAAGGCGGCCCCGATCGTTCACCGCCGTAATCATTGCTTGCATCCCTCGATTATTGTTGCCTCCCACGATTATTGTTTCCACTTCGATTATTGTTGCCACTTCGATACAAGACCTTTTGATACAAGACCTTTCGATACAAGACCCCCCCTTTATCCCTTTATTAAAATTCTGAAGCCGCCGAAGGTGGCCGTAATCATTGTTTGCCTCCCTCGATTATTGTTGTCACTTCGATTATTGTTGCCACTTCGATACAAGACCTTTCGATACAAGACCCCCCCCCCCCTCCCCTTTATCCCTTTATTAAAATTCTGAAGCCGCCGAAGGTGGCCGTAATCATTGTTTGCCTCCCTCGATTATTGTTTCCACTTCGATACAACACCTTTCGATACAAGACCTTTCAATACAAGACCCCCCCCCCCCCCCCCCCTTTATCCCTTTATTAAAATTCTGAAGCCGCCGAAGGTGGCCGTAATCATTGTTTGCCTCCCTCGATTATTGTTTCCTCCCTCGATTATTGTTTGCCTCCCTCGATTATTGTTGCCACTTCGATACAAGACCTTTCGATACAAGACCCCCCCCCCTTTATCCCTTTATTAAAATTCTAAAGCCGCCGAAGGTGGCCGTAATCATTGCTTGCCTCCCTCGATTATTGTTGTAGCATGCATCAATATATGGAGTAGAATATGATACAGAATAGAGTAGAATACACTACTAAATGCAGTAGACCTCATTGCAACAACATAATGACCTCGATTATTGTTTGCCTCCCTCGATTATTGTTGTCACTTCGATACAAGACCTTTCGATACAAGACCCCCCCCCCCTTTATCCCTTTATTAAAATTCTGAAGCCGCCGAAGGTGGCCATAATCATTGTTTGCCTCCCTCGATTATTGTTGTCACTTCGATTATTGTTGCCACTTCGACACAAGACCTTTCGATACAAAAACTTTCGATACAAGACCCCCCCCCCCTTTTATCACTTTATTAAAATTCTGAAGCCGCCGAAGGTGGTCGTAATCATTGTTTGCCTCCCTCGATTATTGTTGCCTCCCTCGATTAATGTTGTCACTTCGATTATTGTTTCCACTTCGATACAAGACCTTTCGATACAAGACCCCCCCTTTATCCCTTTATTAAAATTCTGAAGCCGCCGTAGGTGGCCGTAATCATTGTTTGCCTCCCTCGATTATTGTTGCCACTTCGATTATTGTTGCCACTTCGATACAAGACCTTTCGATACAAGACCCCCCCTTTATCCCTTTATTAAAATTCTGAAGCCGCCGAAGGTGGCCGTAATCATTGTTTGCCTCCCTCGATTATTGTTGCCTCCCTCGATTATTGTTTGCCTCCCTCGATTATTGTTAACACTTCGATACAAGACCTTTCGATACAAGACCCCCCCCCCTTTATCCCTTTATTAAAATTCTGAAGCCGCCGAAGGTGGCCGTAATCATTTTTTACCTCCCTCGATTATTGTTGTAGAATGCATCAATATATGGAGTAGAATATGATACAGAATAGAGTAGAATACACTACTAAATGCAGTATACCTCATTACAACAACATAATGACCTCGATTATTGTTGCCTCCCTCGATTATTGTTGACACTTCGATACAAGACCTTTCGATACAAGACCTTTCGATACAAGACCCCCCCTTTATCCCTTTATTAAAATTCTGAAGCCGCCGAAGGTGGCCGTAATCATTGTTTGCCTACCTCGATTATTGTTGCCTCCCTCGATTATTGTTGCCACTTCGATTATTGTTTCCACTTCGATACAAGACCTTTCGATACAAGACCCCCCCCCCCCCCCCCTTTATCCCTTTATTAAAATTCTGAAGCCGCCGAAGGTGGCCGTAATCATTGTTTGCCTCCCTCGATTATTGTTTGCCTCCCTCGATTATTGTTGCCACTTCGATACAAGACCTTTCGATACAAGACCTTTCGATACAATACCCCCCCTTTATCCCTTTATTAAAATTCTGAAGCCGCCGAAGGTGGCCGTAATCATTGTTTTCCTCCCCGATTATTGTTGCCTCCCTCGATTATTGTTGCCACTTCGATTATTGTTGCCACTTCGATACAAGACCTTTCGATACAAGACCCCCCCCCCCCCCCTTATCACTTTATTAAAATTCTGAAGCCGCCGAAGGTGGCCGTAATCATTGTTTGCCTCCCTCGATTAATGTTGCCACTTCGATTATTGTTGCCACTTCGATACAAGACCTTTCGATACAAGACCCCCCCTTTATCCCTTTATTAAAATTCTGAAGCCGCCGAAGGTGGTCGTAATCATTGTTTGCCTCCCTCGATTACTGTTGCCTCCCTCGATTATTGTTGTAGAATGCATCAATATACTGAGTAGAATATCATACAGAATAGAGTAGAATAGACTATTAAATGCAGCAGACCTCATTACAACAACATAATGACCTCGATTATAGTTTGCCTCCCTCGATTATTGTTGTCACTTCGATACAAGACCCCCCCCCCCCCCACTGTGTCCCTTTATAATCGAGGGAGGTGAACGATCACGGCCGCCTTCGGCGGCCATGATCGTTCACCTCCCTCGATTATTGTTCGCCTCCCTCGATTAGGCTTTATGGACTTATTCTTAGGGATTAGGGTTTAGGGGTTATTTTTAGGGTTTATGGTGGATTATATTATTCACTACAGTATAATCGATTATTAAACAGAGTACACTGTAATTTATAAATAGAGTACTAGTAAAAATTTAGGAGACTGTTTTTATAAATAGTGCAGAATACATTACTAACTGGTGTAGAATGCATAAAGATAGTACAAAGAACAAATCCATTTTTCTGATTCCAATCCCACTACAGCAATTTCATATTCAGAACAGATTTAGATGTAATCAACAGCACCCATATTCAGTTTTAAATACAAATTGATCAGTTTCAAATACAACTTCCATCAAATACAACTTCCACAATTTCAAATACAAATTCAATACATTAAACTGAACTAAATGCCCTAATCAAATCAATTCATGTTCAAATATGTTCAAATACTCAGAAACCATGCTCAGATTGATGAATGTTCTATCCTTGTTTTAGAACTTCAAGCCCAATAGATGCATTCTCTCTTGCCCTTCTTGCAACTTCTTTTCTCACCTCGTTCAGCTCTGTCATGATGATAGCAGAACAATATTTCACTCTAAGGATCTTCAACAAATCAGCATCCTATTTGAAAAATAAAATAAATATTTCAGAAATCATATTGACCATAAACAATCATATTTATTGTTTAATTGCTCTTTCTCGTTACATTTCTTGAATCTGCATTTTTTGTAACTCAACTTAATGATGAACAAAGCAAAAAACTGCAAATTACATGTAGATACAAGCATCACATTAGCAAAATCTTTCAAAGTCATTAATTATCAAATAACTGTGATTCCTACTAAAGTTCCCTAACATAGATTCTATGTTTCACTGATAATTCCATGATTTACTGAGAATTCCATTATTTATACTTACCAAATCATTCCCATGTTTTACTGAGAATTATGTGTTTTACTCTACTATAATTCACGGTACAAAATTCACGGTACAAAATTCACAAAAACATAGACGCAGATGGCAACACAACTTGCAAAACACAATTAATATTAATATACTACTTAGAAGTCCCAATTTAGGACAGAATTTGAATTTAGGAAATAACTGTGTTGAGTAAATTTTGAACAAAGTAAACACTGCAGATTACATTTGGATACAATCATCACAGTAGCGACATACAAGTTGAAAAATCACAGTAGAATATAGGTTCCATGTTTTAGTGAACAAAATTCACAATTCACAATTCACAATTCAAACAGGATTGAAGAGCAAATAGAGGTGAATGAGATTGAAATTACCTTGTTTTTTTTGAAACCACATTCCCACTTCTCCTCACCCTTGTAGGTTTCCATGTGTCTCATGCAGTAAACACCACAGTCATTGAAGTTGTCCTTGTAGCGCCATGCCATTTTGAGATTGGTTTGCTTGAAGTTGACAAAATTCTTGTTCAGCTTCTTATTCTTCCTTTTCATGTAGGCAGCAAACTTGAATTGCAGTAGAATCAGAGCATTCATTCAATTCTTATTAATAACAAACCACTATT
This sequence comes from Euphrasia confusa, assembly GCA_954870475.1. Taxonomy (NCBI): domain Eukaryota; kingdom Viridiplantae; phylum Streptophyta; class Magnoliopsida; order Lamiales; family Orobanchaceae; genus Euphrasia; species Euphrasia confusa. The sequence continues at coordinate 16,792,610 of OX940956.1, forward strand.
TAACATAAGAATCAGAGCAGAGTACATCACAATTCAGTGTAGAATATGTTCAAATACTGTGTAGATTCACATTTTTACATTATAATTCACTCAATGCATACTAATTAAACCTTGACTGAATTCTATTGATCATAATCAAAGAAATAACATCTGAAACAGAGGAGAATTCATTTCAAATCAGTGGTTGTCGATTATTTACCAAATCTATGCTGATGTCCCCGTAATGATCTAAGCATTTGATATTGCCCGGGAGTGGCTTGTTGTCGATTATTTCCACCATCTCATTCTGGAAATTGAAGCACACAGTCCAAAAATGTGCATTCTCTATTACAGCAAAGAATATATGTACACTCAAATATTCAAAAACATTAGTATGTTGTTATAAATTTGAGTACAAAGCATCTATTAAGATCTACTTACCAAGTCTGCATCCTCAATGTCTATGTTTCCATTGCAGTTGAGCTCATCGTCTATAATGTTTCCAAAACACTTTTGGGTATCGTCATCATTGTCCTTTGGATGTTGAACCAGTTGCTGTTTTTTGAATATAATTAGATATGCGTCTCCAATGAATTCTTTGTTTTAAAATACATATTATTTTTACTTACCGATACAGCCGTAGTGAAGAAAACTCTTTTCATTTCCCCTGGTGCTCTTCTGAAATTTTGATGGTTAAGCTTGAAGCACCAGATGTCGATGATGTTGCTCACCACCCAAGTGTCAGGAAGAAGGGTTTCAAAATCATTCCTGTATGCATACCGACCCCTCCCTCTAAATAGGAGCTCCCTATGAAACAGTTCAAACAGAATATAACTTAATCTACATTATTCTAGCAAAAAACAAAATAATTAAATCAGTTACAAACAGTTACAAGTTCACAAGTCTCAAATGTTTATTGTTTTCAATCAAACATACTAATCAGATTAGAAAATAATCATTCAAGTCACAGACACTAAAACACAGCAGATTGATTTACTTTTTAATGTAGAATTCATAACAAATCAGAGTAGACCCTAACAACAGAGTTCAGAATTCACAGCAGAGTCTACTCTGTTGAATCAGTTTTGAACAAAGCAAACAATATTTGTGATTGTATTTTCAACATGCCAACTCAGACTTGAACACAGTAAAAAACACAGCTTGTAATTATTTGTTTGTTTACGCATATCATTCAGAAATCAGAGTAGAAAATATTCATACAAGTCATGCTTTCTGAATTTCAAATACAAACTAAGTTGAAGATCAAGTAGACTTAGGTGATGATTTTCAGATTTTTCACAGTAGAAGATTTTTCAAAAGAGCAAAAAGAGGTGAATGAGGTGAAGATTTTCTGACTTTCCTTCTTATATCTCAATGCATTCTACTGAAATGGTTCCAAATGGAACAAACACAAATATAGAACACACACATACATAACAAACAGTAACACAAAAAACACAGTAGGAATGAGATGCATACCCCTTGGTTTTGTCGTTCATTGGCAGAAAAGCATAGTCAGCTATGAACTGCTCCTTCTTGCTTATGCGATTGACATCAGTCAACGTTCCCCTCCAGAACGGAGACCTCAGGTTCAGTGGAAGGTTCTTGTGCATTCGAGTCTTTGTTTTTCGAACCATCACATCTGGGGAATCGTCCTCTGACTCATGCAAGCACCTGTTTTCAAGAGTAAAAACAATAAATCAGTTATTTAATGTAAATCATGTTTATATTCAAAAAACTTTTGCTAAAATATTATTAGAACTTATTCAATGAATTCTATCTCCTTCATTTCCCTTTCTGGCCACATTGAAAGTCTTGTTCTGTGAAGACTAGATTGGATCCTTCTCTTTCTCAATCCCCTCCTTCTGTTCAACTTCCTTCTCCTGTTCAACCACCTTCTCCTTACCATCACCATCCTTATCAACCACTGTCTGCTGCTCTTCTGCATTTTCATCATTTTTCATCATGCTTTTGATGAGGGCATTTTGAAGGATGGTTGCCATCAAGTCTGCTTTGCCCATCTCTGTTAAAACAGTTAAGCATTGAGTGACTCCTTCTGCAATCTTCCTAAGACCCCCAGTCAAGTCTGTTGTAGGAGTTTTCTGTTGTTTCGGTTGAGCAGCAGCAACATCTGCAGGGATTTCTTGAGCAGCAGCAGCATTATCTTGTGAGACAACTTGTTGAGGGCCATCAGAAGCATCCAATGGAGCAGCAGCAGCATTATCTTGGGGACCATCTTGTCCACCTTCTCCATTTTCAGCAGCATTTTGTTGAAGATCAGCATCAACATTAATTTCTTGTCGGGCAACTGCTGGTTGAACAACTTCTGGTTCCCCAACTGGCCTTGTCAGCCTCTCCACTACTTTGCCAACTCCAAACCTCTTTGGCTCAGTTTCAGTTTCCCGCTTGATCCTGGCAGCTATATTTTTGGCATTCCAACTTCTGCAGACCGGGAACTGTCTTTGGACAGTCCTCGACATAAACACCATTCGATCCAAATAGCAGAGCTGGAAAATGAATGTAGATTGCATTAAGAAAGTAAGTAGGATTATATGTAAAAGAAAGTAGATTTATAGTGTTCATATTTGTTTACCATCAGAAATGTCACTGGCCCTGTGAAGTAGTAATTTCTACCCTCTTTGAACAATCTTGCAGCTGTGACGAGGGAGTCAATGGTGTAGCTACACTAATCCAAATTTCTGATTTCTGAAACATCTCTCACAGCACGCAAGATGTTGAAGTTTGTGTAGTTATCTTGCTTGCCTTTCAGCAAGGTGCTAACTACTAAGACAACAAAATCGTGTTTGAAGTCATCTCCATGTGCAGTAGTTCCTTTCAATCGTTCACACATCTTTGCTGGTGAAGGACCACCTGTGTTATTGACATAAAACACAATCAGTTAATTGAATTTAGATTATTTAACTTTGTAGTCTAAATGCAAATTATAATTCATACAGTAGGCTTTGTAGGTTCTTATTTTTGTATTATACTTCACTCAATCCATATTAATTACTAGCCACAAAAAAATATAAGAATCTGAGCAGAGTACATCATAATTCAGTGTAGAATCTGTTCAATTGCAGTGTAGATTCACATTTAAAAAAAAACATGTCAAACAGAGGAGAATGCATTCAAAATCAATGTAGCATATCATTTAAAGTAGAATGCACATACCAGTAGGGTTTCCCCATCTACTCCTCCAATCCTCTAAGAATGTGGTGAATCCATCATCCATATCATCACATTTCAGGCGTGCATAGTTTAAATTAGGTCATTTACAGAAAGTATATCAATAATAACAATAATTTGATATCAATTACCTGTGGATACTTCTACAATCTTGTTCCCTTTTGGAAGATCGAAGATGGATACGACGTCATCTTCTGTGATATCTATTTCTCCATTCTGGAGAATGATTCGACATGTGAGATAGTCGAAACTCTCCATCACAAAATTTAACAAGTTAAACTTGTTTTGAGTTATGTTCAGGTTCAACAAACCGCCAAACTCGATATCTCTCACTGCTTGTTTCTGATTCTCAGACAACCCACTAACCACACTTGATACATGGCTAGGCGACATACGACACGGGAATTTCTTTTTTGCTGTAGTTTCTTCATAATCCTCAGCTTTCCCTTTTCCCTTGTCGTGTTTTGCCTTTTTCTTCTTTCCCTCTTCAGGCTCTGGATCATCCTTCTCAGCTCTTTTTGTTTTCTTCTTTTCCTTCTCCTTCTGAGCAGCTGCTTCTTTCTTTTTCAAAGCTGCTTCTTTCTCCATCTCCTTCTCAGCAGCTTCTTTTTCCTTCTCTTTCTTCTTTAGTGCTGCTTGTTTCACAGCTTCTTTTTCTTCTTTCTTCTTTCTCCTTCTTCTTCTTCTTCTCTTTTTCATCTTTCTCAGCTTCCTGCTAAGTATTTTAAACAAGTGATATTTTAGTATTTTATGCAAAAATAGAAGAATCAACACATTTGAATTATAAATTGAAAGTTTAACATATCAGTCAAAGTAGAATATTACCTTCTCTCTCTTTTCTTTCTGCTTCTCAGCAGCTTCTTTTTCCTTCTCCTTTTTTTCTTTTTTCTGTTTCTCTGCTTCTTCTTTCTCCTTCTTCTTGTTTTCTTTTTCAACAACTTTCTCCTTCTCCTTCGTAGTAGCTTCTTTATCATCTGCTCTCTTCTTTTGCTGCAATTATAAGCCAGAGATATTTTAGCATTGATTATTGAAACAAAGAAAAAATAATGTCAACTCAATACATACTAATTACATGCCACAAAATAAGATAAGAATCAGAGGAGAGGGCATCACAATTCAGTGTAGAATCTGTTCAATTACAGTGAGCTTTTACCTTCTCTTTCTTCCTCTTTTCCTTCTCTTGCTTCTCAGCAGCTTCTTTTTCCATCTCCTTCTCTTTCTTTTCATTCTCCTGCTTCTCATCAGCTTTTTTCTTCTTCTCCATGCTTTCCTTTACCACTTTCAGTGCTTCTTCTCTCTCCTTCTTCTTTTCATTTTCATCTTTGTCAGCTTCTTGTGAAACAACACATTTGATTTATAAATTCTCACTCAATTCATATGAATCGACAGTTTAACATGTCAAACAAAGGATAAATAATCTTAATTCATTGTACATTATAGTTTTCAACTGTGTTCATTTGATTATTTAAATTGAATAACATATCAGTTAAAGTAGAATGCACATACCAGTTTTTTGAGAGCTGCTTGTTTCACAGCTTCTTCTTTCTTCTTCTGAGCAGCTTCCTTCTTTGTCTCTTTTTGTTGTTGCTTCTTTTGCTGCAATTATTGAACCATGAATATTTAAGCATTTATTATTGAAACAAGCAAAAAAATAAAGTAGAATGCATTCACTATGTCTAGGATATTACCTTTTTGCTTTTTGTTTCTGCTGCTGGAACCTCACTTGCAGCAGAATCATCCTTTCTCTTTTTTAAAGATTTTGGTTGAGGTTCAGATTCTTGTTGTGCTTGTTGGAGGTGTGTACTTAATGTCTAGATTTAAGTATCGGTAAACTCCCGATCATAGCATTTAATCTATTTAATTAATAAATAATTGTTTGCATTTAATTATTATTAATTAAATATATGCAAAAATATAGTCCTAGATTATATACGTTGTAGTTAGTATGGTGTGCGGGCCCACACAGAAGATCATACTATCGGTTACTCGTATTTAATTGAACAGTTGCTCACGACCTAGATGGACACGGACCAATCCATCGGTATAGTCGTTGTGTGAGAGAGAAAATAATTTATCTTAATTATTTTATCACACTTGTACACTTGGTGTATTGGGCGGATCGCTTGAGATTTATCAATTAGGATTTCCATTGATAATTGATTTAAGTCTCAGAGTATTTTATTCTTAATCCCTGATACTATTGCGGGTGTGTATATTTAATATAAGTAACTTTGATTTTCCAAAGGAATTAACCGATTTAATTATTGGGTTAATTACCGGTAAAATTGGGTCACTATATTTTATATATGACATGCCGTGAATACTTGACGGAAAAGTGTATCCCGGAAGGGTTGATAATATCCCCGAGATGAGTTCATAAGGAATTATTGTGTAAACCTCATGAGTGGATTTGTTCCGCACAATAATTAAGGTTGAATGGTACTATTCTCGGATATAAGAGATGAATAAATTAATTAGCAATAAATTAATTTTATTCATGGATATTTAAATCTTAAATACACGGAATAAATAATACTACCGGAGAAATATTATTTGATATAATATGGTTTAATATTGGGAGTGCAATTAATTTATATAGTGGAAAATAAATTAATTAATATTAATGGGATTAATAGATTTGGGCTTGGGCTCAATTTAATCATTAATATTGGAAGCCCAATATTCCACCTCCTTTAGATCCCCTACGTAGCCTATAAAAGCACTACATGGTCTTCACAATTAATATATCTACAAGTCAAGATAATCATACTTGATTAGTCTAGAGAGTTTGTGAAGGAGATCCATAAGCTTGGAGGATCGTCGCCCACCCGACGTTCAAGCTAGTGCAAGGAATACGTGGGACGGTCGTAAGGTCTTCAACTTGATTTCGTTTCTCCGCATAACGAATCAAAGGTAAAATCATAAACCCTCTTCTATGATTTTATGTGAATTAAATTGTAATACATGCATGAACACACGATCCGGGAAAACGATGAACTTCGGGGACGGGGATTCGAGATCCCCGGCGAAGGTTCAAAGGACCCTCGGCTGGGAGCCGAGGGGTGGTGATCGAGCCCTAGGGCATCGATCGCCGGCAGCGATCACGCGAGGGGAGCCCCGGCTGGACGCCGGGGCGAGCGATCGACCTAGGGTCGATCGCTGGGAGCCGTCGCGGCCTTGCGCCTCGGCTGGTGGCTCCCTCCCCGGTCGGTGGTGGCGGTGAGTCGCCGGACTCACCTCCGGGGGCTGCTAGGCAGCCCCACGCGATCGATGATGATCGCGAGCCCCGATGGGCTCGGCTAGGGTTTCGGCCGCGGGTTCATCCCGCGGCGACTCTCCGGTTGAGTTCCGGATATCGTGGTGCTCGTGATCGGTTTCCGGCGATGGGATTTCGGTCGGGGTTATCGGTTCCGCAATTTTTTGATACCCCGGGATATCGATTTCCAACAATTGGTATCAGAGCGTTTGGTTTCGTGTTCATGTATGTGTTCAATTATCGTTCTACCTTGCAGGGATTTCCGGCTATCATGGTTTAATTATTTGTTAATTATTTATCATGATTATTCGTTTATTAAACTCTCGGACATGTCGAGATTCGTTTTGTGTGGATGAATGTTTGTAATAGTAAAAATTCGGGGGTTGACCGAATTTAGGATTTATTATTACGTTCTATGTTTTCCGGAAAATGTATAGGGTCGATTTCATGTATAGAATCGATACCGGAGTTTTAATTTAAATTATTGTAATTTATTTACATTGGTTCGATAATGAGACGATCGCCGGAAGACGAAGACGTGTGACGAAGAAGACGAAGAGGACCGGGGATCGATCAACCCCATGATCGATCCCATCGATCGAGTGGGAGGGGGCGTCGCGCCCTCGGCCGTGGGCTACCGCCGGTGGTGGTGGCTGGCCGGCTGGGGTGGCGGCGGCGGCTCTCCTTGGCCGGTCGATGGTGGGGGTGGTGTGGGGTCTCTCAACCCATGCTACTCCTACCAAGATTCACTTTCCTAAATTAATTCGGTTTTCCTTTTTGAGTGTTCTTACTTTTAGGAACTCTCATGGATTAGGAAAAGAATTAATTGGAATTAATTTTATTCCTTATTGAGTATTCTCTTTTATGGGAACTCTAATGGATTAGGAAAAGAATTAATTAGGAATTAATTTATTTCCTATTTGATTATTTCTATTCTTGGGAATTTTCATTAGATGGAAATTAATTAATTATGGAAAGTAGAAGAGTCCTAATTTATTTTATTTCCTTATTCTATTATAGAAGTCTTCTAGAATATTCAAGTTTTACTTGGATAGGATTCTAGATATTTAATAGAATTAGATAGGAAAATAAATAAATAAAATATTAATAATATTTAATTTTATTTTTGATATATTCGATTGACTTAATTTTCGAATTAAGTAACTTTTGGATTAATTAAAAATAAATAGATTTAAATATTGGGATTAATATTCTCGTCACATGGAGCATTCAAGAACGAAGACTGAAGACTAGAAGATGCATATGAAGATGGAATAAAGCCATGATAGTCGGGAAAATAATTTTCTAGCATTATTTTGACTATGTGATACTATGTGCTTTATCACTTGTATGCATGCTATATGTGTTTTACTTTATGCACTAGATAGTGTATCCCTTATTGTAAAAAGCTAAGTGGGAGAGGGGATGGAAACATTTCCATGGTCTCCATTACTGTTCTCTTGGTGACTCTTATGGATTTTTGAAATTCGTATAGACGAGTCATTGGAGGAGAATTCTTATAATTCCTTTTACAAGAAACATTGATTGAGTTTATCAAACAATGCCTAATTTGTCTTTCTGAAGCTGACTTCAAGTCGACTCATTCTCACCCCGGGGAGTGGAATGGAGCCAAAGCCACTTGGTCATGTGGATGAAACAAATTAGAGACCTTCGTACCATCCTTTTAAGGTGGATCGATTGTCTGCTCGGCTCCCTCATTTATGAGAGATAGGGTTGTTCGCATGGTGAATCACTGGTTAGAAACTTCGAGTTTCACTTATGATTCTCCACGTCTTGATTTACAAAAAATTGAATGGATCTTGTAATTGGGAGTCAATTATAAAAGTCTCTTGGTGTAGTAAACGTCCACACAACGTGGCTTGCTATACTAACGGATTTTGGATTAATTGATATAGACAGTTATAAGGAATTGTGAAGAGTTGCGAAGTTATCGTAAACGTCCACACAACGTGGCTTGCGGTGATGTAGCAATTCCAAACGATTTACTTAAGTACTGAGTAATGGTTTACACTTAGATACGCGTTATAGTATCCTTCCCAACGAAGTTACGCTATAATCGATGTATGACCAAAGAAAATCTAATTGCTAAATCATTTGGGTAGGTAAACGTCCACACAACGTGGCTTGCCATACTTGATGGGATTTTAGATGTAATTAGTAATTTAATGATATTATTTGAGGGAGATAATATCGGCATTAAATTGATTGTTTGTTTATATGTGCTTATAGGTTTAGAGAATAGCTATGAATCCACTTTCGTTGATACTCAAGGAATTCAATGCACTGTTTCCATACTGTGTTGGATGGAATAGAGAATTAGACATTACTCAGACTGTAAAGGAGTACAAAGATGTACTCAGTGAAACTTGTCCTCCTAGACCTACAATTGTCTCATCTGATGAGGAAATAGCTGATTTTGAGAAGTGGGACAGTGCTCTTGCATTAGCCGCTAATCATGATATCATGCTCAAACTCAAGCTGATGTTTAGACACGATGTAAAGGCTAGAAAAGAGGCGATGAGGATACTCATAAAGGTCAGTTGCTTCGAGGAAACGCTTGAACACGTTTTTGAGATGCTAGATCTTTTAGATGAGTTGAGACAATCGCAAGCTCTTATAGCCAAGGCCAAAGGTTTTGAACCTAAAGGCGTACATAAGGAAAAGGAGAAGAAGGCAAGGGGTTCCGGTAGTCCTAAAGGACTTGGACCACGGGGTGGAATAAGGAAGCCTTCTGGCAAATATCCCCAAGGAAAGCAGTCTGAGTACTGGGGGTCTATATCTTGTCCTCTCAAAGGTACGAATTTTCTTTAGTCGTAAAAACATAGTCAGCGGTATTATCTACCAGAAATCTGGTGTGTAGATATGGAACCACTGACGGTATGTGCATTTTGAATGCAGGGGTTCCAGAAAACCCGGCGACTTAGAGAAGAAGAGTTCGAGTCTACATGGGCAAAGCTGTAGAGGAGGCAGCGGTTGCAGTGGAAGACATTTATCTGCTTTAGTAGTTATAGGATTTCATTTCAAAGTTATTGCTTTATGTACCCCTTTATTTTAGAAAGAACTTTTGTTCTGGTTTTCTATTATTAATGAATGGATATTTTATTTCTTTAATCATTTGATGGTTTGGACAAGAAATAATGGTTTATCTATTCTGGTACATTAGATAACAATATATGAATGATCCTTAGTCTACCACGATGCAACAAACCGTTATACAACTTGTTTTACTTATTAGATGTATTTCTTTGTTAATCATTATACTTGTGAACTCTTGTACATAGTAGTATTTATTCAAATAAGATTCAAAAGGTCGAAATTGATTTGATCAATTATAGTTGAAGGAATGGACCTTCCGACCTAAGAATTGAATTTGGAAGATAATACAACTGGGCAAGCCTTTCTGGATAAAGGGTGGAATTCGGACAAGTATTAAGAATGATCAACAATGATATATGCAGACATATGTGTACTTAGAAAGGTACGAGTAGTTCTTTTAAGAATACTCAAAGATGGATTAGAATACTTGATGTGCCATAAAAGCAAAGTGATTTTGACTAGTCAATGGACACAAAGCTATTATGGGGAACCTTCAAAGTATATCCATCAGAAGCTTGTGACTTGTTCACGGAGGCTACCACCTATCTAAATAACACATAGCTTAAATCAAAGATTGGGATTAAGTCTCAAAGGACTACACCATACACTCACGTGTAGAAATGGCGTGTCGGAAATAAGAAATGGAATTCTAATAGTAAAAAGGACAAGTTTGTTCGGAACTACCTATGTTCTATGGATATTCCTGGATACAACGGCACATTCAATATGGTTGTAGGATATCCTAGAAGAACAAGTGATCGTATGTTCAATAGTACTATGAACCAGAAGGACGTTATCGCCCGGTTCTTAGAGGAAGACTATTGGATGAACTACAATGCCCTAACTGACAAGGTACTTTGTAATGAGGAAAAGAATAGACTGAGAACCAACCAAACCGAGTAGTAGCACACCACTAACTGCACCTAATGTTATTACTATTATACACCGGAACACCGTTGCAGTGGGAGGTTGTTAAGCAACCAGAGATGTTCATAAGACTAGAGGAGTTTTAAACTCTGGATCTAGTAGAGATGAAATCGATCCCTAGCTCTGCATAAGGGCGGTACTAATCTAAATGTGCCTTATTATTGTTAAGAGGCAAGATCATTTAGAGTACAAGCTTAGTAGATCCATTTATGGATTGTTACAAAGTAGGGGTGGCAACGGTACATGATTCCATTCCAACCAATTCATATACCTACTCGTACCAACTTGAATGGTATACCATCAAAGTGGTATACGGTACACGGTACAGTATACCGTACCAATATTAAAATGTGGTACGGTACACGGTACAAAATTTTCATGTACCATGGTACATGGTATGTACCAATTTATACCAAACAAATTAATAATACATTAATATTTTAAAATATAAAGAAAAGTAGTGAAAAATTATATATTATAAATGATATATTGATTATATTGTTATATATTATTTTTTTACTATCGTAATAAAATTGTACTTCATGTTTTTATTTATCATTATAAAATTGGATGTTTTTCTTATATAAACAAAAAAACGTAAAGTAAAAAAACTAATACACATAAACTCTAAATATTTATAATTTTATTGAAATTGGCGATGATATGTAAAAAAAACTAGAATTTTGTAATATAAGATAACTATTTTCATCAAAAATGACGATAATATGAAAAATGAAAGAAAAAAATCATTATATAAAATAAAATTCAAAATATGTCGGTAGAAATTACGTACCAACCGTACCTACCGCGTACCTACCGTACCAATTAGTTGGTATACCAATATAATTGGTTGGTATAAATTACAATTTTTTTATACCAATTACATCTTGGTTGGTACACGGTATAAGGAAAATACAATTGGTATACCTACCAATCCACCCCTATTACAAAGCCATAAATCGTGGAACTTGCGAATTGATGAGATAGTCCATGAGATGGATTCATCAAAGGGCATAGACGAAGAAGGTGTATTGGAAACGTAATAGAAATAAGGTGGTGTTTCTCGGAGTTTTATGTAGATAACATTTTATCATTGGCAACAATGTAAAAGTGTTGTCAGACATAAAATAATGGTTGTCTAAATAAATCGAGATATAAGATTGAGTAAAAGTTAGATCATGTTCTTAGGATCTTTTCGATCTTAAGATAAGAACATTGTACTTCACCTAGATATCTTATACGATTATGGTTTGTTTTAAACATGCATAATTCTGAGAAAGGTTATTGCCTTTCAGATACAGAATACATCTATCTAAAGATATGTGTTTTGAACACATAAAGGAGATAGATAAGGACAAAGCGGTTTCCTATACCCTGGTGTATGGAAAAGCTTAATGAATGCAGTGTTAAAAAACAAGAACCTGATATCAACTATGCGGTTAGCGTAGTGGGAGGATATCAAAGTAATCTTATCAAGAAATATTCGCATGCTGTAAAAGTACTTTGGAAGTACTGGTTTACGAAGCAATACGAGTTCTTCTTGGATTACTTTTTCTCAGATCCCAAATCAGAGAAGAACCAGTGTAAGTCGATATCAGGCTATGTGTTCACTTTTGGAAGAGGTGGAACCTCAAGATGAAAGAGTGATAAGCATGATGCTTCTCGGACTCTATCATAAACCGAATAGCAGCCTCAGAGGCAGCGGAAGTTTTGGTTAGGTTTCGGAATGACCTCTGAACTTGGATATGATTCTTGGTTCACCAAAGGCTATGTAAATAGCGGTGCATGGTAAACTGGAAGAAGTCATAAGTTCAAAAAGGTGATGATAACACATAGAGCAAGTACCACCTTATTCGAGTCATCGTCTAGGGAGACGACGCAGTAGTCAACAAGATAACTTCAGAGCGGCAACCTAGATTGCTCATTCACATAGTACTTCTTGGAAGTACAATTTAAGCACGTGATGAGTATGGGAGTCGGGAGTTTGGAGGAAATGACTAGACCTTAGTACAAGTGGGAGATTGTTGGAGGTGTGTACTTAATGTCTAGATTTAAGTATCGGTAAACTCCCGATCATAGCATTTAATCTATTTAATTAATAAACAATTGTTTGCATTTAATTATTATTAATTAAATATATGCAAAAATATAGTCCTAGATTATATACGTTGTAGTTAGTATAGTGTGCGGGCCCACACAGAAGATCATACTATCGTTTACTCGTATTTAATTGAACAGTTGCTCACGACCTAGATGGACACGGACCAATCCATCGGTATAGTCGTTGTGTGAGAGAGAAAATAATTTATCTTAATTATTTTATCACACTTGTACACTTGATGTATTGGGCGGATCGCTTGAGATTTATCAATTAGGATTGCCATTGATAATTGATTTAAGTCTCAGAGTATTTTATTCTTAATCCCTGATACTATTGCGGGTGTGTATATTTAATATAAGTAACTTTGATTTTCCAAAGGAATTAACCGATTTAATTATTGGGTTAATTACCGGTAAAATTGGGTCGCTATATTTTATATATGACATGCCGTGAATACTTGACGGGAAAGTGTATCCCGGAAGGGTTGATAATATCCCCGAGATGAGTTCATAAGGAATTATTGTGTAAACCTCATGAGTGGATTTGTTCCGCACAATAATTAAGGTTGAATGGTACTATTCTCGGATATAAGAGATGAATAAATTAATTAGCAATAAATTAATTTTATTCATGGATATTTAAATCTTAAATACACGGAATAAATAATACTACCGGAGAAATATTATTTGATATAATATGGTTTAATATTGGGAGTGCAATTAATTTATATAGTGGAAAATAAATTAATTAATATTAATGGGATTAATAGATTTGAGCTTGGGCTCAATTTAATCATTAATATTTGAAGCCCAATATTCCACCTCCTTTAGATCCCCTACGTAGCCTATAAAAGCACTACATGGTCTTCACAATTAATATACCTACAAGACAAGATAATCATACTTGATTAGTCTAGAGAGTTTGTGAAGGAGATCCATAAGCTTAGAGGATCGTCGCCCACCCGACGTTCAAGCTAGTGCAAGGAATACGTGGGAAGGTCGTAAGGTCTTCAACTTGATTTCGTTTCTCCGCATAACGAATCAAAGGTAAAATCATAAACCCTCTTCTATGATTTTATGTGAATTAAATTGTACGTAATACATGCATGAACACACGATCCGGGAAAACGATGAACTTCGGGGACGGGGATTCGAGATCCCCGGTGAAGGTTCAAAGGACCCTCGGCTGGGAGCCGAGGGGTGGCGATCGAGCCCTAGGGCATCGATCGCCGGCAGCGATCACGCGAGGGGAGCCCTGGCTGGACGCCGGGGCGAGCGATCGACCTAGGGTCGATCGCTGGGAGCCGTCGCAGCCTTGCGCCGCGGCTGGTGGCTCCCTCCCCGGTCGGTGGTGGCGGTGAGTCGCCGGACTCACCGCCGGGGGCTGCTAGGCAACCCCACGCGATCGATGATGATCGCGAGCCCCGATGGGCTCGGCTAGGGTTTCGGCCGCGGGTTCATCCCGCGGCGACTCTCCGGTTGAGTTCCGGATATCGTGGTGCTCGTGATCGGTTTCCGGCGATGGGATTTCGGTCGGGGTTATCGGTTCCGCAATTTTTTGATACCCCGGGATATCGATTTCCAACAGTGCTTCTGTTATTTCAGGTTCAGATCCTTTATCCTTCTCCTTCTTTTCTTTTACATCTTTGGCAGATTCCTTGTTTTGCTGCAATTATGAACAATGAATATTTATTAATGAAACAAGCAAAAATTAATGTCAACTCAAACCATATTAATCAGAGCAGAGTACATCTCATTTCAGTGTAGAATCTGTTCAAATATTGTGTAGATTTACATTTTGAAATTAAAATTCACTCAATGCATACTTACCATCTCAGAAGTTTTTCCAGTTGTTTGGACTGGTTCGGGTTCTTTCTCTTTCTGTGGGGATTCCTAAGGGATGAAAAGAACCAGAGCCCGATCCTCTCCAGCCTCTGGGGCTTGTGCTTTCTGGAGTATGTTATAATGAAATAAGAGAGGAGAAAAATTCTGGAGTAGTCGTAGTAGTATTTAGTGAATAGTACAAACCTTTTCTTGTTCTTGAGTGAAATTCAATTTCTTCCTCGGGCTGGTTCTTGTTGTTGTCTTACCCCTTCTTTTATGAACTAACTGCTTCTTCATTTCCTAAAAAGTGTAAAAAATAGAATAATTAAATCAGTTTCTATACAAAATTAATCCCCCTACTTTCAATTAAATTATTGACCTTTGATAGCCTCCTTCTCCCAATTCCCACTTTCACCCTTTGGTTATTGATTATTTGTACTGTTGATGGTTCTTTTCCCATTTGATAACTAGAGTGGTTACACAATACATTCTCATTACAAATTGCGTAAAAGTAGACTAGACTAAACAGAGGACAAGTGATTAGTATTAAGTGAACTAAGTTATCCTTTCAAACAGATACAAATAGTAATGAACACAGAGGAAGTCATACTAAATCATAGTAGAATTAGCAGCTATTATTCATGAATTACTTTTTCCTTTTACAGCTTTTGCTAACTTTTGTATTTTCAAATAAATATACTCTTTAGAAGTCCCAATAATTCACAGTAATCAAAGTGGAAGTCACAGTAATTATCACAGTATACTCCTTAGAAGTCACAATATACTCCTTAGAAGTCACAGTAATTATCTAGTCACAGTAGTTGTAGTCTAAAAAAACACATATGAATCAGAGTACATACTCTACTCAATATATGAGAACTGAACAAATTTTATCAAAACTCACATACAATATCAGTGTTTGCTTTTTTGAATTTCAGTTAAACATACTCATTAGAAGTCCCAAAAACACAGGAGGTTGATTTACTTTGTTGAATCAGTTTTGAACAAAGCAAACACAAGAAACAGCTTGTATTGTTTTCAATCAAACATAAGTCTCAAAAACCCACATACAAATCAGAATTTGAATCTATGACATAACTGTGTTGACTTCTAAGGAAGTCATACTAAATCACAGAAGATATCATCAAAAAATACACATAGATACATAAGAGAATTGATTTAATTTTGAAAATAGAAGTCATTAGTAATCACTAAGGAAGTCACTTAATACAATTCATTCTAATTCAGAAACAGTCGTGAATAATCAAATAACTTTGTTTCCTACTAAAATTCCCTAACAACATAATCTTAACTGTAATTATTGATTCAACACTGTAATTACTCTACTATAATTCACACCCAATTGTAAACACAGGAAATTAGTTGTATAACAGAATTTTGTATTATTCAATAAACACACACATACAAACAAACTCTATGATTCCACCATTATTCATTAAAATTCCACAACAACTGACCAAACAGAGCATTAAAATTAACAAGTCAAAGTAGAATATATCAACAAACTCTGTTGAAATTAATGAACAACAAACACATACAAACAAAGTCTATAATTCCAATTAATCGAAAATCAAAGTATAACTATAAGCCTTTGTAACATGCAACTTGAAAATTAATTGATATTGGTGAAAATAGGGTTTCCGCTTACCTTATATGAATATAGGGTTTCAGATGAACGGGCGATAGGTGTTGCGATGCTTTTCCTCCTGTTCCGGTGAAGTTGTGGAAGCTAAGGATGGTGGTTGTCTCAGGTTAGCAAGTCGGATGTTCGATTGATGTTGCGGTTCGCGATTGTGGAAGAGGCGCGGTGGTAGAGTTCAATTTGGAGGAGGCGCGGTGGAGTGGTGGTTTCCGTTGCCGTCGTTTTTGCTGGAGTTGTTCTGAGAGAGGGAGGGAACCTTCGTTTTCGTTTTCGTGTGTAGAAGGTGAGAACCGCAGAGAGAGAGAGAGAGAGAGAGAGAGAGGAAACCGTTTCCGTTTTCGTGTGTAGAGGCCAAAATTCGTGTGTATAGGGCCAATTTTTTTGGGCCGAAATTGTTTTTATACTTTGAGCTGGGACCATAAAAACTGCATAGACCCCTACCCCATGGTATAGGGTCTCCATTTTTATTGCAATGGTTTTATATTTAATAAATTATTATAAATAAACGGTAGTGTACTTCGAAAAAAAGGATAATTTTGAAGTTTAATTAAATAAAAATAATATAGAAAGTGTGATGGAGTAATATTGTGTGAAATATCATTAGCCTGCAATTATCGTGTAATAAAAAATTAGGGGTTATTTGTATACTTCAATTCTTCTCCCTTAATACAACCCCTCATATTTCATTTTCTTATTTTCGTTTTTACTTAGCTCAGATTTTTCCCGGAAACGAAGGTCGGTCTTTCTCAAGGTGATCAATTCAATTCATTTCTAGTGCATCTTTATGAATAATCTGTTTCCTTTTCTTAATTGAATTTGGGGATCTTTGTCGCCGAGTGCACGATCTGTTCATATCAAAGGATTAGGGTTAGATCTGATTCGATTTGATTTTATATCCTATTTTTTGTTTGTCTTGGTAATTTTGTGTTAGCGAGATTGAGTGGGGTCGAATTCGAACGGCTTTTTCCATTGACGTTTTGGGTATATGTTGATTGATTTTGAAAAACCAAGAATCAGCTTTCTGATGATCCTATATGTGTTTTGATCTGTTTCACCGACATGCGGTGTTTCTTTTATGGTTTTGGGTGTCTGAGATATTCATTGAAAATTCCTTCATTGATAATGTCTAATAACTAGTTTTGTTCGTTTTACAGGGTATATATAAATAACCATTTTGGGTGGTAGAGATGTTGGAGCAATTACTCATCTTCACCAGAGGTGGTTTAATCCTCTGGACTTGCAAAGAGCTTGGGAATGCCCTTCGAGGATCCCCAATCGACACTTTGATTAGGTCCTGCCTTTTGGAGGAAAGATCCGGCGCTGCCTCCTATAACTATGATGCCCCTGGTGCATCATACACTCTGAAGTGGACTTTTCACAATGAGCTTGGCCTTGTGTTTGTGGCGGTGTATCAACGGATTCTGCATCTGTTGTACGTGGATGATCTGCTCTCCTTAATTAAGCAGGAATTTGCGGAGATTTATGATCCAAAGCGAACTTCCTACGGAGATTTTGATGATATATTTCAACAGCTAAAGAAAGAAGCCGAGACTCGTGCTGAGGAGATGAAGAAGTCAAAGACTAAGCCTGTGAATAACAATAATCTTGGTAGGAAGCAAGGACAGGTGCAAAACGGGACTACAGATGGAGGAAATCAAAAAAAGAGTGACAGTGAATCTGGAAAAAAAGATGGTCGTCCCTTAGAAAACGGAAAATTTAGGGATAATCATAAACATAATGGTAATAGTAATAATAATGATTTGGAGACAGAGGAAGTGGCTAATAATAATGGGAAAGAGAATGGGGCATCTGTTAATGGTGCTTTTGATGTGAATAAACTACAGAAGAAGCTTAGGTCCAAAGGTGGGAAGAAAACCGAAACTGCTATTGGTAGCAAGGTTCCCAAAGCGGAAGTGGAACCAAAAAAGAAGATAACTAAAAAGAATAGAGTTTGGGATGATGCACCGAAAGAGACAAAGTTGGATTTCACTGATCCAGCGAGTAAGAACGGAGAAGATAATATAGTATCAGTTGTGGCAGCGAATGAAGGTGAGAGTATGATGGACAAGGAGGAGATTGTTAGCAGTGATAGTGAAACCGATGAAGAGGAAGAAAACACAGGTAAGGATAGTAATGGGGATGCTAAGAAGAAAGGCTGGTTCTCATCCATGTTCCAGAGGTATATACATTGCCATGCTCCTGAAGTTGGCGTGACTATAATTCTTGTTCCAAGTATTTTAAACTATTCCTAAAAAATACCTATTATGTTCAGTTTATATCGTAGATCTATAAATCTTTACTACGACACTTGCTCAATGCACTTAAATATGAGTGGCTGAAAGAATGTCTTCAGTAAAAATGATACAAACTAAGTTTTCCTCTTTCGTTTCATCATTTTATGTTTTTTTATTTGAGAAATCATAACTTCCTCCAGATTATTTGTGCATTGCTAATTAATATTCTGCCAAAAGATGATTGAAAATTTCAATATTATAATTATAATTACTTTTTCTTATATGTGAAGATATGTCGTTGTAGAATCAAAATGTCGTTGTAGAATTAAATCCATAAGGCCCTACAGAAAGTTAACACGGCTATACGTTGGTTAACATTGATTACCTGACAATTTGGATATCTATTGTCATGCTATTGTTCGATTTGGATATCTATTTTCATGCCATTGTTCGATTTGGATATCTATTGTCATGCCATTGTTATAATGTGTGTGACGCTTTGTTTTGTGTGTATTCGTTTAGTATTGCTGGGAAAGCAAATTTGGAGAAGTCTGACCTAGAACCAGCTCTTAAAGCTCTCAAAGACAGGCTCATGACCAAGAATGTGGTATGTTATTCATCTCTTATCTACTTTTTATCCCTTTCTTTTGTGAATATATTCTGTAATGTGGCATATGGTTTTATTGCATTTTCTTCATACCTAAGAAGGTATAATTGTACGTATGTGTGCCTTAGTTCTACTGCATTTGATAATAATATTCCCTTGTTTATCCTGAAATGATTTCCTGAGCAGGCTGAAGAAATAGCTGAAAAACTTTGTGAATCAGTAGCTGCAAGCCTTGAGGGCAAAAAGCTAGCCTCCTTTACAAGAATCTCCACAACAGCTCAGGTAGTCGAGCAATGCCCTTGCACTTTATCAAAATGGAAAGGCAGTCAAAGTAGGAACCACCTCCTTAAAGGAACAAAATTGTCACTAAAAACAATTCTCTTTCTCTATATTTTTTTATTTTTTTAATCCAGCGTGTTTGATTTTTTAACAGTTTGGTCTAATCATTAACATTGAAATATCTATCAGGCTGCCATGGAAGATGCCCTTGTTCGCATTCTAACTCCTAGGCGCTCCATTGACATCCTAAGAGATGTTCATGCGGCCAAGGAACAAGGGAAACCGTACGTTGTGGTTTTTGTTGGAGTCAATGGGGTCGGGAAATCCACTAATCTTGCCAAGGTCAGTCCTGCTGATCAGCATGTACTAAAATCTGTTTTTCTTTTTTATCTAACAATTTTCTCATCAATGTCTCTGTAGGTTGCTTACTGGCTTCTGCAGCATAATATCAATGTCATGATGGCTGCTTGTGACACATTCAGGTCAGGCGCTGTTGAGCAGTTGCGCACCCATGCACGTAGACTCCAGGTAAGATTGCTGGACTTGTAGATTTTACCTTGAGACATTGTTGTAGTATTTAATTCTCAATGGTAAATCTTTTCATGCAACCATTAGATCCCAATATTCGAGAAGGGTTATGAGAAAGACCCAGCAATTGTTGCGAAAGAAGCAATCCAGGAGGCCAGTCGAAATGGGTCAGATGTTGTACTGGTGGATACAGCTGGAAGGATGCAGGTGATCTTGGTCTTCATTGTTATCTCGATAATTTATGAAATCAGTCTTTCTTTCCCGTGGTGTATGTTTTTTTTAGCTATAGGTACCGGTCAATTGATTGTTATGTTTTTGCAGGATAATGAGCCTTTGATGAGAGCTCTGTCAAAGCTAATTTATGTTAATAGTCCGGATCTGGTTTTGTTTGTTGGTGAGGCACTTGTGGGGAATGACGCAGTAGATCAGTTGTCCAAGTTTAATCAGGTTAACTGGACATGGTTCATTTTCTTTTCCTCTTTACCTTTATTTTAGTTATCAACACTTTTATTAATAGATTTATCTCAAAATATGTTGCAGAAATTAGGTGACCTGTCACCCTCACCCGATCCCAGGTTGATTGACGGAATCCTGTTGACCAAATTTGATACCATTGATGACAAGGTAAAAATTCTTCTCGCTTGTAAAGCTAGGTGAATTATATTATTATTAATATTAGATTCAGTGCTGTATTTTATGTTTGATTGTAATGTAGTTATGAAGTGTGATGAATGATGAATGTTTTAGGTGGGAGCTGCATTGTCAATGGTATACATTTCTGGAGCACCTGTAATGTTCGTTGGATGTGGGCAGTCGTATACCGACTTGAAGAAGCTTAACGTCAAGTCCATTGTGAAGACTCTCCTTCAGTAACATGGTTCGTCTGGTCTGGTCTGTATTAAATTTGTTGATCAATATTCAACTCTGTTTTCTACCTCAGTTCTGAACTAAATCTTATACTCCGTAATACATTTCCCATGTATCCTAATTTTTTTTATTTTTTTTTCATATGAAAAATTGTACTCTATGTTCCATAGACTTACGTATGAAAAATTGTACTCTGTTCCCGGATAGACTAACATGAGAGCTTAACACAATTAAATACTGGTACTTACTTTACATTTTTAAAATATATATATTTTTATTTTATTTTCATCTCTTTTTATATAACATGTCTTTTTTATATAACATGTCTTTTTTGATAATTTTATTTATAAAAAAATTTAAGGCTCTGTTCTTTTGGACTGAAACTAACTGAACTTTACTGAATTGAATTGAACTGAACTGAAATTAAGTTCAAAATAAGAAACTTAAAATAATGAAAAACTAAAATTAGTATTGTTAAAATTTCAATATTTTGTATATTATAAACAATTTTATTAAATTTCTTATTTTTTTATTAGGTTAATAAAATTAAAAAATGATTTACATTATATAACTTTTATGGTTTATCGATAAATTCAAATAAATTGTTCGTATTGTTTTTTTAATTTTGATGCAAAATTTATTTTACGTTGTAGGTAAATATTATTTGGTAGACTCTGGATATCTTAATACTCTTGGATATTTGTCTCCTATTTGCGATCTCAACGTCAGATATCATAATCCGGAATATAAGCATGGACCACCTAGAGGAATTTCATAACATTTCAATTACCGACATTCTTCATTAAGAATGAAAGTTGAATGTGCTTTTGGTCAGTTGAAAAAAAGGTGAAAGGTGTTGAAAATTATGCCTCAAATATCAAAAATGTATCAAATGTCAATTATTGTTTCTTGTTTCACACTTCATAATTTCATACGAATGCACGAGAATGGTATTCCAATTGTACATCATGATGTTGCCAGTGGGAGAACAGATACAAACTTGAATGATAAAAATCGAATGAAGCTCATGTCTAAGGTAAGAATGGATATAGCAGAAGTTATTTGGAAAGATAACAACACCGAAGAGCATGAAGATGGAGTACAACAAAATGATAAGGAGGTAGATCATATGGAAGTTGATTGACCGATTATTTAAATTTTGTAATTTTTGTGATTTTTTTCAATATTACAAAAATTTAATATTTATTGACATTAATTTTTATTAATTTTTATTATTATTATTATTATTTTTATTATTATAATAATAATAATTATTGTTGTTGTTATTATTATTATTATTAAAAATTGAACTGAAACTGAATTGAATTGAACTGAACTGAACTGAATGGACCTGAACTGAACTGAACTGAAATGAACTGAAATTAAGTCCAAAAGAACAGGGCCTAAATTGTCAAACAAATTTAAATCTTATAAGTTTACATGTTTATTTTATTCAAACAATTTAAATTTTCTTTATTAAATAAAATATAATACTAGCTTATAAGCACTTAAAACAATTTATAAAATGTTTTAAATATGTTCTTCCAAACGAGCTCACTATACGATATCATTTTAGTTTTCAAACTATTTTCAAATTAGATACAATTACATTCATTCATAAAAAATACGAAATACAATTTTTTATGTAAATTCTTTTTTTTTTTTGATCCATTATTTTTCATTGTTTTTTATTTATATTTTTTTAATAGGTGTCAAAGATTAGGATGACATCTATTAAAAATAGGAAAAAAATATTAATTATAATTTTAAAAAAAAATCTTTATAATTCTTATTCAAATTAACCCCTTAATCAACAATCAATCTAAATAGTTCAACAAACAACGTGATCATTCTATGATACTCCATGGGTAGTACCCTCACACCATACATACAAATACAATAGCATGTGTAGTAAACTTTAATTTTTCACTACAAGTTTTATTTTTAACTTTTTCACAAATACATATGGCATAAATTCAATGGCTTAGGATAGTACCTCCTTAAGGTAGTCTGAAAAAATCTCAAACACTTAAGCCACAATAAACCATAAAGTGTTGAAACATACAATAATGTTAGTATGGATTTATTCTTATATGCTCTAAGGGCACTAGCCAGACACCACATTGTGTGGTGTGTGTTGAATGTTGAATTATTTTATTATATAAAAAAAAAACAAATCTAACATTCAACAACACCACACAATGTGGTGTGTGGGTAGTGCCCTTAGGTATATAAGAATAAACCGTTAATATGTTCTTTATTTGTGGCGACAAATAGACTGTATATATTAAAAGTACATTAAAAATATATGTAATTAATACTCTTATATAAGAAAACAAATAGAATTGTTTATGAATACATTTAAAAAATTATACTTTATATTTATGGGCTATTTACTCCAAAATAGAAATTAAAAAATTATATACTACAACTTATTTCATTTGTTTAAAAATAGTAGTGTCACATAGGATTGCAAACGAACCGAGCAGCTCACGAACTGCTCGAGTCGAGCAAGGTCGAATTTTGGAATGTAAACGAGCGCTCGGGAGCCGCTTGATAAATTATTTATATTTTAATTTAAATAATATCTAATAAATTAAAAAATATTTATTTAATTAAAAGTATTATTATCGAGCATGTGAGCCGCTCAACGAGCTCCTAGCGAGTAGTCATATCTTTTAATGAGCCAAACTCGAGCTCGGAAATGCTCAGCTCGTTGAGCTCGAACTCGTTTAAATTTTTGTCAGAGTTTATTCTTTAAGATCAATGTTTGACTTGACTCGACTTGACTCGTTTGTATTCCTAATCACACCTTTTTAAAATGAACATTTCAAAATAGTATTCACATCTTAAAAAATAGGGGTTGTTGCATTAAAAATAATAACTTTTACATTGATTGCAAAAAAAAAAAGCTCAAGTTTTTACAATTTGCAATTAAAACCATAATCTTTAGTATTCTTTCTAAAAATCATGACGTGGTCATTTTATTCTTATAAGAGTTGACTTCATATAAGAGTTGACACATCATCAATATGAAGTATGAATGATTAAAAAAACATTTTACAGAAATATAGTACTCCATTTCTTCAATTTTTCCAACAAGTCCATCAACTTTTATCGAGTGATTGTCGAAAACTCCTAGATTGCAGTTCATTCTCTAATCTTGTCCACGCATTCAAAAGAAAACTTCGATCAGAATCGAAGTTGATGAAAGAATTGTTATTCAAATTTCATTCTCCTAATTTCAGTATCTCTCCCCGAATTTCAACAAAATCAATGACTTTATAATTCTTGTTCGAATCTTAGCTGCAATACTTCTAAATTGTGCATACCATTGGACATGCTCTAATTAATCACACTCTACAATACACATTAAATACTAGTAGTAATTTATCTTATTTTTCACATTGAAAAGAAAAGTTTCACTTTCAATTGGGAGGAAATAAGTATTGAGATATAAAAGAAAGTAATTCTAAAAAGTGCACTTCTGAGTCAAATAACTTGTTTAATGTTTGATATGTTACATAACAAGTGTAATTGTATTACATTATTAATTTATTTCAAAGAGCTATTCAAAGGTTGTTTTGGTTTAATTAAAAATTATTTGAATTCGATAGGTCAAACCTTTACATATTCTCTCTTTTGGTTAAAAATACCTTACCCGTGTTAACAATTCTATCAAAATATTTCACAAATATAAAATATTTATTTTCCATTTTAAAATAAAACATAAAGTCACTTGCAACACTGGGCTGTAAAAGTCATCAAAATTTATGTATTCAACGGGAGATTAAAATTAAAGTTCGTAGTAAATGTAGTCTCTAACACAACGAACCAAGATTAAAATTTCAATTAATAATAATTACTCATTAATTTAATTTTCATGTGACGTAACAAATAATAACAATAATGGACATTGAAGAATTTCGTAATTATCATTTCATTCCATTGTTTTTTACTTTTTGGCACCGCATTCAAACGGTGACGCCACTCTTTTTTTTTTTTTTCTTATTCCTTTTCAATAGATCAATTACTACTTAGAAAAAAAACTGAAATGCGCCGTCAACCTTCCAATAAATAAATTAATTTACTTTGACGAACACGTGTAAGTCACGTGCCCATGAGTCCCCTTCCTCCTATATATTGGTACAGTACTTAGGCCTCTCAACAATATAGCCTCCACTTCTCCCTTCATTACCCTTCAAATTAAATTAAATTAACTCAAACTAAAAATGGGCATTTTCCTAAGACCGTGTTTGGCTGTCGCGCTCTTCGTGTTCATGCTGAACCTCAGCTTTTCGAGAGCGTCAAAGGTTTTGCCTGTAGGTGGCAATTGGACCAGCCTCTGGAAAGTTCCTACTTCCCCCGATGTTTACAGCAATTGGGCTCAATCCAAACGATTCCACATCGGCGATACCATAGGTACCTTTTTATTTTATTTTTTATTTTTCATCTTATTTGTCTAATTCATAATAATAATATTATTATTATTATATTGATTAGTGTTCAAGTACGACGGCAAGACGGATTCGGTGGTCCGAGTGAGCGAGGAGGACTTCAAGAGTTGCGACAAGTCGAAGGCCGTGGAGTCGTACAGCGACGGCAACACGAAGGTCACGCTCGACAAGTCGGGCCCTTTCTATTTCATCAGTGGGGCCCA
This sequence comes from Euphrasia confusa, assembly GCA_954870475.1. NCBI lineage: Eukaryota > Viridiplantae > Streptophyta > Magnoliopsida > Lamiales > Orobanchaceae > Euphrasia > Euphrasia confusa. Next base: position 16,817,840 of record OX940956.1, read on the forward strand.
AGGCCATTGCGAGAGCGGCCAGAAGGTGGCCGTCACGGTCATTTCTCCGAAGGTCAAACCGGCCCCGGTTGTCCTCGCGCCGTCTCCGGCGGCGGAAGGACCCCAGCAGTACGGGCCGGCTCCGGCGCCGAAGAAAAGCGGAGCTGGGAAAGCGGCCGGATTTGTTGGCGGGCTTGCCGCCGCGGTATGCGCCGTTTTGGCTTTTGCTTAGAGATTTAATTTAATATTAATTATTATTATTATTATTATTATTATTATTAATTATATAATTGCCATGACCATGATTGATATGTATGGGTTTTTATCATATGTAATCTCAATTCACTTAATTATATCAAGTATTGAGTTTGGTTAAAAAGTGCAATTTTAATTAATTAATTAATTCATATATTATGTATTTATGGCTTAATATTGATTTTCCTAATTATAAACATGGAAATAAATCACCACGATGACAATCTCTATATTCGGTCATAAGTAATCTTATTATTTTACTTTTTATTAGAATTTGATAAAGATACTTTAACATTAATTTTATTTTAGTACTTGGATTTTTTTATGGAAAATAGAATATATAGATTGTTCTTTTTCTTGGAAATAATCTTATCTAACTTTTTATTAGAATTTGATAAAGACAGTACTATAACATTAATTTTAGTCCTTCGAGTTTTTATGGAAAATTTTATAAGAATATTATTATACATTGATTGAATATGTAGTCACTCATTTTCCTAAAAATATGTGTTGCTTTCACATGACGCATTATTTACATGAGATATTGCACATTATTATTTTGAACATTATTTACATGAATGTATAGCCAGTGATCTCTTATTCACATTTCACGAAATTTTATTATATAAGAATTTGCAGTTTTATTGTACTGTATAAGAATTTGCTTATTGGCAACCTTTAGATATCGGGATATTGGCGCCCTTTAAGTACGGTTGATCTCTTATTTCACATTTTACTAAATTTTATTATGACCATCTTTGACTAAGCTTATAAACTCTTTAAAAACATCTTATAAGCTCTTTAAAAGCTTATAAGTTACTAAAATTTGTTTGGTAAACTTTTTAAAAAATATCTTAAAAAACTTAAAGATAATAAAAAAGTAAAGGGGAGGTACTTTTTTTTAAATAACTTATAAACTCTTGTACGATAAAAAACCAAAATACTCTTAAAAAGTAAGAAGATGTACTTTTTTTTAAAGAGTTTATAAGCTATTCTAACTTAAATAATAAAAGACCAAAATACCCTTAAACTTATTACCTTTTATATATATACAAAAATTCCAAATTTATTATTTAGTTAATATAATTATTTTTAATTATTTATTAAATAAGACATAATAACTTATCAGCTCGTAAAACAACTTATAAGACGTAACATCTTATAAGCTTTTTTAAATAAGCTCGTCCAAATTGACTCTATATATACATAATTAGCTTAATTTAATTGAAGGATTTACCTTTGTGGTTTAATTGAAGGATTTACCTTTGCCGTTTATTTTATTTTGAGTATGAAATTGTATACATATATAATTTTGTAGGCCACAATTTAATTTCCTTGCTTGTTAAATAAATAGAGAATATTTATTATTATTATTATTATTATTGTTATTATATATCTAAAATATTTTATTGATTTAAAAATTCAAAAGATTGCTCTTATAATCTATACATATATAATTTCAGGATCCACTAATGCCACGTGGACCAATCACAAATCAATAATAATGTTGTGTTCACACTATAAATTATAAATAAAAAAATTATAAATTCTAAATAATAATATTATTAACCATATTTAAATTATATATAAATTATAAATAGTAATTTGAAATTATGTATTTTTAGTAATAATAATTAATCATCATCTTAAATATATACAGTTCTATTTCTTTTCTCAAAATTCTTTTTTTATTCTATTAATATTAATTTAATTCTAATTAATCGTATCTCATAAAAATCGATCTCCTCCTATTCGATAATCCACATGAGTTAAAAAAAATTGATAAAACTTTGTAGGTATATTATTTTCACACTATAAATTATAAATAAAAAATTATAAATTCTAAATAGTAATATTATTAACCATATTTAAATTATATATAAATTTTAAATAGTAATTTGAAATTATATATTTTTAGTAATAATAATTAATTATCATCTTAAATATATAAAGTTCTATTTCTTTTATTCCATTAATATTAATTTAATTCTAATTAATCGTATCTCATAAAAATCGATCTCCTCCTATTCCATAATCCACGTTAAAAAAAATTGATAAAACTTTGTAGGTATATTATTTTCACACTATAAATTATAAAAATTATAAATTCTAAATAGTAATATTATTAACCATATTTAAATTATATATAAATTTTAAATAGTAATTTGAAATTATATATTTTTAGTAATAATAATTAATTATCATCTTAAATATATACAGTTCTATTTCTCTTCTTAAAATTCTTTTTTATTCCATTAATATTAATTTAATTCTAATTAATCCCGTATCTCATAAAAATCGATCTCCCCCTATTCCATAATCCACATGAGTTTAAAAAAAAATTGATAAAACTTTGTAGGTATATTATTTTCTCTTGCTGTAATCTGGCTTCGTATGTCTTTTTTTTTTTTATTTTTAATCGATTTACATGTATACGTTCTTCTATTTATTCATTTTTTTCCTCGATTTTTTAAATTTTATGTATTAATTATGATTTTTTCGCATATTACATAATCAAATTGTCGATATATTAATTATGTTCGACTAAATTTTTTTAAATATTTTTAGGTTATCCTTAATTCAGTTTTGTAAATTTTGTTTTGCATGTTAACGAACATTATATTAATATAATTGCGTTTGTATCATCTCATCCTTTTCATGTTTACCAAGTAAATTCAATTTTTTTATATTTTTATTTATTTTCCAGGTTTATAATTTTTATTTTCTATTTATTTTGATTTTCTGTTTTAGGTATTTGTTGGATTAAACTCGAGAAATGCAGAGACAACAAACGGAATGCAGAGATAAGAAATTCCTCTCCCACCAGATCAAAGGCTTCTCAATCGGGTAGGATGTAAATCGAGGGAGTAGCAGACACATGTGGGAGAAAGCCAATAGGTCTAATCCCAGGACTAACTTCATAATATTTAAATAAAAATTTGTCATATCCGATATATTACAACAACATCACCATATACCTTACCACTCGGCTATGCCCCAAAAAACTTACATACTATAAATTACATCAAACACGCGTAATCTTTGAAAATAATAGAAATTTCATAATTGAAATAACGGTTACTACGCAAATACGAGTTTATAAATTTAAGTGAGAGTTCGATTATTAAATAAAATAATTTGTTAGTCCATTAATAAATATTTGACGAAATACATTAGAGATTAAATAAAATTTTAAATTATTTTAAACAAATAAATCACGTGCATCGCACGGGAAGTAGTACTAATTTCATACAATTTAATCAAATTCATATATAAGTTTGTAAACAATTAAATATACTGTATTTTAGGGTTTAAAGCTTTTAGCCATCAAAATTTTGCTAATAATATCACTTTAAACTTATATAAAATGTATTGTTCACTCAAAGTTTTGATAAATTTTACATTTACCATATTTTTTTATTAAATATTTTAAATATCAAAATATTTTGATAAAAAAATATATTTGATCCTATAAATATATATGAATAAATAAAAAATAATTTTCAATCGAATAGTAATTTTTAATTTATTTTAATGTTTCAGCTAATTTTATAAATAATTAGTTTATATTTTTTTATTTTAGTAAAATGAAATTAAATGATAGGGCAAAAATTAATAATAAAATTATAATTTATAAAATTAAAAACTCACTTTTTATATTTAAAAGTACAGTTTAACATCACAAAACGTTTAATTTAAATTTTAAATTTAAATTAATAAAATAACATTGTTGTTTTTATAATTTTAATATAATTACTATAATTTTATTTTTATTTTTTTAATATATTATTTAATTTTTATCATTAAAATAAAAAATTATCATAAAAAATTATTAATTTAAATAGTATAAAATAAAAATATATAAATATCATATTTATTTCAAAATTGATTTTTATTTGTAAATTTTGTGGGTGATATACTTTTTTTACTATAATTTAATGTTATAAATTTTAAATTTCAAGTAAAGTACAACTTTTTTCTAAAAATTTTAATGAAATATCATATTTATTTCAAAATTTATTTTTATTTATTCATGTAATTTTTTTAGGTGAAATACTTTTATTTTTACTAAAATTTAATGGTTTTAATTAAAAATTTCAAGTAAAGTACAACCTTTTTCTATAGGTTTTATAGTGAAATATCATACTGTATTTATTTCAAAATTGATTTTTATTTATTCATGTAATTTGTGTAGGTGAAATACTCTTTCATTTAATACTAAAATTTAATGTTTTTAATTAAAAATTTCAAAAGTAAAGTACAACTTTTTTCTTAAGGTTTTAGTATTTACTGTTTTGTGAATTTTATATATGAAAGTGTTGGCAACAAATACAACTTTTAACTAAAGATTAGGGAATTAAAACTTTTAACTCTATTTTAAATTATGAAATTAGGAGGACTCTCCATTTGAGGACGGAGAGGACATCAGTTTTGTATGTGACGGGAGGAAATAGTATTTAAAAAATAAAAATTTAAAAGAAGGAGTCATTAATAATTATAGATGTATATCAAAATTTTATTTATGAAATTTATAAAATTAGTTTATTTGAATTTTATTTTATTATTAAACAATTACTTGTTTTCTTTTTTAGAACGTTTTGCATCATTTTTAGAAAAGAAATAATTGATTTATTTTTTCATTTTAAAATAAAAAATTATTTTATATTTTATACCAAGTTTGTAATTTTTATTTACGATTAATTTATTTTTTAAATTAAAAATATATTTTTGTAAAAAAGTTTGGTAATTAAATTCAAAATTCACCATTAAATTTAAGAATCAAGCTGGGCTTGAAATATGATGCGGCCTGGACAAAGCCCATTAATTTCATCTCATCCGATAGAAATCTCACACCTCAGTCCTCACCGTACGCTTCCAGCTTCACCATTCTCTTCTCGGTCAGTACCTCTGCGAATTCTTACATATTCATAAAATCCGAATAATTCTTTATCTGCTTATGCTTTCAATTAATTTCAAGAATCCTGTTTTTTGTTGTTTACTCTTACCCCTGTCTTTAGGTTTTTTTTCTTAAGATTTATATTGATTCCTTATATTTGAATTGCAATAGAATGATTAAAAATGAGATTTTTAATCATTTTTTTTAACATTGAAAATATTATTTGAGTATTTTCTTTTGAATGATTTCGGGTAATGCTTTTGTGGGACTTACCAAAATAGTTCAATGTACATATGTTTCTTATTTCAGGAATGGACAGTGTGTGTCTCCACTCATTTAGCAGAAATGCTCGTTTGCCCGGCAATGAGAACATGATCCCGAAGTTTAACGTTTCAAAACGTGGCTCGTTGCAACGCCTCAGTTCACTCAGTTCTTTGAAGGTATTTTTTAATCGTACTTTCGCTTTCTTAAAATTTATCGTGTCACTCCAAGGAATTCTAACTTGTAGTGTTCCGGTAAATGTAGTTTTCGTGTATTCTTCATCTATACAATGAAACATTTTTTATTACTTAAATAGGCAATTGAATACTCATAGGTTTGCTTTATTCACTAGCAGAACAGTTGCAGTAGAGTTGCCTTTGAACTTAACATCAATATTTCGTCCGTGGAAACCACCCATGCCCAAGCACTGGTGATTAAATCCAATCATCCTCAAAATGCAGATTTCCCTCGTTATTACTCGAAAAGGGAGAAGAAGCCATTTCCTATACCTATTGTTGAGTTACGCCGAGCGGCCAGGGAGAGGCTGAAAAATAGAAACAACCAACCAAGACATATTCCTCCTCCAAAGAGAGGGCTTGTGGTTGGGAGATTAATTCCTGTTGCATACAGGGTGTTGAACGCAAGAATAACATTGATCAACAACCTCAAGAAGCTCTTAAAAGTAATGCCTGTAAATGCATGCAAGTAAGTTTCCACACGATCTTGCGTTACCTGTGATTCTCTGACACGGACTCAGATCTACGTGTGCCCTATTTAACTTGGGTTATTACTTCTTATGAGAAAAACAGTTTATTATATAACTACAATAACTTGTATGATTTCATAATTTTTCCCCTTTTACTGCACTAAGCTATGATCTGTGTTCATATTATGATATTTGGAATTTTATATAGACTTTTTTCTAATTGTTTTGTGTGTTTTTAGCACATATATTTGTTATAATAGTTTGTCAGAAGATTTGTATTTTAATTTATTTAACTGGGCTTTAGGAGGCTAACAGGGTTTAGGTTCTTTTTTTTTTGTGACCTGTTGCATCTGACAACAACATTTTGGACAGGTGGTGTAACGAAATTCACGTGGGTCCCGTTGGGCATCCTTTCAAGTCTTGTCGGGGACCAGGAGCTACGATACGTAGAGGGGCTCATGAATGGGGTGAAGCACTAATTGATGATTTGCTGATACCAGTTGAGGCCTTCCACTTGTATGACCGCCTGGGAGAGCGCATTACTCACGAGCAGAGATTTTCCATCCCGAGAATCCCTGCAGTTGTCGAGCTCTGCATTCAAGCAGGAGTCGATCTGCCTGAATATCCAACAAAGAGGAGAAGAAAACCAATGATACGCATCGGAAAAAAGGAGTATATCGATGCCGATGAAAGTGAACTCCCGGACCCTGACCCAGAAGCTCCAAAGCCCGAACTATTGGCCGAGATACTGGATTCTAATATCGTTCCACCATCAAGTGACGAAGAGAAGGCATTGCTTGCGGAAGAGACTCTCCAAGCGTGGGAAGAGATGAGAGAAGGATGCAAGAGGCTAGTGAAGATGTATCCGGTCAGGGCTTGTGGTTATTGTCCCGAAGTGCACGTGGGACCTACCGGGCACAAAGCTCAGAACTGTGGGGCCCACAAGCACCAGCAGCGTAACGGGCAGCACGGGTGGCAGGCATCAGTTCTTGATGACTTGATTCCGCCTAAATACGTGTGGCATGTACCCAATGTTAATCAGCCCATGGAAAGAGAGCTGAGGACTTTCTATGGCCAGGCTCCTGCAGTGGTCGAATTATGTGTACAGGCTGGTGCTTCCGTGCCAGAGCAGTACAAACCCACTATGAGGTTGGATGTGGGAATTCCTACAGATGTGAGGGAAGCCGAAATGGTTGTTTGAATAGTCTTTCCTGACTCCTTCCTTGATAGCAAGTAAGCTGATGGTAGACTAGTTTATGGACTTATTAACAATAGCAAATTAAAATTTAAAAAAACTACTGTCTTTTGTATATGTGAAGTCTACTTTGAAAGAACTTTGTACTATTGCACTTGCATATCAGTATATTACACCCCAGAATTGAAACATCAATGAGTATGGCTTGGCTTGGCTGAAAGGATATTCTTGCAGCAGATGGTTGGATGAAGCTAATCAATAATCCAGGTTAGAAACAACACATATAAACTTTTATGCTATATTGTTTGTATTAGTGGATTGATAGCTTTATTGTAGTTATGGAGTTGTTGTTAACGTGTAGTAGATTCACCAAAGCTTAATTGCTTCTTCTGATTTTTAATTGTTCACGTGCCTATACTACTCGTTCAGTTTTTGTCTCAAGCACCACTAGTATCGAGGCCGTAGAGAATTAATTTGCTCGGAATATTTGGAAATAATGATAGAATGAGGAAAATGGTAAGGGAGTTGATTTTTAATAACATAAGCACAAGAAAAATACAAATAGACTTCATGAAATGGATATGCTCGTCATCTTTTATATTTGTCTGTTGCTCTTACGTTTTAACGTCATTTTCTATAAAAAATAATTTATATGAACAATTATTTTTGGCTAATAGACATCGGATTTATGACTGATGTCTAATACAGTTATATACAAAGATAAAGTATTCAGACATATTATCCGTTGTAGAGGCATTAAGGCAGAAGATTCAGCAAACCAGAACTATGATCTTTCATGCCTTCATTTTCTTTGCATAAACAACCCCATCTAGTATTTTTTTTTCTGTATCTATAATTCCCTTATTTTGGTATTTCTTGTTTGAGCTTTTATGATTTCCCCCATTTTACTGAATCTTGCATAAACAAACCCATCTAGTGTTCTTCGATTGACTGACATCTCACATTGATTCAGAAGTTTATTGGATTTTTTATTCAGTAAATGGGAGTTTTGTAAATTTAGTGTTTCAAGTAATTTTAATTTGTGGGAATTTCGTTGTTGCAAGGACATATTATCTTCCAATTCAGCAATGTCAGCACTTGTTTTTTTTTTCCGAATGAGTTATTTGGTGTTTTGCTTCTTGTAATGATGTTTTGAACTCGTAGTTTAGATTCTATTAGCTCTTCTAACGTAATAAAATTAGTTTTCTCAGTCTCTTTTTCTTTTTTATTACTCTTTGTGTGGACTTGTCGTCTCATGAAGTTTGACTTAGTTTCTTATCAATTTATTCATGAAATTATGGGTGTTAGAAATGCTGTGCATACAACTTGGACAAGTATGTACTATGCAGGTAAAGTAGTTTGCCTACCTTTGCACAATTTGTACATACTCATATCTTATATATAATTGACATAGGTTTTATTTTCAATAAACTCGTATAACAATTAAAATATGCATCTCTTTCCTTTTTTCTTTTGTCCTTTAAATCGGTTCATGTCTTGTAGATATCAGTTTATGTGAAAAGACCATTTTTTTCACCTACTATTTTGAAGAAAAAAACGTGGATTATAAACTTGTGTGAAAAAAAATCGTTTTGATTGTTTAACATCAGTAAGTCACAAAATATTAACATCATTTCATTTCTTAATAAATACGGAGTATCATCTAAAACAATATTTTTATCTTCTTTCTTGTGAAGAGATTTAGGAAAACTTAAACAATCATGAAGTATAACAATAATAGAAAATTAAAAATTGAAAAACCGAGTTCGAAGAGAATTCCCTTCGCTCGAAAAATTTGGAAACATTGATTAACGAGGAAAAAGGTGTCAATTAGAGTTGATTATTAATAACATAAGCACAACAAGTCAATAAGTAAAGTACAAATAGACTTTAATGAATTAGATATATACATCATCTTACATCATTTATATTTGTCAGGTGCTTTTTTGTTTTAACGTCGTTTTTTTAAAAAGCGATTTCTATGAACAATTAATTTTGGGTAGTAGACATCGGATTTATGACTGATGTCGAATATTAAATATATGAAGATAGTGTATTTGATGACATACCATCTATTGTAGAGGCATTTAGGCTGAAGATTCAGAACACCAGAGCTCGAATCGTTCATGCCTTCATTTTCTTTGCATAAACAACTCCATCTAGTATTGTTTTTTTCATAGTCTATTTGAGACATGCATTCCTTTATTTTGTATTTCTTGTTTGAGGTTTTAGGATTTCTCCCATTTTACTTGTTCAAACTGGAAATGTGAGCTCTTTAATTGTCTGATATCTCACATGGGCTCAGGAGTTTCTTGTTTTTTTTCAAATTCAGTAAATGGGAGTTTTGTAAATTAAGTTTTTTGGGTTAGTTAAATTTGTGGGATTTTCGTTGTTGCGACGATGTATCTTCTTTTATCTTTATTCTTCTAATTCAAGAATTTCCTCATTTGGTTTATTCAGAATGATTAATTTGGTGTATTGCTTCCATTGATGATTTTTTGAACTCATGGTTTAGATTTTATTAGCTCTTCTAAATATAATACATAATCAAATTAATCCATGCCATCATACAAAAAAATTGGGCAAGTATGTAGGTAAAGTAGTTTGCCTACCTTTGTGTAGTTTGAACATGCTCCAATCTTATGTTGAATTGACATTGGTTTGGTTTATTTTTCAATAAACTCATATAACAAGTAAAATATACATCTTTTTTCTTTTCCTTTTAAATAATCTCATTTCTTGGAGAAAATGATATTCATTTGAAGAAACAATTTCTTATCTTCTTTCATGAGAAGATTTGAAGAAAGCTTGAAACAACAATGAAATATATAAACTGAACAACAATAAAAGAAAATTATAAGTAACCATAATAACAAATTACAAATTGAAAAACACTTGCACTATGAGTCCATGACACTACTGAACACATCATAAATAACAAACAAGAAGAAAAGTAGACACCGTGACAACAATATAAAGTTTGATGATTCTAGCAAAGTGGACGAGGTCATATGTATATCTCCATTGTTACTTCATTCTTGATCACTTAATCTCATGCTAGTTCAAGGTAATTTTTGTACTTCTGGCAAAGTGGGCTTGAGAAATTCTGGAACCTTTGGGAGCTCGGGCACCTTGGGCACTTCTGGCTTTGGGAGAATTGGCAACTCGGGCTTTGGCAATGTTGGAAGCTCAGGTTTTGGCAATGTTGGAAGCTCAGTTTTTGGAAATATTGGAACTTCAGGTTTTGGTAGTGGCGCCAACTCGACTTTTTCCAGATTTGGTTGCTCCAACTTTGGCAAAGTTGGAAGATCAGGTTTTGGTAACTCAGGTTTTTGCAGCACTGGAAGCTCAGGTTTTGGCAGCTCAAGCTTAGGCAGTGCTGGAAGCTCAGGTTTTGGAAAAGTTGGAAGTTCAGGCTTAGGCAATGCTGGCAGCTCGGGTTTTGGCAATATTGGGAGAACAGGTTGTGACAAAACTGGGATTTCAGGCTTGGGAACCTCAAGTAGGTGGCGGGCCTCTGCTTGATTTGTGGTATCGATTATTGATGATAAGGTGATGATGAACAACAACGGAAAAAGGAAAAGGCGATTATGAAATGCCATTGTTTGAAGAGGTGTTTTATTAGATTGAAGTTTGAGTGATGGTGGTGCAAGAAGTATTGGAGTTATGCTTTATATAGAGAATTATCAAATAGTTAGCTTGGTTGGTTTGGTTGTTAAGAAGGAGATGGAATTAGTTCAACTTCCTAGTAAAAAGTCTCATACTTCATCTTACGTATGATTTTTACTAAATATTGTACTAAATGTCTAAATCATAGTTATATAAGTTTGAATTGAAGTTAAAAAAAAACAATTTTGTGAGGGATTGTCTTATAAACACAATTTGAATGAAAGAGACTATATTTATGTGTGTATCTTATACGGACTGATTAGTTACCCAACATTCTGTTCTTCATGTAATACTTGTGGCATGTAACCAATATTAAACATCCACTGAAAAGGAAGCTGAGGAATTTCTATGGCCAGGCCCCGGCCGTTGTCGAAATATATGCTTCTGCGCCAGAACTCTACAAGCCCACTAAAGATGTTAGAGAGACCGAAATGGTTGTTTGAAAGACAAAATAGTATTTCCTGATTACTTCCTTGATAGCAAGTAAGCTGATGGTAAATTAGTTTATGAACTTATTAACAATAGCAAATTTGAAAAGAAGCTTTGTTCTATTGCACTTGCATATCACACCTCAGAATTGAAACGTCAATGAGTATGGCTTCGTCTGTTGCATTTATGTTTTAACATCATTTTCCTAAATAAGTGATATCTCTAAACAATTATTTTCAGCTTCTAGACAGGACTTATGACCGTTGTAAAGGCATTTAGGCAGAATATTCGGCAAACCAGGATCTCTAATTTTTCATGCCTCGTTTTCTTGGCATAAACAACCCCATCTGGTCATTTTCTTTTTTTTTTTTTGTTTATTTGACACACACATTCCTTTGTTTTCTTGAGGTTTTATGATTTCTCTCAATTTACTGAAACTTGCTCAAATTGGAAATGTGAGCTTTTAAATTGACTGATATCTCACATGGGCTCAAGAGTTTCTTGTTTCTTGTAAATTTAGTTTTTTGGGTTAGTTAAATTTGTGGGATTTTCGTTGCTGCGACGACGTATCTTTTTTTTATCTTTATTCTTCTAATTCCGGAATTTCCTCATTTGGTTTATTCAGAATGATTAATTTGGCGTATTGCTTCCATTAAAGATTTTTTTGAACTCATGGTTTAGATTCTATTATAGCTCTTCTAAATATAAGACATAATCAAATTAATCCATGCCATCATACAAAAAATTGGGCAAGTATGTAGGTAAAGTAGTTTGCCTACCTTTGCGTAGTTTGCACATGCTCCAATCTTATGTTTAATTGACATTGGTTAATGGTTTATTTTTCAATAAACTCATAAAAAAGTAAAATATATCTCTCTTTTTTCTTTTAAAGCTCATGTCTTGAAGAAAAAGATATTGATTTGAAGAAACAATTTCTTATCTTCTTTCATAAGAAGATTTGAAGAAAGCTTGAGCAATAATGAAACATATAAATTGAACAACAATAAAAGTAAATTATAAGTAACCATAATAACAAATTACAAATTCAAAAACACTTGCATCATGAGTCCATGACACTACTGAACACATCATAAATAACAAACAAGAAGAAAAGTAGACACTGTGACAACAATATAAAGTTTGATGATTCTAGCAAAGTGGACGAGGTCATACGGAAACTATATCTCCATTGTTACTTTATTCTTGATCACTTAATCTCATGATAGTGTTCAAGGTAATTTTTGTATTTCTGGTAAAGTGGGCTTAAGAAATTCTGGAACCTTTGGGAGCTCGGCCACCTCGGGCACTTCTGACTTTGGGAGAATTGGCAACTCGGGCTTTGGGAAAGTCGGGAAATCAAGTTTTGGCAATGTTGGAAGCTCAGGTTTTGGCAATGTTGGAAGCTCAGGTTTTGGCAAAGTTGGAAGATCAGGTTTTTGTAACTCAGGTTTTTGCAGCACTGGAAGCTCAGGTTTTTGCAGCTCAGGCTTAGGCAGTGCTGGAAGCTCAGGTTTTGGAAAAGTTGGAAGTTCAGGCTTAGGCAATGCTGGCAGCTCGGGTTTTGGCAATATTGGGAGAACAGGTTGTGACAGTGCTGGGATTTCAGGCTTGGGAACCTCAAGTAGGTGGCGCGCCTCTGCTTGATTTCTGCTATCGATTATTGATGATAAGGTGATGATGAACAGCAACGGAAAAAGGAAAAGACAATTATGAAATGCCATTGTTTGAAGAGGTGTTTTATTAGATTGTAGTTTGAGTGATGGTGGTGCATGGAGTATTGGAGTTATGCTTTATATAGAGAATTATCAAATAGTTAGCTCGGTTGGTTTGGTTGTTAAGAAGTAGATGGAATTAGTTCAACTTCCTACTAAAATGTCTTATACTTCATCTTACGTATAATTTTTACTAAAAATTGTAAATGATGTCTCTAAACAATTATTTTTGACTTATAGACAGGATTTATGACCGTTGTAGAGGCATTTAGGCAGAAGATTCGGCACACCAGAGCTCTAATTTTTCATGCCTCGTTTTCTTGGCATAAGCAACCCCATCTGGTCATTTTCTTTTTCTGTCTATTTGACACACACATTCCTTTGTTTGCTGGAGGTTTTATGATATCTCTCAATTTACTGGAACTTGTTCAAACTGGAAGTGTGAGTTTTTTAATTGCCTGATATCTCAAAATGGTTCAGGAGTTTGTTGGATTTTTTTTTTAATTCAGTAAATGGGAGTTGTGCAACTGTTTTGGGTTTTAATTTCTTGAATTTTCGTTTTGCAAAGACGTATCCTCTTTTTTCTTCTAATTCAGCAATTACAGCCTTTGGTATTTTCTAAATGAGTGATTTGGTGTATTGCTTCGATTAATGATGTTTTGGACTCATGTTTCAGATTATATTAGCTCTTCTACAATATGATGTATAAACAAATTAATCCATGCCACAGCTTTCTCTGCCTCTTTTCTTTTTTATCACTCTTTGTTGGCTTTGCTCTCTCATGAGGTTTGGTTTGACTTTAGTTTTTTTTATCAGTGTATTCATGAAATGCCGTGTTCGAAATGCTTTACATAAAGTAGTTTGCCTACCTTAGCATAATTGACATATTTCATAAAATGGGTTCATGTCTGTTTATGTGACAAGACAATTGAAAACTGGCTATTATATAATCAACATTTTAATAGAAATGACTATGAATTGTTAAATTCTTGAAAATGTATTTTTTTTTCAACGACTAATTTGAGGAAAAACAGGTTGATTTTAAACTCTTGTGTGTGTGTGTGTGAGTGTTTGTTTGTTTTGCGTTAACTGATTAACATCGCATCTTATTTTAATAAATAGTATCATCTAAAACAGTTTCTCATCTTCTTTCTTGAGTACAGATGAATAAAGCTTAAAACAATCATGAAATATATAAATTGAACAAGAATAACAGAATATTATAAGCACTTGAGACACACTTGCATCATGACACTACTGAACACCATAAATAAGAAACAAGAAAAGTAGACATTGTGACAATAATATGAAATTTGATCCTTCTAGCAAAGTAGATGAGGTCATACGGAATAACTCCATTGTAACTTCATTCTTGATCACTCACTCTCGTTATAATTCAAGGTAATTTTGGTACTTCTGGCAAACTGGGTTTGGGAAATTCTGGAAACTTTGGGAGCTCGGGCACCTTCGGCACTTCTGGCTTTGGGAGAATTGGTAACTCGGGTTTTGGCAAAGTCGGGAAATCAAATTTTGGCAATGCCGGAAGCTCGGGTTTTGGTAATGTTGGAACTTCAGGTTTCGGTAGTGGTGCTAACTCCACTTTTTCCAGATTTGGTTGCTCCAACTTTGGCAATGCTGGGAGTTCAGGTTTTGGCAGCTCAGGCTTAGGCAGTACTGGAAGCTCAGGTTTTGGCAGCTCAGGCTTAGGCAATGCGGAAATCTCAGGTTTTGGCAAATTTGGGATTTCGGGTTTCGGAAATGTTGGAAGTTCAGGTTTTGGTAACTCAGGTTTTTGCAGCACGGGAAGCTCCGGTTTTTGCAGCTCAGGCTTAGCTAGTGTTGGAAGCTCAGGTTTTGGCAAATTTGGGAGTTCGGGTTTCGGAAAAGTTGGAAGTTCGGGCTTAGGCAATGCTGGCAGCTCGGGTTTTGGCAATATTGGGAGAACAGGTTGTGACAATGCTGGGATTTCAGGCTTGGGAACCTCAAGTAGGTGGCGGGCCTCTGCTTGATTTGTGCTATCGATTATTGATGATAAGGTGATGATGAACAACAACGGAAAAAGGAAAAGGCGATTATGAAATGCCATTGTTTGAACTTTGAAGAGGTGTTTATTAGATTGAAGTTTGAGTGATGATGGTGCATGGAGTATTGGAGTTATGCTTTGTATAGAGAATTATCAAATAGTTAGCTTGGTTGGTTTGGTTGTTAAGAAGGAGATGGAATTAGTTCAACTTCCTAGTGAAGTATCTCATACTTCATCTTACGAATAATTTTTACTGAAAATTGTAAATCATACTATCTGTTATATAAGTTTGAATTGAAATGTTTAAAAAAAATCAAAATCTATTTTTTAAGGTATAGTCTTATAAACCCAATTATTATGAACCCAATTTTTAAGGTATAGTCTTATAAACCCAATCTGTATGAACTAGACTATATACCGATTACCGAATGGTTAGTAACCCAACACTCTGTTCTTTATGTTATACCCGTGGCATGTACCCATTATTAATCATCCCCTGGACAGGAAGCTGAGGAATGTATATGGCCCGGCCCCTGCCTTTGTTGAAATATGTTCTTCTGCCCCAGAACTCTACAAGCCCACTACAGATGTGAGAGAGGCCGATATGGTTGTTTGAAAAATAAAAGTCTTTCCTGATTCCTTCCTTGATAGCAAGTAAGCTGATGGTAAACTAGTTTATGAACTTATTAATTATAGCAAATTTGAAAAAAAACTATTGTTTCTAGTGTATGTAAAGTCTACTTTGAAAGGAGCTGTGTTCTATTGCACTTGCATATCACACCTCGGAATCGAAACATCAATGAGTATGGCTTCATCTGTTGCATCTATGTTTTAACATCATTTTCTTTAATAACTGTTGTCTGTAAACAATTATTTTTGGCTTGTAGACAGGATTTATGACCGTTGTAGAGGCCATTTAGGCACAAGATTCGGCAAACCAGAGCTCTAATCTTTCATGCCTCGTTTTCTTGGCATTAACAACCCCATCTGGTCATTTTCTTTTTCTGTCTATTTGACACATGCATTTCTTTGTTTTGGTATTTCTTGTTTGCTAGAGGTTTTTTGATTTCTCTCATTTTACCGAAACTTGCTCAAAATAGAAATGTGAGCTTTCCTGATGTCTCACACTGGTTCAGGAGTTTCATGGATTGTTTTTTTTACTTTAGTAAATGGGATCAGTTTTGTAACTGTTTTGGGTTGTTTAAATTTCTTGAATTTCGTTGTTGCAAAGACGTATCCTTTTTTTTCTTCTAATTTAGCAATGGCAGCATTTGGTGTTTCCTGAATGAGTGATTTGGTGTATTTGCTTCCATTAATGATGTTTTGAACTCATACTTTAGCTCTTCTAAATATGATACATAGTTTTATCTGCCTCTTTTCTTGTTTTTTACTCTTTGTGGGACTTATCAGTGTATTCATGAAATGTCATGTTTGAAATGCTTCACATTAAGTAGTTTGCCTACTTTAGCTTAATTGACATTTATTTAAATGGGTTCATGTCTGTTTATGTGACAAGACAATTGAAAACCGGCTATTATATAATCAACATTTTAATAGAAATGACAATGACTATGAAGTGTTAAAATCTTAGTAGTGTATTTGTTTTATTTTCACTAACTATTTTGAAGAAAAACGCGTTGATTTAAAATAATTGTTTGGCATCGCTTCTTGTTTTTAATAAATATCATCTAAAACAATTTCTTTTCTTTCTTCTTGAGAAGAGATGAAGAAAGTTTAAAACAATCATGAAATATATAAATTGAACAACAATAACAGAATATTATAAACCACGGTAATAACGAATTACCAATTGAAAAACACTTGCATCATGACACTATTGAACACACCATAAATAACAAACAAGAAAAGTAGACAATGTGACAACAATATAAGATTTGATCATTCTAGCAAAGTGGACGAGGTCATACGGAAACTATAGCTCCACTGTAACTTCATTCTTGATCACTTACTCATTATAATTCAAGGTAATTTTGGTACTTCTGGCAAACTGGGCTTGGGAAATTCTTGAAACTTTGGGATCTCGGGCACCTTCGGCACTTCTGGCTTTGGGAGAATTGGTAACTCGGGCTTTGGAAAAGTCGGGAAATCAAATTTTGGTAAAGCCGGAAGCTCAGGTTTTGGCAATGTTGGAACTTCAGGTTTTGGTAGTGGCGCCAACTCCACTTTTTCCAGATTTGGTTGCTCTAACTTTGGCAGTGCTGGAAGCTCAGGTTTTGGCAGCTCAGGCTTAGGCAGTGCGGAAATCTCAGGTTTTGGCAAATTTGGGAGTTCGAGTTTCGGAAAGGTTGGAAGTTCGGGCTTAGGAAATGCTGGAAGCTCGGGTTTTGGCAATACTGGGAGTTCGGGCTTGGGAAGCTCAAGTAGGTGGCGGGCCACTACTTGATATGTGGTGTCGATTGTTGATGATAAAGTGATGATGAACAACACCGGAAAAAGGAAAAGGCGATTATGAAATGCCATTGTTTGAAGTTCTCTTTGATTGAAGTTTGGATGATGGTGGTGAATGGAGTCTGGGAGTTGTGGTTTATATAGAGAATTATCGACTAGTTGTTTGGTTTGGTTGTTAAGAAAGAGATGGAAGTAGTTCAACTTCTTATAATAAAGTGTGTTCTACTCATCGTTCATATCATTGGCCTCATTCAGCTTACACCACAAAAACTCTATGGCCATGATCGAATTATGTGTACATGCTTTGTAGTATTGCACTTGCATACCACACCTCAGATTTGAAACATCAATGAGTATGGCCTGGTTGACAAGATATTCTGATATTCTAGTAGCAGATGGTTGCATGAAGCTACTATTTTATCAAGGAGTTGATTTTATATTTTAACCTTGTTTTCTCTAAAAAGTGATTCGTATGAATATTTATTTTGACCAGTAGACATCGGGTTTATGCTTGATGTCTAATATTATAGTATACGTTGATACAATATGGAGACATAGCATCCATTGCTGAGGTCTTGGATTGCTTGATATCTCACATTGGTTCCCGAGTATCTTGAATTTTTTAATTCATTAAATGTGAATTTTGTAAATAAATTTAGTGTTTTGGGTCGTTTAAATATTTGGGATTTTCGTTGGAGTATCTTCTTTTTTTTTTGTTGTAATTCAGCAATCTCAGCATTTGATTTTTTCGAAAATGAGTAATTTGGTGTGTTGCTTCCATTAATGATGTTTTGAACTCATGGCTCAGAGATTCTGTTAGCGCATCTAAATATGATACAACCTGAAAAAGAGGTCTCGCTGAAAACAGAAAGGTCAGTCACTGTAACGAATTTAAGTTATGCTGTCCAGAGAACAACATATTGAGTACTACTGTCACAGAACAGCAGATTGAGTTATGCAGCGAAAATAGTAAAAGGTACAGCAACTGGAAAACGTAGAGAAGAAGGATATAATCTTCGTAAGTTGTATTAATCAATACAACCTACCAAGCTGCTTCAAAAGCAATAAAATTTCACTATAATCGTGAATACAAAATAATCCGAGAAAAATAAATAAAGACTAAACAATCACGAGATTGAATAGTTAATACTCGGATAAATATCTAAAAAATAAAACGTGAGCTGAAAATATTTTTCTCTCTAAAAATATGGCGCTCCAGCTTCTTGTTTCTTCAATCACGCGAGTCTTCTATTTATAAGACACAAGTCTTCTCCTCCAAGTAATAAGTCTTCTATGGTAAAAAGACTCCTTCCATAACTAGAAGATCTTGTACTTATCTTGTAGATCTTGAATATCTTTTCTCTCTTTATCTTGGATTCTCCTCCCAATAATAAATATTCCCAAAATAAATATTCCACCAAAGAAAGTCAAAATTAGTCAAAGTCAAAATTAATTAATTAAGTTAATTTCGACTCCAACAAACTCCCCCTTTTTGTCTTTCTGAAGGTGTCGTCAACTCTTCGATGTCAATTCTCCTCTTGAAATACTGTCGAGACGACTCCCCCTACAAATATGAACTCTCTTGGCAAATGTTATCAACTCTGCTCCCCCTACGAAAATAAACTTCATGTGAAGTCGTAAAACTCCCCCTGCAAAGCTGGCGTTGTACTAAGTATTGGTACTTGGCACTGGGAACTCTTGTGGCAGGTCTTGAACTGGGAACTGGGAACTGAGTACTGGAACTGGGAACTGAGTACTGGAACTGGGAACTCTGTACGAACTTCGGTCATGTGTACTAAACAGGAACAGTGCTCTCATCAGGTGAGTCAGAACAGGAACTGGTGGCAGACCAGTCGCACAACACATGAAAATCAGGAACTGGGAAACCAGTCACAAAACTCATGAAAACAAACTCCCCCTTGATGTGAGACTGGTCGAACACGTACAAGAACCACACTTCACAAAACATGGGTTAGGAGATAATGAAGAGAAATCGAATAATCAAATATCAAATATACCAAGCAGAAATAAAATTGAAGACAACTAACGTGGCAATCAAGAAGATCAAGAGTTTTAAACACTTAGAGAGAACTCAGTTATCAGTGCACACACAACTCACCACATTCCATGTCGAGTCAACAATGGCCGAAAACCAAATGATACTAGTTCAGCAACTAAACAATAGTTATGTCGAGTTCAGCATATTGAATGGTGAATAGTCCAATAAGCGAGAAAATCAACTCCGATGCTCATCAATACATAAATTTAATTCTACACTCGGTTTTTCAGAGACATTTTTTTTTTTATGATTTTTTTGATTTTTTTTTTATTTTTTTTATTTTTTTGGTACCGAACGGTGTAGAAATATAATATGCAAGCAAGTTATACATCAAGAGTGAAATAATAACACTTTCATCTCTTTGCGAAATTTTTAAGACCTCGAATTCTCAACTGAACTGAACATAAAAATTGATTAGTCACTAGACCAGTATACATACCAGTCAGTACTCATGTTGACTCAACCTCCTCGATCACTTCATGCGGTGCAAAGATAAAGAGATTTCCTTAGTGTCGAAAACCTCTCAAAACTTAAAGGCTTTGTTAGAATATCAGCAAGTTGTTTTTCTGTATTGACATATTCTAATTTGATTACCTTTTTCGCAACACTATCTCTGATGAAGTGACGTCGGTTGTTGACTTTTGAAGTACTATAGTGGTTTGTTCGGTTGACAACGTTCAAATGTTCTGTCCTGGAACTTGATTTGATCTTCGTGGATTCATTGTCCGTTCTAGTCTTCTGTCTGCACATCATTCTGTCAGTGTCAGTACCACCTTCATGTCTTGTGATATTTTCAGTAGTACACATTAGCGTTGTCCTCTTGGTTGAGTCTACAGTGTGTGGTACTCGAACTTGTTTTCCCTTCAGGACATCTCCACGCACTAAATTTGTAGTTGAGTGACCATCAGCAGCATCGAATTCTTGAGACGATGATTTTGGTTCCTCATCAGTTGAGTCGTCATATGAAGCGTCGTGTACTACATTAGGTGAGTCTTCAGCTGGTTCTGGAATATGTTCTGGAACAAGTCTCGCAACAGGTTTTGGAACTTGTTTTGCAACAGGTACTGGTACTGGAACATTTTCTATAACTGTAGTATCAACTATCTGCAAAATAGTAGACATTGTGTTTCCAGCATAATAACAATTATTCAGTGACCTAACACCTTTCATAAGACACTTAGAACCTTCATCAAACACTTCACAAGACTCTTTGTTAAACTTCACATTTAAACCATTTTGGCAAAGTTGACCGACACTTATAAGATTTGATTTTAGTCCTTTCACATGAAATACATTGGTCAAATTAGGTAAACCATGAACATTCAAAATACCTTTACCAACAATCTTACCCTTACCACCACTACCGTAAGTCACATAACCTCCGTTGTAAGGAGTGTAGTCCACTAGACAGTTTTTGTTACCAGTCATGTGACTGGAACAACCACTGTCAAAGTACCATGCACCTGCAAACTTTGATTTAGAAATTGTTAGTGCACTATTACATAAAACAGACTTTGGTACCCAAACAACTTCTGGTCTCTGAACAGGGTTTGAGGCTTTGTTGGCATGTCCTGTACTCATCTCACTCTTAGTACCTGAACCAGAATTGTTCAAAATTCCTTTTCTACTGTCTCTCATTCTTATCCTGCAAAAAGGTTTAATATGTCCTGGTACAAAACAGTAATGACAAATATACTTCATTTTCTTTATGGTTTGTTTAGTACTAACTTGTTGTTTTTCAGTAACAACTTGATGTTCAGTAGCAGAAGTACTGAAACTAGTTATGTCAGTCGAAGTACTAGTACCAGCTTTTAAAAAAGAATTTTCATTTGCTGAGACAACAGTAACAACTTGATGTTCACTAACAAGTTCAGAAGTATTGGGACTAGATATGTCAGACGAAGTACTAGTACCATCTTTTACAAAAGATTTTCCATTTGCACAGACAACTTTTGAGAAAACAGCATTTGAAATTTTCCGGTTTTGTACTTCATCATCATTATTTTGAAACCCTAAACCACATTTATCAACATGTCCCATAACTAACAATTCATCAAGAGTGATTTTACCTTTGTTCATCTTCTTGAATGTTGCATTTGCTTCCTCCAACTTGTTTTTAGTCTTGTTTAGTTCTTGATCCTTCTTAGCCAACTCAAAATCCCTTTTTGTCAGCATGCTTTCAAGTCTTGATAGAGTTTCTTTTTGTGATGTGTTCTCAGACCGAAGCAATAAAAAATCCTTACATTGCTTTTTATACCTTTCTCGAAGACTATCATGCAATTCTTTAAGTTCAAAAAGAATATGAACCGTCTTCTCTTGAGAAATTTCTTTTTCATCACCTGATTCATCACAAGCAGCATTTAAGCAAAATAGTTTTGAGTAATCATCATCATACCTGACACAAGTTTCTGATATTGTTGAGTCATCAGACCATTCATCATCGGACAGTGTTCTCTCACCAACATGCGCAATCAATGCACTTTCTTCAGTCGTAGGACTGAACAGTTCTTCATCAGATGATGCTTCACCATCACTAAACGTTATGAAACTCACGGGTTTCCCATGCTTGCGCAATGTGTTGGGACACTCGTTGGCAATGTGACCAGAGCCTTTACATGCTCTACACTTGATGGTTGGGTGACTGTTCTGACCTGAGATGCTGAGTGAACGTCTAGGTCCTTTAGGAGTCGTCTGCTGAGCGTATGAACTTCGTTGTAGGCTTCCTTCTCGCATTTGTCTCTTTTGATTTCGCCGGTCCTGTAACTGTTTTTTAAACAAATAAGTCATCTGTCTAGTCAACAAATCAAGTTTGTCATCAGTTTTTGAGTTCATTAGCTCCAGCAACTCTGCATCATCATCATCTTCATATTCCTCTCCAGTCTCCTGACTTGATGACTTGGAACCTCCTGAATGTGTTGAGACGCCCGTGGACTCAACATGCTGTCTTAGTACTTTAACGTTTAAGGAAAGTCCTGAAACTGTTGAGTCTCTATCTCGTTCTAGTACTGTCATTTCATATGACTTGATCTTGCTCACCAACTCAGAAAACTCGATGTCACCTGCAACTTTAGTACTTTCGATAGTTTTTACCTGGTCAAGGAACTTTGATGACAATGTCCGAAGAGCTTTGGACACAAGATTTTTGTTCAAAATTGGTTCTCCGAGTTCAGCACATTCATTGGCAATATCGTACATCGTCTTGAAGTAACTTGTTGCAGTTTCGTCTTCTCCCATTCTGATGTTCTCGAACTTAGTTGTGAGAACTCTCAGTCGATACTCTCTTACAGATTTGTTTCCTTCACAGTGTTTCTGCAACGTGTCCCAAGCCTCCTTTGCTGATTTTGAGTTCTTTATTAGCCTAAACATGTGTGTGTCAACGGAAGCATAAATTTCTGTCAACGCCTTTTCGTTTGCTAAGGTCGCATCTCTTTCTTCTTTCGTCCATAGTTTAGAGGGCTTGCGAACATGGTCTCCACGGTAATCATGCATCGGATGTTCCCATCCGTCTTCAACTGCATCCCAAGCACGTGAGTTAATAGATTTAATTTTTAAACGAGTAAGTACCTTCCATTGGGAATAGTTTGATCCATCAAGCACAATAGTACGAATCAAGTAGCTTGAATCCATGTTGAGTCGACTGCACGAATCTCACTTCGTATGTCAAGTGACCTGCTCTGATACCAATTGAAAAAGAGGTCGACTCGCAGTCCACGTGCTGAAAACAGAAAGGTCAGTCACTGTAACGAATTTAAGTTATGCTGTCCAGAGAACAACATATTGAGTACTGCTGTCACAGAACAGCAGATTGAGTTATGCAGCGAAAATAGTAAAAGGTACAGCAACTGGAAAACGTAGAGAAGAAGGATATAATCTTCGTAAGTTGTATTAATCAATACAACCTACCAAGCTGCTTCAAAAGCAATAAAATTTCACTATAATCGTGAATACAAAATAATCCGAGAAAAATAAATAAAGACTAAACAATCACGAGATTGAATAGTTAATACTCGGATAAATATCTAAAAAATAAAACGTGAGCTGAAAATATTTTTCTCTCTAAAAATATGGCGCTCCAGCTTCTTGTTTCTTCAATCACGCGAGTCTTCTATTTATAAGACACAAGTCTTCTCCTCCAAGTAATAAGTCTTCTATGGTAAAAAGACTCCTTCCATAACTAGAAGATCTTGTACTTATCTTGTAGATCTTGAATATCTTTTCTCTCTTTATCTTGGATTCTCCTCCCAATAATAAATATTCCCAAAATAAATATTCTACCAAAGAAAGTCAAAATTAGTCAAAGTCAAAATTAATTAAGTTAATTTTGACTCCAACAAACTCCCCCTTTTTGTCTTTCTGAAGGTGTCGTCAACTCTTCGATGTCAATTCTCCTCTTGAAGTACTGTCGAGACGACTCCCCCTACAAATATGAACTCTCTTGGCAAATTAAATGTTATCAACTCTGCTCCCCCTACGAAAATAAACTACATGTGAAGTCGTAAAACTCCCCCTGCAAAGCTGGCGTTGTACTAAGTACTGGTACTTGGCACTGGGAACTCTTGTGGCAGGTCTTGAACTGGGAACTGGGAACTGAGTACTGGAACTGGGAACTCTGTACGAACTTCGGTCATGTGTACTAAACAGGAACAGTGCTCTCATCAGGTGAGTCAGAACAGGAACTGGTGGCAGACCAGTCGCACAACACATGAAAATCAGGAACTGGGAAACCAGTCACAAAACTCATGAAAACAAACTCCCCCTTGATGTGAGACTGGTCGAACACGTACAAGAACCACACTTCACAAAACATGGGTTAGGAGATAATGAAGAGAAATCGAATAATCAAATATCAAATATACCAAGCAGAAATAAAATTGAAGACAACTAACGTGGCAATCAAGAAGATCAAGAGTTTTAAACACTTAGAGAGAACTCAGTTATCAGTGCACACACAACTCACCACATTCCATGTTGAGTCAACAATGGCCGAAAACCAAATGAAACTAGTTCAGCAACTAAACAATAGTTATGTCGAGTTCAGCATATTGAATGGTGAATAGTCCAATAAGCGAGAAAATCAACTCCGATGCTCATCAATACATAAATTTAATTCTACACTCGGTTTTTCAGAGACATTTTTTTTTTATGATTTTTTTGATTTTTTTTTTTTTTTTTTGGTACCGAACGGTGTAGAAATATGATATGCAAGCAAGTTATACATCAAGAGTGAAATAATAACACTTTCATCTCTTTGCGAAATTTTTAAGACCTCGAATTCTCAACTGAACTGAACATAAAAATTGATTAGTCACTAGACCAGTATACATACCAGTCAGTACTCATGTTGACTCAACCTCCTCGATCACTTCATGCGGTGCAAAGATAAAGAGATTTCCTTAGTGTCGAAAACCTCTCAAAACTTAAAGGCTTTGTTAGAATATCAGCAAGTTGTTTTTCTGTATTGACATATTCTAATTTGATTACCTTTTTCGCAACACTATCTCTGATGAAGTGACGTCGATTGTTGACTTCTGAAGTACTATAGTGGTTTGTTCGGTTGACAACGTTCAAATGTTCTGTCCTGGAACTTGATTTGATCTTCGTGGATTCATTGTCCGTTCTAGTCTTCTGTCTGCACATCATTCTGTCAGTGTCAGTACCACCTTCATGTCTTGTGATATTTTCAGTAGTACACATTAGCGTTGTCCTCTTGGTTGAGTCTACAGTGTGTGGTACTCGAACTTGTTTTCCCTTCAGGACATCTCCACGCACTAAATTTGTAGTTGAGTGACCATCAGCAGCATCGAATTCTTGAGACGATGATTTTGGTTCCTCATCAGTTGAGTCGTCATATGAAGCGTCGTGTACTACATTAGGTGAGTCTTCAGCTGGTTCTGGAATATGTTCTGGAACAAGTCTCGCAACAGGTTTTGGAACTTGTTTTGCAACAGGTACTGGTACTGGAACATTTTCTATAACTGTAGTATCAACTATCTGCAAAATAGTAGACATTGTGTTTCCAGCATAATAACAATTATTCAGTGACCTAACACCTTTCATAAGACACTTAGAACCTTCATCAAACACTTCACAAGACTCTTTGTTAAACTTCACATTTAAACCATTTTGGCAAAGTTGACCGACACTTATAAGATTTGATTTTAGTCCTTTCACATGAAATACATTGGTCAAATTAGGTAAACCATGAACATTCAAAATACCTTTACCAACAATCTTACCCTTACCACCACTACCGTAAGTCACATAACCTCCGTTGTAAGGAGTGTAGTCCACTAGACAGTTTTTGTTACCAGTCATGTGACTGGAACAACCACTGTCAAAGTACCATGCACCTGCAAACTTTGATTTAGAAATTGTTAGTGCACTATTACATAAAACAGACTTTGGTACCCAAACAACTTCTGGTCTCTGAACAGGGTTTGAGGCTTTGTTGGCATGTCCTGTACTCATCTCACTCTTAGTACCTGAACCAGAATTGTTCAAAATTCCTTTTCTACTGTCTCTCATTCTTATCCTGCAAAAAGGTTTAATATGTCCTGGTACAAAACAGTAATGACAAATATACTTCATTTTCTTTATGGTTTGTTTAGTACTAACTTGTTGTTTTTCAGTAACAACTTGATGTTCAGTAGCAGAAGTACTGAAACTAGTTATGTCAGTCGAAGTACTAGTACCAGCTTTTAAAAAAGAATTTTCATTTGCTGAGACAACAGTAACAACTTGATGTTCACTAACAAGTTCAGAAGTATTGGGACTAGATATGTCAGACGAAGTACTAGTACCATCTTTTACAAAAGATTTTCCATTTGCACAGACAACTTTTGAGAAAACAGCATTTGAAATTTTCCGGTTTTGTACTTCATCATCATTATTTTGAAACCCTAAACCACATTTATCAACATGTCCCATAACTAACAATTCATCAAGAGTGATTTTACCTTTGTTCATCTTCTTGAATGTTGCATTTGCTTCCTCCAACTTGTTTTTAGTCTTGTTTAGTTCTTGATCCTTCTTAGCCAACTCAAAATCCCTTTTTGTCAGCATGCTTTCAAGTCTTGATAGAGTTTCTTTTTGTGATGTGTTCTCAGACCGAAGCAATAAAAAATCCTTACATTGCTTTTTATACCTTTCTCGAAGACTATCATGCAATTCTTTAAGTTCAAAAAGAATATGAACCGTCTTCTCTTGAGAAATTTCTTTTTCATCACCTGATTCATCACAAGCAGCATTTAAGCAAAATAGTTTTGAGTAATCATCATCATACCTGACACAAGTTTCTGATATTGTTGAGTCATCAGACCATTCATCATCGGACAGTGTTCTCTCACCAACATGCGCAATCAATGCACTTTCTTCAGTCGTAGGACTGAACAGTTCTTCATCAGATGATGCTTCACCATCACTAAACGTTATGAAACTCACGGGTTTCCCATGCTTGCGCAATGTGTTGGGACACTCGTTGGCAATGTGACCAGAGCCTTTACATGCTCTACACTTGATGGTTGGGTGACTGTTCTGACCTGAGATGCTGAGTGAACGTCTAGGTCCTTTAGGAGTCGTCTGCTGAGCGTATGAACTTCGTTGTAGGCTTCCTTCTCGCATTTGTCTCTTTTGATTTCGCCGGTCCTGTAACTGTTTTTTAAACAAATAAGTCATCTGTCTAGTCAACAAATCAAGTTTGTCATCAGTTTTTGAGTTCATTAGCTCCAGCAACTCTGCATCATCATCATCTTCATATTCCTCTCCAGTCTCCTGACTTGATGACTTGGAACCTCCTGAATGTGTTGAGACGCCCGTGGACTCAACATGCTGTCTTAGTACTTTAACGTTTAAGGAAAGTCCTGAAACTGTTGAGTCTCTATCTCGTTCTAGTACTGTCATTTCATATGACTTGATCTTGCTCACCAACTCAGAAAACTCGATGTCACCTGCAACTTTAGTACTTTCGATAGTTTTTACCTGGTCAAGGAACTTTGATGACAATGTCCGAAGAGCTTTGGACACAAGATTTTTGTTCAAAATTGGTTCTCCGAGTTCAGCACATTCATTGGCAATATCGTACATCGTCTTGAAGTAACTTGTTGCAGTTTCGTCTTCTCCCATTCTGATGTTCTCGAACTTAGTTGTGAGAACTCTCAGTCGAGACTCTCTTACAGATTTGTTTCCTTCACAGTGTTTCTGCAACGTGTCCCAAGCCTCCTTTGCTGATTTTGAGTTCTTTATTAGCCTAAACATGTGTGTGTCAACGGAAGCATAAATTTCTGTCAACGCCTTTTCGTTTGCTAAGGTCGCATCTCTTTCTTCTTTCGTCCATAGTTTAGAGGGCTTGCGAACATGGTCTCCATGGTAATCATGCATCGGATGTTCCCATCCGTCTTCAACTGCATCCCAAGCACGTGAGTTGATAGATTTAATTTTTAAACGAGTACGTACCTTCCATTGGGAATAGTTTGATCCATCAAGCACAATAGTACGAATCAAGTAGCTTGAATCCATGTTGAGTCGACTGCACGGATCTCACTTCGTATGTCAAGTGACCTGCTCTGATACCAATTGAAAAAGAGGTCGACTCGCAGTCCACGTGCTGAAAACAGAAAGGTCAGTCACTGTAACGAATTTAAGTTATGCTGTCCAGAGAACAACATATTGAGTACTGCTGTCACAGAACAGCAGATTGAGTTATGCAGCGGAAATAGTAAAAGGTACAGCAACTGGAAAACGTAGAGAAGAAGGATATAATCTTCGTAAGTTGTATTAATCAATACAACCTACCAAGCTGCTTCAAAAGCAATAAAATTTCACTATAATCGTGAATACAAAATAATCCGAGAAAAATAAATAAAAACTAAATAATCACGAGATTGAATAGTTAATACTCGGATAAATATCTAAAAAATAAAACGTGAGCTGAAAATATTTTTCTCTCTAAAAATATGGCGCTCCAGCTTCTTGTTTCTTCAATCACGCGAGTCTTCTATTTATAAGACACAAGTCTTCTCCTCCAAGTAATAAGTCTTCTATGGTAAAAAGACTCCTTCCATAACTAGAAGATCTTGTACCTTATCTTGTAGATCTTGAATATCTTTTCTCTCTTTATCTTGGATTCTCCTCCCAATAATAAATATTCCCAAAATAAATATTCCACCAAAGAAAGTCAAAATTAATCAAAGTCAAAATTAATTAATTAAATTAATTTCGACTCCAATACAATCAAATTAATCCATGCCATAGTTTTCTCTGCCTCTTTTCTTGTTTATCAATGGCAATTTGAGCAACTATGTAGGTAATGTAGCTTGCCTACCTTTGCATAATTTGTACCATACTACAATCTTATGTTTATTTGACAATATTTTGGTTTATTTTGAATTAATTCAAACATCTTTTGTTTCAAGAAATGAACACATTTTCTTTTTCAATCCGTGTCATATCAATAAACCCTCAAATAACATTTTGTAATATTTGTGCCCGAACACAAGTGTTTATTAGTTCGTGACAAATATAGTATTACAATTACTCTAGCTCCCATTTATATCTTTACATATTCTTTAAATAAATGTTATATATATTCACACCAAAAAAATTTATTTTTCCACATTAAAATAAAATTATACGTATATTTTTTAATCTATTTTTTCAATTTACTTACAATTACAATTTTACACTAAGCTTTTTTTAACATAACAAAAATAAGATTTTTTTAATATCGTGTTCTACAAAGTAAAAAAATATTTACTGGACAGAAAAGTTAATAAAATATACCTCTATTTTATTCTTTTTCTTTTTAAATCGGTTTCATATATTTTAACACTTTATGTACAAAAGACTCTTGAAAACTAGCTCACTCTTTGTCTCTCATATATTTTCACATTTTCATTTTTGAATTGTTCCACATATATTTTCATACTAAAAAAATAAATAATTATAATTAATTTTTACTTTAAAATATAATTATAGGAGAATACTAAGGTACATTTCTTAAATTTGAATGTACCGTACATTTATACCACAACTAATAAACTAATGACAATTCAATTTTTATTATGCACCTTACCACATCTAATTACAACTAAAATTAATTTTCTACCTAATAAATAGAAGGTGACATACTATAGCAGGTTTTATTAATAAAACTATTTAAAATAAAAAAATTTAAATACTTGATTAATTTAATTAAATAGTAAAAATAACTTTTTATATTTATTTTTCGAATATGTTTTTAACTTTTTATAGTTTATGGAATATATATATTAATACAATTGTTTGTGACTGAGAATATTTTTTTTATTTAGATATGTGATATTTATTTGCTGAATACATGTTTTTTGAAAAATTTATTGATTTTGCACTACAAATAAAAATATAAATTGAGCAAAAAATATATATGCAAATAAAAATATAAATTGCGCAAACAATATATACAAATATTGAATAAAATAAAATAATACATGTCTATTTAAAAATTTACTGAATTTGCAGTACAAATAAAAATATAAATTGCAAAATTTACTGAATTTGCATACAAATAAAAATATAAATTGCAAAATTTACTGAATTTGCATACAAATAAAAATATAAATTTCGCAAAATATGCAAATATAAATAATAAAAAAACAAAAATAAAACAATTGTCAAACAATATATGCAAATAAAAATATTTAAAAAACAAAAATAAAAAAATTTGTAAAATAAAAATATTGAAAAAACAAAAAAAAAAATTGTCAAACAATATATGCAAATAAAAATATTTAAAAAACAAAAATAAAAAAATTTGTAAAATAAAAATATTGAAAAAACAAAAAAAAAATTGTCAAACAATATATGCAAATAAAAATATTTAAAAAACAAAAAAAAAATTGTACAAGCAAAAAATTTTTAAATAGCGCAAATAAAATAAAAAAAAAATTTGCAAATGAATAAAATATTTTTTGCGACGATTTGAAGGAAAATATGTATTATTCATTTTTTGCGATTTGAAGAAAAATATGTATTGTTCATTTTATATTTTTGAATTATTACATTTTAATATTTTATAAGATTTTTTGTTTTAATAAATATATTATTTTATTTTTTATTTGTAATTATTTGTATTATATTTTTTTAATAAGAATAAAATATTATTTTATATTTTATTTTCAAATAAAATATTAAATTTTTTTAATTTTTGTTATTAGTTTTACAAAATTGCTTGACAATTCTTTGAAAAATCAAAATATTAATTTATATAACCGGTTTTATAGGTTAGTCAATAAGAAAGATAATAATTGCGTGTTAGTAATCTCCACTTTAACTACTGTATTCTTTTATAAATTTCAACGGTTCATATTACATAATTAAATCTGATCGTTGAAATGGAAAAAAAGTACCGTACCTTCAATGTACTGTAAAAGACCCCTATAATTATACTCTTAATTTCTTTTACCAAATTTTCTATTTTCTTACAACTATTGTTTACTTTTCTCTTAAAAAAACCAAATTATGGAATCTTTTTTCCCAACATAATAAAATTATACTCTGTATTACACACAATCACACATACGCACAGTTAATATGCCACCAAGTGTATTGCACTTGGAGTAGCATCTTCTAGACCCATTAGAATTAGTTTTCTTTTATTTATTTCTTTTTTTAAAAAAATAAAAATATTTATGAAATTATTTTAATCATACAAATAATAACAAATACGTAACTCACTATATCAATATTGCGCCCTAAAAAAACATTTATTAATTTTCAAAGGACAAAAGAAGCTACGTGTTTTTCCCCCTTAATTTGCGTGCTCAATAAAGTATGAAAAATTCTTGAGATAATCAACTAGAAATGACAATGACTACGAATTGTAAACATTTTGAAAATGTATGTATGTGTAGTTTGTTTTTATTTCACGACTAATTCGAAGAAAAATACATCAATTTTTAACTAGTGTATTTTTTTTATTTAATCCATCGCTTCTTGCCTTGATTAATACAAAATATCTATCTAAAACGATATATTATCTTGTTTAAAGAGAAGAGATGAAGAATGCTTAAAACAATCATGTAGTATATATAAATTGAACAACCATAACAGAAAATCATAATCAACGCATAGTAAGAACAAATTACAGAAAGAAAAACACTTGAAACTATTGAACACACCACAAGTAATAAACAACAAGAAAAGCAGAGAAAAAGTAGACGAGACGAGAGGTCATATGGAAACTATAGCTCCATTATATAATTCAAGGTAGTTTTGGTACTTCAGGCAAAGTGGGCTTGGGAAATTCTGGAAACTTTGGGAGCTTGGAAACCTTCGGCACTTCTGGCTTTGGGAGATCAGTTGGTAACTCGAGCTTTGGCAAAGTCGGGAAATCAAGTTTTGGCAATGTTGGAACTTCAGGTTTCGGTAGAGGCGCCAACTCGACTTTTCCCAGATTTGGTTGCTCCAACTTTGGCAAAGCTGGAAGTTCAGGTTTTGGCAACTCTGAAGGCTTAGGCAGTGCTTGAAGTTCGGGTTTGGGAAGAGTTGGAAGTTCGAGCTTAGGTAATGTTGGTAGTTCGGATTTTGGCAATGCTGGGAGTTCAGGGACCTCAAGTAGGTTGCGTCGGGCCTCTACTTGATTTGTGTTGTTGATTATGGATGAATAGGTGATGATGAACAACAGAGGAAAAAGGAAAATGCGATTATGATGAAATGCCATATTGTGTGATCAGAGGTGTTTTCTTTGATAGATTGAGGTTTGGGTGATGGCTGTGGTGCATGGATTATGGGAGTTGTTCGATGGTTTATATAGGGAATTATTGACTGGTTGGTTGGTTGGGTTGTTAAGAAGGAGATGAAATTAGTTCAACTTAATTCCTATAATGAAGAAGTCATGTCTTCTACTCATTGTTTAATAAATAAATCTGAATTGAATTGTTTAATAACAAATTCATTTTTTTTAAAGAAACTTCTACATACCCAATTTAAATGGCAATTTATACCATACACTTAGGTGCACGATTTATATCGTACTCCCAATATTAATTATAATGATAATTTTACTATTAATTAATGAATATTTGTCAATTATAATAATGATTTTAGTGTTAATTAATGAATATTTTTTGAAATATTTTTAATGATGATTTATGTGTATTTTTAGAAGTTATAACATGTCTATATTTATATTTTTGAATTATGTTTTTGTATATTTGTAATGAAGATTTAAACTAGGTGTACAATAGATCATATACTTACGTGTATGATATAGGTATTGAATTTAAATGAATGAGACTAACAAAAAGATAATTAAAAAATGTGAACAAGTATACATTAAACTCTCAATTATCATATCATAGATAATTGATCTATAGTGTGTTGAGTCGACTTCATTCTTATTTTATTCTTTAGTTTTGTAACTTACTAGTACCACTTCCCGTGCGATGCACGGGATTTATTTGTTTAAAATAATCTAAAATTTTATTTAATCTCCAAAGTATTTAAGTATTTAGCCAAAAAATTATTAAGGGATTAAGAATTTATTTTATTTAATAATCGAACTCTCAGTTAAATTTGTAAATTTATTAACCGTTATCTTAATTATGAAAATTTTATTATTTTCAAGGATTACGCTTGTTTGATGTAATTTATAGTGTGTAGGCTTCTTAGTGCATAGTCGAGTGGTAAGGTTTGTGGTAATGTTGGTGAAATTCCCCGCTGACGCAGAGTTCGGATCTCGGATATGACAAAATTTCATTGAAATATTATGAAGTTAGTCCTGAGATTAGACCTATTGGCTCTCTCCCACATGTGTCCGCTACTCGGGCACATCCCTCGATTTACATCATACCCGATTGAGACCTATTGGCTCTCTCCCACATATGTCCGCTACTCGGGCACATCCCTCGATTTACATCATACCCGATTGATGAACCTCTGATCTAGTGGGAGAGGAGTTTCTCGTCTCTGCATTTCTCTAGTGTCAAACGTGTTTTGGGTTGTTTTATGCTTTGTCGGTAATATCTGCTTTGACGGTGAAATTCGCTGGTATCGGAGGGTTAGCAAACAACACAAAAACTAATATGATATGATATAGAAACAAACAGATCGAGTTATACGCAGAAATCATAAGTAATGGAAATGGAAGCTCAAAGCTCTTCTTCATTCATATATCCATACTTAGACATTTTAGAAATATATTTATGCTTCTTTGGTAATTTAAGAAATGAAGGTTAATAAAAACGATAACGAAAATGACACGATCACTAGGCATCAATGCCCCCTTTTCAGGTCTTTATTTCTCTTATAAAGTATTTAGGCCATAGCCATTTTAGGAAGTGAATTCCTTTTACAAGTGGTTTTCTCTCTCTTTCCTTTCTCCACCCCCTTTTTACATATGAAGAGCATCTATTTATAGGCATTCATGCATGTGATGCTTCTCTATTCTTATGACACCTATCAGCCACATATTCAACTTTATTGACAACTATTTAGCATGCATTTGACATGTGTAAAACATGTAGTGGACCAACTAAACCACTATCTTGGTTTGTTACTCTACTGGTAATCGCACCGGGAAATCACTGTTTGCTGCCTGGTAACTCTTTAGCTCTTCTCTCAGTTCTGCCCTGGGAAAAAGTCTTACTTCCCCCGTGCGATCTTTCCTGTCCGATTTCTTGTATTCTTTGGATAATAATTCTTGCTTTGGCTTTGACTGGTCTTCTTTGACTCTTTCTTTGATGATGTGGCACCGGTCTTCTTGACACGTGTAGGTGGCGGATTTTCATGGCACAACATAGGCCCCCAGGAAATTTGATGGATTATAACATCGATTTTCCTGTAGTTTGAAGTTGATCTTGTTTGTTTGCTCGATTGAATTTGACTCGAGTCTTTTACCTGCATAAGATAAAAATCTTGGAATATTTTTCCTGTTAGATATTACTGTAATTTGTTGGACTTACTTAGTCCTTTTTGGACTTCTGAAATTTTTGTTAATTTGATTCTATATTTCTCGGGGATTTATTTGCAGGATTTCCCCGAGTAATATTTTATCAGTCTCCTGGGACATAGATGTATCGAGTTTTGTCACACAGAATCAATTAATTGGTGCCAATTAAATTGGTCTTATTTAATAAATAATATTAATATTGGAATTTTTTCGAAAGATTGCTCATCTAATTCCGAAATTAGGGAATCACCTTCTCTGGTGTTAGATCTGGGGAGTCTTTAAAAGATCCCCTGTGATTAGTAGAACTATACCAAAGTTTTTGGATTTTTCATAGATGTATTTTCATCTTTTAATCTCCTTGGAAATAAAGATTGACTTTTGAGTCTCTTCTCATTTTTCCCATGTGAGGAAATTTTACATTTTCCCGGGTCCTTAATTAGGATGCCCCGGCGTGTATCAATGTAATCGCCTATAGGCGTTTTATTTAATGTATCATGTCTTATAGACGGTGTTCATTCCATGCCTGATTAGGTGTTTTGTTGGAATTATTTTCATAGTCGAGATAGGTATAATCACCACGAATCTCCTTTATTTGAGTTTTGCACCGGCTAAACGGTGTCTTTTAGCTTGCACCGATGAGATGGTGTCTTTTAAAGATTGCTATTTCAAAGAAAAAGCTTGCAATACGTCTGAGAATACTAGGGAGTTTCGGTGCCTCGATCTCATCGGACCATCGACTCTTTCTAGAACACGCATATTCAAGACAAGCTCACCAACCAGAAGAGGAAAGGATTCCGTAAGAACTCGGGGCGGGGTGACTTGCACTCCCGCATTCCGCACAAGGTCCCACATCTTCTCCACCCAGGGCGTCCCACTGGGGGTCTAGATGGTGTGGACTCTTATAAAGAGCTCGGTCATCTCCTCTGATGTTGTGATGTCTGAATCGGTTCTAATCAGTCGGCAAATTTCCACTGGATCCTCGACTCTATTGCAAGTTAAGATTAAGTGTGCCAAGTAGCATAAAAGGCTTTATGGTCTTGTGAGCCATTTCTTTGGATGGCCCCTGGGTATACAACTCCTCAACGGGGAGTTTCCCTTTCTGTTTTTAAGATTATAAACCGGCGAGGCGGTGTTTAAAGATTTGCATCGCCGAGGCGATGTCTTTATGTTTAAGATCACATTAATGAGAAGGTTTCTTTATGTTTAAGTTTGCACCGATGAAACGGTGTCTTATGTTTAAGATTGCACCGATGAAACGGTGTCTTATGTTTAAGATTATACCGACGAGGCGGTGTATTATGTTTAACTTTGCACCGATGAAACGGTGTCTTATGTTTAAGATTGCACCGATGAAACGGTGTCTGATGTTTAAGA
Source organism: Euphrasia confusa (assembly GCA_954870475.1). Lineage (NCBI taxonomy): Eukaryota > Viridiplantae > Streptophyta > Magnoliopsida > Lamiales > Orobanchaceae > Euphrasia > Euphrasia confusa. The sequence continues at coordinate 16,853,731 of OX940956.1, forward strand.
TTGAACCGAGAGGCTTCGAAGAAGGTTAACTCCAAATTCTGTGTAAACATCTCTTCAAGGAACAGAGTGGATCACGTCGTGCCGGTTTTAAAGAGGTTTCGAAGGAGGATAAATCAGACTCCAATATAATCGTCTCTCCAAGGTATTGAGTAGAGCATGTTGTGCCGGTCCCGAGAGTTCCGGGAGAGTATAACTCAAACCCCGTAGGAATCATTCATCGAGGTACCGTGCAGAACATGTCATCTCGTCCCGAGAGGCGCCAAGGGAGGATAACTCACTCCCCGGAAGAATCATCTCTAAAGTCACCAGGCATAACACGTCTTCTCGTTCCGAGAGACGCCGGGGGAGGATAACTCACTCCCTGGAAGAATCATCTCTTATGGGTACCGGGCAGATCATGTTTTGCCCGTCCAAAGAGGTACTGTGGAGTATAACTCACTCTCCGGAAGAATCATCTTGTATGGGTACCGGGCAGATCATGTCTTGCCTGTACCGATGAAACGGTGTATTATTTTTAAGATTGAACCGATGAAACGGTGCATAATGTTTAAGTTTATACCGATGAAACGGTGTATTATGTTTAAGATTGAACCGATGAAACGGTGTATAATGTTTAAGATTGAACCGATGAAACGGTGTATAATGTTTAAGTTTGAACCGAAGAAACGGTGTATAACGTTTAAGATTGAACCGATGAAACGGTGTATATTGTTTAAGTTTATACCGATAAAACGGTGTAATATTTTTAAGATTTGAACCGATGAAACGGTGTATATTGTTTAAGTTTATACCGATGAAACGGTGTATTATGTTTATGTTTATACCGATGAAACGGTGCATAATGTTTAAGTTTATACCGATGAAACGGTGTATTATGTTTAAGATTGAACCGATGAAACGGTGTAATATTTTTAAGATTTGAACCGATGAAACGGTGTATATTGTTTAAGTTTATACCGATGAAACGGTGTATTATGTTTATGTTTATACCGATGAAACGGTGTATAATGTTTAAGATTGAACCGATGAAACGGTGTATAATGTTTAAGTTTATACCGATAAAACGGTGTATTATGTTTAAGTTTGCACCGATGAAACGGTGAATTATGATTAAGATTACACCGATGAAACGGTGAATTATGATTAAGATTACACCGGCGAAACGGTGTATTATGATTAAGATTGCACCGATGAAACGGAGTATAACGTTTAAGTTTATACCGATGAAATGGTGTATTATGTTTAAGATTGAACCGATGAAACGGTGTATAATGTTTAAGATTGAACCGATGAAACGGTGTATATTGTTTAAGTTTATACCGATGAAACGGTGTATTATGTTTATGTTTATACCGATGAAACGGTGTATAATGTTTATTTTGGATATTTTGTTTTAGGTCTGGGCTTAGGCCATAAGACAATGTTTGGTATTCCTGTTTTGGATTTTACAGGCAATTTTGCTTGGAACAAGTATTTATATTTTGCTGGTGTGTAATAACTTAGTAAGTTATTTTGGATATTTATCCTTTGGGTCTTACTTATGGCCCTATCACCATTTTATTCAGGGTTTATCTTCCCTTTATTATCTATCACTTTTACAAGTCAGTTTTGGCTTGCTTGGTGAATCGTAATTCTTGTGAATAGATAATTTTGGCTCACACCCAAGTTTTATTAAACTTTGTTGGGTTTCTTTGTGAGTTCTTTTGTTCTGGGAAAGTGATTTTTAGATTTAGTTACCTCTCTGAATCTTTATGATTCTAAGTAACATTTTTTCTCTTCAAATCTCTCCTTTCAACAGAACTGACCGATCTTGTGGTTTTAGTATGAATACTTTACCTTTTAGGATTTTCTCGGATCAGTATTTTCTTTAGGATGATTCTTGAGTTTCTTGTACTCTATTGAATCAGTGTACTGAAAGAAATGTTCGGCCCCTGATCAATAGATCTCATGGGTGTCTACCGAACCTTAGTATTCTTTCTTTTCTCAAGAATACTCAATACGTTTATTGCACCGGGAAACTCATATGATTTCCCGGGGCAATATATTTCTGTTTTACAGACAAAAGATGTAAAAACCAATATATATTTTTTAAAGGATCGGAATACTTTTTATTTAAAAACTGCATAAACGCATATTTTTCAAAGGTAAAGGCTTACATAAGTTGATCCTTACAGAAAATCAAAATAACTTTAGCTCGTAGGCTTTAAAGATTTACAAAAGTTGTTTCTTATAACTTTAGCTCGTAGGCTTAAAGGTTTCGTTTATTAAAACATAAGAAATTTACCATAAAGGATTATAAGATTTTGTTTTTATAACATAAGAATTTTGCCATAAAAGGCTATAAAGTTTTTGTTTATAGTTTTTGTTTATAACATAAGAATTTTGCCATAAAAGGCTATAAAATTTAAAGTAAGATTTTAACCTTTATTCTTCCAAGAGATTTTAATTTTTCCTGGGTACTGAGGAATCTGGAAGCCAAGGATTTCGCACTGGGAAGGTCTGGTGCCTCGCACAGGGAAAGCCTCGGATGTCCAACCTTCGACTCTAAGCAGAGGGTGCTAACGCACATGAAGCTTTAGGAATCATCAACTCGTCAAGGTACCGGGCTGAAAAACTCATGCCCGTCCCGAGAGGCTTCGAAGGGGGTTAACTCCGAAAACATCTCTTCAAGGAACAGAGTGGATCACGTCGTGCCGGTTTAAAGAGGTTTCGAAGGAGGATAAATCAGACTCCAATATAATCGTCTCTCCAAGGTATTGAGTAGAGCTTGTTGTGCCGGTCCCGAGAGTTCCGGGAGAGTATAACTCAAACCCCGTAGGAATCATTCATCGAGGTACCGTGCAGAACATGTCATCTCGTCCCGAGAGGCGCCGGGGGAAGATAACTCTAGCCCCGGAAGAATCATCTCTAAAAACACCAAGCATAACACGTCTTCTCGTTACGAGAGGCGTCGGAGGAGGATACCTCACTCCCCGGAGGAATCATCTCTTTGGGATACCGGGCAGATCATGTCTTGCCCGTCCAAAAAGGGTACTGGGGAGGATAACTCACTCCCCGTAAGAATCATCTCTTTGGGATACCGGGCAGATCATGTCTTGCCCATCCAAAAAGGGTACTGGGGAGGATAACTCACTCCCTGTAAGAATTATCTCTTTGGGATACCGGGCAGATCATGTCTTGCCCGTCCAAAAAGGGTACTGGGGAGGATAACTCACTCCCCGTAAGAATCATCTCTTTGGGATACCGGGCATATCATGTCTTGCCCGTCCAAAAAGGGTACTGAGGAGGATAACTCACTCCCCGGAGGAATCATCTCTTTGGGATACCGTGCAGATCATGTCTTGCTCGTCCAAAAAGGGTACTGAGGAGGATAACTCACTCCCCAGAGAAATCATCTCTTTTGGGTACCGGGAAGATCATGTCTTGCCCATCCCGAGAGGGTACTGAGGAGGATAACTCACTCCCCAGAGAAATCATCTCTTTTGGGTACCGGGAAGATCATGTCTTGCCCATCCCGAGAGGGTACTGAGGAGGATAACTCACTCCCCGTAAGAATCATCTCTTTGGGATACCGGGCAGATCATGTCTTGCCCGTCCAAAAAGGGTACTGGGGAGGATAACTCACTCCCCGTAAGAATCATCTCTTTGGGATACCGGGCAGATCATGTCTTACCCGTCCAAAAAGGGTACTGGGGAGGATAACTCACTCCCCGTAAGAATCATCTCTTTGGGATACCGGGCAGATCATGTCTTGCCCGTCCAAAAAGGGTACTGGGGAGGATAACTCACTCCCCGTAAGAATCATCTCTTTGGGATACCGGGCAGATCATGTCTTGCCCGTCCAAAAAGGTACTGGGGAGGATAACTCACTCCCCGGAGGAATCATCTCTTTTGGGTACCGGGCAGATCATGTCTGGCCCGTCCAAAAAAGTATTGGGGAGTATAACTCACTCCCCGGAGAAATCATCTCTTTAGGGTACCGGGCAGATCATGTCTTGCCCGTCCCGAGAGGTTTTGTGGTAGATTTTCGTGGGACCAAGCCTTAGATAATTTTTATAAGTTGTGATGCTATTTACAAACATATTTTCTTTTGTATAAAACATTTTGCAATATGTAAGACTCAATTAGATTTCGAGATAAGAAATATGTTTATACATGATAAGAATAATTTACTTAAAGCACATAAGAAACATGTTTGATTCTCCAAGTACGCTAATAGATAAGGAAATTTTGTTTGTCCTTTATAAACATAGTATTTTCACGTGTATGATGTGTGAGATTTATGAAAATTCCTTTATATTCTAAAATTACATTTTTCGAAATTAATATCGTATTATAATGCTCAAGAATCTCAAAGATTTCAATTAGGTTTTTTCACATGATAATATTCATTTTTAGTTATTACGATAATATTGGCAATGTGAACTTCTATAGTTTTACCAATATAATTTCCAAAGATAGTATTTACTAACCTTTGAATTGTAGCACCAGTATTTTTGAGTCCAAAAAGCATTCGTGACATGCATCCAATCATCTACTTCGTGTAGAATGAAGTTTGCTCAACGTCGCCTAGGTGCTCCAGGATTTGATGGTATCCTATCAAGAAATGTTAGTTTGGCTCTCAAAGGCCTCTGTTTATTTCGATCACAACTTTATGTTTCACCCGGGTCTTAACCTTTAGATCTAGGTATTCATCCCCGGGCATCGGCCCCAGCCTTTTCCCGACCGATTGGTAGAGACTACATCTACACAAGAGTCTTATGTCCGTGAGATTGTCTCCAATCACCGGAGTTTGTTCTTGCTCGGTTACTCCAGCTATAGGCCTTTCTGAGGTACTCACATTGACCTTTCTGGGTTACTTGCCCCGGCCGATCAGGAGTACTTGCACCGTCCGATCAGGGTTACTTGCCCCGGCCGATCAGGAGTACTTTCACCATCCGATCGGGGTTAGTTGTACCGTCCGTTCAGGAGTACTTACACCGTCCGATCAGGGTTACTTGCCCCAACCGTTCAGGAGTACTTGCACCGTCCGATCAGGGTTACTTGCCACGGCCGATCAGGAGTACTTGCACCGTCCGATCAGGGTTACTTGCCCCGACCGTTCTCGGTAGTCGTCCTGGGCTTTGGGTGCTCACCGATATTACGGGCCCCAAGCTCGGGGTTTTGTTTGTAAAGTTTCTTTAAGTCATTTGGAATTCTTGTTTCCTTTTTCACCGTGTTCGTCCGGCGTGAAATTGCATTTTAGCTTTAAGTTTATTTTAATATTTTCATTTTGTGTTAGTTCGATATATCAATCATAAGAGAAATACAACAAACATAACTTAATAATTAAAAGATCGCCCTGCACCGTGCAATCTGCCCCGGTGGGGATCAGTAAATTAAAAGATCGCCCTGCACCGTGAAATCTGCCCCGGTGGGGATCAGTAAATTAATTTGATACAAGAGTATTAAGGCGAGGCCACTAGCTCAAAGGCTTTCATAAATGGCCTGCCCAAAAGAGCGTTACAACGCTTATATTGTAGCATTTATTTTGGCCGGTGGAGTTAAGAATTGCCCGGGATTCATCCGTAGATTTACCCTGGCCAACTGCAAAATCCCCCTGGCCATTTGCAAAATAGTTGTTGCACTCTGTCCGTAATTTGGTTTACATGAGTTGAATTTCTGGTTGCATGGGAGCATGCTCGACCATTGGGTCCAGGGGCTCTCTTCGATAACCGGTCGGTGTCGGCAAGATCTGACTTTCATTCACTCTTTTCTCTATATCCGAGAATCGGTGGAACAGATATGCTATCACCGGGTTATCATCTAGGGCTGCTGAAGCTCTTCCCGGTGAAAGGCCTCCCGGGCGCCCGTGCATGTCATTTTGGTTGTCTCAGCTTTGTCTCTCTGACGGAATGGCAACATATTCTGCTTTTTCGTTACGATCAAAAGCGAACTTCTGCCAAAGATCTCATCTAGGAGTGCGGCTAGACTTCCATGGGCCCCGGTTGTACTACCCCGGGAAATATCTGGGCTTTCCCGGGCCCTCAATAGAGTTTCTCGAGGCCTCACTGGAATTTCCCAGGGCCTCTTTCAGAGGCTCTCCCGGGCAGTCTTTTGAGCGTGTATGCATGCTAATTGCATGTCTAACAAGATTAGTCAACATATACTTTCCAATATAAAAAAGGTACATGCACCAAAATTATCAACCATGATAGATCTCTCTATGCATGAGAATGCCTATTTTGGCATTTATAATGAGGATGAAGGGCTGCATGTCTTACCTCAATATCGTTTTTTCGGTCTATGGGTGCATGGTGGCCTTCCTCCTTTCCCGTGGAATCTGCTGGCAACCTTTCTGGGACAATCTGCCGGCAACTTTCCCGGGGCGATCAGCTGGTCTTTTTTCATCAACCATTGTTTCTTTAGAAGCTTTTCTGCAACTCGATTCTTGATGTTCCGTCCTTCTAGCGCCAAATGTTTTGGGTTGTTTTATGCTTTGTCGGTAATATCTGCTTTGACGGTGAAATTCGCTGGTATTGGAGGGTTAGCAAACAACACAAAAACTAATATGATATGATATAGAAACAAACAGATCGAGTTATACGCAGAAATCATAAGTAATGGAAATGGAAGCTCAAAGCTCTTCTTCATTCATATATCCATACTTAGACATTTTAGAAATATATTTATGCTTCTTTGGTAATTTAAGAAATGAAGGTTAATAAAAACGATAACGAAAATGACACGATCACTAGGCATCAATGCCCCCTTTTCAGGTCTTTATTTCTCTTATAAAGTATTTAGGCCATAGCCATTTTAGGAAGTGAATTCCTTTTACAAGTGGTTTTCTCTCTCTTTCCTTTCTCCACCCCCTTTTTACATATGAAGAGCATCTATTTATAGGCATTCATGCATGTGATGCTTCTCTATTCTTATGACACCTATCAGCCACATATTCAACTTTATTGACAACTATTTAGCATGCATTTGACATGTGTAAAACATGTAGTGGACCAACTAAACCACTATCTTGGTTTGTTACTCTACTGGTAATCAGACCGGGAAATCACTGTTTGCTGCCTGGTAACTCTTTAGCTCTTCTCTCAGTTCTGCCCTGGGAAAAAGTTTTACTTCCCCCGTGCGATCTTTCCTGTCCGATTTCTTGTATTCTTTGGATAATAATTCTTGCTTTGGCTTTGACTGGTCTTCTTTGACTCTTTCTTTGATGATGTGGCACCGGTCTTCTTGACACGTGTAGGTGGCGGATTTTCATGGCACAACAAAACGTATCTAACAAATAATTAAAACCAGTGGGAGAAAAATCAAAATAAATGGAAAATAAAAATTATAAAGATGGAAAATAAATAAAAATATAAAAAAAATTGAATTTATTTGGTGAAAATGAAGGGGATGAGATGACATAAATGTAATTATATACGATTAATTGAAATTAAATTAATATTAATGAAATAAAAAAAAATATAACTAAATAATATACCTAAAAAGTTTGATTAATTTTTTTATTAGAAAATAGGAAGAGATCGATTTTTATGAGATACGATTAATTAAAATTAAATTAATATTAATGAAATAAAAAAGAATTTTGAGAAGAAAAATATAAACGTGTATATATGTAAGATGATTATTAATTATTATTACCAAAAATATATAATTTCAAATTACTATTTATAATTTATATATAATAATTTAAATATGCTTAATAATATTACTATTTATAATTTATAATTTATTTATTTATAATTTATAGTGTGAACACAACATTATTATTGTCTTTCTATTGGTCCACGTGGCATTAGTGGATTCTGAAATTATATATGTATAGATATAATGTGTTTCAAATTGTCATGCTATAGCTTATAGGTGGCCAATTTATATTTTATATATTACATACTATTATTTTATAGTATTTAATAGTCCTGTATTTTTAATGTATCACGTGCAATTTGCGTACAACTGTATTATAATAATATAAATTATGTGCATTTTTTTAATAAAAAAAGGCTTCAATATTCAAGTTTTTTCAAATATTGATCAATCAATGCGTGTACATACCAAATCACTGTTACGTTTAAAGGTAAAATGATTGAGAATATTAAATTAGACCAAGTTAGATACTTCAGTGTTTTTTAATGGATCACGTGCAATTTTGCAATTTCCGTGCATTTTATTATAATATAATTAATCACGTGCAATTTTCGTACATTTTATTTTAATATATTTTCTTGCACCCTTATGAGTCATAATTCCGGAGTGGAGATCTACGTGCATGTGAGATGTGAATAAACATTATAAAAAGTGACAACAAAGAATTTCAGTTCTGAAATTTTGATAAGTGTTCAATATAGAATTAACATGTTGTCATCAAAGTAGATTTGATGGTCGACTGACCCCATGTCGGGTGTTGAGACTTGACTATGGCTGCAAGTTCAGCAACATGAGGGCACACCATAGATGTCCTGAAAAAGGAGATAGGAACAAATTGAGGTGGTTCTCTCCCGTAACAGTATCTTCTGTAATGATCTCTGGCCTAGCCGCAAGTATATTCATCCCTGGAGCTGCAATGTCACAGATTATACTAACTTGCAGCTTAAAAAAAAACTTTGATGCTTTTACGTAATGGAGTACCTCAGCTCCATCATCTTTGTTGATAACGGCGATTGGACGGTTTCTAAATTTCGGTGGTACGTGATTGATGGTAACGAGAGTCAAATCAGTGATCATTATCATCCCGGTGATACCAGATTGCTTCTGGAGTATCTCGAACATGTAGATTGTTTTCATATCAAACTTTTGAATCGTTCAGAGAGCCCGGGATACAATTTCTAAAAATAATTGATCTAAACAATAAAAAATAATAAAGTTAATGCCTTTGAAACAAAAATTACAATGTAATAAGGGATTTCTCGTGTACCTTGCATCGGAGTTGGAGCCATCAACCATGTATTATAGATAGTACAATATTTTCTAATGCATCACATGCAATTTTCATGTATTTTATTTTAATATAATAAATCATGTACAATTTATGTGCATTTTATTATAATATAATTTATTAATTAACATGCATTTTAATATAATTTAATCACGTGTATTTATAAAAAAAAATTGTTTGAATATCACTTGCATTTTAATATATATAATTTAAAGAGTTGGAAAAAAATCCTTCTTTATAACCCACACGCAGACCTTCGATTCTATCGATTCAACAAATATTTATTTCAAAAACTAATATCCGAACAAAAATCGAGCATGATCGCATGTGGCCATGTATACGATATATACATCCTTTTCGGATGCAATTGAAATTTAATTTATCGATAATATATAAGAATAAATAGTTTTATGTAAACTGCTAAGTACAATGTCTATATAATAAGGGATATCTAGCTATAAGCATACCATGTTGGAGTAGACGAGCTGTCGTGAAAATAAATATTGCAACAATCATCCAGTAGGAACTAAAATTCCTAGCCATTATTTTGTTGCAAATTAATAATTCAGATAAATATTAGGAACAATTAATTGTATGAAAAGAAAGCAATAATATATAGGATCGGTTTTTTCATTGATAGTGAAAATTGGAAAATTCATACATAAAATCAGGAAGAAACAAAAAATAATGTGACCTAAGGCAAAAGTGTAATTACTCAAATGCTGAACAATCTGGACGTTTGATTGATGAAAAAAGAGGAGGATCATTTCGAGGAAGAAGCAAGGGAAGAGGACAAGGCCATCAACAAAAAATGCATGATTCAAATTCTAGCCAACGAGGAGGGGATTGCAAAATTTGCAAGAAATCAAATCATGATACAAAAGATTGTTTTTACATATGCAAAAAATGTCGAAATCCAAACCACTCACATGGAGATTGTTATTATCAAGATAACAACGAGAAGGATGAACCGGAGCTCCCTCCACCACCAGGATGCCTTCTGCAATGTGGAGAAAAGAGAGAAGAGAATTTACAGTGAATTTGAGCAAATGAATTATATGGCAAATGTTCGAATAAATTAATGTAAAATAATCAAAGATTATTACTATAATAAAAATAAGACCATGTTCATGTATGTGTATATATATCCTAGCATGGACCATTTCAATTTTACAAGATAGATACAACAAATCAATATTTACTCATATATGTATATGAGGATCTCACACTCTCAATATTGATGTCAACATTTGAAAATCAATATATATAATCTCATGTATTATATTATAGATAGTATATTATTTTTTTATATATTACGTGCAATTTTCGTGAATTTTATTTTAATATAATTAATCACGTGCAATTTCCGTGTATTTTATTATAATAGTATAATTTAATCAGGGCCGACCTTGGGCATAGGCCCAGGTAGGGGTGTAAATTCGGTTTAACCAAATCGAACCGAACCGAAATTTCGGTTAACCGAACCATTTAAGCTATATTTTTAAACCAAAATCAAACCGTTTTAGAAATGGTTTGGTTCGGTTTTAACCAAATTATTTCGGTTTGGTTTGGTTTAGTTCGGTTTTAACCAGATTTTAAATAAAATTTTAAAAAATTAGAAAAAAATTAAATATAAAATAATAATTATTACTTTTAATTAAAAAAATATATATAAAAATAAAGTTCAAATTAGAAAAAAAATAAAAAAAATAAAATCATAAAAATTAAATATTATTAGTATATTATTTTATTTAAAAATAATTATATATGTATATATATAATTATTTATTTATTAATTTATTTATTATTCGGTTTGATTCGGTTTTTATCGATTTATCGGTTAAAAAACCAAACCAAACCGAAACCGAAAAGTTCAAAAAATTCAAACCGAAAAACAAACCGAATTAGTTTGGTTCGATTTGGTTTAACCGAATAGTGTCGGTTTGGTTCGGTTTGGTCGGTTTAACCAAAATATATATTTATATTTATATTTTTTAAAAATAATACTTCTATATATAATTAAAAATATTTATCTTAATTATTTTACAATTTTAACAACAAAAATATTAAATTTTTGCAAACTAATTTATCTATTTTCAAACAAAAATCTTTTAACAAATTTCAAATTTTTTTAAGTAACAAAAAAAATTCATTTATTTTAATTATTTTTCGTAGTGATTTAAAAAAAACACAATATTGAACAGAAAATTGAGAATTGATTATTACATTAAGTAACAAAAAAGGTCTCATTTATTTTAATTATTTTTCTTATACGTAGTAATTAAAAAAAATACAGTATTGAGCAAAAATTCAGAATTTATTATTTTATTAAGTAAAAAAAAATATTTTAATTATTTTTCGTTCTAGTATAGTATTAATTTTAAAAAATAATAATAAAGCAAATTATTGAACAAAAATTGATAATTAATTATTTTATTAAGTAACAAAACAAATCTCATTTATTTTAATTATTTTTCGTTCTATTTTTCGTAGTAATTAAAAAAAGCAAATTATTGAACAAAAATTGAGAATTAATTATTTTATTAAGTAACAAAAAAATCTCATTTATTTTATTTATTTTTTGTTCTATTATAGTAATTTAAAAATAAAAAATAAAGCACATTATTAAACAAAAATTGAGAATTAATTATAAAATTTTTGATTGTTTTTCAAATATTTTTCTACTGTTTTAAATTTTTGATAACATTTTTTAATATAAAAGAAAAAATTTAGAATTTTGTTATTTTTTTAAAGCTTTATTTACTACAACAATTATTTTAATATTTTTTGACACGATAGTAAAATGACATCATGTTCTTAATTGATAATGTTTTTAAAAATATAAAAATTTATATAAATATTTTTTTTAATAATTTAATGTGGGCTCATTTAGTATATTTTGCCTAGTGCCCCTGTAAACTCAGAAAAGGCCGGTAAGTTTTTTCAACACCAAAACACACACTAGAAGGAACGCAATAAAGTAAAATAGCAAAATTCGCAATGATCTTGGAGGCTTCGATTCTGATTTCTCCATACATATAAGTTATTCATAACGAGGTAAGCTTCAACTTTGTAGTTTTGATTTTGTCGATTAAATCAAGTTTTAAGTGTCGTACGAGTTAACTAATCTAGTTAGGGTTTGCTGGTGTTTTAATTTCCAGCCGGTTGATTTTGATAATTTCCGTTCGTGCAAAATCTTGGATGTAAATTTCTGGAAAATATTTTTTGAGTCTAGTTTATATATGTAAATTTTTGTAATTTTTGAACAAGTATGGAATTAAGTATTTAAGTATGATGTTTCTATTAAAATTCTATGTAAAAAAATCAGTTGAATTGACGAAAATTAAGTTTGTGTGTTGAAATGTGAATAAAAGAAAAATGTGATATTTTGTTGAACGATTTCAAATCCCTATCGGTCATGGGAAAAGTTCTATGAACATATGAAGTGATAGAAAATAAAGTATGTGATTTACTTAATTTTCAAAGTTATTTATTGGGTCCGAAAATTATGAAGTAATATCAAACAAAATTTATTTATAAGGTGTATTTAATTAGAGCTTGTTTGATAGCTTAAATAAATTATTCATAGATAACACAAAATAAATATTTTAAATTAATGTTCCTTAGGTAAATATTCTGAAAGGACAATGTAAATAGAAGCGAACCATTTATTTAATCAAACTTAATCAAACTAAGTACCACTGTGCGATGTACTTGATTTAGTTGTTTGAAATAATCTAAAATTTTATTTAATTTCCAACGTATTTTGGCCAAAAATTTATTAATTGACTAACAAATTATTTTATTTAATAATCGAACTCTCACCTATATTTATAAACTTGTATTAATCTCATTATTAACTCTTATCTCAATTATGAAAATTTTATTATTTTCAAAGATTACGCCCTGTATAATGTAATTTATAGTATGTAAGCTTCTTGGGGCACAGCCGAGTGATAAGGTCTGTGGTGATGTTGGTGTAATTCCCTGACGATGCAAAGTTCGAATCTCGGATATGACAAATTTTCATTGAAATATTATGAAGTTAGTCCTTGGATGAGACCTATTGGCTCTCCACATGTGTCTGCTACTCGAGCACATCGCTCGATTTACATCCTAATCCAAGACCTACTGGCTCTCTCCTACATGTGTCTGCTACTCGAGCACATCCCTCTGTTGGAAAACGATGTCCCGGGCTATTAAAATTTGCGGAAAATAATAACCTGACCGAAATCCTTCATCGCCGGAGATCCGAACGCGAACCATCGCACGAGCCGGGGCCCGACCGAACACCCAGCGAGGCCCGAAGGCCGCGAGTGTCCAGCCGAGCCCCCGTACGGGGCTCGCGATCATCTCCATGATGATCGCTGGGGATGCACGAGGCATCCCCGGGGCTGCTCGTAGCAGCCCCGCAGCGGGTCGCGTGACCCGCTGCACAACGCGCTGGGCTCGTCCCAGCGCACCGCTGCAGGAAGTCCCGCAGCACGCTACGAGTCGCTGCGGGTAACTCCCGCAGCTCCCAGCGATCGAGCCTACGGGCTTGATCGACCCCTCGGCCCCCAGCCGAGGGTGTTCGCGCTGCACGCGCCGCCGACGATGGAGGTCGGCGGATCCTCCCGCCGTGGCACCAGCCCACGGCGGATCCCCGACGATCGAACCCTAGGTTCGATCGTGTGCCCCGGCGTCCAGCCGGGGCTCCCCTCTCGCGTCGCGCGCTCCCGGCGGTTGAACCCTAGGTTCGGCCGCTCCTCTCGATCCTCGCCGGGAATCTCGAATCCCCGTCCCCGAGGTTCGTCGTTTTTCCGGATCGTGTGTTCATGTATACGCTACAATTAATTCACACAAAATCACAGAAAGGGTTTATGATTTTTACCTTCGATTCGTTGTACGGAGAAACGAATTAACGCGTTGATGACCTTGCGATCTTCCTACGTATTCCTTGCACCTCGTCCGAACGTCGTGTGGGCGACGATCTATCGAACTCCTATGGATCTCCTTCACTCTTCAAGACTTTATGATTGGCGTATCTTAGGTTAATGAATTATGAAGACCATGTAGTGCTTTTATAGGCTACGTAGGGGATCATAAGGAGGTGGAATATTGGGCTCCCAATATTGAAGATTAAATTGAGCCCAATGCTCAAGTCCATTAATCCTTATCAATATTAATTAATTTATTTTCCACTATATAAATTAATTGCACTCCCAATATTAAACCATATTATATCAAATAATATTTCTCCGGTAGTATTTATTTATTCCGTGTATTTAAGATTTAAATATCCATGAATAAAATTAATTTATTGCTAATTAATTTATTCATCTCTTATATCCGAGAATAGTACATAATAATTCCTTATGAACTCATCTCGGGGATATTATCAACCCTTACGGGATACACTTTCCCGTCAAGTATTCACGGCATGTCGTATATAAAATATAGTGACCCAACTTAACCGGTAATTAACCCAATAATTAAATGGGTTAATTCCTTTGGAAAATCAAAGTCACTTATATTAAATATACACACCCGCAATAGTATCGGGGATTAAGAATAAAATACTCTGAGACTTAAATTGATTATCCAAGGCAATCCTAATCAATAAATCTCAAGCGATCCGCCCAATACACCAAGTGTACAAGTGTGATAAAATAATTAAGATAAATTATTTTCTCTCTCACACATCGACTATACCGATGGATGATCCGTGTCCATCTAGGTCGTGAGCAACTGTTTGATTAAATACGAGTAACCGATAGTATGATTTTCTGTGTGCCCATGCACACCATACTAACTACAACGTATAAAATCCAGGAATATATTTTGCATAATTAATTAATAACAATTAAATGCAAACAATTGTTTATTAATTAAATAGGTTAAATGCTATGACCGGGAGTTTACCGATACTTAAATCTAGACATTAAGTACACAACTCCAACACCCTCGATTTACATCTCCTCTGATCTGGTGGAAGAGGAGTTTCTCGTCTCTGCATTTCTCTAGTGTCAAACGCATCCAACAAATACCTAAAACCGCTGAGGGAAAATCAAAATAAATGGAAAATAAAAATTATAAAGCTGAAAAAAATAGAAATATAAAAAAATTGAATTTACTTGGTGAACATGAAGGGGGTGAGATGACAGAAATGCAATTATATTAATACAACGTATGTTAACCTGCAAAACAAATTTTACATAACTGAATTAGGGATAAACTAAAAATTAAAAAAAAAAATTAGTCGAACATAATTAATACCTCGACAATTTGATTCAGAAATCTGCGAAAAAATCATAATTAATACATAAAATTAAAAAAATCGATGAAAAAAAATGAATGATAGAAGAACGTATACATGTATATCGATTCAATGTTTAGAAAAATAAAAAATGACATACGAAACCAGATTATAGCAAAAAAATAATATATTAAAAAGTTTGATCAATTTTTTTGAATTCAGGTGGATTAGGGAATAGGAGGAGATCAATTTTTATGAGATAGATTAATTGGAATTAAATTAATATTAATGGAATAAAAAATAATTTTGAGAAGAGAATATATTTAAGATGATGATTAATTATTATTACCAAAAATATATAATTTCAAATTACTATTTAAAATTTATATATCCTTATAATATATAATTCAGCTAGCAATTGTCCGAGGTTTCGTATATTTTCACCGTTTGATTTTTTTGTGTTCACACTTATTATTAAACAAGCACCGTTAGATTAAATTTGTGTTCACACTGGTCATTATTAATTATTATTTTTAGCGTAATTAATTAGAATTTTTAGCATAATTAATTGAAACAATTATTTTTTATTAATTAGCGTAATTATTTATTTCTTTATATAATATAATTTTCATTTATATTTTCCTTAATATAATTCAATATTATTTTTAGCATAATTAATTAGTGTAATTATTTTTAATTAATTAGGCAATTATTTGAAATTAATTATTATTTTTAACTTAATTAATTAGGTAAAATAATAATTAATTACAAATAATTGCCTAATTAATTTAGCGTAATTAATTAGATAATTATTATTTTTAATTAATTAGCTCAATTATTTTTAAGTAATTAATTAGATAATTATTATTTTTAATTAATTAGCTCAATTATTTTTAATTAATTAGCGTAATTATTTATTTCTTTATTTATATAATATAATTTACATTAATAATATTATTTTTAGTGTAATTAATTAGTGTAATTATTTTTAATTAATTAGCGCAATTATTTTTAATTGATTAGTGTAATTATTTCTTTCTTTTTTTATATAATATAATTTACATTTATAATCTTCTTAATATAATAAATATTATTTTTAGTGTAATTAATTAGCGTAATTATTTTTAATTAATTATTATAATTATTTATTTTTTTATATAATATTATTTACATTTATAATCTCTTTAATATAATTTTCGTAAATATTGACTTTGAAATATTCAAAATATAACATTTATTCCTTATTTATTTCCTTTAATTACGTTTATTCTATTATACTACTAAAATTAATTATTATGATAATAGAGAATCTGCATTTGTTATTGATATATTTAATGGATAAATTAATTAATTTTTATTATACAAACAATAATAACGAAATTTAAGGGAATTCAAATTAGTTATATTTAAAAATAATAAATATTATCAAACCATACGTCAAATCTGTGTCTATATAAAGACTTCATCTTCCTTACTCCCTACCTTTCACTTTTCATTTAGCTATTTTTTTATTTCTTCATTACTCACATTTATTTATTCACTTTTCATTTCAGATTTTTTTTATTCATGCTCACATTTATTTATTTTTGTGCAGAGCTCCATGTAAGTTTTTTTTTTTGTATTTTTTTTAGCCTTTACATTTCAGCTATTTTTTTTATTCTTTCATGCTCACATTTATTTATTTTTGTGCAGAACTCTATTTAAGTTTTGTTGTTTTTTTGTTTTTTTTGTATTTTTGCACTAACTCTCACTTTTAATTTCAGCTATTTTTTTTATTTGTTCATGCTCATATTTATTTATTCAATTTTCATTTCAGCTATTTTTTTATTTATTCATGCTCACATTTATTTATTTTTGTGCAGAGCGTAAGTTTTGTTTTTGTTTTTTTGTATTTTTTGTAGCCTTTTCATTTCAATTATTATTTTTTATTTGCTCACATTTATTTATTTTTGTGCAGAACTCTATTTAAGTTTTGTTGTTTTTTTTTGTATTTTGCACTAACTCTCACTTTTATTTCCAGCTATTTTTTTATTTGTTCATATTCACATTTATTTATTCAATTTTCATTTAGCTATTTTTTTTTAATCATGCTCATATTTATTTATTTTTGTGCAGAGCTATATGTAAGTTTTGTTCTTTTTTTTGTTTTTTTTTATTTTTTGTAGCCTTTTCATTTTAGCTATTTTTTTTATTTGTTCGCTCATATTTATTTATTTGTTTTTTTTTTGTATTTTTGCAACTCTCATTTTTAATTTCAGCTATTTTTTTTATTTGTTTATTCTCACATTTATTTATTCAATTTTTATTTCAGCTATTTTTTTATTTATTCATGTGCTATTTTTTTTATTTGTTTATTCTCACATTTATTTATTCAATTTTTATTTCAGCTATTTTTTTATTTATTCATGCTCACATTTATTTATTTTTGTGCAGAGCTCGTTTTGTTTTTTTTTTGTTTTTTTTTGTATTTTTTGTAGCATTTTCATTTCAGCAATTTTTTTTATTTGATCATGCTCACATTTATTTATTTTTTTGCAGAACTTTATGTAAGTTTTGTTGTTTTTTTTGTTTTTTTTTATTTTTGCACCAACTCTTACTTCTATTTTTTTTTTATTTGTTCATGATCACATTTATTTATTCAATTTTCATTTCAGTTATTATTTTTATTTATTCATGCTTACATTTATTTATTTTTGTGCAGAGCTGTAAGTTTTGTTGTTTTTTTTTGTTTTTTTGTATTTTTTGTAGCCTTTTTATTTCAGCTATTTTTTTTATTTGTTTATGCTCACATTTATTTATTTTTTTGCAGAGTTCTATGTATGTTTTGTTGTTTTTTTGTTGTTTTTTTGTATTTTTTGCAGCTAAGTATTGTTTTACTAATTTGATTTTAATAACTTTTGCAAGTAAATCATTTTTTTCCAGACCTTTTGAATTTATTACTTATTTTTTGTTTATTTTGTAGGTTTATTTATAACTATTTATTTTGTAGGTTTCATTATAAGTAAAATAATGTGCGACCTAAGTCATGAAAAAAGATCAAAACATTTGATTGCAAAAATTTTAAATGGATTCCAAGCTTTTGTTTATGTTTCCTCATAAAATTAGAGTAATTTGTGTTAATTTTATTTATGATATAATTTACTCAATTTACTGTAATTTTAAAGTAGTTTGTTTTCATTTTATTTATGATGTATTTTATCTATTTAATGTAATTAATGAAATTTACGCAATTTACAATAATTCTATTTAATTTTATTCTAATTTTGTTTATTTTGTAACTTACGCAACAACATTTTATGTGTATTACTTACAAATATCAATAAAACATAATTAATTCATGTATTTTAGTTTGATCTTTTTTTATATATAAATAATAATAATAATTGTGATTTAATTAATTTATATATTTTAATAAATTTATAAAATAAAATTTATCTTTAATTAGATAAATCAAATAAAAATTTTATTATTTGGTTATAAATTATATATATTTATATTATTAATGATGAGAATGCTAAACATATTTCTAGGTTTTAAGGTTTAATAAATTTAATGGTCAACTAAAATTATATATCAATAATATTATTAATTATGAGTATGTAAATCTATTCCAACTAAATAAATTCAAAAGTAAACTAAAATTATATATCAATAATATTATTAATTATGAGTATGGTAAATATATTCCTTATTTTAAGCAACTAAATAAATTCAAAAATAAACTAAAATTATATATCAATAATATTATTAATTATGAGTATAGTAAATATATTCCTTATTTTAAGCAACTAAATAATAATAATTCAATTTTTTTATTAATTTACAATTAGAAATAATATTATCCTCTATTTATATTCAGAATATCACGTTTATTCCTTATTTATCTACTTTAATTACGTTTATTCTATTATACTAAATAAATTTGTGATTCTTCATTCTTTCTCATCCCTCTAATTTTATTTTATTTTCAACTTTTTACTAATCATTTTCAATTAATATCTTAGTCTGATGTAAAAAGAATTTCGTTCAATACGTATGTTATTGAATTTAATGTTTATAGACCTAAATACATTTTTTTATTATATATGTGTAATAAAGAAGTGATTTATAATTGTTATTATATTTAATGCAGGTTATTAAAATTTGCACAACTTTTAAAATTCATAAAAAACTGTCCGAACGAATGTTGGTATTATATCATTTGCCCCACATGTAATCATTCACATTATGTCAATTATTGCAATTTTGTGTGCTATTTTTGTCAACGTGATCTTATTCGTCACACCAAGTTTAAAATCCATCTACAAAAGTTCATGACAAATCACTTCGCGAATTTTGTATTGATGAATGAAGTTGCATTATTTCTAAATTAGAAATCAGCTGATCGATTGGTTCTTTCAATCCTCTCGGTATTTAATTCTCTCCTACATATATATCAATTTTTTTATGTAATTTTATTTTTCTTTTATTTTATAAGTATATTTTTTATTATATTAATAAATTAATTAATAATGCAATGTATCTTTGTATATACAAGGATAATGCCGACGATCATATTGGAACATCCTCGACTGAAAGTACAAACAAAGTAACTCCTGCGGTTGTATCATCTCTTAATGAAAACGAGTTTATGTTTAAGGTCAGCGTTGACGGAGACAATCTTTTAGGAAGATTATGTCGTTGCATTGTAAATATGCGAAATTTAAATTCTACATTATTATGGAAGGAAAGATTAATCCGTAATCCGTCCTACCTTACAATTCTTGATGGGGTCTCCGAATTAATTAAAAAGTCTAACGATGATTCCTCGGATTATAAAGAATCATGCCACCTTTTGAACTTATTTTTTTTTATCTTTAGTAATATTATCTATTTTTGTACTTTTTTTATTTTCAAAACTTTGTATCATGATATCTATTTCAACTTAATTTTTACTTTTCCGTACTTTTTGTTAATCTATAATTTTTTTTAATATCAACTTATTATTATCAAATTTCTATTTTATAATTTTAAAATCATTATATCTATTTAATATCATTCAAAAACTATTGAAATCTAATCTATTATAATTGAAAACAGTTTGGTATCCTTATAATATAAATTGTCCTAAGTGTCATATGTTTTACCAGTTAGATTAAATTAATTAACTAATTATTTTTAATTAATTAGTGTAATTATTTATTTCTTTATATAATATAATTTACATTTATAATTTCCTTAATAATAGTAAATAGTAATTTGAAATATTCAAAATATCACATTTATTCCTTATTTATCTCCACGTTTATTCTATTATAGCATAGCTCAGTTTTGTTTTGCAGAGCTACATAAGTTTTGTTGTTTTTGTTAGTGTAAGCATTCTTTCACTAATTCGATTTTAATTTAAATATTATTGTTCGATAATTAATATTTTTATTTTTTTGTAGTATCTTTTACTAATTTGAATTTTAGTTTTAATATTATTATTTGATTATTAATATTTTTATTTTTTGCAGGCTTGAATGTAAGTATTTTTTACAAATTCGATTTTTAATTTTAATATTATTTTTTGTTGATTATAATTGTATTGTAAATATAACAATTTATTTGGTAATGATTTTTGTATTTTTTTTAGGCTTTTTGAATTTTTTAAAGGATTCATTTTTTTTTCAGGCCTTTTGTATTTCTTACTTTTTTTTATTTTTATTTTGTAGGTTTATTTATAAGTAAAAGACTCTGCATATCGAACAATCAGAACTCCATTTGGATTGCAAAAATTTTAAATAGAACCAAATTTTTCATTATTACTGTAATTTTTTTTATTATCGAACAATCAGAACTCCATTTGGATTGCAAAAATTTTAAATAGAACCAAATTTTTCATTATTACTGTAATTTTTTTTATCTTTTATTTTATTATGTAATTTACTGTAATTTATAATATTTTATGTAACTCACAATTATTATTTTAATAAAATTTATAATATTTTATTTAATTTTATTCTAATTTTATTTTTGTTGTAATTTACTCAACTGTATTTAATCATTATAATATATAATTCAGCTAACATTTGTACATATATTTTAACTAACTGTTTGATTTATTTGTGTTTACACTTATTAAAAAATAATAATCATAGATTAAGAATTTTGTTCACACAAATATTTATTAATATTTAATCTTAATCAATTTATTAAGTAAATATTAAATACATAATTAATATATAAATAATAATATTTATATTTTTTTTTATTCTCTTACTATTTAATTTTATATAATTTATCTTTATAAATTCCTTAATTATAGTAAAGATTGACTTGAAAAAATCAAATTATTAAATAAATCATTTTTTAATATCTTCTATTAATATCTTCACTTTATTACTTATTTATCATATATTATTAATTTATTTACTTTATCATATAAATCTTAATAGATAATAGTATTAATATTAATTTGTATTAATCATTATATCATATTAATATTAAGTAAATTAGGTTGCATTTAATTTAATTTACTCTATTCTATTTTTATTAGTCAACTAAATTATAAATTTTCAACCAAAATATCCGGATTTAATTATATAATTTGCGATTTTTATTCAATTAATTTTCAAAAATTATACAAAACTTAATTCAATTTTACCCCTATAAAAAGTTTTCATCTTTAGTCATTCTCAACTTCTATAAATTATTTTTTCTAATATGATTATGATTTATTTATGTATTAACATTTTTTATAATTACATCGAGAATATTAATTTTCTAAAAAGACGAGCGACTCTAGATGACGTTAATGAAATCAACGATTAGATGGTTGCAATGCATAATACAGACTAAAGGATTTACCTGAGTTTAGATAGTATTTTACGCGGAGATAATATGTTTGATTAAATGCATTCAGTTGAGTTATTAAATATCAACCAGTGTTCCAAACTACCAAACCATGAAGTTGAAGGTTGATATTATTATAATTTTTTTTACTAAAATCTAAATATATATATATATATATATATATGTGTGTGTGTGTAGACTTATTTTTCTTTAAACAACAATTTATAGTCATGTCATATTCTATTTATTGTATATAATATACGAATTAATTAAATGTTGTGACATAGTATATAGTTTTTGATACATGAACTGTTTTGTATTAGTTGGGGTGACCGTTATACTATTGCGGAATATGGATGTGTTGATAGACATTTTCTCGGGCCCAAGTATGATGAGCTCTCGGCCCCTATATCAAAGCAAGATCCGACAGCCCAATAAAAAGAGTCCAGGTCGGTGATCAATTGTGAGAAGGTGGGGGCTAGCTCGGTAGATTACGAGCGAACAGGCCATAAGGAAATAAGCTATCATGACCGCTAAGTGATACACCGAACCGACCGAGAAGCCTCGCCCTGCTCGGTGGAATATGAACAAGCAGGGCCCAATCCGAACAGGGAAGCATACTCACCGGAGAACACGGCAGAAGGCGAGGTCGTCGAGGGATTCCGCATGGGCCGCGATAGTATAAATTTACGGCCCAAATTAGATTTCGGCCCAATACTCATTTTTGTAAACCCTAATTTGTATCTCTATAAATAGTAGGTATTGTACACGAATTATTTTAATCACACGCTTCCCGAAAAATTCGGACCGAGCTTGCTACGTGACCCACTTTACTCAATCCCCAAAATCTCTTTATTAGTTCGGTAGATATCGAGCAGAATTTTCTCACCGTTAACAGGATGCTTCTGTCGAACTAAGCAATAGTACTAGGATGATTGTAACACTACTTGATAATTATAGTATCCACGCGAAAGTATTAGGATGAAATAATTCTGAGGAAATGGTTTTTAATACTCAAATTGCTCTGACGCCCTCGAATACCAAATTTCAGTTTGCTTTCCAACGAAGACAATTTCCGATTATATATCGTATGTCATGACTATTAATAAGAGTTAAGGTCAATCTTTGACAAATGTTGGAATATTTTTGAAGAAACCAGTATTTACGCACGATCAATTGTAGTTGTCTAGAGTAACCAACACAGCCGGGTTGAAGCTTTTGCTTTGTGACCAGCGTGGTCGTCTTACTGATAGAACAAATGTAGTGTATAAAGAAGTATTCTAAAATTTGTAATATGAATGTAATTTTTTTTTATTTTACTATTTCAATTTCAATTAGATCATTTACTTAATATTTATTTGTCCATTATCAATGTATACATCTAATATTAAGGAGAAAGAGCACTACTCCGAGTAACAAAAATTTAATTAAATACACGTGCATCGCACGGGTAGAATGACTAGTAATTTAAATATGTTTAATAATATTACTATTTAAAATTTATAATTTTTTTATTTATAATTTATAGTGTGACCACAATATTATTATTGTTTTTCTATTGGTCCATGTGACAAATTAGTGTATCCAAAAATTATATATGTATAAATAATATACATTCACGTTAAAACAACTAATGATTCTTACATATACAACCAAACAAGCTCTTAAGGTTTTATTGATTTTTTTTTTTTTTTGTATTTTTCAAAGTTAGTGAATTTAGAAAATAAACATACTTAGATTTTGAGTGACTTTTTTTATTTATTTATATGAATTTTCATAGATTTTCATAGATTGTAAAATAATTTTTTTATTGATTTGTACAAAAAATAATTATTCAAATTGTTTAGAAACAATACAATAAATAAATAAATAAAATAACATTATTATTCATATTTATATACTACTTACGTTCCAAGTTTGTATGCACGTGTAGTCAAGTGTTCTTTTATTTGACATTGAATTACTTATAATAAAAAATATATAAAAATTATAAAAAATATACAAAAATATATTAAAATAAAATTAATATCACTCCTTTTACACTTTTAAATTCCACAAATGCTATTTGCACACGTTTTTCGAAAATATTAATTAAAATTCAATTTTATGAAACGTAAATATTTTTATATTTTTGAAATCTACAAAATGCGCAGGTAAATAAAATTAAAAAAAGGTCATGTTCGATTATAGGTTTTCTACTTGGATTCTTTGCGTTCTTGATTGTTCGTGCTCTGGTTTATTTGTTTGATCAATTGATTCAATTTTATTTTTCGATAATGTCGATTTCTACCACTGCATGTGGCTCTTCGTCTACGGCAAGTTCGGTTCCGGTCCACTAGCCGATACTACAACCGTTTCATCACGTTTCCGGCGACCTGGTCATTATGATTACACGAAGGAACCCACAGTTTGGTTTTGATGTTACGGAGTTTAATAAATTGATGGATAGGATAGATGGAAGATATGATGAATCTGGTTTGTATATGGTGTTAAGGGTACGAGGATGCAGGTTGTTGAAGGAAGTATTGAGGGTGGTATGGGTGCTGAAGAAAGTCCTGGAAAAATTGTTGATATGGCCACCCCCATTATGGAAAAGATTACCACCGGCGATGACGTAGATGGTTTTTCACATGTTATGCAAATCCATGAAATTAATGTTGAGGAGGACCGGGTTAGGTTAGGTTTTCCACATTTTGTTGTTGTTTTGCTCTTTTATTTTTTGAGATTCTGAGATGTTATACTCGATAAAACGGGCACCGACACGTGTCAGCAATGAGGTAGCCACGTCATCAGATATGCAAGTCAGGAACAACCTGTGGAAAAAGACCTAGAAAGGCAACTAACATAAGTCAGAAAAGAGCTTGGACGGGAACGATCGCACAGTAGTGTCAGACTTATTACACGGGAATATCCGTGGGGGAGGTGTCAGAGTCAACAGGTGGTCAAATGGGACTTGACGGGAGAAGGAGATAAAGTCTTTGTTAAGAGCTAAGTGGGTTTTTAATGCTAGAAATTAGTGGAGTTGTGGTCCAATAGGAAGCCGATAAGTGGGCATTAGGTGGCATAATCTTGCCATGCATGGGTTAGTATAAATAAAGGATGTAAGAGAGGAAGAAAAGGACATGCAAACCATTGTATTTCAAAATGAATTCTAAGTATGAATATTTGAATAAAGAGGTGCCTTGAGCATCCATTTTCTACTTACGATTTCTGTTATAAACTATTACCCTTTGCTAGCTTACCTATAACAAATATACATTTTGTGTTGTTGCCAAAACCCTCTGTTACCAGCGAATAACCCCATCAAAGAGCAAAAACAACCCAAAACAGTTGGCGCTAGAAGGATCGAGCATCAGGTAATTTAGTTACAGAAAATCTCGATCTGAAATCTAGAATGGTTAACGTAAACGAAGATACTACAGTATCTGGTGGGTCTGGTACGAGTGGCCGTTGGCAGGCGGTGATGGGTAAGGCCGTGATGGTGGAACCTGAGGTTTCATCTCCGCCTAAGAACCCAGAACCTGAAAATAAGGAGCCGCCGCCGCCGCCGCTTACCCAGATCAGCTCTGATGAGCAGAATAGCAAACATGCAGGGGCCGATGAGCCTACGGACAGTCAGGCTGATCAACGACGACGTCGACTTCGGTCACAACGTCGGAATCGCCGTCTGCACTCCTATGATCTCGGAGGGTCGTCGACGCCGAAAGGCCTGCCTCCGATTATATTTGGAAGTCTTGATACTCCACAAAAAATAGATGAAGCAGTTGCAAAACTTATGACGTTGAAATACGTCATGACGACTCCTGTGATCCCGGTGAAGGGCACGCATGCAGCCATCGGGGCAAATCTGAATGTAGCTCCCGAGCAGTCTGGCCGTGTTCCCAAAAAGAACCGCAGAATGCGTCGAGCATTAGATCTGAACAAAAGAGCCGAATCTATGGCCACCTCTACTGAGCCTCGTCGGCAGATTAGTAAAAGTGACATGGATGGCCGTCATGCAAACTTTCCACCGGGAGGGGCCACTGGAGCCCCCGGTACTAATTCTGAACTGGCCGATTTGAGGCAGAAGTACTCTGAACTGGAAAAGCGATTGAATGAACATCAAATTCTCGCTGCCCCGGCAGGTCGTCATAACGATCCTTTGGCCCCAGAGGTCGAACAAGCTCCCATGCAACTGGAAATTCAGCCCATGCAAACTACTTTGTACAGTGGCAAAACTGATCCAGAAGCTCACTTGAGCAGATTCAGGACATACATGTCCGGCCGAGGAGCCACAGATGCTACTCGGTGCAAACTGTTTCCCCTTACCCTAGGCGATATTCCCCACCAATGGTACGTCATCTTACCCACACATTCGATCAAATGTTTTGACGATTTGGTGCAGAGGTTTGTATCGTATTTTGCCTCCAAAGCCTTCTATATGGAATATAGTCAGAAGCTGTTGGGGGTCAAACAGGGTAACACGGAATCAGACGAATCTTACGTAGATCGTGTTGAAGAACTACTTTTGGAAGGTGGTGAAGAGATTGGTGATAACCTCAAACTTCACACCGTGTTGGCAGGTTTGCGGAGAAATTCTAAGTTGTTTAAATCTGCAATGTTGAATTATCCCCGATCGTATGAGGATTTCAGGAGGAAAGCTGGGGCCCAAGTGGCCTACCAGCGTCTTGTCGCCGGCGGGGAACATCCCCCCGATCAAAAGAAAAAACCTCCTTTTTCCTCCGATCGAAGCCCAAAATATATTGGCAAAAAACCAGGCCCAAAGCCAGCTGACCCACGGATAGACGAGATCCGTGAGTTAGAAGAAAAAATAACTACCCAGACTGGTCATACACCAGCAAATATTCTGAATATTATGCTCATGCACAAATCTGATTTGGTTGAGAAACCACCACCAATTCTGACTGCCCCGGAGAAGTTGGATCCCAACAAATGGTGTGCCTATCATGAAAAGATAGGTCACAACACCAGCCAGTGCAGACAACTGGTTAAACTGTTGTGGAAACTTTTCCAGGATGGCAAGTTATGGCAATTCTTACCCAGGCCCGGTGCTGGGGGAAATCCGCAGGGGCCACCTCCCCAGGAAGTACCCGCACCGGCACCACCACCGCCTCCCCCGGAACAAGGCCCACCACGTGTGGGTCAGATTATGATGATCGGTCGGTTGAGGCCGGTGAATGAAGAAAGTCACCGCAAAAGGAAAAGAGATTTCCAGATGTGGGAAGTGTGGTATGAAACGGCCCCGAGCCAGGGGTCATCAATTTTCGACACGGCGGTGATAACTTTCACCCCGGAAGATCGAACCGTGACAAAATTCCCGAAGGATGTGCCCTTGGTGATAAGGGCCAGAGTCCTCGGTTTGGATGTGTCTCGCACGCTGGTGGACAATGGCGCGCATCTCAATGTTCTCTACAAGAGGACTCTAGATCTGATGGGGAACTTGGCGC
Organism: Euphrasia confusa; assembly: GCA_954870475.1. NCBI lineage: Eukaryota > Viridiplantae > Streptophyta > Magnoliopsida > Lamiales > Orobanchaceae > Euphrasia > Euphrasia confusa. Next base: position 16,881,164 of record OX940956.1, read on the forward strand.
GCTATGTCAACCCGTGCGATATGGTGTTGAAAGGTTTTGGAGATGATGTAGTCATTCCTTATGGTGAGATCATACTCCCGGTGGAATTGATGGATGTGAAGAATCCCGAAGTCATGATGGTCAGGAATCTAAAGTTTGTAATAGTTGATAAGGTTAGTGGCTATAATGCTTTGTTAGGAAGGCCCTTTCTAGACGCTTTTGAAGCTGTCGCCTCGTCCTACTACTACTGTATTAAGTTCCCTACTCCCTCCGGTGCAGTTGGCACCGTCAGAGGTGATCTAGTAATGGCTAAGAAGACTTTGATGTATTTTCACGATCTTGATAACTCCAAAACCAAAGTAAACGTAAACATTCCCCAGATCAATCTGAGAGGAACAAAGATAAAACAAATCGATCATATAAAAAATGTAATAAAAATAAACGATCAAAATACCCAACTGAATCCTTCTCAGGAAAAGCCTACCGGGGAAAAAGCTGAAATTCCCCCGGACAAGATTAGTCCCCCCAAAGAAGGAACTGGCGTAGACACAGTTTCTACCGACCAGAAGCTTCCCCCGTCAAAACCTGAAAAGGATGATTGAGGTTCAAAGGGTGGATATCAATCTAAAAAGGTACCAGTGGTAGAAATGGTCGAAAATCTGGAGTCTATAGTTTTAGATCCAGAACAAGCTGAAAAGCAAATACTTGTGGGATCTCATATGGAGTCAAATACCCGGAGCGGTATTATAAACTTCCTTAAAGAGAACATCTCTACTTTCTCATGGTCCAGTGCCGATTTAGAAAAAATAGATCCTAAACATGCCTGCCATCGATTGAAAATAGATCCCTGCAAAAAACCAATTGCGCAGAAGCGTAGAAAAATGGGCCCCGAGAAGTGTCAAGCACTCGCCGGGGAAGTAGACAAACTAATAGAAAACAAATTGGTCAGGAAAGCTTCGAGTGATGTCACTTGGCTTTCCAATGCGGTTATGGTGACTAAAGCAACGGCTGCGTGGCGCTTGTGTATAGATTTTACAGATCTGAACAACGCATGCCCGAAAGATCTTTTTCCCATGCCGCACATCGACCATGTCGTTGATAATTTGACAGGTCACGCGATATTTTCAACACTGGACGCCAAGGCAGGATATCACCAAATCCCCATGCATCCAGACGACGTCGAGCATACGGCGTTCTACTTAGAAAAAGGAATCTATTGCTGGGAAAGAATGCCTTTTGGCCTGAAGAATGCCGGGGCCACCTATCAAAGGTTGGTAAATCTGATGTTTTCTGATTTAATTGGTGTAACCATGGAAGTATACATTGATGATATAATCTTTAAAAGTAAAAATGAATCAGATCACATTAAAGACCTCGAAGAAGTTTTCAAAATTCTGGGGCATTATAACATGAAATTGAACTCCAAGAAATGTAACTTTGGAATTAAAAAAGGGATGATCCTGGGGCATGTGGTTAGCGAGAAAGGCATCGAGCCCAACCCTACCAAAGTCCAAGCAATTCTGGACATGCAAGAGCCCCGGGACATAAAAGGCGTACAACGACTCACGGGTCGTTTAGCCGCCCTGAATCGGTACATTTCTTGTCTGGGGGATAAAACTCGTCCGTTCTTTGCTTCCATCAAAGGACAGGAATTTCACTGGAAAAAGGTGTTGGAGTTGTGTACTTAATGTCTAGATTTAAGTAACGGAAACTCCCGATCCATTGCCATTAATCTATTTAATGAAATAAACAATTATTTGCATTTAATTATTTATAATTAAATATAAGCAAATTATAGTCCTGGATTTCATACGTTGTAGTTAGTATGGTGTGCATGGGCACACAGAAGATCATACTATCGGTTACTCGTATTTAATCGAACAGTTGCTCACGACCTAGATGGACACGGACCAATCCATCGGTATAGTCGTTGTGTGAGAGAGAAAATAATTTATCTTAATTATTTTATCACACTTGTACACTTGGTGTATTGGGCGGATCGCTTGAGATTTATCGATTAGGATTGCCTTGGATAATCGATTTAAATCTCAGAGTATTTTATTCTTAATCCCCGATATTATTGCGGGTGTGTATATTTAATATAAGTGACTTTGATTTTCCAAAGGAATTGACCGGTTTAATTACTGGGTCAATTACCGGTTAAGTTGGGTCACTATATTTTATATACGACATGCCGTGAATACTTGACGGAAAGTGTATCCCGTAAGGGTTGATAATATCCCCGAGATGAGTTCATAAGGAATTATTATGTAAACCCTGCAGGTGGATTTAATCCGCATAATAATTAAAGTTGAACGGTACTATTCTCGGATATAAGAGATGAATAAATTAATTAGCAATAAATTAATTTTATTCATGGATATTTAAATCTTAAATACACGGAATAAATAATACTACCGGAGAAATATTATTTGATATAATATGGTTTAATATTGGGAGTGCAATTTTATTTATATAGTGGAAAATAAATAAAATTAATATTGATAAGGATTAATGGATTTGGGTTGGACCCAATTTAATCTTCAATATTAGAAGCCCAATATTTAATCTCCTTTTGATTCCCTACGTAGCCTATAAAAGTACTACATGGTCTTCACAATTCATTAACCTAAAGATACGCCAATCATAAAGTCTTGAAGAGTGAAGGAGATCCATAGGAGTTCGATAGATCGTCGCCCACACGACGTTCGAACGAGGTGCAAGGAATACGTGGGAAGATCTCAAGGTCGTCAAATTGAGTTCTTCGTTTTTCCGAACAACGAGAACGAGGTAAATCGTAAAACCCCCTTTATGATTTAATCGTTTATTTATCGTAATTATATCGTGAACGTAAGATCCAAAAGACGAACCCCATGACGAGGTCGAACCGGGCGGTGGTGGTTGGACCACCGGACCGCCGTCGGATCGACGGCTCGGCTTGATGGGGATCGAGAGGGCGTGAGCCTCGGCTGGGCGCCGAGAGCTCGATCAAACCCTAGCTGGACGCCACAGCCCGCGCGGCTCGATCCCCGCTCACGCGGTGCGATCGCCGCTCGCGCGGTGCACCAGCCGCTCGCGCGGCGGCGGTGCTGGTGGTGATCGCTAGCCACGGTTCAACCGTGGCTGAGCGTGCGATCACCGGGACGTGGCTAGGTCAGCCGGGGTGCAGCTGGGGCGTGCCCAGCGGGCTGAACCCTAGCGCTCGCACGATGCGAGCGCACGCCTCCATCGGGCAGCCGCGGCTTAGTCGTGGCGAGGGTTCGATGAGGGGCTGATTCGCGGAGGGTTCGAGCATGCCCGGGGGGCTGCCATGGGCAGCCCTAGGTGGCTGCCGTGATCAGCCGTGAGCCCCACGAAGGGGCTCGACCGAACAGCCGCGGCTTTGCCGTGGTTAGGGTTTGGTTGGGCTATCCCCGTGGTGGTTCGTGGCGGGATGTTCCGGCAACCGGGAGTCGATTGGAATTGTCGTTCCGCAATTTGACAACTCCGGATATTCGATCTCCGAAGGATTTCGGTTGGAATTAATTAGATAATTAATTTTAATTAATTTATTAATTCCGGGATATCGATTTCCAACAATTGGTATCAGAGCATTGGTTTTCGTTCACGGTATTTTTCGATAAATTGTTCTACCTTGCAGGGTTTCCGACTATTATGGCTAGATTTAATTATTTTTAATTAATGTCATAATATTGTTCTTGATTATTAAACTCTCGGACATGTCGAGATTCGTTTTGTGTGGTGAATGCTTGTAATAGTAAAAATTCGGGTGTTGACCGAATTTAGGATTTATTATTACGTTCATCGTTTTTCCGGAAAATGTATAGGGTCGATTTCATGTATAGAATCGATACCGGAATTGTAATTTAGATTATTGTAATTTATTTTGCGATTGGATCGACGAATCGAAGACCCCGGAGAAGACGAAGTGACGAGAAGACGAAGGACCGGGGATCGATCAATCCCCATGATCGATCCCATGAGGATCGATCGACCCTCGGCCCCAAGAGGGGCTGTCCGTAGGAGTCTCAGCCACGCCGGCCACCAGTGGTGGTGGCGCGTGGGCCGGGCGGCGGTGGCATGCCCTAGGCGACGGTTGATCGAGGTGGGGGTGGCGTGGGGTCTCCCAATCCATGCTACTCCTACCGGAAATTTACTTTCCTAATTTAATTCGGTTTTTCCTATTTTGATTATTTCTTTATGGAATATTCATGAAATAGAAAAAGAATTAATTTAGTATTAAATTTATTTTCCTATTTGATTATTCCTACTCATGGGAATATTCATGGATTAGGAATAAAATAAATTTGGAAAGTATAAGAGTCCTAAATTATTTTATTTCCTTATTCCATTATGGATATCATCTAGAATATTCCAAGTCTATCTTGGATAGATTATTCTAGAGATTTAATGGAGTAGAAAAAGGAAAATAAAATGAATAAAAATATTAATAATATTTAATTTTATTTTTGATATATTCAATTGACTTAATTTTCGAATTAAGTAACTTTTGGATTAATTGAAAATAAATAGATTTAAATATTGGAGATTAATATTCTCGTCACATGGAGCATTCAAGAAACGAAGACTGAAGACTAGAAGATGCGTACGGAGATGTGATAAAGCCATAATAGTCGGAAAATAATATTCTAGTATTATTTTGATTATGTGATAATACTATGTGCTTTATTACATGTATGCATGCTATATGTGTTTATTTTATGCACTAGATAGCGTATCCCTTTATTGTAAAAAGCTAAGTGGGAGAGGGTATGGAAACATACCCATGGTCTCCATTGCTGCTCTCTTGGTGACTTTTATAAACTTTTGAAGCTTATATAGATAAGTTATTGGAGGAGAGTTCTTGTAATTCCTCTTACGAGAAACATTGATTAAGTTTATCAAACAATGCCTAATTTGTCTTTCCAAAGCTGATTTCAAGTCGACTCATTCTCACCCCGGGGAGTGGAATGGAGCCAAAGCCACTTGGTCATGTAGAGGACACAAATTAGAGACCTTCGTACCATTCTTTTATGGATGGATCGATTGTCTGCTCGGCTCCCTCATTTATGAGAGATAGGGTTGTTCGCATGGTGAATCACTGGTTAGAAACTTCGAGTTTCACTTATGATTCTCCACGTCTTGATTTACAAGATTGAATGGATCAAGTAATTGGGAGTCAATTATAAAAGTCTCTTTGTGTAGTAAACGTCCACACCACGTGGCTTGCTATGCTGACGGATTTTGGATTAATTGATGTAGACAGTTGTAAGTAATTGTGAAGAGTTGTGAAGTTATCGTAAACGTCCACACCACGTGGCTTGCGGTGATGTAGCAATTCCAAACAATTTACTTTGGTACTGAGTAATGGTTTACACTTAGATACGCATTATAGTATTCCTCCCCACGAGGTTCCGCTATAAGTGATGTATGACCAAAGAAAATCTAATTGCTAAGTCGTTTGGGTGGGTAAACGTCCACACCACGTGGCTTGCCTTACCTGATGGGATTTTAGATGTGATTAGTGGTTTAATGATATTATTTAAGGGAGATAATATCGGAGATTAAATCGATTGTTTGTTGTTATATGTGCTCATAGATTAGGATATGGCTTTGAACCCACTTTATGTGATACTTAAGGATTTTAACTCACTGGTCCCTGATTGTATTGATTGAAATAGAGATCTGGACATTGCCCAGACTGTTGAAGAGTACAAGTTTGTACTCAGTGAGCTTTGTTCTCCCGAGCCTACTAATGTCTTAACTGATGAGGAAAGAACTGATTTTATCATGTTCAAACTCAAGAAGATGTTTAGACATGATGTAGAGGCTAGACAAGAGGCGATGAGGATACTCATAAAGGTCAGTCGATTCAAGGAAACGCTTAAACACGTTTTTGAGTTGATGGACCTTTTGGACGAGTTGAGACGGAAATCGCAAGCTCTTGTAGCCAATGCCAAAGGTTTTTGAACCTAAGGGCAAAAGCCGGAGAAAGGAAAAGCGAGCAAAGAAACCCAGTGGTCCTAAGTTTCTTGGATCACGAGATGGGATGAGAAAGCCAATAGGCAAGAGTTCTCGATGCAAACAGTCTGGGTACTGGAAGTCTGATTATCCTCTCAAAGAAAACACGAAGTCTTCTTTAGTCGTAAAACATAGTTAGTGGTATTATCTACCGGAACCTGGTGTGTAGATATGGAACCACTGACGGTATGTGCATTTTAAATGCAAGGGTTCCAGGAAACCCGACAACTTAGAAAAGAAGAAATCATAGTCAACATGGGCAATGCTGTAGAGGAGGCAGCAGTTGCAGTGGAGGACATTTTTATAGGATTTCATTTTGGGTTATTGCTTTTATGTACCTTTGAAATTAGAAAGAACTTTGTTCTGGATTTCTAATAAATGGATATTTTATTTCTTTTAATCATTTGATGGTTATAAGAAGAAATAATGATATTATCTATTTTGGTACATTAGCTAGCAATATATAAATGATGAATCCTGAGTCCACCACAATGCAACGAACCGTAGTATATAACTCGCTTTACTAATAAGAGATTTCTTTGTTAAATCAATTTTACTTGTGGATTCTTATGCTAAGTCATATTTATTCAAATAAGAAGTTCAAAGGTCGAAAATTGATTGTAAGATCAATTAAGTTGAAGGAGTGGACCTTCCGACCTAAGAATCTAATTTGGAAGATAATACGACTAAGCAATCCTTTATGGATATAAGGTATAAGATCCGGACAAGTATTAGAATTGATTCACTCTGATGTATGCAGACCTTTGTTTACTCAGACAATAAGGTACGAGTAATTCATTTTATGATTGCTCGAAAAATGGATTAGCATACCTGATGTGCCACAAGAGCAAAGTGTTTTGACAAGTCAATGGACACAAAGCTATTGCGGGGAACCATCATGGTATATCCATTGAAAGCCTGCGATCTAATCGCGGAGGCAAGTGCCTGTCTGAGGAATGCATGGCATACTGATCAGAGATTGGGATTTGATCCCAACTGACTACACCATACACTATTGTGTAGAAATGGTGTGTCGGAAAATAAGAAATGGAACTCTTATAGAAATAGTAAAAGCATGAGTTATACGGAACTACCTGTGTTCTATGGATATGTCTGGAAACAACGGCTCATTCAAGTGCAGTTGTAGAATATCCTAGAAGAACAAAATATGTGTGTTCAATAGTACTATGAACCAGAAGGACTTTATAAGTTCTAACGCCCGGTTCTTAGAGGAAGACTATTAGATGAACCACAAGCCCAAAGTGACGTAATACTTTGAATGAGAGAGAAAGATTAAGACTTAGAACCAGCCGAACCGAGTAGTGGTATACCACTAACTGCACCTACTGTTATTACTGTTTATACACCGGAACGCCGTTGTAGTGGGAGGTTGTGTGACAACCGAAGATATTCATAAGACTAAGAGAGTCTTTGGACTCTGGACCTAGTATAAATAAAATCGATCCCTGGATCTACATGGAGGCAGTACTAGATCTAAATGTGCCTTCTTGGAAAGCAATAAGGATTATTGCTAAGAGGCAAGATCATTTAGAGTACAAGCTTAGTTGATCCATTTATGGATTGGAACAAAGCATTGAGTTCGTGGTACTTGCAAATTGATGAGATAGTCCATTTTATGGATTTATCAAAGCATAGACGAATCGTGTGTATGGGAAACGTGATGGAAACAAGGTGGTGTTTCTCGGATTTTATGTAGATAACATTTTATCATTGGCAACAATGTAAAGGTGTAATCAGACATGAAATGATGGTTGTCTGGATAAATCATTATGAAAGATATAGGAAGAAGTTGGATATGTTCTTGAGGTCTTGGATCTCTAGGAAAGAACATTGTACTTCTCCTGGACATCTTACATATATATGATTATGGTTCATTTTAACATGCAAGATTCCGAGAAAGGTTCGTTACCTTTCAGATACGGAATGCATCTATCTAAGGATATGTGTTTTGGAACACAAAAGGAGATAGACGCAATGAAAGCGGTTTCCTACACTTCGAGTGTGGAAAGCTTGATAAATGCGATGTTGAAAACAAGAACCTGATATCTGCTATGCGGCTAGTATAGTGGGAGGATATCAAGGTAATCCTGGAAAGGAATACTCGACTGCTGTAATGAACATTTTAAGTACTTTCGAAATACTGGAAACTATGTTCTGGATTACGGAGCAGACAAGTTTTTCCTTTGGATTACATTCTCTTAGATTTCTAATCGAATGAGGACCGGGGTAAGTCGATATCAGGCTATGTGTTTCACTATTGAAGGAGAAGGAGTTTTTTAACATGGAAGAGTGATAAGCACGATGCTTTTCGGACTCTGCCATGGGTAACCAAATAGCGGCCTCAGTGGCAGCGGAAGTTTTGGTATAGCTCCGGGATAATCTCTGGGACTTAGATGTGATTCCTAATTTGCCAAAGGCTATGTAAATAGCGGTGCGATGGCAAATGGTAAGAAATCACAAGTCCATAAGTGTAAGATAACACATAGAGCAAGTACCACCTGATACGAGTCATCGTCAAGGGAGACGACGCTGTAGTCACCAAGATAACTTCAGAGCGGCAACCTAGAGTGCTCATTCACATAGTACTTCTTGGAAGTACAACTCAAGCACGTGATGAGTATGGGAGTCGGAAGTTTGGAGGAAATGACTAGACCTTAGTACAAGTGGGAGATTGTTGGAGTTGTGTACTTAATGTCTAGATTTAAGTAACGGAAACTCCCGATCCATTGCCATTAATCTATTTAATGAAATAAACAATTATTTGCGTTTAATTATTTATAATTAAATATAAGCAAATTATAGTCCTGGATTTCATACGTTGTAGTTAATATGGTGTGCATGGGCACACAGAAGATCATACTATCGGTTACTCGTATTTAATCGAATAGTTGCTCACGACCTAGATGGACACGGACCAATCCATCGGTATAGTCGTTGTGTGAGAGAGAAAATAATTTATCTTAATTATTTTATCACACTTGTACACTTGGTGTATTGGGCGGATCGCTTGAGATTTATCGATTAGGATTGCCTTGGATAATCGATTTAAATCTCAGAGTATTTTATTCTTAATCCCCGATATTATTGCGGGTGTGTATATTTAATATAAGTGACTTTGATTTTCCAAAGGAATTGACCGGTTTAATTACTGGGTCAATTACCGGTTAAGTTGGGTCACTATATTTTATATACGACATGCCGTGAATACTTGACGGAAAGTGTATCCCGTAAGGGTTGATAATATCCCCGAGATGAGTTCATAAGGAATTATTATGTAAACCCTGCAGGTGGATTTAATCCGCATAATAATTAAAGTTGAACGGTACTATTCTCGGATATAAGAGATGAATAAATTAATTAGCAATAAATTAATTTTATTCATGGATATTTAAATCTTAAATACACGGAATAAATAATACTACCGGAGAAATATTATTTGATATAATATGGTTTAATATTGGGAGTGCAATTTTATTTATATAGTGGAAAATAAATAAAATTAATATTGATAAGGATTAATGGATTTGGGTTGGACCCAATTTAATCTTCAATATTAGAAGCCCAATATTTAATCTCCTTTTGATCCCCTACGTAGCCTATAAAAGCACTACATGGTCTTCACAATTCATTAACCTAAAGATACGCCAATCATAAAGTCTTGAAGAGTGAAGGAGATCCATAGGAGTTCGATAGATCGTCGCCCACACGACGTTCGAACGAGGTGCAAGGAATACGTGGGAAGATCTCAAGGTCGTCAAATTGAGTTCTTCGTTTTTCCGAACAACGAGAACGAGGTAAATCGTAAAACCCCCTTTATGATTTAATCGTACGATTTACCTCGTTTATTTATCGTAATTATATCGTGAACGTAAGATCCAAAAGACGAACCCCATGACGAGGTCGAACCGGACGGTGGTGGTTGGACCACCGGACCGCCGTCGGATCGACGGCTCGGCTGGATGGGGATCGAGAGGGCGTGAGCCTCGGCTGGGCGCCGAGAGCTCGATCAAACCCTAGCTGGACGCCACAGCCCGCTCGGCTCGATCCCCGCTCACGCGGTGCGATCGCCGCTCGCGCGGTGCACCAGCCGCTCGCGCGGCGGCGGTGCTGGTGGTGATCGCTAGCCACGGTTCAACCGTGGCTGAGCGTGCGATCACCGGGACGTGGCTAGGTCAGCCGGGGTGCAGCTGGGGCGTGCCCAGCGGGCTGAACCCTAGCGCTCGCACGATGCGAGCGCACGCCTCCATCGGGCAGCCGCGGCTTAGTCGTGGCGAGGGTTCGATGAGGGGCTGATTCGCGGAGGGTTCGAGCATGCCCGGGGGGCTGCCATGGGCAGCCCTAGGTGGCTGCCGTGATCAGCCGTGAGCCCCACGAAGGGGCTCGACCGAACAGCCGCGGCTTTGCCGTGGTTAGGGTTTGGTTGGGCTATCCCCGTGGTGGTTCGTGGCGGGATGTTCCGGCAACCGGGAGTCGATTGGAATTGTCGTTCCGCAATTTGACAACTCCGGATATTCGATCTCCGAAGGATTTCGGTTGGAATTAATTAGATAATTAATTTTAATTAATTTATTAATTCCGGGATATCGATTTCCAACAAAAGGAGGCCCAACAAGCTTTTGTACGGATAAAGGAATATTTGTCCAATCCTTAAGTAGTCGTGGCCCCTAAACCAGAAGAAAAACTGTACCTGTACCTAGCCGCTTCAGAACACGCCATCAGTGCTGTTCTGACAATGGCAAAAGGGATGGTGCATTTTCCGATTTATTTCGTAAGCCAAGTACTACACGAGGCAGAAATTAAATATACTCCACTGGAGAAATTAACATATTCTTTAATAGTGTCAATCAGAAAACTCCGGGCGTACTTATTTGAGCACCCCATTGAGGTCTTGACGACTATGCCTTTAAGGCAAGTATTGCACCGGTCGGATATCACCGGGAGACTCCTACGCTGGGCGTTAGAAATTAGTCAGTATGACATAACTTTCGCCCTGAGGACAGCAATCAAAGCACAAGCCCTGGCAGATTTTATTGTGGAATTAACTTTCCCTGAGAAATCCCAGAGTCAACCACGCGCCTGGCAGCTGTTCGTAGATGGATCATCTACCACCGCGTGCTCGGGGGCAGGTGTGGTATTACTCAGTCCCGACGGAGATTCAGTAACCCATGCGGTGAAGTTTGAATTTCCTGCGTCCAACAATGAAGCAGAGTACGAAGCTCTCATTTCAGGGTTGGAACTGGCCATTGCCGTCGGGGCAAGAAAACTTCATGTGTTCATGGACTCGCAGTTAGTAGTGAACCATGTATGTGGGGATTATGAAGCCAGAGGCGAACAAATGATAAAATACCTGAAACTGGTATGGGAACTTTTCGAAAAAATCCCAGAAGTTCTAATCGAACAAATCCCACGGGAACACAATTCACAAGCTGACGCCCCGTCAAAATTAGCATCAGCTGAGGGCTCAGCAGACTTCTCAAATATTGTTTTGACAAAACTAATAATCCCATCAGTGGAACAAAGAGAAGCACAAATACAAGTACTTGCCGGGGCCGGGGAAGACTGGCGAATTCCCATTCAACGGTACATAGATACCGGAGAAGTACCAGCAGATAAAACCGAAGCAAAACAACTTCGTACCCGAGCGGCAAAGTATACTTTGATAAATTCACAACTGTACAGAAGAAGTTATTCCCTTCCACTACTTAGGTGTGTGTCGAAGGAAGAAGGATTCAAAATCCTGGAAGAAATACATGATGGTGTGTGTGGAAACCACGCGGGTGGAAGATCCCTGGCGCACAAAACCATGGGACAAGGATATTACTGGCCAACCCTGAGAAAGGATGCCGTCGGCTATGCACGTAAATGTGTCAAATGCCAGACGAATGGGCCTAATATCCATGTATCCCCGGAGGCCCTGAAATCCATTTACAGCCCGTGGCCATTTGCTCGATGGGGTATCAACTTGATCGGACCACTAGCAACCGCCCGAGGTGGGGTAAAATTTGCGATTGTAGCAGTCGACTATTTCACCAAATGGGTTGAAGCGGAACCGTTGAATAAGATTGATCAACCCCAGGTCATCAAATTCATATGGAAAAACATAATATGTCGTTTCGGTCTACTCGAGTCAATCATTTCCGACAACGGAAAACAATTCGATGGGGCGGAGGTAGAGGAATTCTGTGAAAGATGGAAGATTAGGAGGTTATTCTCTACTCCCTACCACCCCCAGACGAATGGTCAGGTTGAAGCGGTCAATAAGATACTGAAACACACCATCAAATCAAAATTGTAAAGCCGCAAAGGAAAATGGGCGGATGAACTCCCAGAGGTACTGTGGTCATATTGAACCACAGCTAGAAACGCCACTGGTGAGACCCCCTATTCTTTGGCTTTTGGAACGGAAGCAGTGATTCCAGCGGAAATAACGGTGTTATCACATCGTACCGCTCAGGAAATTTCCCCGGAGAATGAAGCAACCATTCGAAAAGAATTGGATCTCCTTGAAGAAAGGAGGTTAGCTTCTGATTCTCTGAATGCCATGAATAAGCAAAGAATTGCTAAACTATTCGACTCAAAAGTAAAAGCACGAGAATTCCGAGAGGGAGACTTGGTGATGAAGAAAATCTTAGGAACGCACCAAGGAGCATTGGGACCGAACTGGGAGGGACCGTTTAGAGTGAGCCACTGCCTCCAGAATGGAGCGTACGAGTTGGAGCTACTCGACGGGACCAAGGATCAGTATCGATGGAATGCGTTGCACCTAAAGAAGTTCTACCACTGAGAAACTCTTGGGATAAAAGTTATTTCTTAAAACTTCCTACGAAAATGATATTTTTGTAAAACCTTTTCTAAACTATCTTTTGTAAAACCTTTTGTACTTATTAAAGTATATCTATGCAGTTTTTAGCAAAAGCATTTTCTATCCTTTAAAAAATAAATATATGTGAACTTTCACATTTTGTCTGTATAACAGAAATATATTACCCCGGGAAATCACATGAATTCCCCGGTGTGATAAAAATATTGAGTATTCTTGAAATACTAAGGGTCGGTAAATACCCATGAGATCTATTGATCAGGGGTCGATCATTTCTTTAAGGGCACAGATTCAATAGAGTAAAAGAAACTCAAGAATCGCCCTAAAGAAAATACTGGTCCGAGAAAATCCTAAAAGGTAAAGTATTCATACTAAAACCACTGGATTGGTCAGTTCTGTTGAAAGGAGAGATTTAAAGAGAAAAAATGTTAATTAGAATCATAATGATTCAGAGAGGTAACTAAATCTAAAAATCACTTTCACAGAACAAAAGAACTCACAAAGAAACCCAACAAAGTTTGATAAAACTTGGGTGTGAGCCAAAAGTTATCTATTCACAAGAATAATAATTCATCAAACAAGCTAAACTGACTTGTAAAAAGTGATATATAATAAAGGGAAAATAAACCCTGAATAAAATGGTGACAGGGCCATTAGTAAGACCCAAAGGATGAACATCCAAAATAACATACTAAGTTATTACACACCAGCAAAATATAAATACTTGTTCCAGGCAAAAACTGCCTGTAGAATCCAAATGCGAAATAAGCAAATATTGTTTTTTGGCAATTAAGCCCAAACTGAACAGAAAATAAAGATTAAAATCTCTGAGCTTTTTACACTCAGAGTAGTCATCAAATTTTGCAGACTCCTGAGCTGTTAGACTCAGGAGGTAGAACCACCATCACCTGGGGGAGTAGTGAGGGTATCTTTTGGCTTGCCATCAGGCCCGACACCAAGAAGATCCATTTCCTCCCCTTCATCAACACCTTCATCATCAGAAGCTTCAACTGGGGGTTTAGCAGGCTCACCAGGCATTGAGAGAAGACTGTATGTGGGCCACCATTTCATGTCTATGCCGTGGACAACCTCCAGATCCATAAAGGGCTGTGGAACTCTGGAATCCAGAGTACACCCTTTCATGTGAGCTTTGAGGAGTTGTAAACCATAGTCCTTGGCCCCATCATTCTTCTCCTTTGCTGCAGACCTGATGAGATCAGCATAAGCAGTGACATAGAGTAGGTCGGCCAATACCCGGGGATTGTGAGCAGGAGACTCTAACAGGGCTTCAAGCTCTGAGACCCTCTCCATGGACTGTCCAAAGTCATCTTTGGCCTGTTTTAGCTCCCTGGTAACTTTGGCCACCTCCTCTTTGAGCTCTTTCTTCTCCCTGGTAAAGCTGTCCTGAGCATCCTCAATTTCTTCTTCTTTTTCTTTAACGGTCTTCAAGGCCTCCTGCATCTCAGATTTTAGCTTCCCTACCTCGGCCCGTGCAATATCGGCAGCCTTCTTCCACCTATCCCTGTCCCCTGCTGTGGCATTGTATGCAGCTTTAAGCTCCTGTACCTGTGCCTCTTGCTTGCTGCTGGTAGTTTTGAGCTTGGACACTTCAGTTCTGATCTTTTCAGCCATGTTGTGAGCACCAGAAATGGCAAGTGCACTTTGACTGGCCAACTTTAGGGCCATGGAAAAGGCATGCTCCTCATGGTCCATCATATCATTGAGCTCTGAAGTCCAGCACCTACCAACAGCATCAATTGAGTCACCTACTGGATTGCCCAGGGTAGTGACAGGGTCAATAGGGCCTTTTCCAGAGAAGAAGGGAAGCAGAATTGAGGGGAGATTTTCCTGGGAAAACCTACCAAGAAATAAAACAGAAGAGTCAATTGAGTGAACCATGTAATATGAGAAGAGTGTAAATAAATAAAAACTTACTTGGTAAAGAGTATTTTTTCAACTCCAAAAACAGACCGATTTTTGTCAGCACGAGGGGGAGAATCTGTCACCTCAATAATACCCTCATCAATCTTTTTCCTTTTCTTGTCGCCTTCGAGCTTGACTTGAAAAAGAGTTGATGACCAAGAAGGGGGTAAGCCATGACTTGGACTAGCATCAGTCATCACCACGTCTGGTGGCTGGGAGCTCTCCTTGTACGAATCCACAACATCTAAAATCCCTGAAGGATCTGTCTCACCGCCCTGAGCCGAAACCGTGCGGGATCTAGTACGGGAAGCCGGAGCACCAGGTGTGCCGCCCCGAGTTTTTGCAGATCCCCGTCCACCAACACTGGTGGAACTGGTTTTGGCCCTGCGAGCCTTAGCTGCCAGGGCTGGGTTTGGGAGTCCCAGGCGATCAAACAACTTATTATCTGCCATCTCGTTAGGTTTTAATTCAAAAACAGTAGAGAAGAACTCTGCACGGGAAAAGTAAAACAATTACTCCCGACAAAAACATTACAATTTCCCCGGGAAATATACTCCCAGGAAATAAAAGAAACTTATAAAAATAAAGGAAAAATACCAAAACAAGGTTGATCCTCGACGAACGGAGGGCAAAACAATCTTGCTGCGTCACGAATACTATCGTCGTTTAGATAATCTGAATCTCTTTCTTCGGCCGGGATACACTGTGACAAAAGATTTGCAGTCTCCAAATCCCACGGGAAGGAGCAGGTCGCCCGCTTAAGCCGCGCACCTACAAAATACCAACGAGTTTAGATCAGTTAAACTGTAAAATATTAAAGCTTTAAATACTTACTTTCTTCCTTAACACCATAAGTAAGGGGGACGTCGATCTCCCCTTCTTGGGTTTGAGTTCTCCATCTCCCCGAAACAAAAAACCATCTATCCCAACAAGTCGGATACTTTTCCTCAGGCTCTCGAATTTTCAACATATACTTCCTGTGGCGGACGGTATAGTCTCCCAGCGAATTCTTGTTGAAGTTGACTGGACTGAAGAAAAGATGGAACTCATCCCCAGTAATGGGTCGAGAGAGTCCCACTTGCCCCAATACAGTCAAAACTCCATAGATCTGTGCCCATCCATTCGGATGAATCTGATGAGGAGCCAAACCCCACCGGTTCAACAGGCCTGAAACTGAAGGATGCAGGGGAAACCGCAACCCTTGATCCATTGCGTCGACGCCGATGGCCACCATGCCCGGAGGTGGACAACAGGCGGATTCACCCTCTTCTGGCGCATGCAAATGCACGTTGTAGGGAATCCGCCAATCGTCCCTCCAGTCGGCTAGTTGGGCCGCCGTCACCGTGCTTTCTCGGCCGTGAGCACCCCACTCCTGGTGATTCGGGTCTGGTTGAACCGCTGTAACGATCCACTCGACAGGTACGTAAGGGTGGGCCTCCTCCAGTTCGTCTAGACGGAACGCCGGCAGAGCCGGCGCGGCCTCTTCCATGAATTTTTTGTATTGGCGTGCGAGGAGAACTTCCGGTGCTTCAACTTTCGGTCGAACGACTTTGGAGATTTTCGGCATAGTGTCGGGTTGGTAAAAAGGGATTTACACAGTAAATAAACAAAGAAAATTTACAGAGAAAGAAAGGAGATTCTTACCAAATTCTGGATCTGAAAGGTCGATAAACACTTGGAGTGAATTTCAAAATTCTAAACTCCTATATGTTTATTGATTTCGAAAATCAATTTCTGCCGTTTTTTCATCCAACGGTGAGGATTGAAGGAGGGGAAGAGATAGCAGTTACCGAGGAAAAACGCACTCGAGTACGTCTCCACTACCCATCAAACCCTAAAAATACTTGGCCAGGATAATGCCACGTGGCAATTGTCTCCTGACAAGGTAAGTTGAAAAAGCTACCTTCTTTTTTCAAATTTATTATTATTTTATTACGTTTAATTATGGATAAGTATCAGAATACTTATCTCATCCATATAAAAATATAGAATCCTTTAAGGATCAAAACTCTGATTTATTTCACCGGGAAAAATCCCAAGAAATGAAACCTGGAAAATAAACCCAGGAAAGGTAATCTTACATAAGAAAATACAAAATACTTCTCGAATAGATTTCACGGGGAAAGAAACCCCCAATTATCTTTTGCAGGAGAATTTTCCAGCTCAGAATTGATAGAGCTATCTTCAGAATCAGTTCCCAGATCAATGATCTCCTCTCCATCCTTTCCAAATACCCCAATGCTGAAAGACTTTTGCCCACGCAACTCCAGAAAGATGATTCCGCTCACTGAAACCAACCGGCGCTCACAAAACTTACTCCAACCGTCAGTCAGTACCAGACGCCGACCATCCTTCTCCACTTTCACCGTCCAGATTCTTTCAAAAGCATCTACCAAAGCGACGTCCTGTCCAGCAAGCTCCGGAAACTTCTGTGAAAAAGATAAAGACAAAGGCAGCTTAGCCTTCATCGACCGGTTTCTAAACCTGAAGGAGAAACTCGTGATATTATTCGGGTACACTTCTCTATTCCAAGTGAAAGCCATGATATGAAGCCGTAATGCTATGTGAAGAGCCTTTAAAGGCGTAAAAACAACATTAAATGAAGAATCAACCACCGGCAGAAAGTCAGAATGCACATTCCAAGGCGCGAAGACCAAGGTATTCAAACACAATCTTCAGGGAAATCGAAGTTGAAAACTCCAATTTTCCTGGGGGCCTATGTTATACCCGATAAAACGGGCACCGACACGTGTCAGCAATGAGGTAGCCACGTCATCAGATATGCAAGTCAGGAACAACCTGTGGAAAAAGACCTAGAAAGGCAACTAACAGAAGTCAGAAAAGAGTTTGGACGGGAACGATCGCACGGTAGTGTCAGACTTATTACACGGGAATATCCGTGGGGGAGGTGTCAGAGTCAACAGGTGGTCAAATGGGACTTGACGGGAGAAGGAGATAAAGTCTTTGTTAAGAGCTAAGTGGGTTTTTAATGCTAGAAATTAGTGGAGTTGTGGTCCAATAGGAAGCCGATAAGTGGGCATTAGGTGGCATAATCTTGCCATGCATGGGTTAGTATAAATAAAGGATGTAAGAGAGGAAGAAAAGGACATGCAAACCATTGTATTTCAAAATGAATTCTAAGTATGAATATTTGAATAAAGAGGTGCCTTGAGCATCCATTTTCTACTTACGATTTCTGTTATAAACTATTACCCTTTGCTAGCTTACCTATAATAAATATACATTTTGTGTTGTTGCCAAAACCCTCTGTTACCAGCGAATAACCCCATCAAAGAGCAAAAACAACCCAAAACATGAGAGCTAGCCTGTTAGCTCGTTGATGCGGTAGGTTCTTCCTACGTGCTGTACTGTATCTCCAAACTCTTTTATTTTTTTTTTCTTTTATATGATATTGACCGTTAACCAAAAAAAAAAAAGATTAATAAGAGAAAGACGATGCGTGTTCCGCTGCTTAATAATGGCAAGGGTATTGTTGCCCAATTTGCTGCAAGTTCTGGGAGTGGTGAGTATTTAGTTCATCACGAGCAGCCGTGGGATCGAATTAATTCATCTAAATTGAATAATTCTGTGATTTTTACGAGCCAAACAGAGATTAGGGTTTTGAATTCAAAAACTTGCGTTGACCCACCCTCGTCCATTGCGGCTGATGAGGGTATCTTACCTCTGCATCGCATGCGGCCGATTCTTCAGGAGGCTATAGATGGTAGGGATTTGGTGTTATATGATTGTTAATATTGGAAATAATTTGGAAAACCATTTATTTGGTAATTTAAATTCCTTTTCGCAATCTTCCATTGCTAGGCCGAGTGTTTCCAATGCTGGACCTATTTTGGGGCCTAAAAGGGATAATGCCCCATTATTCCCGTCAGGCCTAACTCATAACTTTAATACGCAAGCTCATGGGAAGGATGCGCTAACAGCAATGGGGAAAAATAATGTTGCAGGCCCAGTTCCTCCTCAAGAGGATGTCGATAATCCCAGAAGCACGCGCATCAACGACACTCAGATGCGTCGATACAGGAGAGTGTAGAAAATGTTGGGAGTCCAACCCTTGCTCGGATTAAAGCATCGGGAGGAGTGAAGAGGCGGAAGTTGACCGCGTTTTGACTTCGGTTTCTTGGGGATTAAGTTAGGGTTTCTCACTTCTCATCTATAAAAGAACCTCCTCCCCTCATTCATGTATAACATAGAGAAAACCTAGAGCACGAAATAGTGAGTCGAAAAGAGATCTATCGAGATCCGGTCCTGTACACGAGAATATTATTGTCGAATAATATTGGGTGTGGTGTCCGTGGAAGTAGGCATTCTTGGTCGAACCACGTAATTCTTGTCTTCTTCCTTTTTTTTATTCCGCTTTATTTATCAAATCGAACCTACCCTTTGACGATCGACGGGGATATACCGGCCTAAGAAGCATATATTCCCCAACAATTGGTATCAGAGCGAAGGTTATTTCAAAGGGCGAAGGTTACCGGAGGCAGTTTCATATCCAGACGAAGTTCTAGATACGAGGAAGATCCGGGGGTGCGATGACAAAGACGGAATAACAGGTGAATCGATTCTATTTTTCGGTGTTTGGTTGTTTCTTGGTTGGATTTGTCTTGTGCTTCTTGTGGGGGTGGTATTGATCAATGGCAGGAGCAACGGAGGAGAGTATGACGTCGAAGATGATGGTTCTTACGGCGACAAATTATTCAATTTGGAAGTCGCGTATGATGGATTATCTCACGACTAGGGATCTCGAGATACCGTTCGAGTGCAAGGGGGTCAAACCGTCGACCATCGAAGAAGACAAGTGGAAGCAAATGAACAAGAAGGCGGTGTGCCTTGTTCGTCAGTGCGTTGGACAAACCGTGTACCCGTATGTGTCGGAAGAGAAGGAGGCCTATTCTCTGTGGACTAAGTTGGAGAAGATGTTCCAATCGAAGTCACCGAGGAATCAGGCGTTTCTCATGAGGAGGCTTGTGAACCTTAAGCTAAGGCATGGTGTTCAGGTGGCTGACCATGTGAGCGAGTTCCAGGATGTTGTGAACCAAATGACTGCGGTGGGCTTGAATCTGGATGACAAGATTCAGGCATTGCTTTTGCTTAGCTCCCTGCCCGACAGTTGGGAGACTCTGGTGGTTTCCTAAGTAATTACGCGCCGGAAGGGAAGATGACCATGACGATGGTCACGGATGCCCTATTCAATGAGGAGGCAAGGAAGAAGGAGGTTGAAAGTGAGTCAGAGGGTTAGAAAGCATTTTACACGGGTGGTGGTCACAGCGGGAACCGAAGGAATGGTGGTGGAAACCGAGAGAGGCCGAGGAAGAAGGTCATATGCTATCATTGCGACGAGGAGGGTCATGTGATTTAGGATTGTCCAAAG
The DNA here is from genome assembly GCA_954870475.1 of Euphrasia confusa. NCBI lineage: Eukaryota > Viridiplantae > Streptophyta > Magnoliopsida > Lamiales > Orobanchaceae > Euphrasia > Euphrasia confusa. The sequence goes on from OX940956.1 coordinate 16,901,317, forward strand.
TGGAAGGCGAAGAAAGACCAACAAGAAAACGCAGCAGCGGTTCAACACGAGTATATTCACGACGCGTTGGCAGTGTTAGAGGCAAACGACGCTAAGAGGGAAGATTGGATTCTCGATTCGGGGAGTGCATTCCATATATGCCATGATCGAGCCCAATTTTCTGAGTACAAGGCATGTGAAAGAGAGATGGTTCAAATGGCTAATGGTTCAAGGAATCGGGTAGCAGGGGAAGGGATCGTCGAGTTTCAGTTGTCGGGTGGAAGGAGCGTCACGGTTGCGGGAGTAAAACATGTGCCAAGCATAAGAAAGAATTTGCTTGCTCTCGGGAGGCTAGACGAGAGGGGGTGCAAGTTCGAGGCCGGGTGCGGGAAAATTAAGGTGTTGAAGGATAACCGGGAGGTTCTGCGTGGAAGAAATGTTGGCAGGTTGTATATGCTAGAGGGTAGTGTGGTGGCACGAGGAACTGGTGTCGGACATAGGTCGAGTAATACAAAGAAGAATGGACGGGATTTCAACCGTTGTCGAACACATGGGCATGAGGAGCGGGTCGGCTCCAACAGGGCAAGGGTGATCGGGATGCAATGGAAAAAGTTTCAGCGGGAAGTTCAGAAGATTGAGATGAGGGTCGAGGCGCGCACGACATCATCTCCTAATCTTGCTAGCTGTTGAAGGGTGACGCCCCGGTGGGGGGCGTTGGAGGAATTAATGCATTTAGAGGATGCATGGGATGCCTCGTTGGTCATATTCATGGAGTTTGGATACGAGACACTCGTTGAGGGGGTGGGTTGACATGTTGGACTGTTTTGAAGACTCATATTTCGGTGGTGTCGAGATGCTGGTAATCAACTTGGGCGTTGGTGGAATAATTGCTCACTCGGGTTGGAGGGGGTGATTGTTGGGAGTCCAACCCTTGCTCGGATTAAAGCATCGGGAGGAGTGAAGAGGCGGAAGTTTGACCGCGTTTTGACTTCGGTTTCTTGGGGATTAAGTTAGGGTTTCTCACTTCTCATCTATAAAAGAACCTCCTCCCCTCATTCATGTATAACATAGAGAAAACCTAGAGCACGAAATAGTGAGTCGAAAAGAGATCTATCGAGATCCGGTCCTGTACACGAGAATATTATAATCGAATAATATTGGGTGTGGTGTCCGTGAAAGTAGGCATTCTTGGCCGAACCACGTAATTCTTGTCTTCTTCCTTTTTTTTATTCCGCTTTATTTATCAAATCAAACCTACTCTTTGACGATCGACGGGGATATACCGGCCTAAGAAGCGTATATTCCCCAACTGAAAACCCTCTCCATAATCTGTTTTACGGGAGCATATTAGTTATAATATGTCACAGGAGAGCGACAACAGAGAACCACCATTCAAGCCTTCTAGGGTATCTCTAAGGTACGTTGCACCAGAGATTAATAATGGGAAGGTATTTATACGTCCTTTGTGGCAGACGGTACAGGAAGGAAGAAAGCGCTGGGAGTTTACGCTAGTAGGGTATTTTCTGGGAACACAGCTAGGGTTCCAAGCTACGAAAAATTATGTCATGCCGCTTTGGAAGGGACTGGTTGATATTAAGGCTAACATGAATGGGTTCTTTTTCTTCTCATTCAAGTCTGAGTCGGATTTACGAATGGTAGTCGAAGGAGATCCATGGATATTTGCGGGTAAACCCCTCTTCTTGCAGCGTTGGAGAGACGGGATGACCTTAGACAAAAAGGTGCATAAGGAGGCCCCGATTTGGATTAAGATTCGAAATTTACCACTTGAGTACTAGAATTTGGAGGGTTTGAGTACGGTTGCAAGTGCACTCGGGATGTCGTTATATCCAGATGGTTATACTACCTCGATAGCTCGATTGGATTATGCTAGGGTTTGTGTAATGATGAAGGTTGAAGGTGAATTCAGGCATGTAACCCTTCTCAAACCGACGAATAAGGAAGATGAATACAAGAGCAGTTTCAAAATCGATATAGAGTATGAATGGAGGCCGCCAACATGCACTAGATGCGCTGTGTTTGGCCATACCACAGTGAAGTGCCCAGGTGCAATTCCCACGATCACTACTCGACCCATTACACGGTACGAGCCGAAGCGTAAATCTGAGCTGGTGCCTGCTACGAGTGGTACTTCACATAAGCATAATAAGGTATAACCTGGACAGTGGTTAGGGTGAAGAAGCCTGGAAAAGGAGAACGTTTTACTCCTTCTCAGAGTGGTATATCGAAATATGGTGCTACAAACCAGAAAAAAGAGACAAGCATGCAACACGGTGTTGCCGCTCCTACCCCTTTCCCGTCCACTAATGTGCAGATTGTCGAGGTTGCTACAGGCCAAATGCAACTCGGTAAAAGCTCAAACTCGTTTAATGTTTTGAGAGATCTGGAGGAGCAGCTTGGAAATGCGAATAAGAAATTAGGGGGTTCACAAGGAGCAACGGAAGTGCAGGGTCCGAGAGCTACCGTAGAGTCATGTAAATCTAAGGTGACTATGGGTACGCTGGAGTTTGGATGCATGAACATGGGGTGCCGCTTGCAGGGTATTGACGAACTTGATAATCTGGGTGATTTAAGGGATGGGAAAATTGGTGGTATTACAGTAGGTACTATGGTCGTGTTCGAACAGGGCCCTAGCAGCTCTTCATGCGGTTGACCACATGTGTAGTACGCTCTGTTGGAATATTCAGGTACAGGTTTCGAAGAGAGTGTGACATATAGCTTGGTAGATGTGCTCTATGGTTTTACAATAGCTATATGTTGATTCATTTGGCATTGGTGAGCTAGAATGTTAGCTGTTGTGGGGCGGTAAGAATTTTCTTACGCGCTTGTATTGTACAATTACATTTCTTTTTTATTTACGAAATTGACTTTTACCCAAAAATAAAATGCGCATGTAATATAAATATCAATTAAGTCATGTGTTTCTACTTACTCGTACAGCCAATTAAATTCGTCTCGAATTTCAAAACATATTAGATTTTTACTTTCTGAAAATTGAGCAATAAATATAAACAAATACGAAGAGACTTCGAAAGTATAAAATTGCGATCGAAAATCATAAAAACATTCAAAGACCTTAATATAAATAAATTATACTTTAAAATATTAAATAAACAATTAAAATACTAAAATAAGTTTAGGGCGTTACACACTTTGTTTGCCGTTAACATTTTCATATGTTAAAAAAACTTATTACATTAGAAAACAAATAGGATAAAAGTTTGATATCCATTTAAATTAGAAAACAAACAAGAATTATACTAATAACATATTTTTCTAAAATTTTTGAAAAACTGATATTTTTATTAGCTTGTTTTTTGGCCTCTTTATCAACCTCAAATTGATCATTACGTTGTTGTGCATTATTGTTGTGCTGATAATTGTATAGATCCATTTGTTCTTTAAATTGCAACTCTAAACCATATGCGGATGGGTCTAAATTTCGTTGATCCAGTATTTCGATATCCACGGCACTGAATGATAGTCGGATCTCATGTGCAACTGAAATAAAAGTTATAGTTATTATTTGCAAAAAATACATTATAAATTATATAATAAAAACCATGAGTTTTTTTTTTCTTAATAAAAACCATGAGTTTTTATAATTGTTCACGTGCCCTAACACCACCCTTGCGCTCGGAAGTGCTTGATAGGGTTTCAAAGCTACAGGAGGACATAAATATCCGCCAGTTTCTCCGAATGTCATTATGAAGATATTTTATGTGGTTGCAGCCACGTTTCCAAAGTCAGGTACTAAAAAATAGTTAGCCGTGCTGCATGGACCATCGAAGTGATTAATAGTTTGGTCCAAGGATGACATGGTTGTAAGACCACCTATAACATTATCATATAATTCTCTTCTTTCGCGGAGATCACGTAGCATATCACCTCTTATTGTACGCCATTGATCTTCATTTCCGAGGACTGCGAGAGCAACAACTCTAAAACCGCAATTACCGTCTCCAACCACATCCGTGTATGATTCAATATATTCTCTTATGTAGGGAGGAAAATATTTCTCCATCTTAGAGCCTCGTAATGCTACCCGTGACTCACTCCGGCGAACGCTACTGTAGCGCGGTGAAACCTGTTGAGAATTTAAGAATCATGAAGGTGGGGAGTTTGGAGAGGGTGGTCTCGGACCGTGTGAAAAGCTCGCCCGATGCTGATTCTCTTCAAGAGAGCTAATCCAAATCCCTTGTGATGTGCTATTTCTATGATGAGTTTCAGATGGAATATCCAGATATGCGTTTGAGGCCGCCACTCTTTCCTTACCCTTTGACTTTTTAGAACTATTTAGTTCGACAACTTTACACCATTTCTCCCATCCTAAAGGTTCACGATCGGTGCTTGGAGGCTTCTTATAAGGTTCAACTTCCGCAAATGCACTAACGTATTCTGTGTCTTTGAATAGTTTTTTCCTCGTGGTAGTACCACGTGAAAAATCTATATTCAATGTTCTCTAGTAAATATCAATATTGTCTAAGGGGATACTCTGTCCGCATGACATGTACTGGAGAAACCTGCAATTGCACGGAATAACGTGTGTCCTCCACAGATAACACTCACATTTATTTTGACCTAAATCTCTTGCCCCTTATGCGATTATCAGTTCGAAAGCCTTAAACGTGAAGTTGCGAACTAGATTCCTGAACAATTTGCAGTTTAACACATCAGTCCTTGTCTTGTTGGCGTTAATCATCGGTTGTTTTTTATCTCCCCTATTTACAATTCGATGACTTGATGAATTTGGTCGACCACAAAGTCAAATGTGCAATTACTACCGTCGAGATCGGCTTTCACCCTGTGATGCTCTTGTTCATCCCTGTAATTATAGTAGAAACATGTAAAACGTAAGAACTCGTAATATTTTAAATATATATATATAATATTTAAAGTAAATTTAGGTTTACCTATTTTTCGTGTAGTTTCCATAGTTCAGTCGATGATCGATAAACGCACTTAAAACTCTGTGTGCATGCTTCAAAAGCCACGTTTTTTCACAATAACGATTTAATCTAGGATAGTGCTCGTATTGTTGCTTTACCCACTCCCATCTAAGCAAAAAATCTTCATGTGTAGATGCTTCAATTGTCCAATTCCATCGATGTTTGAAACATTCAGCAAATTCTTTATTGAAACCTAGCTGTTGTAGAGCCCTTGTTAGAACACATTGCTCTATGTGGCGCCTGCATAACTGTTTCTGAGAATTTGGAAATATTTTATCCACATCTTTCATCAATGCGATATCCCTATTCGTAAGAACAACTGTCGGTTCAACACTATACAATCCCTAGATAAATTGCAAGACAAATTCAAAGTGTTCCTGCGTTTCATACTGCATAAATGTGTATGCTTGATTAGACGTTTTTATGTTCGTCTCTCGTTAAAATCCGAGGCCAATTGTAGTTGACTCGGTTATCAATCCTAGGAAACGAAAGAGTAAGTTTGCGTGTATGAAAAGTATTAGATGCATATTTCATTAAACTAAATCCTAAGTTCATTTTGATTCTCGACAAGAAAGTAAAAGTTGTAAAATAGATCAATTAAGAAAGGCTCGAATAATTATAATCCAAACTCGACTTCAAATCATTTCATCCTTTTTCAATCTTATACATACGACACTCGAAAGTCAAGTTCCCGGTCGGGTTGCTTAACTTGTTTTTCAAACGTTTAATCCATTTGATTTCTCTCTCCCGGTCAGGTTACGAGTTCAAAATTGTGTCGTATTTAAGATCTTCCGGTTTCAATAATTCTCCGCCTTGTTTTTCATATAATTATCCGAGTAGAAAGGCTTAGTTCATCATCCTCATGATTGAACGAACAATAATTATAACTATGAAAGCAAACATGGATTTTAAAATGCACTAAAAAATAAACAAGAAATAATTAAACACGAGAATTAGACAAAGAACAAGTTTAGAACAATCTTTTAAAAGCCAAAAGTAATTTATTTAACGAAACATACTAGCATTCTAGATTCAAAAGCATTCAGAAGTTTTGGAAGACAAGAGAAATACATAAAAGAGAATTAACTAAAAATTTTAGAAATGGAAATACAACTAAGATTACGATTCTTGAAATGGCTTCGGACTTGATCGATCTTGCTCTCGGAGTTGTCGGCTCCGAAATGGTTCTCCTCGTGCTCCCTGATTAATTCCCAGCGAAAAGTTGTGTCCAAAAATTTCATTTTCCTTGCCTAAATCCAACCTCAAACTCGCTGGAAACCGCTGGCAACCGTCGCCAACCACCGCCCGCTGGCCTAAAACCACGCCCGCTGGAAGTCCTCCAGCGACCGCTGAATCTTAAACAACGGTCTTTATTAAAGAGATTTTATTCCTGGACACTCTGATACAATTTTCTGGATTCAGCGCCCGTTGTGATGGCTTCGGCGCTCGCCAATGTCGACCAGCGGCCGCTGGTACACTTCAGCGGGCGCTACTGTCCCTTGTTCAGCTCATCTTCCCGATTCTTTGACTTTTCTTGACAACCGACCTACAAAATGAACTCGAAAATACTCCAACACACCCCGTGAGATCCAACCTAACAAAACATCAAACATAAACTAAAACTACATGAATATAACTAAACACGACTCACTAATGACATAAAAACATAAGGAAAAATCACACAAATACGACATAAATCAATGCTATGGTGAACGTATTGTTTGTGCTTGTTGCCCCAACAGCCTCAAGTAATGGCATCTCGTACACGGTCGTTTTGTACGTGTTATCGATAATCAGTACTTGCGGATATGTGTTTATCATTGCATAAGACTATGGGTGGCTGAAAGCAACATCTTGTAGTTCGTTACTGCCATCTATCGTTCGAAAATCGTACCTAATTTCCACCGGCATAATTTCATTTATTTAAGTGAAATGAATATTTTTAAAATATAAAGTGTGCTAATATGTTTACCTGTAATTTCGCTTTTCCAGTTCCTGGAAGTAGTTTTGTGTGGGGGTTCTCCCTTCCCGCCTTTGAGTTCTTATATTGTTGATGTCATTGTTCACCCTCTTAATATCTGTAACATTGGTTGGATCGCGTCTCTTTATATCGGCCAACATGTTGCGTGGACTTATATGAAGCAGTTCATGACATTGTATCTCTTTAAATTGGTTGGGTGTTAAGGTACCCAGTCTCGAACCCTCTGCAGATTTCGGGAATGGATGATTGTGTGTCCCGGTCAAAACATCGATGCACCAAAGATCCTGATCGGTATCATATTGCCTAACAACTAAACAAAATTCACACGAATTTCTTTGTGTTTTCATGTTTCTTTCATTTTTGTTTTTTGAGGAAGGTCTATATAGTCCACCTTGACTACATACATACCTTATCTTATGCGCTTTAGAATCGCGAATGGCTAAGGTGATATTTCGCATACCCGCAATCCACTGAACATATGACTTCACTATTTCTTTCTCTTTTATACCCTTTGGTGGAATTAAAAAATCGCTTGTGATATCCTCAGATACATAACCTGCATCATAAAAAGAACTCATTTCAAATTGTGGTCGCTACCTCTCGTCTACTCCAGTGGGCTGCGTGGTCCTATAACAAAATTGCATACTTTTGTATTTATTTATAATTTTATATCCAAATTTTATTTCAATCAATAAATTTATTTCAATGAATAAATTTATTTTATTCATTAAAAAAATAGGTATTCTTATAAGTAATTATTTTTATTGCAAAAAAAATTTGAAAATAATGTATATTCAACATATAATACACTAACTACTCATTAAATAATAAAAATTGATGTAACTTAGTCAAGTTTGTTCCAAGATTTTCTTCTCTCTCTTATTCTTTGTGTCAAATATAGTAAAATGGAAAAAAGTGATGTTCATTGCATAATTCGTCTGCTGTTTTTTATAGATGGTCGGACTGTAGTATTCTTATAAAATGAATCGGATGCAGTATTATTATAAAATGAAGCGTGCAGTATTCTTATAAAATGAATCTCGGATGCAATATTTTTATAAATTTTAATATATAAAAATATATTAATTTTATAATAAAAACACGTTTTCGAAAACATTAATTAAAATTCGTTTTTAAAAAACGTATAAATTTTAGATTTTTGAAACCATGTACGCACATAATATAAATATCAATGCGTTTATACTTACTCGTACACAAAATTAAATTCTTCCCAAATTTCAAAACATATTCACTTTTCTATTAAGGGCAATAAATAAAGTAAATATATACTAAAAATAATATATATGAAAATGTGAAGGGTTTAAAAGTGTGTAACGCTCTAAACTTATTTTAGTATTTTAATTGATTATTAAATATTTTAATGTATAATAAGAGTATTTTATAGTATAATTTATTTATATTAAGGTGTTTGAATTGTTTTATGATTTTGCAATTTTATATTTTCGAAGTCTCGTATTGGTTTATATTTATTGCACAATTTTCAGAAACTAAAAACCTAATATGTTATAAAATTTTGGATGAATTTAATTGCGTGTACAACTAAGTTGACTTAATTAATATTTAAAATTGATGTTTATATTAATGGGCATTTTGTAAATTTCAAAAATGTAAAAATATTTACGTTTCTTAAAAACAAATTTTAATTAATATTTTCAAAAATCGTGTTTTTATTATAAAATTAATATATTTATATAATATTTTTATTAAATAATTAAAATATAAAAAAAAAGTAAAAAATAAATAAAAAGAAAATCATGTGCAAATAGTATCACTCCCTAAATTCACGTCCCACCTATTAAACGTAGTTGGGAGTGCAATTGACAATTGTACCCTGACTAGCAATTATCTAAAAGTAACGATGATGAAAATGTGAAATATACTAAATATCGAGATTATACTACTAACTTCTGAAACCTGAGGGGGCTGGATGAAAATAACGGTAAATCCTCCCCCAAGCAAAGCAATATCGTCCCCCATGTGATGTCTCTACTAGGCTTTAGCTCGAGCTCTTGCAGTTGAAAAACCCTAGCACCAGTAGCAGGCATCACAAAATAATACTCTCCCAATTTACCCTAACAGATTGAGAACTCTGATACCCGAAGATGGTGGGGACGAATTTGAAAGCAGAGACAATGAAACTGATGGACGAGCGGAGCCGGATGGAGGCGGAGATGGATGCCATAATCGAGGTCCTCTGCCGGCCCGGCGGCCCTGGACTCTCCGGAAACCTCATCGATTCCGAGGCAATTTCTATTATCATATTATTTATCGTTTATACTGTCTGCCTAACTTATTGTTGTTTATTTTTATCATTTGTAGCATTCGGTACCATATGATCGTCAGTTCTTGAGAATCTTGATTTTGTGCAGGGGTTCCCGAGGTCCGATATCGACATCCATTCTGTGAGAGCAGAGCGTCATAGACTTAGCGGTAAAAAAATATCCCGAATATTAACCCCTCTTGTTTGTTGGTTTGATAGGTGAAAGATATTGGTCACGAGTCTTTTCTGTGTTCTCTTATGTAGGAGATGCAAGCATATGGTGTCTATCTTTTATTTATAATTAATGAATAGTGTCCAACCAGCCCGTCTCGTGTTCTACAAAATGACATGTCTTAGCTTTTACGGGTATTATATGTTTCTATAGGGATGGGGTCTTGTTTTCTACAAAATGACATGTTTTAGCTTTTATGGGTATTATATGTTTATATAGGGATGTGGAGATGAGATACTGGAACCTTAAATGACTTACGAATCAATGAGATTCTGAACCCGAATTCCTAGGATGACAATTGCCTTATTAGATTATGTGCTAAACATAGTTTCTGAAAAGACACTAATGTCATAACTCAAGCAATAAGCTTCTACTAACAATTTCTTTCTGCAGAAAATACCAATTTGTATCAGTTTCTTCTTGTAAACTAACATTAACAAGTTTTTTTTATCTTCAATTTATATCCCTCACTATTAGTGGTATATGTGCTTCCCCACTAGCTCTCCTTTTGTACTATCTTTTCATGTAAGATTGAAGTTGACTAGTTAATTTACTTTCTAATCTTAAAAGTATAGATCTGACCCTTTCAATGAACGTAATGTTAAAATTCTATATGTGTTACCTACTAGTAGTATGAAAGTTTATTGTGTAATGAGCTTCTCTTTGTTCTTCCTGCTACAGAGCTCCGTAATGATCATAAGGATATAACAGAGAAAATAAACCAAAGAATTCAACTTCTGCATTCTGCAAAACTTACACCAACAACTGCTTTCGTTAAGGACTCAGGTTAGCAAGTCTTTAAAATCCATAACTATATGTTGTTAATCTAATCTTTGTTAAAGTCTAAAAATTGTATTCATGGCATGATGATGAAGATCTAAAAGATCAAGATGCAAGTTCTGGCATATCTCCATCTTCTAGTGCCATGGACGTGGATTTAGTATTCAGCAGGCCATTTGCAGTGGTTGACGAAATAACTGAGGCATCTCCAGCAGCTGAAGATGGTTTACAGCTTGGGGATCAGATTGTCAAATTTGGGGAGGTAGAAAGAGGTGAGGGCTTGCTTCAGAAGCTAGCCTCTGAAATGCAACAAAACCAAGGGCAAGCGGTCTCGTTGCTTGTAATGAGGCAAGGTTCTCTTGTAAATTTGAGAGTCACTCCTAGAGCATGGTTAGGCCGAGGTTTACTGGGGTAAGTCACCTACATATTCTTGCCCTGTAGCTCATTGATTTTTTTAGGTCTTTAAGCTTCATCTTTCAATGGAACATTTAAGCTATGTTTTTTTAACAGATACATGTGTGTGTGCGCGCGCACACCAAAACCTTAGAATTGAGGCTATGAGTTTAAGATTGCAGTTTTGCTTCTTAACATGGCACATCATAACATGTATTTCACAATTTTGAAATATTTCAGTAGTGTAATGAACAAGGTTATCACAATGCCAAGTTGAGACTAGTCGACACAAGTCGCCCAACTTGCCGACTAGTCGCCGAGGTCATAACATTGGAAATGAAAAACTATGTAGAATATTTTTTATCATCAACAGAACACTGTTAATCAATGTGTATGTTCCTAGTGAGATCCATGAAGAATGATAAGAAGCATTAAGAAAGTCGGGCTTCATCCGTTATGAAGAAAACCTTTTAGATTCATTAGCTCTTCTTACTCCCTCCGGTTCCAAATGTATTGATTTAGCAAAAATATGGTGAATCGGAATAAGTGTTATATGTTTTCAGTACAGTATCCTATTTTACCCTTAAAATCATTTACGAGTAGACTTAACAATGCCGGATACTTTTGCGTTTCTTTTGATGCTACCTGGTTTTTTCGTTTGCATTGTTTTAGTCTGAATGTAGCACCCAGTCTGTAAATGGCATCTAGGTTCTTTTAAGAGCTAACCACATGTGTTGAGAATAGAACATTATGTTGACTTTGTGTTTAATGTTTATGCATCTCAAGCATGTTCATATATTTTGTTTTATGTAGTGTGCCAAGTATATCTTACAAAAAATGAAAATAAAAAAACTTTCGGATGTGTGCAATATTTGCAGGTGTCATTTCCGAGTCCTGTGAATGGCGGCTTTCACCTCTTAAAATTCTCATTACTCCTGTAACCAAAAGGGTATTGCTGTGTTTCGTTTCTAAGCAGTAGGGTTTGCTTCTGAAAATGAATATGTTGCATACTGGACATGTCTGACTGCATTCCAGATATATGATGCTGGATTTATGTAAAACATGGTGTGTGTGCTCCGGTTTATGCTTCGGAGGATTAATTTTCAAAGATGTTACATTCATTGATCTTCTTGTTTCATTGCCACAATATTTGATCCTAAGAACAAAGATTAGTGCATCGACATGAGATCAATGTTCATTAGAGTATTAGACCACATTTATCCACAGCACACTACAAGTCCACAATACACTATAGTAAATAAATTCACTCCTAAATTTATTTATTTATTTCTCTCTAAGACTTTATCAATAACTCATTTCAATTTCTCACTTATAATACCCCCCCCCCCCCCCCCCCCCCATTAAATAGAGTTTGGCTCCATTCAAAAATGCTTTGAATTAAATTAATTAAAAAAAATGCAGACTATTAATCTGATTTAACACATCTGGTTGTTTGTTGCTCAATTCAATGGTAGCAATTAGAATTGTAGTTCGTGTTTATTGATATTCGTGCTACGAAACTGTTGAGTTTTTTTATTTTATTAATTTGATTTTGTGTTAATTGTTGAAGTAAAAACAATCATTCCTTTTGCAGTCTGAAACAAATAATAAAAGTGTTGGAAATACAACTCCATCAAAAAGCTCTCTCAGTCCTCTCTCACAATCACCCCATCAGATTTTCAGATCTAAAAACTAAAAAATCTAATGGCTCTTACTCGATTTTTCACACAGATTACTACCAAAGATTTCGGCTTTTGGTTGCGTCTACCCGCTGATTTTGCTCATGAGCACGAGCAGTTGGCTGGAAAAACCGTCGTGCTGTGCGACTTTCATGGTCACGAGTGGCGGACGAAAATAACTTGGGTGAACGGCTACATGTCGTTCGACGAAGGGTGGCGTGAATTTTGTGTTTCGCATCACCTGAGAAAGGGTTACACGTTGATCTTCACCTACAATGGTGATGTACCAATGATCGTCCGTATTTATAATCTCGCTGGCTATGAGATTACGAACTTCTTAGTCCCTAAACCCTTTGGTCAAACATTGTTGCGAAAGTTCAAGCTGAAATTCGGAATATAATGTTTGAGGAAACCCGCTTTGAAGATTCAGATGCTGAGATGGAGAGCAGCAGTAGTGATGGTGATGATGGGGATGATGACGACGGTGATGATGGCGGTGATGATGGCGGTGATGATGGCGATGATGATGATGAGGATGATGATGAGGATGATATTGATGAAGACAACTAGTGAATGTAGTTTGTTTTTGTTGTCTTTTTAATGAATTAATGAATATTTTGAATATTGTTCATGAATTTCTTTTCTATTTCGTGCTATTTGTCCATTTCGTGTTACTTCGCCCTTCGTGCTACCCTAACAATAATACGTTCGTGCGTAAACAAACTTTCGTGCCATGATCTCAACGTATCTGGAGTAATCAATCATTCGTGCTCCGGATTACTTCTCAATTCGTGCCATAATCTCAAAGTTCGTGTGTGCAAGCTTTCGTGGTGATCTTGAAATGTTTGACAAAATTGTTGACTGTTGATTAGGCATAATGTGTCAGAAAATATGTAATAATGGTAATTTAAGTTTAAATTTCGAAATTTCAAATTTTGAATTTCAAAATCCCCCCAAGTCAGCATTCCGGATTATATCTGAAATTTTGATTTTCACGTTTGGTTGTTTCGTGCTAATGTGGATACGAACATCAACAACATTCGTGCTTCCAAAAACACGAGGGTTAATATTCGTGCGTACGTGAGCACGAGGGTTTTAAATTTCGTGTCATGCTATGAAAAATGGATTTGTACGTGTTTTATCAATATTTTGATATAGAATAAGTGATTTAATGTCGTCCAGACAACTATAATCATCCAAAACGAGTCTAGAACAAAAGATATTGTTGATTCAACAACATAATCATCAAGATTGCTCAACATTCACAAACATATAATGATGTTCATGTTATAAGTACTAGTGTAGTATGCATTTGAGTTCATGTAACATACGATCACACCATTAATCCATGTTTAATGTCGTCCAGATAATTATAATCATAAAAAACGAGTCTAGAACAAAATATATTGTTGATTCAACAACAGAATCACCACGATGCATATAATGATGTTCATGTTATAAGTGTGCATTTGAGTTCATGTAACATACAATAACACCGTTAATTCACGTCTATCAATTAAATTTGACCAATTTCAATCCAAGATGACTTATTTCATCACTGTGATCCTAATATTAACAATCAAAGGTACCACGCACAACTCAAAATATAATTTTTTTCTCGTTTTTTAACGCGAGCCACGAACTCATCGAACAACACGAACATGTCATCACGCAAACACGAACTTGTCAGAAATGAGTTGACTATTTACAATTTTTAATCAACTCAAAACATCATTTTGTCAAGTTTTTAACGCTTGGCACGAATTCATCGTTCAACACAGTTTCACGAAAAGCGGAAAAAACAATATCATTAAAAGGAAAAACAAATAAATTAAAATGTTATTTATTATTAAAAACATTATACAGTAAATGAAATTAATTATCAGAATCATGCGCATTTATAACGTCCCAATACATTATATCACTGATTACCCTTGTCACATCCGGCAATGTAGTTCGACCGGCGGCCGTTGGGGTTCGGAAGTCGAGAATCTCGAGGCCATCTCGACCATAAATACGTACGATAATTGGCCTTGTCCAATCATAGTACCTGAAGACCAGCGTATACCCCCGTTTCAGATGATGCGCTACAGCAAATTCATGCAATCCCTCACCGAACACCACGAAACCGTCCTTCCAGATGACTTTGCACATTAAATCTTCATCAAGGAAGGATTTGAGTACGAGGGTTTTACCCACCAGATCCTCATGTTAATGAGCAAAATCAGAGGGGAGACGCAACACAGACAAGAAATCATCGACTGTAATTTGTGTGAAAAATCGTTTGCAATCCATATTTTATTTGAGATCTGTTTTAGAAAAGAAAAGGGAGACAAACACTTAAATAAACAAAAAAATTAATTTTGAAGTGGTTGAAAGAAAGTAAATGTCACCCCTATCAATCAATGTGTGTAATCAAATCAGAAATTAATATGACCGTTGGCATTCTTTTCCTTTATAGGCACCGCTTCGTTTCACCTATTACATTTTAACACGAAATATTGTCATACTCAGCACGAACATTTCTTTATGCACGAATTTGTTTCATCAGAAATTAGCACGAACCGGAAAGTACTGAGTACGAACTCTGAAATTATTTAGCACGAAATTGTGTTCTATCATCAGCATTTAAAATAGGGTTACAAATCACACAACACACTCAAATACAAAAACCTCTGCATCCTCATTTTGTTCTAAAATGAGTCGAAACAAATCCGGGTCACTATGCAAGAGAACCTTCACCTTATTAATGCCTTTGTGACGTGTGTAAAAGAACATCGAATAATCGGTACTACTCCTTGAACGCAAAGCCTCTCTAATTAAACTTAGTAGGTGAGATCGAGATACGTGGTTCGTTGGCAAGTAAAGTAGCAAATCCTCACTGCCTCGCTCTGATTGTTCACCGTAATGGACTAAAATAGGATGAAACGACATCTAGAAAATTACAAAAACAAACAAAACGTTCAGAGTACCTTCCGTTCTTAATTTGTCGTCGAACCCCGTGGGAATTTGGAATTGACTCAAGAATCGTTGTATTATTGAATCAAATTGTTTCGAACAATCACGGTAGTCGAGGATGCAATCGTGTCGTGATTAATAAAGTTCCCAACTACCACGGTAGCTGAGAATTAATTTTTATGGCAGGAAGTAGGAGTAACTGTGTTGATATTTGGGGTTCCCTTTTATAACTAAATCTAGGGTTTCAAACTAAGTAGCACGAATGTGAAACAAAACGGCACGAATAACATAAGTAAGAAATAGGATATTATACAATACTAGACTGGAAAAAAAACATTACATGTCCAAAATTTCACTCGAACGATCGAATGATCAACATATAAACGTTAATAAAAAAGAAAGAAACAACTTTAATAGCCGCGGTCCGGTTTGGGTCTCCCATGGGTGTCGTACACATCCACTACGATTTCATCATCGCTGACCACCCGAAACTGCACCCACCCGCTAGTCGCAAGTTCCCAGTGATCCTAGAAGGCATCCCACCCACGGCCGAACCAGACTCTGTCCGAACCGAAACGGCCGCAAACATCGACATCCCACAGATGAAAGCCGACCTGGAGAATTGTTCTGTTTCCTACACGGCCAACAATTCGAGCAGCGAATTTAGGGTGTAGCAGCAGCTTCCTCCGGATTATAACAACTTCGAAGCTATAAGGGGGAGCGATACAGTGTAATCAAATAAACCGGACATTTGATTAACATAGAGATTTCGAGGAATATATAGAGGTGCCATACGGATAATTGATCTGTGATTGTGTTTCTGATAATGCATGTTTATGAATCGAGTTTTTTATAATAAGGTGATCGTCGAACCCAACAGTCCCCTACTCTAGAATCGCAATCGTCCCCTAATCTAGACATGCAAGTTGCAATTGTCCACTAATCATGATTAGGCGCACGTCTTTTGAGAACTCTGCAAAAACGCATCGTTTCAGGAGATTTTGAGTTCGTGCCAAGGAAAACACGAAAACTTGAAGAGCACGAACGTACATGAGTTCTTGATAAAAGGAGCACGAAGTAATGACTTCGTGCTAATGTAAACACAAATTAATTAGAGCACGAACCCGTAATAGATTCGTGCATTACGCTCTCGCATTATTTCGTGCTACTTAAAAAAACCATTTCGAATTCGTTTTCTTCGTGTTGGGTTTCGATGGAACATGAATAGATCGAGTGTTATCTCAGCTTGATGTTTTTCTACATGTTTAGACTGACGCATGTATCAATCGAGAATATACACAGAAAACGGGAAGAAGACGCAATGCACATTGTCCCTTTATTTTATTATTATTTTTATTCTGAAAAGTAGGGGCATATTTGTCTTTTCAAAAAGTAGTGCTGGTATTACTCGTACTATTATATCATGGGCTATATATCTCATACCCCTTATATGTTTGACACCCATCTGCATGTCTCCCAACATAATACTCTCAACTAGACTAATAATCAGACATTTTTTTAAGGAAGTTTGACTATTAATATGGAGGAGAGAGAGTACGTGCTTAAAATACAACAAACAGAGAAAATGCAAACTACAAACTAATGTCCCAAGCAATCATGGTCAGAGAAATTGTGAAGTACAAAAAAGGCGAGGGTATTTATGTGGGACGGAGTGAATATTTAATTATTAATGTCAAATTTTTGTTACATATGTTCAATCAAATTATTTTTTAGAGCGATTGAGCTCTTCTATTGCGAAGTTGTTTTATGTTCGTCATATAAGTCAATAAGTTTGCATTGCGCTCGGTAGAGTATTGAAAATGTTGATCTTCGTTTGTTGAATCACCCAAAAGAAAATTGATGAGATCATAATAACTTTGGTATATGTCTCGTTTATCCTTTACTATCATATTGCGCATGATAATACAAGCTATCATAATTTTCCTTAGTAGTGAATTTTGGTTCGATTTCAGGTTAACTGAACTGTAGATTCAATCAATCGAAATCGAAAGTGTGGAATTCTGAGAACCAAAAACTAATTCGTTCAATTCTCGGTTTTCAAAAACCGAAACAATATTTTATGTTCGGTTTTTTAAAACGAAAAATCGAATTTAAACAAAAAAAAGACAGCGTTTGTGGCCAGAGTGGCCTATGAGCAGAATAAATACATGAAAATGTGTATAAAAAAGTAAATTAAATTAAAAGTAATCTTGTATCAAACATTTTCACTAAACTTTGCTCTATTTTTCTTTTTAGCTCTTGAATCTTTTTCGTTCAGATCGAGACAATTAAATAATTAATCCTTTATGATTTGATTAAATCGACTATTCTCCATAGTAATTTCTTCTTCACACTAATCCAAGAAATTAGAAAAATCAGAATTTGATTTGTTCGGAGACATTTGATTGATTTGTTAAAAAATAAATTAAAAGTAATAATGAGAATTGAATCAATTGAGTGATAGAAAAATGTGGGTTTATATGTTATATATAGAGTGAAATGGTGGACATATTTAGTGGTAAAATTTGATCATCTCAAAATAGTGAAGAAGATAAAATGCTCAAATAATGTTTTAGATAGTACAACATATTTTAGTGAGGAAAATGATCATGTAAAAAAAACTATCGTAAAATTAGATAAAATAGTTGTTGAGACAGACGCCGCGATTAATGCTCCAGGTACCTGCAAAAAAATTCACTAGGAAGAAGATCAATAACAAAAAAACTCAAAGTATAAAGCAAAGGAAGAACAGACCTGTAAATATAAAGCAACGGAAGAACAGACCTGTAAATATATGTTATGTATAAATAAAATACGGATCTGAAATACTTCGGCTCATCGGTTGCATGTCGTAGTATTTAGTAACTAGAGAGTGACCGGACCGGTACCGAACAAAGGAAGACCACAGAGCCTCACTGGAGCAGCCCAGGAGCACACATAAGCTCACCTGTCGGGATCCTCTCCGCCTAGAGAGAGTTCAATCACGCGCCACCAAAAGCTTCACAGATAGTCTTCGTGGTCACAGAACCCTAGGGTTCAAACCGGAGAAGACAGGGGGAAGCGGCGGCGAAAGGTGAACGGAGAGGGGGTTGAAATCGCATACACTCGAAGGTGAAATCGCACAGAGAGATTAAGGTTAGGAGTGGGGACTGGGGAGCGAAGTGAGTCAACGCGCTAACAGGAGTTCTTTATATCATAGGATATGAAGGACTCAGATTTAATCTCAGCCGAAAACCTTAGGATCCCACAGATGACATGGTTAAGGGAATAAACAAGGAGAGTCAATATTTAATTATATCAGAAAGAATTAAATTCCAATGGCTGAATTAACAAATGGGCTGCACAAATAACATGGGCCAAATACTCAAATGAGTTGCACTCTAAAATTGGGCTGCCTCTGTGTAATGGATTAATAAGTAGTCCAATAATAATAAAGGGCCAACATAATTAAATCCAATAATAGTGGAGAAGATAAGATGTTCAAATAATGTAAATAATGAACCATTTTATGGAAATGTGGTCACTCATTTATGATAATCCTTATGATGATAGAGTGAAATTGTGAATATGTTTAGCGGGGAATATGATCATCTCAAAAGATATGCTCTTGTGAATATAATGGACAAATAGTTTAAAAGTGGACTTTTTCGTGAACACAAATAGAAGAGCTTATATTTTAACTAATTTAAATACATTACATGAATATATGAAATTAACACAAAAATTAAAAAACTTACATAAAATAACGTAAAACATATAAACTATTGCGAAAACAATGATCGTAGATGGAGTTGTGTCTTCTTCTAAAGAAATGTAAAATAAATTAGGGATAATTATAGTTTAATAGCTGACGTATATGCCTTTTTTTACTTTGGTACTTCACCTTTCAAAAGTCTCTGACTGGTATCTGACCTTTGAAAAAATTACAAATTACTACTTGCTTTGGCCGGAATCCGGCAATATGTAATTACATTAAGGACAATTTTGTCTTTTAATCAAATTATCATTTTAAATTAATAAATTAAAAAAAAAACAGTGAGCTTCATCTCCTTCGTCAATTTTCATCTTGAATCCAAAAAAACAATCACACAAAATCGTATACATACTACTCCATTTACACAATCAATCAAAAACCACAAACCATCCATCTAATTTATGCAAACTCGTGTCACCTCCCACCAGCTGCGCTAAAACTACCGTCAAACTCATCAATCCAAATCAACAACCCTTTACATGGCCCATGTCTGACCGTACGTACCTCAGCTCGTTTGTGCCTTTCGAGAGCCAAGGTCCAAGTCCGAAGCCCTCCTAGAATTTCCAAACTACCCAACCCATTCTCGAGCCCGTTTGACCCAAATCACAGCTGAACCGAGCTTGTTTGCTTTCGAAACTGCTAGTTGTCGTCGAAGGTCGAAGGATGGCTGAGCGGAGAGAACCATCTCCGACCAATGCCGAATTAGAGACGAGTCGCAGCCCAAATGCAAGTCGCCGATGCCACTCACTAATTGTTTGGAATTAGGGTTCGAGGAGAAGGCCCTTTGTGTCGTCGCCGGTAGCCCAAACGCAAGTCGCCGATGCCACTCACTAATTGTTTGGAATTAGGGTTCGAGGAGAAGGCCCTTTGTGCCGTCGCTGGTGCGACTCAATAACATTTTACGTTCTCCGGAAAAATTGTTGACGCTGCCGCCCACCCTGAACTCCTGAAGTCGATTTCTCTCTCTGTCTCTCTGTACGCTCAATCGAAGAAGAGGAATAAGGAAGAAGAGAATGGTTTGGATTTAGGATCCGATCCCCTTTTTTTCTTTTAATTTACTTTAATTAACTTAAAATAAAAAAAATATTAGAAAGACTAAATTGCCCTTCAAAAAATTACATCTCCATCGAATTCCGGCCAAACAGGTAGTAATTTGCAATTTTTTGAAAGGTCAAATATTAATCGTCAACTTTTAAAAGGTGAGGTAGCAAAGTAAAAAAAGGCCTATAGATAAAGTATTGAATTATAATTATCCCAATAAATTATTGTGAGTAATATTTAGAAAAGTAAATAAATTTACTTTTTACAATGAAAAATTTAAAATAATTATTTTATAAGTGTATATTTGTTGATTAGACAAAACATAAATAAAAAGTATGAATACACTTAAAATTGGAATTCAAAAACATTTAAGAAAATCAAGTAAATATGGTAAGCTCAGCAAAGCTTCATATAAGAAAAGTTTCGTAAGATAAGTGTGTTGGAGTGAATGAATTGAATAATTGAAATATTTATAATAATTATATTATTTATATCATGTTGGACTTACCTTATAATATTGGATAATTATTACTACTATAAGTTATATTGGACTTACCTTCTATTCATTTCTTACTTTCTTTGGATAATTATTATTTCGTACTTTGTATAGAAAAATTTTCATATGTAAATAAATGTGTATTAAAAAAATAAAATTATAAAAAAAAAACTTTTTATTTATTGATTTGCAAACTTAAAAAAAAAAAAATAGTGGGCAAATAAGTTATATTGGACTTACCTTGTTATCCAATATCATAAGGTAAGTCCTTCTTATTGACATTTTTTAAGAATTTAAGTGAATGGAATTAAATCGAAATAAATTTAAATGAAGTTTAAAAGAAAAGATTTACAACTGTGAAATTAGGGTCCTTAAGTATTATTATTAGGACAGTATATATTATAGTTTAGGTTTAATTATCACTGTATGAAATTTGTCCGTATCCAATCCATGTGAAAATCGTGGTCCGCCGGCTCCTTACTCATATAAGCAATTCATTTCATGAAGGAGCTGATCGTACTGTCGGTTTGTTTTCAGAATTCGTTCGTTGAAGATAGGCTTTTGGGGAATTCATGCAGCAGCCACTCCTGATGTCAGGTACCTTAAACCCCTCAACTTCATTCGCACTGATTCTGTAAATTGATTTTAGGGTTCTTAGGTAAGGTGTGCTGTTTCTTGATGCTGCAAATAATTATTCATAATCGAATTCAATATCTCCCTAATAAATACTCACAGGATTCAAGTGTTAATTTACATCCTCTGTTAGTGAAGTAGAGTACTCAGTAGATGCCCTTATTCTCTGCCTCTGCACATTTATTTTAATTCTCTGTTTGTTGGTGTTGTAAGGTGGGCTGTTACTAAATTCTGCAAATAATATTCAAAATCGAATACAATTTCTCCACAATAAATACTCACAGGATTTAATGAAGAAGAGTATTCTCTGCCTCTGCATATATATTTTAATGTTAATTCTCTGTTTGTTTGTGTGTTGTGAATCCGAAGAAATGGAGGACCCTCGTCGTCCCAAATCGATTCGAGAAAAGATCTCGGCTTTCCGAGCCACAGCCCAAAACACTCTCCACAGCAAGCCGCTATCGCATTGGGTTCTCCTAACCCTAAGCAGCCTCGCAATGCTCATAGCCTTCCCCGCTTCCTCTCTGTTATCTCGAGTCTACTTCGCAAACGGGGGCTCGAGCAAGTGGATCATCTCCTGGGTTGCAGTGGCCGGTTGGCCCATCCCCGCCTTAGTCCTGATCCCCACCTACTTCATCCTCGGAAAATCCCCCACTCCTACAGACCTAAAGCTCGGAGCTTCCTACATCATCCTCGGCTTCCTTTCCGCAGCCGACAACCTCATGTACGCGTACGGATACGCCTACTTGCCTGCATCCACCGCCTCCTTACTGGGGTCCACCTCGTTAATATTCTCCTCGATATTCGGATTCCTCCTCGTGAACAACAAGATCAACGCCTCGACTGTGAACGCCATCGCTGTCATTACAGCCGCCATGGCAATCATTGCTTTGGATTCCGATTCCGATAGATATGGTAACGTGAGTAGCTTCCAGTATGCGATGGGGTTCGCTTGGAACGTGATGGGGTCCGCTCTTCACGGATTGATATTCGCTCTCTCGGAGCTGGTCTTCGTGAAGCTGCTCGGGAGGAGGTCGTTCCATGTGGTGCTCGAGCAGCAGGTGATGGTGTCTTTGTTCGGGTTTGCCTTCACTACGATTGGGCTCTTGGTCAACGGGGATTTTCAGTGGATGGGGTCTGAGGCGAAGAGTTTTAAGGGGGGAGAGAGTTGGTATCGGTCGGTTTTGGTGTGGAGTGTGGTTAGTTTTCAGTTGGGGATTTTGGGAGGGACGGCTGTTTTGTTTCTGGCTTCGACGGTGTTAGCTGGGGTGCTGAATTCGATTAGGGTCCCGCTTACGAGTGTTGCGGCGGTTGTGCTTCTCAAGGATCCGATGAGCGGGTTCAAGATACTGTCGTTGGTTATTACGTTCTGGGGATTCGGTTCGTATATATATGGGAATTATCCTCAGAGTAAAGATTCTTGATGTTTATCGACAATAGTTAAGCCTGCAGAGTTCTCAATTGTATTATTCACATTATCATCTGTTCTGTTTACATATAAAGTCAATATGAAATACTCTTGTACATTTGAAGAATTTCTATTAAGTCGATATGAAATACTCTATTTTTGAAAAGTTTGCATCTATAAAGTGGATATGAAGTACTCTTGTACATTCAACAGAGTGCACATTGGATCAATTTGTCTTAATTACAGAGATACTACATTTGAAGAATTACTAGTATTATCTTGAGAAGTTTGTTCATGTACAGCCTCTATTTTTGAAAAGTTTGCATCTATATATCGAGACTAGCTTCTTCTGCACATGTGTGTTACCCTCTCCAGGTCTAGAGCAAAAGCAAAGCAAATAATATGAAGGAAGTGAGAACGAAACATGCTTGAAGTGGGCGTGGTGTTTCTAGGCTGAATGCAGCTGATGTGGAGAAGGGTCTCGCTACGCGCACACTCCTCTTGACTTGGACGACTATTGATGGCTTGCTCGTGTCTACAAAGGTTAGTCGTTCTCCATTGATCTGATTGTTGGAGATTAGGCTATTGTGATCAGCCCTGCAGGTTGGGAAAGGAAGATGGGACAGGAACAAGATTGCTGCTATGAGCCAAGGAGATACTAAACACCACTTGATGTTTCTCATATTTGGTTGGTAATGAAGAAATGGATTGATGATTGATGTCTTTGATTGCCTTCATATTCATACATATATATATGGAGTTGTTGGACTCCGTTTACATTGAACTTGAAGTCCCCCAATTTGACTGATAAAGTCAAAACTCGGAATGCTGACCAGCCCGCCACGCGTATTCCATAATATGGCCGCGGTTGACTTGGCAATGCCACGTCCTCCTCGTTACAATGTACAGTATTTCTTTCTACCAGTAACACGCAATCCTATTTTTTTTAATTTATTAACCATTCTTCCTTCATCTTTAACTTATCTCTAGTTGATTTTTTCAAACCCACCAATATTTGTCTCAGCTGTGGTCGATTGACAAATGCAACCATCTAAATCAATACTATTATAGTTGTCAGTTGATGTGCTTTTTAATTTATCCGATTATTATTTTGCATTTTAATTGCTTTTTCAAAAAAGAACTTGACCATAAATTCTAACAATTGTTTCATAGCTTAATTTGTTGTAAATTTCGGAGGTTGAGGAATTGCAGTAGCAATGGCTGATGGCGCTGATGGCATTGCATCCATCAAATTTCTTGCACCTTTTGAGATCAAAGATGATAACCTGATTACAACTTAGGTTAATGAGTTTAACATGATAATTATAAATAAATTAGAATTAGTGAAGATCTTATTTGATCTCACTAATTTTATTGTGGTCCCTACCAAATTGTTAGGAATCCATGAAGAGGGTTAGCAACTCTGTTGTGAATGAGAAACTAATTTGGCTCGATTCACTAATAGTAGGGCTGGGCGCGGGCCGGTCCCAAAATTTTTAAGGCCCGGCTCAAAACCCGTTTTTATCGGTCCGGGCCGGTTTGGGCTTTTTGAAATTAAAGCTCAGCTTGAGACCGAGCCCGAACCGTCGGGTTTTCGGGCTTTTCAGGCCCAATTTTTTTAAATTAAAAAAATTATTTTTAATTATTAAAAATAATAATTATTTTTTTTTATAAAAAAATAAAATTTTAAATTTTAAATAATACTATTGTATACTTATATTTATAATTTAAGTTTTTAAAATTAAATTATTAATTAAAATATTAAAAAATATATATAAATATATAATATTTATTAAAAAAATTATATAAAAATAAAAAATCGGGCCGGTCCCGGGCTTTCGGTCCCAAAATTTTTTGGGCCCTGACCCGGCCCGTCTTTTTATTTTCGGTCCAGGCCCTGGCTGGCCGATCCTAAAAAAAATTGGGCTCGGCCCGCGAAGGGTTTTTTTCGGGTTTTCGGTCTGGGGTTTCCGGTTTTCGATCTCAAACGCCCACCCCTAACTAAGAGCATTTTCAATTGTGTAACCAAAGATAACTACTACAATTTAGTGACATTTCTTTTGACACATCACAAATAATTTGTACTTGTCAATTTGTACCTTAAAATATCAATGTTTTGAGTTACAATTATTTATTTTTTATGCATGTGGGACACATAGTATAAAACACAAAATTAATTTATTCCTAGTATCCAATGTTAGAGACTCAATTTTTCTCTCCTAATTTGTACCTCTTTCCTCAATAGTATACCTAGTTACAAAATTTGGCCACATAAAACTTGTACCTACTATTTGGAATGCTCTAATGTGATCGGTTCTCAAAAATCTAGATCGGATGTCCACACAAACATACTTTTAATCATGATGTTCGTTTGAATAACGAGTCTAGATCCTTGAGAACTAATTTTGATGGAAAATGATTTGATCCCAATTATTTTTTTAAAGCAACTAAGACTTCAATGCAACTAATGAAATCGTGAATCAAATTCGTAAAAGAATATAGTGCAACCAACTAGGTCACTAACATAACATAGATGTTATCCATCTAATGAACTGTGTTCACCAAGAAACTCTTTACTTTTGTAATGCTTCTTGGACCAAACCATGATAAACAACTTCTTTTGGATACTTAAAAATTGAGTACTTACTGTTTTCTTTAGAGCATCTCCAATCGATACCAAAAATCTATTTTGGAGTAGAGGAGATGCTCCAACCGATACCAAAATATAAACTTATTAGAGGTATTATGGTGGGATCCACATAAAAAATACTTAGATTTACGTTTACCTTAAACTCAAACTAAAAACTATTTATTATTTATAAAATCATCCTTTTATTTTACAAACTAATAAAAAAAACTTATTAACTTTTTATTTTAATTTTTTATTTAATATATTTTGTAATGTAATTTTTTTAATAATCATATATTAATAATTAAAATAAAATTTTATTTTAAAAATAAAAATAAATATTTATAATTAAATATTAAATATTTCATGTTTGCGCAATTTTGTCATATTTAATTAATATTTTATTATATTTTTTATATTTGAAATTTTAAATTGAAAATAATATTTATTAATTTTTTTAAATTTAATTTCAAAAGTTACGGAGTTAAATTATAAATTTGTAAAGATATTGGTTATTTATAAAAATAGTATAAAAAATTGTATAAGAAGAATAATTGGAGAATATTCTTTTAAATTTAAGTATTGAATCTCGGTTGGAGCTAATTTAGAGCACGTTTGGCTAAGCTTATAAGCTCCTAAACAGCTTATAAGCTGTTTAGGAGCTTATAAGCTCCTAAAATTTGTTTGGTAAACATTTAAAAAAAGATCTTAAATTTTTTAAAAATAAGTTGTTTAACAGCTTATAAGCTGTTTAAAAAAAATAAGGGGGGAGGTACTTTTTTTTAAACAGCTTATAAGCTCTTTTAACTTAAACAATAAAAGACCAAAATAACCTTAAAATTATTACCTTTTATATATATACAAAAATTCCAAATTTATTATTTAGTTAATATAATTATTTTTAAATATTTTTTTTCATATATAACAATTTATTTTTGATAATTTTATTTATATAAGATCTTAAATTGCCAAACAAATTAACATACTATTTTATCCAAACGGTTTAACAACTTATTTATTAAATAAGACGTAATAGCTTATCAGCTCTTAAAACAACTTATAAGACGTAACATCTTATAAGCTATTTTAAATAAGCTCGCCCAAACGGGCTCTTACTGTAAACTTAAAACTAAACTTATTTTTGAGTTTAAGTTTTTATGTTCGGTTGGAGATGACCTTAGTAAGATGACATTTAAGTATTCTTTGTTTTTACATGTTTTATTTTGTGGATATTCTTATTTTTTGTGGGTAATATATTTTGGATAATTTGATTTGTTTGATAGATAATTTGATTTTCTTTTCAACTGAAATGAGTAATTTGTAAGCTATGTTCTGTTGAACCGTATAAAATTGAATTGATATAAAATGAACTAAATAGACTTGAATTGAACTTAACTTAATCGAGATTAAATTTTTTATAGAATTAATAATAATTTATGTATATTATTAAATATTTTAAATTAATGAATATTATTAAATATTTTTTAAAAGTTATGAATAATATTCTAATATTAATTATATTGAATGCTTGAAATCATTTATTTTAATTATTTTTTATTTTATTTTATGTAATTTTATTTTGAAATGAACTAAATGGAGTTGAAGTGAATTAAAGTAAAAAAAAAATGAACTTGTATTAAGAACTAAGGTGTATTAACTATTAAACAGACATGCAAATAGGACCACATTTACAAAGTAAGAATAAAATAGGATAGGACCATATGTTTGTCTTATTTCACAAGTTACAAAGATGCTTCACAAGAGTAAATCTCTGGTGTCATTGGTCGGTGTCATGCATGCGGACAGGTCCACCGCAGTCCAATACTACTTACCTCTCCTAAATCACTAAGCTTCTTGTCTCATGTTACTTCCCTCTCTTAAAATTATTAAGATTTATGTTTTGAAAAGGAAAATATATTGATATTAAAAAAAAAAATTTACTCTTTAAAATACAATTTTATCTACTACTAGTATTCTTTATTTACTTTTTTTAACTTTCAAATACAATTTTATCTACTATTTTTAACTTCAAAAATATTTCTACTTTTTA
Organism: Euphrasia confusa; assembly: GCA_954870475.1. Lineage (NCBI taxonomy): Eukaryota > Viridiplantae > Streptophyta > Magnoliopsida > Lamiales > Orobanchaceae > Euphrasia > Euphrasia confusa. The sequence continues at coordinate 16,928,578 of OX940956.1, forward strand.
AAAAGTTGAAATAAAATCCTTTTTTAAATTTCATGCCAAATGCCAAATAAAGTGAATAAAATTTTTGAACAAAAGGAGCAACTCAGATTGGATGTTTGTCCATGAAAATCCATAGCTACTCTCACACAAAAGAATATTAGTATCACTTGGAGTACATACATAGTTGTACAAAAGTAGTAGAGTACTAAAAAGCAACAAGAGAGAGCACCGTGAAAAGACCAAAACCAGAGGACAGAGGTTACTAAAACTAGATATTTAACCCAAAACACAATTAAAATTGATGGTACAGTCCCAAACAAAACTCTTCTAATGCACCATATATTTATAGCTCAGCACACTAAACGAACCAAACAAAAAATAATACAGAAAAAATTTAGAAAACGAACGAGTCGAATCATGTTCAAAGGTCATCCTCATCCCTATGCCGTAATCCGTTCAAGATCCTTGAGTAGCCCAACTACCTGTTGCATGCTCGGCCGCTTGAAAGGAAGTTCCGCCGTACAAAGATACCCAATCTTCAACGCCTCAACAAGCTGTCCATCCGGTCCCGTCCCCCGAATCTTAGGATCAACAGCCATCAACCCCTCGTTTCTCCTCACTAACCCCCTCACCCAACTCACCAAATCCCCTTCCTTCTCTTCCGGATAAATATCCCCAACAGGCTTCTTCCCCGTAACCAGCTCAAAAAGAATAACCCCAAACCCATACACGTCCGATTTCGGCGTGAAGCAATTTTCTGGCGGCACATATCCTCTGGAAACGTCGTCCTCGACTCCATTCCCGAAAATCTTAGCCAGCCCGAAGTCCGACAGCCTCGGGTCCAGGTTCAGGTCCAGATACACACTGCTAGCTCTCACGTCTCTGTGGACAATAGGAGGCGAGCAGCCGTGGTGGAGAAACGCGAGGGCCCGGGCGGACCCCAGCGCCACATTCTGCCTGAATCTCCAAGTCGTGAACGATCCTTCGGACCCAAAGTTTTGTTCTTCCCACGTCTCGTTGCTCCAATCCTCTGTTGTCTGGATTCCGAGTGGCAAGTCGTGTAGAAGGTTCTGGAGGTTTCCGTTCTCCATGTACTCGTAGATCGCGATCCTTTGGTCTCCGGCGAGGCAGTATCCGGTCAGAGGGACTAAGTTCGGGTGCTTGATCCGACCGAGGTACTCGAGTTCCCTCGCGGCCTCGTGGTCGGTGATGGTTGACCCGCCGGTCAAGACTTTGACCGCCACGTGGATTCCTCCAGGCAAAAGCCCGCCGTAGACCGGCCCGAATCTCCCTTCAGCGAGGAGAGTGCCCCTGTCGAAGTGCGAGGTGGCGGATAAGAGGTCAGCGAACGTGAAGTTGAGCAGAGGCTTCTCGAAAATTATGACAGGGACGGATGTTGCTTGCTTGACATCGGCTACCCAGGTGGTGGAGTCCGTCTGGAAGGAGAAGGGTCCGGAGGCGGTTTGTTCTTCCCTGTAGGGGACTTGTTTGACGGCCCACATTCTTCTTGTTTTCCTTCGGCATCTGAAGGCTAGGAATAGCAAGCCCACGAGAAGACAAATCATGGAGAGAGTTAGAGCCAGAGCAATCTTGAGTCCCTTGTGGTTGGGGGATTTTGTTCTGAAGAAATCTGGGTTTGCAGCGATAGGGCAGCTGTTGACGGAGCCGATGAACGATTCTCGGAGGGTTTGTTGGGGGAATGTGGTCCCACAGAAGCTTAGGTTGTTGTAGGAGAAGTTGAACCTATTCATTCGGTGGAGCTGCTCTAGGAGCATTAGTGGGATGTCTCCAGATAGATTGTTGTCAGAGAGGTCGAGAGTCGTGAGGTTCTTGGCGAAAACAGGAGGAATGTGGTTGCTGAGTTGGTTTTCGGAAAGGTCGAGTATTTTCAAACTAGTTAACAGCGAGATACTGGTAGGAATTCGACCGACTAAATTGGTCTTGGATAGATTTAGATACTCTAAATGGGTGAGCACATTAATTTGCAGGAATTGTTGTTCGGTGAACCTGTTGAAAGCTAGATTAAGGTGTTTGAGATTCTTAGCACGACCCGAGTCGGTAAAGAGCTCTCCGCTTAATTGATTATCGGACAAATCCAAATAGATCAAATTGGACCAATCGAAGGTGGGACTGATGTTTACCTGAGCAATGTGGCCTTGGAATTGGTTTCGGCTCAAATCGATCACTTCCAATGGCCCTGAAAATACACCCACAACAGAACCCTTGAATTTGTTCCCTGAAACATTAAGATTCCTCATCGAGCTCATCCCTGAGAAATCCGAGTCTCGGCCCGAAATCTTATTCTGAGCTAAGCTCAAGAATTGCAGATGTGGCAATGCAGCAATGAAGCCACTAGGAAGAGCACCAACGAGATTGTTTTCGGATAAATCAACAGAAACCAAAGACTTGCAACCAGAGATACCCAATGGGATGGTAGATTGGAACCTGTTTCGACTCAGATTCAAGACTCGCAAACTGGCGAGCGAGCTGATTGAGTCAGGTATGCTTCCGGATAAATTGTTGAATGAAAGGTCAAGAATCTGAAGTCGCCCGAAATTGACAATGTTACTAGAGAGGCTTCCGGTGATTAGGTTGTGGGAGAGGTTGAGAGTGCGGAGAGTGCCGAGACTCCACAAATCAGAAGGCAAAGCAGTGAGTCTGTTATTGCTCAGATCTAGTTTCTCAAGCTTGATCAGTTTGCCAATGGTGGAATCAGGGATTGAACCGGATAAACCCAACCCAGAGATTTTCAACTCAACCGCGTACTCGTTCTTGGCATCACAAACAACACCCTTCCAAGAACAGAACGGGCCCCGAAACCCATTTCCCTGAGGGGATTTGAGGCCCGTTTTTTGCAGGAATTCGAGAACAAATGACTCGTCCGAATTGGGCCGTTGCCCGAACAAGGGTTTACTGGAAATCAGCGTTAGAATCAAGAAAGAACCGAAAACCCCAAAACCCATTTCGAGGAGGGGGAGGAAAGAGTGGAAAATCGAAACCCTTAAAAAGAGTGTTTTCTGAGAGGTTTCAAGACCGAGACTTTGGCACCATTATTGTTGGGTCTGGCGGCACATGCAAGCACTAATGAATCCACAACCACCGATGCCACCACCATCACCAAACAGTGAACTTGAAGAAACCCCAAGAAAGTAAAAATGATGGAATTCTCAGAGTCTGGAGAAAAAGAGAAAAAAAAAGTGAATGTATTGAGGTTGAGCCAAGAAAGAACAATTGTTTTTCCCCTGTCACAGAGTGTTAAAAAAATGAAAGAAGGAAAAAAAGGTTCACTTTTTCTGGAAAATATTTTCTTTTTTAATGCCAAGAAAATGCAGTAGGTGGGTCAGACTCATTGAGGCATGAAAGGGATGATGGGTTGGAGCCCTTGGGAGGTTTATTAAAGGCTTTTTCCTTTTTTTTATTCTTCTCTTTGTGTGTCTGAGTGGAGGTGGGGGAGGTCATAATAATAAATGACAAAGATATGAAGATAGAAACATCGAGTTGTATTCTTAATTTCTGGGTAGGTGAATAAAGTTAGTGATCGGCATCATCGTGTTAGATGGGTAATCAATAGTGCTGCATTTATGGAATTGAGGGAGCGTCCAGTGAAAAACGCACCGGACAATAAGCAGTGTACTTTCTCACCGTTAGATTAAGTATAAAAATATCTAATGGTGAAAGATATATAATGATTTCTGCCCCATTGCCCATATTTTTAACCCATATTTTTAATCTATAAATTTTTATTAATTTTATAATTTTTGTACGCAATCATTTTTATTAATAAAAAAATAAGTTAATTTACACATTTTTAATTTTTAATCTACAAATTTTTATTAATTTTAAAATTTTATTTTTACGCAATCATGTCTATTAATAAAAAATAATTTAATTTACACATTTTTTATTTTTAATCTACACATTTTCATTAATTATACAATTTATTTTTACACAATCATTTTTATTAATAAAAAAAATAATTTTATTTAAACATTTTTATTAATTGTACAATTTAATTTATTTTATACAAATTATTTTAACGCGATTATTTTTATTAAAAATAATATTTGAATGATATTACATTATTTTTTTTATTTTTTATTTGAATGATAATATTTTTTATTTTTTTATTTGAATGATAATATTTCATATAAAATATATATATAAAATAAAAAATATAAAAAAAATATTAGTAATATAATTTTTTTGTAAATTATTTAGTAGTTGTATAACATTTTAAAATTATATGATTTTTATTATATTTTAGAATATGATATTTTTAAAATTTTAGAATATAATTTATAATTATTTAATTAATCATGTTTTAAAAGTTTTAATTATAAATAAATATATCAAATAATATGTTGAAAAATATATAATTGGTGTGATTTTTTTTATATAAAATATATTTTGAAAAAAAATATTATTGAATGTTTTTATATAAAATATAAATAAATATAAAACAATAATTTTACAAGAGAAATAAAATCACTTAGATATTAAAAATGTGTAAATTGACTTATTTTTTTATTAACAAAAATGATTGCGTAAAAAAGAATTAAAAATGTGTAAATTAAATTATTTTTTATTAATAAAAATGATTGCTAAATTATTTTTTATTAATAAAAATGATTGCGGTAAAAAATAATTTGTACAATTAATAAAAATGTTAATAAAGATGTATAGATTAAAAACATGGGCAGTGCGGGCAGAAATTAATATATATCTTCCACCGTTAGATATTTGTATGTGTAATCTAACGGTGAGAAAGTGCACTGCTTATTGTCCGGTGCATTTTTGCACTGGACGCCCCCTAAATCCGCATTTATGTTGTGACTCTCATCATAATTGTATTTTCTCTATAAAAAAATGTTGATTTTGTGTCCTTAATAAAAATGAATCATTTAATTTGGGTAGTTTCGGTTCTTTATTTTTGTTTAAGATTTTATACACGGAGTAGTATATAACCCGTGAATAACTGAATATGAATCAAATACATTACAAGATATGCACCCACTCATAACTCATTTATGATTTTCTTTGTTTCCTAAAACATTGTTATCTATATAACCCAGGTTTATTCTCGGCTATCCCATGGGTACTACCTTCATCCATAGGGATTATGCCATGTGTAAAACATTAACACATGATTTAAACAAACACCATTCATCATGATTTAAACAAACACTACACATGATGAATGGTGTTTGTTTAAATCATGTGTTAATGTTTTACACGTGGCATAATCCTCATGGATGAGAGTAGTGCCCATGGAGATGGTAGCCAAGAATAAACTATAACCCAATCACAATTAGTTATAAATTTATAATCAATCAGGTCCATTCTATAGATCCGTGATTAATACTCTCTCTGTCCCAGACCTATAGTCACATGTGGTCAACGCTGATTTTTTTTACCGTCTAATACGTATGATAATCGATATACAAAAATTATGAAAAAATAACTAAAATAAAATTTAATAGTTAAATTTTATTTTAGTTATTTTTTCATAATTTTTGTATATCGATTATCATACGTATTGGACGGTAAAAAAAGTCAGCGTTGACCACATGTGACTATAGCTTTGGGACAGAGAGTACTTATTTCTCAATTAGCATATTTGTTGAAAGTGAAACTTGCAGTTGAAGAATAAATTGAAGTGTTGCGCGTTTTACGTTTATTTTGCTATAAGGACTTTTTAGTCATTTTCTGTTATTAGTATAAATATTGGACTGATGTGTATTATTGGTTAATTCAATTAATCTGAGATACAAAATTTTCTCCCGCTCACAAACACTGTTCATTCTCTCTTCCCTCTTTCTGTTGATAGTGAGAAAATCGTGCTCTCTAATTACCAACTAAAATAGAGATTATGGGGATTGAGTAGTGAACAAGGCTATAATGCTCTCTAAGAATTTTTGGGGAAATGTGTAGATACCCTTAATGAAATATTACACCTACTATTTATAGATAATACAAATTAGGGTTACTAAAGTTGGATAATGGGCCAAGCCCATCATTAAACCCATCATTAAGCCCATCCCCCACCTTCCGGCCCAGAGGTAGGCAGCTCGCATGCTTTGGAAGCCTAGCATGCTGTAGATGGCCGTTTACTCCTTTCCTTGCTCTAATCGAGTTCGTCTGTAGATCTTTACCGAACACATTTCCTGTTCGCCTCATTCTATGTAATGGGGTCGGTAAACGAGGACAACACCCCGTTTGTTCGTCCTTGCGTATATGGACGAGCACAAATCATCCTCTTTCATAAGGTAGGTTTCTTATGCTCGGGCTTCAGTCGAAATTTCTCCGCATAACAAATGCCCCCCGGGACCGTTCTGTTCGGGAGAAGAGATCGGTCTCGGTATGCGGATCGTCGTCAGCTTGCCCGAGCACAAACCCTGATTCGACGGTTATGGCGGGTCATTTAATGCGGTACGGCGGTTACTGCCACTTGTCACCCTCTAGATGGCGTTTTCCTGACGTGACGTCTCGATTTCCGCTAACTGTCCTTTCAAATTCAAATTTTGAATCCTTCCGCCCTTTCCCTCTTATAAATAGTCCTTGATACTCTTCACTTTACACTTTTCTCCCCCGAATTACCAATTTTCGAACATTCAAACTTACCTGCTCGGCTACCGCCAAGAGTGCTCGGCCTCATCTTATCACGTAGGTTTCTCTTGTTATTTATCTTTTTCTCGCTTATTTGGGGAATTCTTAGTGGTAGGGCTTGCTTATTTCTTATAAAAACGTCAATTACCTACGCGAAACGAGAGCGAATATGAGCGACCACGATAGTTCAGCCACCCTTTCTGACGTTCCCGCATCTTACGATTCATCTGATTCCGGGACCTCCGCCTCCTCCTCATCGGGAGATGACGTGGTGCCCGTTGTTGGGTTTTCGGACGCGGAGAAACTGGAGCTATTCGCTGGCGGTGTTAGTGATTGCTACCATCGCTTCATCGACATGATGGGCGAGATACGGGGTCCGCTTCCCCCTTTCATCTTCACTCACTATTTGCATGATAATCCTTATGTTTTTGTGGAACGCACGAGTTTTGGTCCTCGCCCTGGTCCCGACCAAGCGGGCATGTTCGCCAATGATCGCAGCTCGATCATTGACGAGGATAAACTCCAAGGTATGAGGTCGGTATGGGGGATTCCCTCGGATGTTCATATTTACTGCCCCACCCCGGAGGAGCGAGCGAACTATCCTCCGCCGGGCATGGTCGCCGTTACGAGTATGATGATGGAAGCGGGGCTTCGATTTCCCATTCATGATTCTATCGCCGCTGCTCTGCAGGCGTGGGGGGTTGCTCCCATGCAGCTTCATGCGAATTCTTGGGTCTTGCTTATCAGTTTAAATATCTTGTTCGGCCACTATGGCCTTTACCGCCATCTATCTGCCTCCGAAACATCCTATCTTCTGAATATTAATCATCTCAGAGGTGGGGATCACTATCTTCGAGCTCCGACTAGACTACTCGAAGATCTGAAAAGCAAAAGAACGGCCTGATGGGCTGATTGGTTCTACGTGGACGGCGCCTGGGGTTCCGAGGCATTTCAGATCTCGACCCCTTTTGCCCGAAAATGCAGCCGTTAGTCATTCCCCTCTCACTCTTTTTCATTTATCTTTTGGAATCCTTACTTTATTTTGTTCTGATTTCTTCCTGTTCGGACGTTTCCCGTTCGACAGATCCTTCTGCTCCTCCTATTTCCGAGCTCAGCTGGGATTTTGCTGTGGTTTGCGAACGAGTTCGTTCCCTTCCTGACATCCTATTGCTTATTAGCACCGTGTTTACTAAAGCTCGTGTTAGATCTTCTCGCTTTATTACTATTCCTCGGTGGAGGTATCGGTTTACCGATCCGATCGATATACCGTGTGTGCGGAAGCGTGTAAAGCAATAGATCTACTATGCCATGATCTTAGTGCACACAAATATGTATAGACACACATATATTTATATATATATATACATCCAATATATATATATATACAGAGATATCAACGAGATCTTACTTTTGGTGATATTGATTCGTTGATGTCGTTGAGGTGGTGTTGAGTCGATTGAACCACCTCAAATGGATCAGCCTCGAAATGTTCACCTTTGGAATGACCTCGTCACGCCTTTGGATCGCCCGGATGTTGAAGCCGCACAAATGGCCCGGCCTCTACGTGTTGCACACGAACCCGGAAAATGAACTTGCTTGCTTGATTGATTGAAGTGGTTCTCCAAGAACTTTTTTCTCTCTTTGTTGTGTGATTTTCGTAGCTGAATATTGTGGTGAGAAAATCAGCATTTTCTCCCCTATTAAACCATGAAATAACACCAAGTAACCCCCCCATAATGGTGATATTGATGTAGAATCATTATCACACATTAAGGTGTGTTAATGGTGAAGTTGAATGGTCATGTCCACATCCTCATGCCACATTGCATTGGATGTGGTCCCATTCGCTTGCGTGGCATGCCATGTCACACCATGTGACATGTATTCCATGCAAGCCATGCATCCCATGCATGTACGTAAATCACATCGAATATAAACCTAGTTTATATATATGTCGATTCCAAATCGACTCATTTTAGCAAACACTTATAGCTCGTATTTCCGGCTCGTGTGTGACCCTGTAGGTATAATTATCGATCAATATTATATTGCTCCCAGCAATTAATATTATCTAATAATTATTTAAACATCCATAGACGACCTTATGACTTTATCGATTGCACACGTAGGATCGAAGGACATATCCCAACAATCTCCCACTTGGCCTTCAGAGCCAGTGTGCTGCCAATTTCCTGTTGTACTTTATGTCTAAATTTGAACTTGAGGTAAGACTCGAGTCATCCTCAATCGGTTCAAACCTTTCTTGGACTTTGAGACAGACTGTAAAACCAGATTTATCACTATGATACGAATCTGGACGTGGCCACGTATTTTCCACAGTCTCGACTCTCCAAGTGGCCGGTAAGACATGTATCCCATTATAAAATGGAGGACAATTCCATCTTGTCAATCCAAGCTCTCCCACTTGCTTCCTGATATACCAAATAACAAGTTTTATAACCTCCTTTTACGAAAGGCGTTTACTTGTATCAAAGTACACTATTTCACAATGGAATTACTCTGGACTACTCAGGTCAGAGGAAATTGCTCGACAGTCAATGAAATAGTATTATGACTCGAAATCTTAAATACTATTCCAGTCGGGTCTGTTCGATCATTAGCTCCCAGCTAATATCTATGTAATTGTACTTGATGTCCCACATCACTAGCCCATGAAGCGGCACTATAGTACACATTACAATCTAGTTCTTTGTATCGTCAGTTTGTCCGTACTCGGTGATACGAACTAGGAACAATTTATGACTTAATTATATTAGTTCAACAATTGGGGCTTCATTATGTGGTAAATCGACCTCATAACCCAATTAATATAATTTAATCATTTGGACAATTCATACAATTTAAACCACAATTATATGAAGAAATTATTGAATACCATAAAAGATACGTGAATGTTTACATAAACTCCAAAAGTAGACAATACAATAATAGGAATCACAATCCATCTCTAAGATATCGTATCCCTATTGCAGTCGTATGAGCATCATGCTTTGACTGCTGGAGTGGTTTAGTTAACAGGTCTGCAACATTATCATCAGTTGCAACTTTATTTATCTCGATGTCTCCACGGCTAACTATCTCCCTGAGAATGTGGAACTTCCTGAGCACATGTTTGGATTTGTGGTGCTCCCTAGGCTCCTTGGCTTGCGCGATAGCTCCACTATTATCACAATAGAGAGATATCGGATGGGCCGAACTAGGTACTACACCAAGCTCATCTAAGAACTTTCTTATCCAAACGGCCTCCTTTGCTGCTTCAGATGCAGCAATGTACTCAGCCTCTGTAGTAGAATCAGCTACGGTGGGTTGCTTGGAACTCTTCCAGCTCACCGCACCTCCATTCAGACAAAAGACAAAACCGGACTGAGACCGGAGATCATCTCTGTCTGTTTGGAAGCTTGCATCCGTATAGCCTGTCATAATCAACTCTTCTTGTCCTCCAAAGACAAGAAAATAATCTTTAGTCCTTCTAAGGTACTTAAGAATATTCTTGGCCGCAGTCCAATGCGCCTCACCTGGGTTTCCTTGAAACCGACTCGTCATGCTCAAAGCATACGATACATCCGGTCGTGTACATATCATGGCGTACATAATAGACCCTATTGCCGAAGCATAAGGAATATTTTCCATCCTCATTTGCTCATCAGGTCCCGAAGGGCACTGCCTCTTGCTCAGAGATGTGCCATGAGTCATTGGAATGAGACCCTTCTTGGCATCTTTCATTCTGAACCTGTCAAGCACCTTATCAATATAGGTTGCTTGACTAAGTCCAAGCATCCTTTGTGATCTGTTCCTACAGATCTTGATGCCCAATATGTACTGTGCTTCTCCAAGATCCTTCATTGAAAACCATCTTCCCAGCCATTCTTTAACAGAATTAAGCATAGGAATATTGTTTCCAATGAGGAGTATGTCATCGACATACAACACAATGAATACAACGTAACTCCCACTGACTTTCTTGTAAACACAAGAGTCTTCCATGTTCTTTTGAAATCCAAACTCTTGTATGGATTCATCGAACCGAAGATTCCAGATCCGAGATGCTTGCTTTAATCCATAAATGGATCTATTAAGCTTGCATACTCTCTCAGCCTGATTAGGATCGATAAAACCCTCTGGTTGTGTCATAAACACTTCCTCTACTAGAATCCCATTCAAGAAGGCGGTTTTAACGTCCATTTGCCATATCTCATAATCATAATGAGCAGCAATGGCTAAGAGAATCCGAATGGATTTAATCATAGCAACTGGTGAAAAGGTTTCATCATAATCCACCCCGTGAATTTGTTTATATCCTTTTGCCACCAACCTTGCTTTGAAAACACTAGGTTTTCCATTCATGTCTGTTTTTATTTTGTAAATCCATTTGCATCCAATGGGCCTAGCCCCTTTAGGCAAATCGACCAAGTTCCAAACTTGATTTTCAGACATTGATTCCATTTCAGATTTCATGGCACCCTGCCATTTCTCGGAATCTGGACTCGTCATAGCTTGGATATAGGTCGAAGGTTCATTGCTTTCTAAAAGCATGACTTCATAGCTCTCGTTTGTCAGAATACCTAAGTATCTGTCAGGTTGAGATCTAATCCTTCCGGACCTTCGAGGGTTAGGTGTGGTTTCCAAAACCACTGGATTACTCTCGACTTGATCTTGAGTGTCCATCTCAGTTTGATCTTCTTGAACCTCATTCAAGTTTTCTTGAACTTCGTTCAATTCAACTGAGCTCCCACTTACTTTCTTGGAAAGATATTCCTTTTCAAGAAATACACCATCTCGAGCAACAAAGACTTTGTTCTCAGATTGGTTGTAAAAGTGGTACCCTCGTGTTTCTTTTGGATAACCCACAAAGAAACATTTATCCGATTTGGGTTCAAGCTTTGTAGAGATATTTCTCTTCACATAAGCTTCACATCCCCAAACCTTGATATAAGACAGGTTAGGGACCTTCCCTTTCCATACCTCGTATGGTGTCTTATCAACAGCTTTTGACGGTGTCCTATTCAGTGTATAGGCCGCTGTTAAAAGTGCGTGTCCCCAAAAAGATTTTGGTAGTTCACTAGGGCTCATCATCGATCGAACCATATCCAATAAGGTTCTATTCCTCCTTTCGGAAACACCATTCATCTGGGGTGTTCCAGGAGGAGTGAGTTGATATAGAATACCACAACTCATAAGATGATCATCGAACTCTTGGCTTAGATATTCACCACCTCGATCTGATCGAATGGCTTTTATCTTCTTACCAAGTTGATTCTCAACTTCATTTTGGAATTCTTTGAACTTTTCAAAGGCTTCCGACTTATGCCTCATTAAATAGACATAACCATATCTACTTAAGTCATCGGTAAAAGTTATGAAGTAGAAATAACCTCCACGTGCTTGTGAGCTCATTGGACCACATACATCTATATGGATTAAACCCAATAGATCATTTGCACGTTCTCCTTTTCCTAGAAAAGGTGACTTTTTCATTTTGCCCATCAAACACCCTTCACATGTATCAAATGACTCCAAGTCAAAAGATTTGAGAATACCTTCTTTAAGAAGTTTCTCTACACGTTTAATGTTGACGTGGCCTAATCGACAATGCCAAAGGTATGTTTCATTGAATTCATTCGATTTGTCCTTTTTGGTATCAATGTTATATATATGATTGTCAAGTTGAAGTATATATAAACCATGTTCTAATCGTGCCGAATCATAGAACACTCCACTTTTTGAAATAGTAAATAAACCATTTATTATAGTGAAGGAAAATCCTTCAGTATCCAATACTGAAATAGAAATGATGTTCTTGGTAATACTTGGTACGAAATAAACATTATTCAATACTAAAACAAGGCCCGAAGGCAAACGCAAATCATAAGATCCTACGGCTAATGCAGCGACCCTCGCTCCATTTCCAACCCGCAGATCGACATCTCCCTTTACCAAACTTCTACTTCTTTGCAGTCCCTGCACATGTGAAACAATGTGAGCACCGCATCCGGTACCCAAGAAGAAGAATTTGTAAAGTTTATGTCTATGACATAAATACCTGAAGATGAAGGAACGACCCCGTTCTTCACATCCTCTTGGAACTTGGGGCAATCCCGCTTGTAGTGTCCAACACCCTTGCAGTAGAAACACTCAGATTCCCCAGGAACCTTAGAAGCTTTCAAGAACCTTTTGGAAGGAGTTGCCACAACTTTCCCTTTCCCTTTGCCTTTCACTTCCGGTTTCTTTATCCCCTTGAACTTTTTGGTACCCCTTTCCCGAATCATAAGAACTTCCCTCCTAGGGTCCTTCTTAATCGCCGGCTCAGCAGCCTTAAGCATCCCATGAAGCTCATGAAGCGATTTCTTCAGTCCATTCATGTGGAAATTCAGCCTAAAGGCGTCATATCCATCATGAAGAGAATGAAGAATGAAATCGGTAGCCAATTCGTCATCATATGCAAAACCGAGGCGAGCACTTGAAGCAAATAATCCAATCATTTGCTGCACATGTGGTCCCACGGGTTTACCCTTTTCCAGCCTAGCTGTTGCTATAGCCCGGGTGACACCGAAGCGCTCAATCCTAACCTGTTCCCCGAACATGCTCTTGAGCTCTTTTATGATGTCATAGGCTTCCATGAACTCGAATTGTTTTTGCAACTCGGGTACCATAGATGCCAACATCAAACATGTCACCTCATTCGAGGCTTTCTTAGCAAGGGCATATGATGCCTTTTGGACATCCGTGCCCCCATCAGCGGGAAGCACGGGAAGGGGTTTGTCCAACACACTTTCCTTTTCTTCGTATTTGAGGACTATCCTCAAGTTACGTTGCCAATCAAGGAAATTGGTGTTGTTCAACTTTTCTCTATCCAAGATAGAGCTGAACTTGAATTGAGTTGAGACAGACATAGTAAACTACAGAAGAAAGATAAATTAAGTAAGTAAACATCTACAAAGCGTTAAACAAATAAGGTTGTCTAGCATAACTACTTTATTTGTTTCATTTTGTTCATTCGATATCCAATATCGTTGTTCCCAATTATCTCAATATCAAAAAACGTGATAAATCGTAAGTGAAAACTCGAGGTTTTCTAACCAGTGATCTTATCATGCAATTGAAGCCCTATCTCTCATTAAAATGAGGGAGCCAACCAGACAATCGATTCACGCCGTCCAATGGCTCGAAAGTCTCTAATTTGTGTCATTGATGAACTTAAGTGTTTTGGATTAAATCACTCCCCGAGGTGTAAATAATCCTGAACTTATAATCCACCAAATGAAAGACAAATTAGGCATTTGTTTTTGAAATTTTAATAAATTAGAACAAAACGATCCCAAGACCCTCATCTTGCGAATCCTTAAGCCGACTGAGTCCGCACTTAAGAACTCCAAGATAGGTAGACATCCCATGTCAATGACATCTAATGTCACTCTCGGTCGATGAGAGTCCCATTCTCATCTCATGTCTCGATAGCCACGCCTGCAGTGGATCTATCGATGAGAAAACCAAACTCACGTGTAAAGGTCTAACCTTTACTCCCACTTATCCCAAGATAACAAGTAGTACCCCGCTGAGGCGGACCTACCAACTTATGATCGAGGGCTTCATGAGTGTGATGTTTTTGGACAAGACATTATACTCATTATTTTGGGAACTTGCATGCATAGGTGTTTATATGTAAGTTGAACATTTATAACATAAAACATCCTATAACTAGCAAAGCAATTAAATACGTAATCGAAAGGCCCCTAGAACCTCACAACTCTCAAACGAAAAGATTAAAAGCAACAAAATAGGCCTTGAACATCTTCTGGACTGGTCCACGCCCCCGTTTCTGTTCCGCGCCCGCCGATTTAGGTCAACCTTAGTCCGTACCCCAAAAACCACGAACGGCGCCCGCCGTTTCACAAACGGCGGTCGCCGAACACCACCGGCGGTCGCCGTTTCCAAAACGGCGCCCGCCAAAAGGGTACAGAATCGGGGCTGACCCAAAAACAGCCTTCCGGCGGTCGCCATTTCCAAAACGGCGCCCGCCGGAGCTAAAACGGCGCCCGCCGTTTGGCTCCAGCAGCCCCGGTTTGCTTCGTTTGCTTCGTTTTGCTTCGTTTCTTCTCGATTTCGCCGGAGAGCCGAGATCCTCCATCGAACCATGGACCAAGTCCATCGCTTACAAGTAGTACAATACAAATATAATATAAAAACCTATCTATTACAAATGATTCCAAGGGACGCAGCCCTCAAATACTACGGCCAATCGAAACGTAGAAAACGACGAAATCATTCACCCGACCACTAACGGTGGCCGGCCTTACATCTAATCACATAATCACAATTAAACATATAATCCAATTATGTTGATTTAAACTTATTGTGTCCAACACAAAAGTGTGCACGAGCCCTAAGCTCTGATACCAATTGGAGGTATCGGTTTACCGATCCGATCGATATACCGTGTGTGCGGAAGCGTGTAAAGCAATAGATCTACTATGCCATGATCTTAGTGCACACAAATATGTATAGACACACATATATTTATATATATATATATATATATATACATCCAATATATATATATATATAGAGAGAGATATCAACGAGATCTTACTTTTGGTGATATTGATTCGTTGATGTCGTTGAGGTGGTGTTGAGTCGATTGAACCACCTCAAATGGATCAGCCTCGAAATGTTCACCTTTGGAATGACCTCGTCACGCCTTTGGATCGCCCGGATGTTGAAGCCGCACAAATGGCCCGGCCTCTACGTGTTGCACACGAACCCGGAAAATGAACTTGCTTGCTTGATTGATTGAAGTGGTTCTCCAAGAACTCTTTTCTCTCTTTGTTGTGTGATTTTCGTAGCTGAATATTGTGGTGAGAAAATCAGCATTTTCTCCCCTATTAAACCATGAAATAACACCAAGTAACCCCCCCCCCCCCCCTATAATGGTGATATTGATGTAGAATCATTATCACACATTAAGGTGTGTTAATGGTGAAGTTGAATGTTCATGTCCACATCCTCATGCCACATTGCATTGGATGTGGTCCCATTCGCTTGCGTGGCATGCCATGTCACACCATGTGACATGTATTCCATGCAAGCCATGCATCCCATGCATGTACGTAAATCACATCGAATATAAACCTAGTTTATATATATGTCGATTCCAAATCGACTCATTTTAGCAAACACTTATAGCTCGTATTTCCGGCTCGTGTGTGACCCTGTAGGTATAATTATCGATCAATATTATATTGCTCCCAGCAATTAATATTATCTAATAATTATTTAAACATCCATAGACGACCTTATGACTTTATCGATTGCACACGTAGGATCGAAGGACATATCCCAACACTCGGCATGTTCGGGATCGATATCCCCGTGAGTATTTTACAAATTTCTGGTTTCCCTTGATTTATTCGCGGCTCATTACTTATTTTCTTTTTATTTCAGTGGTTAGGTTTCCTTCTTTTCCCGATCCGCCAATAGACATGGTTGGCAACACTCCTCGTGCTCGGATGGCTGCGCTAGCCGAACGCAACCGTCGGGCGGCCGAAGCGGCGGTGGGCAATCAAGCCAACGCTCCTCCTGTTCAGCCTGCTCGGCCTGCCCGATCGGTCAACTCTGAAGCCAATCCAGTTCCTCCTACGACGAGGGCCAGCTCGCTTCCTCCACCAAGCTCAAGTGCCATTCCCGAAGGGCCATCTGAGGCGGTGCCTACGTCTGGTCGGGTCCCGAAGCGCCGTCGCGGTAAGGAGCCCATGCACGAGGCTCTCGAGAAAGTCCCTTATAGTCCGATGGCAACTATTGATGAGGAAATCTTTGCTCGGTACGTTGTTTTGTCATACCCTCTCGTCGATTTTTTATCGTTCCTTAACCTCTTTTACCTAAGTTTCCTCTCCTGAATCAGCCTGGGAGGGCGTCCGACCATGGCCGCCAGTCTGGCCCAATTCTTAACTGCTCGCCCCCATGACTTTCCGAGCTTGCCTCCGCTGATGCGTGAGGCCATGGAATGTATCCCTCGTTCTTGGACTACTCAAGCCGAGCTGGTTAGCCAGCGACCCGAGCAAGCTGAGCAAGTGGCCATTCTGATGGCCTCTCGGGTGCTCATGTTTCTGGTCTCCCTGAGCAAAGTCCGCCCAAGCTTGAATCAACCCATGGCCCTCTCTGCCGACACTCTCGATGGCTTCGCAGACAAAGTCGCTGAGCTCGAGCTCGAACTGACTAGCGTGCGAGCCCTAGTGGATCAATATCAAGAGGATGAGGGAAAGTTAAGATCCCGGGCTGAGGAGGCCGATACGAGCGCCGACGGGATGGCCAGAGAGCGAGACCAGGGGCGCGAGGAGTTGGCCAAATTGAGAAGTGAGATGTCTGTTGAGCTTGATCGAGCACTGGAGTTGGAGGAAAGGGTGCGGAGGGCCGAGGAGAATCGCCGAAGCATGGATCTCCTGATCGATCAGCTGAATGCTCGGACCGAGGCGATCGAGAGGGCTGACGCAGATCGCAAAGCCGACGCTTTGCAGGACTTGGACCAAAAAAGTTCTTATTCCTACTGTCTGAGTCACTTCGACTGCATTCATCGTCATGTTCGGGCCGGCTTGCCATATAATTTGATCATGGATGACCTCCGCACTCATCGCCTTGGAGTTAATCTCGACACTCGCTTCCTTTTCCCGGTTCTCGATCTGGTGGAGCTTCATGGTGTCGACTTGGATTGGTGGCCCGACCCGAGCCAGCTCGTTGCTGCTGAACCGGAGGCTGTTGTGGAGAACCCGATCCCCATCGAAGATTAAGTATTTGTCTGCTGTCGTCGAATTCTAACTTCTCCTTAGTTTTTTTTCCTGTTTATTGTTCCTTTAAAGACAATTTGCGGTTGTTCGTCCGGATAATATCTCAATCTTTTTGTGCTCGAATCTTTTGTGTGTTGTCTAAACTTATTCGCGTTGACAATGTTAACTTGTGTTGATGTTTAGACTTGCATTTTTTCTTTTTATGAAAAAATGCCCCAGTGTTACTTTCATTTGTGTTTGATGATCGTCGATTTCTCTTTTAATTGAGAGTTGATTCTGTTCTGTTCAGCCGACCATGGTTCGCATAGCCGTCCGAGATCAGTATTGCTATGTTGACCAGGTGTTCAACGGAAGGTGGCATTGTCGCCGATTTCCCCTGCCAGTTGCTTTCACCCGGGCGGTTGGCTCGCCCATGATTCATTTCGTCGCGGTTCGGGATGCGCGCTGGAACCCCTGGTCGTTCGCCCTTGCTCGTCATCGGCGTCAACTTGCTCTTGGGGGCCCCGCATGGGAGCGCTTTGTCCGGGAAATGAGGCTTCGCCGGGGCTTGGTCGTTCGCTTCCTCTGGATCGAGCATGAAGGTTTTTCTGTTCGCGTGTACGATGAGGCGGGGATGCACTTGACTTTCCCTTAGGCTTCCTAACTGCTTCCGCCTCGTTACGAACTTGGGCTAGTCGTTTTGTTGTTATCTCTTTCGACCATGACGTTTAAAGATTGAAACCTGCGTAGCTTGTCGTTTTGTGTCTTTTGTGTGCATTTTCCTATGTATGGAATACTTGTTGGAGTTGTGTACTTAATGTCTAGATTTAAGTATCGGTAAACTCCCGGTCATGGCATTTAACCTATTTAATTAATAAACAATTATTTGCAATTAATTATTATTAATTAATTATGCAAAATATAGTCCTGGATTTTATACGTTGTAGTTAGTATGGTGTGTCGGGCCCACACAGAAGATCATACTATCGGTTACTCGTATTTAATCGAACAGTTGCTCACGACCTAGATGGACACGTACCAATCCATCGGTATAGTCGTTGTGTGAGAGAGAAAATAATTTATCTTAATTATTTTATCACACTTGTACACTTGGTGTATTGGGCGGATCAGCTTGAGATTTATTGATTAGGATTGCCTTGGATAATCAATTTAAATCTCAGAGTATTTTATTCTTAATCCCCGATATTATTGCGGGTGTGTATATTTAATATTAGAGACTTTGATTTTCCAAAGGAATTAACCGATTTAATTATTGGGTTAATTACCGGTAAAATTGGGTCGCTATATTTTATATATGACATGCCGTGAATACTTGACGGGAAAGTGTATCCCGGAAGGGTTGATAATATCCCCGAGATGAGTTCATAAGGAATTATTGTGTAAACCTCATGAGTGGATTCGTTCCGCACAATAATAAAGGTTGAACGGTACTAGTCTCGGATATAAGATATGAATATTATTTATTGAGCAATAAATAAATTTATTCATGGATATTTAAATCTTAAATAAACGGAATAAATAATACTAATCGGAGAAATATTATTTGATATAATATGGATTAATATTGGGAGTGCAATTTTATTTATATAGTGGAAAATAAATAAAATTTAATATTGATAAGGATTAATGGATTTGGGTTTGGACCCAATTTAATCTTCAATATTTAGAAGCCCAATATTTAATCTCCTTATGATCCCCTACGTAGCCTATATAAGCACTACATGGTCTTCACTTTTCATAACTTGAGATTAACCTACGTTACGCCAATCATAAAGTCTTGAAGAGTGAAGGAGATCCATAGAAATCCGATAGATCGTCGCCCACACGACGTTCGGACGAAGTGCGAGGAATACGTAGGAAGATCGCAAGGTCGTCAACCGATTTCGTTTCTCCGTACAACGAATCGAAGGTATAATCGAGAACCCCTCTATGATTATTCGTATATGATTAATTGTGATATATACATGAACGCACGATCCGGGAAAACGACGAACCTCGGGGACGGGGATTCGAGATCCCCGGCGAGGATCGAAGGAGGCGGTCGAACCCTAGGGTTCGGACCGCCGCGACGCGCGACGAGAGGGGAGCCCCGGCTGGACGCCGGGGCACACGATCGAACCTAGGGTTCGATCGTCGGGGATCCGCCGTGGGCTGGTGCCACGGCGGGAGGATCTGCCGGCCCCTTTGTCGGAGGCGCGTGGCGCGAGGAGCCCTCGGCTGGAGCCGAGGGGTGCGATCGATCCTGGGTAAGCTGCGGGGTCACCCGCAGCGACCCCGTACGTGCTGCGGGTTCGCCCGCAGCGGATGCGTGCGGGGCTCGGCCCTCGCGAGCAGCAAGTCACGCGACTCGCTGCGGGGCTGCTACGAGCAGCCCCGGGGATGCCTCGTGCATCCCCAGCGATCGTCCGTAGACGATCGCGAGCCCCTCGCGAGGGCTCGGCTGGCGCACGCGGCCTTCGGGCCTCGCTGGGCGTTCGGTCGGGCCCCGGCTCGTGAGGTGGTTCGCGTTCGTGGTTTCCGACTCGCGAGAGACTTCGGCTGGGGGCGAGCTGCGTGTCTTCGAGCGCGTAGTCTCCAATGGTCGGACTCCTACGGATGAGTCGGTGTTCCAATCTCCGGCGATCTAGGGTTTTCGGTCGGGTTATCGGTTCCGCATAAATTTTGATAGCCCGGGACATCGAATCCCAACAACTGGTATCAGAGCGTTTGGTTTCGTGTTTATGTATATATTCGATTATTGTTCTACCTTGCAGGATTTCCGGCTATCATGGTTAATTTAATTATTGTTAATTAATTTTCATGATTATTAAACTCTCGGACATGTCGAGATTCGTTTTTGTGTGGTTGAATGTTTGTAATAGTAAAAATTCGGGGGTTGACCGAATTTAGGATTTATTATTACGTTCTTTTTTTTTCGGAAAATGTATAGGGTCGATTTCATGTATAGAATCGATACCGGAATTGTAATTTAAATTTTTGTAATTTTGATTACGTTGGTTCGATGTTGAGACGATCGCCGGAAGACGAAGGAGTGACGAAGAAGCTAGGACTTGGGATCGATGGATCGATCCCATGATGTTGATGGTCGATCGAAGCCTTTGCCGGCGTGGCAAGGCGGCGGCGCCCCTCCCCTGGTGGCCGGCGGTCGATCATGGTGGGGATGGCGTGGGATCTCCCAATCCCATGCTATTCCTACCAAGATGTACTTTCCTAATTAATTCGGATTTTTCCTATTTGAGTGTTCTCCTTTTGGAAACTCTCATGGATTAGGAAAAGAATTAATTTGAATTGATTTTATTCCTATTGATATATTTCCTTCATGGAATTATTCAAAGATTAGGAATTTAATTAATTTAGTACTAAATTTATTTTTCCTATTTGATTATTCCTACTCATGGGAATATTCATGGATTAGGAATAAAAATAAATTTGGAAAGTAGTGAGTCCTAATTTATTTTATTTCCTTGTTCTATTATAGATATCTTAATATTCCAAATTTTACTTGGATAGATTATTCTAGAGATTTAATAAGAACTAGATAGGAAAATAAATAAATAAAAATATTAATAATATTTAATTTTATTTTTGATATATTCAATTGACTTAATTTTCGAATTAAGTAACTTTTGGATTAATTGAAAATAAATAGATTTAAATATTGGAGATTAATATTCTCGTCACATGGAGCATTCAAGAAACGAAGACTGAAGACTAGAAGATGCATATGAAGATAAAGCCATGATAGTCGGGAAAATAATTCTCTAGCATTATTTTGACTATGTGATCTATGTGCTTTATTGTTTACATGCATGCTATATGTGTTTTTTTTATGCACTAGATAGCGTATCCCTTTATCGTAAAAAGCTAAGTGGGAGAGGGATTGGAAACATTCCCATGGTCTCCATCACTGTTCTCTTGGTGACTTTTATGGACTTTCGAAGTTCATATAGACAAGTCATTGGAGGAGAGTTCTTATAATTCCTCTTACAAGAAACATTGATCAAGTTTATCAAACAATGCCTAATTTGTCTTTCTGAAACTGACTTCAAGTCGACTCATTCTCACCCCGGGGAGTGGAATGGAGCCAGAGCCACTTGGTCATGTGGATGACACAAATTAGAGACCTTCGTACCATTCTTTGATAGATGGATCGATTGTCTGCTCGGCTCCCTCATTTATGAGAGATAGGGTCGTTCGCATGGTGAATCACTGGTTAGAAACTTCGAGTTTCACTTATGATTCTCCGCGTCTTGATTTACAACATCAAATGAATCAAGTAATTGGATTTCAATTATATAAATCTATTTGGTGTAGTAAACGTCCACACGAACGTGGCTTGCTATACTGAATGGGATTTTAGATTAATTGATGTATACAGTTATAGGAGATTGTGAGGGATTGCGAGTTGTCGTAAACGTCCACACGAACGTGGCTTGTGGTGACATAACAATTCTAAACGATTCACCTTAGTACTGAGTGATGGTTTACACTTAGGTACGCTTTATAGTATTCTTCCCAACGAAGTAACGCTATAATGATGTACGACCAAAGCAAACCTAATTGCTAAATCATTTGGGTTGGTAAACGTCCACACGAACGTGGCTTGCCTTACCTGATGGGATTTTAGACGCAATTAGTGATTTAATGATATTATTTGAGGGAGATAATATCGGACATTAAATTGATTGTTTGTTTACATGTGCTTATAGGTTTAGAGAATAGCTATGAATCCACTTTCTGTGATACTCAAGGAACATAAACTCACTGGTCCCAATTACATTGATTGGAAGAGAAATTTGGACATTGTCCTGACTGCTGAAGAGTACAAGTTTGTACTCTATGAGCAATGCCCTGCTGAACCCACGGCCGCCTCAACTGATGAGGAAAAAGAAGCATATCGGAAGTGGAAAAAGGCTGATGAAATGGCTAGGTGCTATATTTTGGCTTCCATGTCAAATGTACTCCAAACCCAACATGAGCCGATGAACACTGCCGAGGATATGTTATTTAACCTCAAGGAGATGTTTGGGCATCATGACCGTGCGGGTAGGCAAGAAGCAATGAGAGTCCTCATGTCGACTACTCAGTCTGAAGGAACGCCCGTTGAGGAGCACGTTCTCAAGATGATGAGTCTGTTGAATGAATTGGAGGTCCTAGGAGCTATGATTGATGGTGAGACGCAAGTCGACATCATACTCCAGTCTCTGACCCCTAGTTTTGAGCAGTTTCGTATGAGCTATAATATGGGTAAACTATCTTATACTCTTGCGCAACTCCTGACTGAACTGAAGGCGGCAGAGGGGATCTACAAGAAGGGTAAGTTTCAAGCGCTTGTAGCTACCAAGTCCAAGAGCTTGAAAGCTATTGGAGGTAGGGGCAAGAAAAGGAAGCAAGCCATGAAACCCAGTGGTGCCAAGAGGAATGGACCACGAGTGGGGGCTAGTAAGCCAAAGGGCAAGTGCTTCCGATGCAACAAGTCTGGGCACTGGAAGTCTGAATGTCCTCTCAGAGGTACGAATTTTTCTTTAGTCGTAAAAACATAGTAAGCGGTATTATCTACCAGAATTCTGGTGTGTAGATATGGAACCACTGACGGTATGTGCATTATTTTAAAATGCAGGGGTTCCAGAAAACCCGGCGACTTAGAGAAGAAGAGTTCGAGTCTACATGGGCGAAGCTGTTGGGGTAGCAGCGGTTGCAGTGGAAGACATTTATGTTTTAGGATTTCATTTTCAGTTATTGCTTTATGTACCCCTTTATTTTGAAAAAGAACTTTTGTTCTGGTTTTCTTTATTATTAATGGATATTTTATTTCTTTAATCATTTGATGGTTTGGATAAGAAATAATGGTGATATCTATTCTGGTACATTAGATAGCAATATGAGAATGATGAATCCTTAGTCTACCACGATGCAACAAACCGTTATGTATAACTTGTTTTACTTATTGAATGTATTTCTTTATCAATCATTATACTTGTGAATTCTTGAACTTAGTAGTATCTATTCAAAAGGGATTCAAAAGGTCGAAATTGATTTGATCAATTATAGTTGGAGGAATGGACCTCCCGACCTAAGAATCGATCTTGAAAGATGATACAACTGGGTTAACCTTTCTGGATAAAGGATGGAATTCGGACAAGTATAGAAAATGATTTATGATTAATGCGGTATGTGAAATTAGAAAAGGTACGAGTCGTTCTTTCAAGAATGCTCGAAGATGGATTAGAATATTTGATGTGCCATAAAAGCGGAGTGTTTTCAACACAAAGCCATTATGGGGATCTTTCCAAGTATATCCATTGAAAGCCTGCGACTTGTTCGCGGAGGCTATTACCCATCTAAATAGCACATAGCATGAATCAAAGATTGAGATTAAGTCTCAAACGACTACACCATACACTGATGTGTAGACATGGTGTGTCAAGCATAAGAAATGGAATTCTAATAGTAAAAAGGACAAGTTTGTTCGGAACTACCTATGTTCTATGGATATTTCTGGATACAACGGCACATTCAATGTGGTTGTAGAATATCCTAGAAGAACAAGTAATTGTAAGTTCAATAGTACTGCGAACCAGATGGGTGTCCTCACCCGGTTCTCTGATGTATGCGGACCTATGTCTACTCAGGCAAGGGGAGGGTACGAGTACTTCATCACTTTCACTGATGATTACTCAAGGTATGGATTTGTATACTTGATGCGCCGCAAGAGCGAGTCCTTTGACAAGTTCAAGGAATTCAAGGCTCTTGTGGAGAACCTTCAAGGTAAATCCATTAAATGCCTGCGATCTGATCGCGGAGGCGAGTACCTGTCTGGAGAATTCAAGGCATACTTGGCAGAGAATGGGATTGATTCCCAAATGACATCACCATATACTCCCCAGCAGAATGGTGTGTCGGAAAGAAGGAATAGGACTCTTATGGAAATGGTGCGATCAATGATGAGTTACTCGGACTTACCTATCATGTTCTGGGGATATGCCTTAGAAACAGCAGCGCACATTCTAAACTTGGTTCCATCAAAAACGGTTCCTTCAACACCCATGGAACGATGGAGCGGGCGCAAGCCTAGCTTAAGACACGTTCGGATCTGGGGGTGCCCTGCACATGTGTTGAAGATAAGTGCCGATAAATTAGAACCTCGTACTGAAGTGCGGTTGTTTATAGGATATCCTAGAGGAACTAAGGGTGGCATGTTCTATAGTCCTACGGACCAGAAGATCGTTATAAGTACTAACGCTCGGTTCTTAGAGGAAGACTATGTCATGGACCACAAGCCCATGAGTGACATTATACTTGATGAGTTGAGAGGAAACAAGGAAGACCTAGATACAGCCGAACCGAGTAGTGATACACCACTAGAACCTGCACCTACTGTCACTGATAATACACCGGAACGCCGTCGTAGTGGGAGGGTTGTTAAGCAACCAGACCGATGGATTGGACTGGGTGAGTCTTCGGACTCTGGACCTGGAGTTCATGAAATCGATCCCTAGACCTATGATGAGGCGGTACAAGATATAGATGCGCCTTCTTGGAAGAAAGCGATGAGATCCGAAATTGAATCTATGGATTCTAATAAAGTCTGGGATCTTGTAGAACCACCAAGCGGCGTAAAGCCAATTGGGTGTAAATGGGTCTACAAGAGAAAGAGAGGATCTGACGGAAAGGTTGAAACCTTTAAAGCTCGGCTTGTTGCGAAAGGATATACTCAGAAAGAGGGAATCGATTATGAGGAGACCTTCTCGCCAGTAGCCAAGATAAAGTCGATCCGGATTCTCTTATCCATAGCAGCTCATATGGATTATGAGGTGTGGCAAATGGATGTCAAGACAGCTTTCCTAAATGGAAGTCTTGACGAGACGATTTATATGAAACAACCAGAAGGATTCATTGCTAAGGGGCGAGATCATCTAGTGTGCAAGCTAAATCGATCCATTTATGGATTGAAACAAGCCTCGAGATCGTGGAACCTGCGGTTTGACGAAGTAGTCCAATCTTTTGGATTCAGTCAAAGCATGGACGAATCGTGTGTGTATTGGAAACGTGATGGGAAGAAGGTGGTGTTTCTCGTGCTTTATGTAGACGACATTCTTCTCATTGGCAACAGTGTGAAAATGTTATCAGACATAAAGGGATGGTTGTCTAGACAATTCGATATGAAAGATTTGGGAGAAGTCGGGCATGTTCTAGGGATCAAGGTTATAAGGGATCGCCGGAGTAGAACATTGTACCTATCCCAGCAATCTTACATAGACACGATTCTGGCTCGTTTTAACATGCAAGATTCCAAGAAGGGTGATCTACCCTTCAGCAAAGGAACTTATCTTTCTAAGGAGATGTGTCCTCAGACACAAAAGGAGAAAGATGAAATGAAAGCAGTTCCCTACGCTTCGGCCGTGGGAAGCTTGATGTATGCAATGTTATGCACGAGGCCTGATATTTGCTATGCAGTTGGCGTAGTAGCGAGATATCAGAGTAACCCTGGAAGGGCTCATTGGACTGCCGTAAAGAGCATTTTCAAGTATTTGCGAAATACTATGGATTATGTTCTGAGTTACGGGGCAGACAATCTGATTCCCTTGGGTTATACGGATTCAGATTTCCAAGCTGATAAGGACCGGCGAAAGTCGACATCAGGCTATGTGTACACTTTGGGAGGTGGAGCCGTATCATGGAGGAGTGTTAAGCAAAAGTGCATTTCAGACTCTACCATGGAAGCTGAATATGTTGCAGCCTCAGAGGCAGCGAAAGAGTCAGTATGGTTCCTTAATTTCCTCCAGGACTTAGATGTGATTCCAAGTTTGCCCAAAGCTATGACAATTTATTGTGACAATAGCGGTGCAGTGGCAAACAGTAAGGAACCACGGTCCCATAGTGCTACGAAACACATAGAGCGCAAGTACCACCTGATTCGAGACATCGTCAAGAGGGGCGATGCGATAGTCACCAAGATAGCTTCGGAGGACAACCTAGCGGACCCTTTCACCAAGATACTTCCTAGCGAAGTATATTATAAGCACTTGGAGGGTTTGGGAGTCAGAAGTTTGGAGGATAAGACTATACCATAGTATAAGTGGGAGATTGATGGAGTAGTATACTTAATGTCTAGATTTGAGTATTCTGAACTCTGTATGCACTTTCATTTACCTATTTATAATGAACATTCATTTGCTTTTAATTATTGTTAATTAAATATATGCAAATCATAGTCCTGGATTTTATACGTTTTAGTTAGTATGGTGCAAGCATGGGCGCACAGAAGATCATACTATCGGTTACTCGTATTTAATCGAACAGTTGCTCACGACCTAGATGGACACGGACCAATCCATCGGTATAGTCGTTGTGTGAGAGAGAAAATAATTTATCTTAATTATTTTATCACACTTGTACACTTGGTGTATTGAGCGGATCGATTGAGACTCATCAATTAGGTTTGCTCGGCGATAATTGATTTGAGACTCAGTGTATTTTATTCTTAATCCCCGATACAATTGCGGGTGTGTATATTTAATATATGTGACTTTGATTTTCCAAAGGAATTGACCGATTTAATTATTGGGTCAATTACCGGTTGAGTTGGGTCACTATATTTTATATATGGCATGCCGTGAATTATTGACGGGACAGTGTATCCCGGAAGGGTTGATAATATCCCCGAGATGAGCTCATAAGGATTTATTATGTAAACCTCGCGAGTGGATTTATTCCGCATAATAAATAAGGTTGAGTGGTACTAGTCTCGGATAGAAGAGATGAATAAATTTATTAAGCAATAAATAAATTTTATTCATGGATATTTATATCTTAAATACACGGAATAAATAAATACTACCGGAGAAATATTATTTGATATAATATGGTTTAATATTGGGAGTGCAATTAATTTATATAGTGGAAAATAAATTAATTAATATTGATAAGGATTAATGGACTTGGGCAGTGGGCTCAATTTAATCTTCAATATTGGAAGCCCAATATTCCACCTCCTTTAGATCCCCTACGTAGCCTATAAAAGCACTACATGACCTTCATAAATCATAAGACAAGATTATCACACTTGATATTCTAGAGAGTTGAAGGAGATCCATAGGAGTTCGATAGATCGTCGCCCACACGACGTTCGAACGGAGTGCAAGGAATATGTGGGAAGATTCAAAGGTCATCTTGATTTCGTTTCTCCGAACAACGAATCGTAGGTATGATATCTAAACGCCCTTGATATTATTCGATTTTATTTATCGTGAAATACCGTAGAACGCAAGATCCGAAGTTCGGACCCGGAGTAGACGGACGATCACGCGGTGGTGGCGAAGCCACCGGACCGCGTGGATCGACCCGCCTAGGGTTCGACGGGCATGGAGGAGGCGACCCTCGGCTGGGCCGAGGGCGCGCGGTCGATCACGACGATCGACCGCTGGGGCGCGGGCTGGTGCCGCACCCCACCCCACCTCGTCGCGGGGGCTGCTGGGCAGCCCCGCCCAATCGTGTGAGACGCGATCGTTTGATCGCGCGAACCCCGCACTCGCGGGGGTTCGGGTGGGGGCGGATTGCGCGCCTTCGGGCGCGTGGTCTCCAAAGCCCGGACTCCGGCGGATGAGTCGGCGTTCGTGTGATCTCCGGCGAAGGGTTCGTTCGGGTTATCGGTTCCGCAATTTTGATAACCTGGGATATCGAATTCCAACATGACCATAATAATCGGGTTATCCTGCAAAACAAAACTCGCAAACAATACAAAGAACGTACAAAACCGTCTCTGATACCATTTGTTGGAAATCGACTACCCGGGTTGCGTTCGTTCGATCACTCGAACATCCGAACGATCCCTAGTCGACCTCCTCGTCCGTTACTCCGTTCACGTGCCAGCTCGTATCCCGATTCACGCCCAGCCATTGCCCCGAAGGACAACCGCGCGAACCAGAGCGGGCTGCCCGAAAAACAGGGAAACGGCGACCGCCGTTTGCCCTCCGGTGACCGCCGTTTGTCCGCGAACAGCAACGCGACGTTGCTGTTCCGGGCTCGTTTCCGGGTCTTTTTTCCTCATCCGACTACCGATCCGAAGTTCCTAGAACCCCCAGTAGTCGAGGAATGCGATCCACGATACCCGGAACCCGATCGTACGTCCGATGTATTTTTAACGAAATTAGAGATCGAATATTTGCGGAATAAGGGTTCGATCTCATACCTTTGATGCGTGATTCGGAGAAGCCGAATAGGCGAACACCCTGAGATCTTCTAGTGTGTATCCTAGCCCTCGACGCCGGACGTTGTGTGGGCAACGATCCACCGGAGTCTTCTCTTCTTCTTCTCTCTCAAAACCCACCGTGAGAATTTTTATTCTGTCCCAGAAATGTAATTGCGCTAACAAATTAATTTCTACAGAATAATAACAGCGCTAATCTAAATTAATTAAGCAGAGAAATAAAATAATTGCGCTAGCAAATTAATTTCTCCACATAATTAATTATAGCGGCGTTTTGTAGGTTAAGAGAAGAGAGATTGAGGGGTTTATATAGGCCACACTAGGGACCTTAAGACAATTAATTAATTAGGCTAAATTGTAATTAAATTAAACCGGTGTCCTTAAAAGAGAACCTTTAATTAAATCCAATTTTAATTATAATTAATTCCACTATAAAATTATAATTGAATTCCCAATTAATTAATATATATTATTTTACCAATAATATTTCCGCCGAAATTACATATACGACTTTCCCCGTGTTTAAGATATCGAACGTCCACGAATTTATTTAATTACTAATAATTAAATTAATTCGTTTCTTATTATCCGAGACTAGTACCACTCATCCTTATTATCATGTGGAACGAATCCACCTGCAGGGTTTACATGATAAACTTTATGAGCTCATCTCGGGGACGTCTTCAACCCGATAAACGGGACACGGTTTCCTGTCTATAATCTATAGCATGTCGTGCGTACAATTACGATCCCCAATTTACCGAGAATCTCGACCAATCATTTAGTCTCACTCATTGGCATATTAAAGAACCGAGAATTGGACACACGCACCTATAATTATATAGGGATTAAGAATTCGTATATCCGTAATTTCTGAGGTCTAGTTCGATTACTGCGATTAGTATAAATCGAACGCCCTCCCGTGGTCCTGCTCAATACACCAAGTGTACGAGTGTAACATGATAGTCAAGACCGACTATCTACCAGTCACACTACGACGTACCGATGGATTGTCCCTGTCCATCTAAGTCGTGAGCTACTGTTCGATAGTATACGAGTAACCGACAGTATGATCTTCCGCGTGTCTCCTCACGCCATACTGTCTACAACGTATACATCAAGGACTATTGCATTAAATGCAACCATGCTTGAATCATATCTCGAATTAAGGTATAGATAAGGAGTTCCGTATTTGCACTAAACTAGACATTTAGAATACAACTCCATCAGAATGAATGGCCTTTATGAGTATCCTCACCGCCTCTTGTCTAGCCACTACGTCATGTCTAAACATCTCCTTGAGTTTGAACATGATATTAAAATCAGTCCCTTCCTCATCAGTTAAGACATTGGTAGGCTCGGGAGAACAAAGCTCACTTGAGTACAAACTTGTACTCTTTAACAGTCTGGGCAATGTCCAGATCTCTATTCCAATCAATACATTCAGGGACCAATGAGTTAAATTCCTCAAGTATCACATAAAGTGGGTTCAAAGCCATCTCCTAATCTATGAGCACATATAACAATAAACAATTGATTTAATTTCCGATATTATCTCCCTCAAATAATATCATTAAACCACTAATCACATCTAAAATCCCATCAGATATGGCAAGCCACGTGGTGTGGACGTTTACCTACCCAAACGATTTAGCAATTAGATTTGCTTCGGTCATACATCACTTATAGCGTAACTTCGTGGGGAAGAATACTATAATGCGTATCTAAGTGTAAACCATTTTTCAGTACTAAAGTAAATCGTTTGGAACCGCTACATCACCGCAAGCCACGTGGTGTGGACGTTTACGATGATTTCACAATTCTTCACAATTCCTTATAACTGTCTACATCAATTAATCCAAAATCCGTTAGTATAGCAAGCCACGTGGTGTGGACGTTTACTACACCAAGAGACTTTTATAGTTGACTCCCAATTACGTATCCATTCGATTTTTGTAAATCAGGACGCGGAGAATCATAAGTGAAACTCGAAGTTTCTAACCAGTGATTCACCATGCGAGCAACCCTTGTTGGAAATCGACTACCCGGGACGAGTCCGTTCGAACTTCCGGACAAGCCCAGTCGACCTCCGGTCTGCCCAAGGTGTTCACGACGAAGCCCCTGACCCGAATTGCACCCAGCCATCGCACCCGAGGCACGACCGCGCAAAACGAGAGGCTTCTGGCCTCTCTGTCGTCCGACACCAGAAGGTGTCGTTCGACAAGCCCGTTCAATGTCGTCCGACACCAGAAGGTGTCGTCCGACAAGCCTGTCGGCCGACAGTAAAACCTGTCGTCCGACACCCGTCGCGAACAGCGGCGGGATTCGCCCGTTCTGGCTGTTCCGATGTGATTTTCTCGATCCGACTGCCATGCCGGAGGTCAGAAACCTCCCAGCAGTCCGAGAATATCACATCCAAGCCACGGGACCCGATCTACGTTCAAAATATGATCAACGAAATATGAGATCGAATAAATTGCGGAAAAGAGAATCGATCTCATACCTTCTCGGTCGATTGTTGAGACCTTAGATGCTTCTAACGTATGCCTCAGATCCTTTGACTCCAACCGTTGTGTGGGCAACGATCCGTTGGGTCTCCTTTTCTGCTTTCTCCGTTTCCACCAGCGTTATATTTTCTTTTCTCTGATGAGAGAAAAATAATTGCGCTATACTGTATTATTTTTGCAGAGAAAAACTTAATTGCGCTAACGCAATAATTTTCTCAGAAAAATAAAAAGCTGCGGAATGTAGGTTTAGGATAGGCAAGGTAGGTATTTATAGAGTTACGTTAGGGACCTTAGGTAAATTAATTTAAGGGCTAAATTGAAAATTTAATTAACTTGGAATACGTAAACGCAATTCCTTAATTAAATTGATTTCAATTTTAATTATTATTCAATCCACTATAAAATAATAATTGAATTCCCGAACTTAATTTTAATATTATTTCAACAATAATAATTCCGCCGAAATTACATATACGACTTTCCCCGTGTTTAAGATATCGAACGTCCACGAATTTATTTAATTACTAATAATTAAATTAATTCGTTTCTTATTATCCGAGACTAGTACCACTCATCCTTATTATCATGTGGAACAAATCCACCTGCAGGGTTTACATGATAAACTTTATGAGCTCATCTCGGGGACGTTATCAACCCGATAAACGGGACACGGTTTCCTGTCTATAATCTATAGCATGCCGTGCGTACAATTACGATTCCCAATTTACCGAGGATCTCGACTAATCAATTAGTCTCACTCATTGGCAAGTTAAAGAACCGAGAATTGGACACACGCACCTATAATTATATAGGGATTAGGAATTCGTATATCCGTAATATCTGAGGTCTAGTTCGATTACTGCGATTAATTAGTATAAATCGAACGCCCTCCCGTGGTCCTGCTCAATACACCAAGTGTACGAGTGTAACATGATAGTCAAGACCGACTATCTACCAGTCACACAACGACGTACCGATGGATTGTCCCTGTCCATCTAAGTCGTGAGCCACTGTTCGATAATATACGAGTAACCGACAGTATGATCTTCCGCGTGTCTCCTCACGCCATACTGTCTACAACGTATATATCTAGGACTATAGAGTACAGAGTTATAATAAACAAAAATGCAGACTGTTTGATTAATAGATAATAAAACACAGATAAGGAGTTCCATATTGTCACTAAACTAGACATTTAGAATATAACTCCATCAACCCTATCTCTCATAAATGAGGGAGCCGAGCAGACAATCAATCCATCTATAAAAGAATGGTACGAAGGTCTCTAATTTGTGTCATCCACATGACCAAGTGGTTTTGGCTCCATTCCACTCCCCGGGGTGAGTATGAGTCGACTTGAAGTCAGCTTCAGAAAGACAAATTAGGCATTGTTTGATAAACTTAATCAATGTTTCTCGTAAAAGGAATTACAAGAATTCTCCTCCAATGACTCGTCTATACGAACTTCAAAAGTCCATAAGAGTCACCAAGAGAACAGTAATGGAGACCATGGCATTGTTTCCAATCCCTCTCCCACTTAGCTTTTTATAACAAAGGGATACGCTATCTAATGCATAATTAAATACACATAAGCATGCATACATGAAATAAAGCACATACTATTATCACATAATCAAAATAATACTAGAATATTATTTTCCGACTATTATGGCTTTATCGCATCTCCGTATGCATCTTCTAGTCTCCAGTCTTCGTTCTTGAATGCTCTATGTGACGAGAATATTAATCCCAATATTTTAATCTATTTATTTTCAATTAATCCAAAAGTTACTTAATTCGAAAATTAAGTCAATCGAATATATCAAAAATAAAATTAAATATTATTAATATTTTTATTTATTTTTATTTTCCTATCTAATTCTATTAAATCTCTAGAATCCCATTCAAGTCAAACTTGAAATATTCTAGAAGACTTCTATAATAGAATAAGGAAATAAAATAAATTTAGGACTCCTAGTCCTTCCAAATTAATTCCTTTCCTAATCCATTAAAAATTCCATAAAGGAATAATTAAATAAAGAAAAAAAATTAATTTAGGACACCTAAAACTTTCCAAATCAATCATTTTCCTAATCCATTTAAAATTCCATAAAGGAATAATAAAATAGGAAAAATAAATTAATTCTAAATTTATTCCTTTCCTATTCCATGAAAATTCCCAAGAATAGGAATAATCAATGAGGAAAAATAAATTTATTCTAAATTTATTCTTTTCCTATTCCATGAGAATTCCCAAAAAATAAGAATACTCAAAATAGGAAAACCGAATAATTTAGGAAAGTTAGATCTCGGTGGGAGAGCACGGGTTGGGAATCCCCGCGCCCTACCACCATCGATCGCCGCTCGGAGGAGCACGCCGCCGCCGCCCAGCCCACGCGCCACCACCACCGGTGGCCGGCGTGGCCGAGAGGTCCCGGGCAGCCCCTCCCCTCGATCGATCACCATGGGATCGATCATGGGGATGATCGATCCCGAGCCCTTCTCTTCTTCGTAATGTGTCTTCTCCGGTAGTCGTTTCGGCATCGATCCAACGTAAATAAATTACAAAATTAATATTACATTATCCGGTATCGATTCTATACATGAAATCGACCCTATACATTTTCCGGAAAAAGTAGAACGTAATAATAAATCCTAAATTCGGTCAACCCCCGAATTTTTACTATTACAAGCATTCACCACACATAAAACGAATCTCGACATGTCCGAGAGTTAAATAATCAAGAACAATATTATGACATTAATTAAAATAATTAAATCTAGCCATAATAGTCAGAAACCCTGCAAGGTAGAACAATTTATCGAAAAATACCGTGAACGAAAACCATCGCTCTGATACCAATTTTTGGAAATCGACATCCCGGAATTAATAAATTTAATTAAATAAATTATCTAATTAATTCCGATCGATATCCTTTGGAGATCGAATATCCGGAGTTTTTAAAATTGCGGAACGACAACTCCAAACGAAATCCCGGTTGCCGGAAATCCGCCAGGAACCTCCACGAGGATAGCCCAACCAAACAAACCCTAACCGTGAACGAACACGGGCTGTTCGGTCGAGCCTCCGCGTGGGGCTCGCGGCTGTCCGTAGCAGCCACAAGGGGCTGCCCAGCCATGCCCTGGTGATCGCCCTCCAGCCACAGTCGAACCGTGGCTAGCGATCACCACCAGCCGCCGCCGCCTGGGCGGCGATCCACCCGCGCAAGCGGCGATCACACCGCGTGAGCGGGGATCACAGCCGCGCGAGCGGCTGGGCGTGCGTGCTGCTCGTAGCAGCCCGCGTGAGTCCCGTGCGATGCGTACGGGGCTGCTCGCAGCAGCCCGCTGATCATGCACGGGCGAGGCTCGGATCACCCGCGAAGCCGCTGCGGGAGAACCCGCAGCTCGCGACCAAGCCCTTGCGGCGATCGAGCCATGCTCGATTGAGTCCTCGGCGTCCAGCCGAGGCTCACGCCCCCTCGACCCATCCCGTCGAGCCGTTGAGCCGCCGGCGGTCCGGTGGTCTTCGACCACCACCGCCCGGTTCAACCTCGTCTTGGGTCTCGTTCTCGGATCTTGGTTCACGATATTTTTACGATAATTAAACGATAAAATCATAAAGAGGGTTTTACGATTTACCTCGTTCTCGTTGTTCGGAAAAACGAAGAACTCAATTGATGACCTTGAGATCTTCCCACGTATTCCTTGCACTAGCTCGAACGTCGTGTGGGCGACGATCTTCCAAACTCCATGGATCTCCCTCTCTACTTTCTCTCTCTAGAATTGTGAATTTCAAGTTATGAGAATAGAGAAGACAATGTAGTGCTTTTATAGGCTACGTAGGGGTTCTTAAGGAGGTGGAATATTGGGCTTCCAATATTAATGATTAAATTGAGCCCAAGCCCAAATCTATTAATCCCATTAATATTAATTAATTTATTTTCCACTATATAATTTAATTGCACTCCCAATATTAAACCATATTATATCAAATAATATTTCTCCGGTAGTATTATTTATTCCGTGTATTTAAGATATAAATATCCATGAATAAAATTAATTTATTGCTAATTAATTTATTCATCTCTTATATCCGAGACTAGTACCATTCAACCTTAATTATTATGCGGAACAAATCCACCTGCAGGGTTTACATAATAATTCCTTATAAACTCATCTCGGGGATATTATCAACCCTTACGGGATACACTTTCCCGTCAAGTATTCACGGCATGCCATATATAAAATATAGTGACCCAACTTAACCGGTAATTGACCCAATAATTAAATCGGTCAATTCCTTTGGAAAATCAAAGGCACTTATATTAAATATACACACCCGCAATAGTATCGGGGATTAAGAATAAAATACACTGAGACTTGAATCAATTATCAAAGGCAATCCTAATTGATAAGTCTCGAGCGATCCGCTCAATACACCAAGTGTACAAGTGTGATAAAATAATTAAGACAAATTATTTTCTCTCTCACACAACGACTATACCGATGGATTGGTCCGTGTCCATCTAGGTCGTGAGCAATAGTTCGATTTAATACGAGTAACCGATAGTATGATCTTCTGTGTGGGCCCGACACACCATACTAACTACAACGTATAGAATCCAGGACTATGATTTGCATATATTTAATTATAAATAATTAAACGCAAATAATTGTTTATTTAATTAAATAGATTAATGGCAATGGATCGGGAGTTTCCGTTACTTAAATCTAGACATTAAGTACACAACTCTGATCGAAAAATGGATCGGGAGTTTCCGTTATTAAACGGAATCGATCGCGGCGTGGCTGGGCTCGGAGCGGGCTGTGCGGGCTGCCGTTGAGGTGGCTGGAAGCACGGGCTGCGTGTGTTGCTCGACGTAAGCAGGGGCACGGCTGGGCGTGCCGGAGTTAGCCACCAGTGGTGGTGGTTCGCCGGCAGCCGGAGGCTATGCTCGACAGTCACGTTGACGGCAACACGGACGCGGTTTCGGAGGCTGCTGGAGCGAAGTCGATGGCATGCGACGTCCACGGCGTCGTCAAGCCGGAGGTCGGCTACTCCGGCAAAGGCCCAGATGAACGCCGGCGCGATCGATCGGACGGCCGAGTTCGTTCGTCTCGATCGCGGGCTGCACGTGCGGTGGGGCCACATGATCGCAGCGGGTCGATGGCATGAGTCGTCAAGGGAGACGTCATGCCGGAGATTGACCAGGCCGCTGCAGGAAATCCCCTCGCCGATGAAGACGATCGTTGAATTTGCCCGCTACTGTATTTTACAAGGGGTGTCGGCCGACATCATATTTGTCGGTGGCCGACACCATGTGATATTTGCTGTACGTGTGAATGGCTTCATGCTGAATGAATTAATTCATTCTTGATGCATGGCCTAGTACACGATGTGCATGTCCACATGCATGTTTGATGCATGGTTTCGATGGTTCGAGATTGGGATGACCGGAATTTTCGTTTTTCGGTTCGTCCCGGTAAATCCGATCTTTCCGGAAATAATTTAATCTTTCTAATTTTATTTAATTTAATTTTGGAATTAATTCAAATTCTATTTAGATTAGATTTCTTAATTATGGAATTAAATAATGGAATTAGATGGAGATTGAAATTAGAAAAGAAAATCCTAGTTTCTCTAGATATCCTATACCTACTTGGATTAGAAGTCTTAAGAAGAATCAAAATTCGATTTTGATTAGGATTCTTGAGATCTAATTTAAATAGGATTGAGAAAATTATTAAAATATTGGTTTTATTTAATTTAAGTATTTTATTTAAAATCATTAGATTAATTCAAAATTTATTTTGAATTGGAAAATCTTGGATTTTATTTAGAATAGAATTAAATATGGAAATCAATGGATTTTAATAATATTGATTTTATTTAATTTAAGTATTTTATTTAAGATCATTAGACTAATTCAAAATTTATTTTTGATTGGAAAATCTTGGATTTTATTTAAAATAGAATTAAATATGGAAATCAATGGAATTGATTTTATTTAATTGGAGTATTTTATTTAAAATCATTAGATTGATTCAAATTTATTTTGAATTGGAATCTTGGATTTTATTTAAAATAAAATTAAATATGAGAATCAAAGAATTTTTCCGTCGCTCGGCAAAGTATTCAAGACGTAGAATGAAGACTCAAGACAAGCATGCTGGAATTCATCAAGGTACGAATAGTCGAGAAATAATTTTACTTGAGCAATTATTTGATTATTTGTGTACGTACTTGCATGAAATGTATGTTTGTGATTATGCTTATGTGTATTTAATTATGCATTAGATAGCGTATCCCTTTGTTATAAAAAGCTAAGTGGGAGAGGGATTGGAAACAATGCCATGGTCTCCATTGCTGTTCTCTTGGTGACTTTTATGGACTTTTGAAGTTCGTATAGACAAGTCATTGGAGGAGAATTCTTGTAATTCCTTTTATGAGAAACATTGATTAAGTCTATCAAACAATGCCTAATTTGTCTTTCCAAAACTGATTTCAAGTCGACTCATTCTCACCCCGGGGAGTGGAATGGAGCCAAAGCCACTTGGTCATGTAGAGGACACAAATTAGAGGCTTTCGTACCATTTGTCTGAATAGATCGATTGTCTGCTCGGCTCCCTCATTGTATGAGAGATAGCGTGGAAGCCGGACAAGAGGTGATTAACATACTCACAGCGAGCCCCCGCGAGGGGCTTGTTGGAGTTGTGTACTTAATGTCTAGATTTAAGTAACGGTAAACTCCCGATCATAGCATTTAATCTATTAAATTAACAAACAATTGTTTTGCATTTAATTATTATTAATTAAATATATGCAAATCATAGTCCTGGATTTTATACGTTGTAGTTAGTATGGTGCAAGCATGGGCGCACAGAAGATCATACTATTGGTTACTCGTATTTAATCAAACAGTTGCTCACGACCTAGATGGACACGGACCAATCCATCGGTATAGTCGTTGTGTGAGAGAGAAAATAATTTATCTTAATTATTTTATCACACTTGTACACTTGGTGTATTGAGCGGATCATTGAGATTCATCGATTAGGATTGCCGGCGATAATCGATTCGAGTCTCAGTGTATTTTATTCTTAATCCCCGATATTATTGCGGGTGTGTATATTTAATATGAGTGACTTTGATTTACCAAAGGAATTAACCGATTTAATTATTGGGTTGATTACCGGATAAGTTGGGTCACTATATTTCATATATGAAATGCCGTGAATAATTGACCGGACAGTGTATCCCGTAAGGGTTGATAATATCCCCGAGATGAGTTCATAAGGAATTATTGTGTAAACCTCATGAGTGGATTCGTTCCGCACAATAATTAAGGTTGAATGGTACTAGTCTCGGATTAAAGAGATGAATAAATTAATTAGCAATAAATTAATTTTATTCATGGATATTTAAATCTTAAATACACGGAATAAATAATACTACCGAAGAAATATTATTTGGATATAATATGGTTTAATATTGGGAGTGCAATTAATTTAAATAGTGGAAAATAAATTAATTAATATTGATAAGGATTAATGGACTTGAGCATTGGGCTCAATTTAATCTTCAATATTGGAAGCCCAATATTCCACCTCCTTTAGATCCCCTACGTAGCCTATAAAAGCACTACATGGCCTTCATAAATCATAAGACAAGATTATCATACTTGATATTCTAGAGAGTTGAAGGAGATCCATAGGAGTTCGATAGATCGTCGCCCACCCGACGTTCGAACGGAGTGCAAGGAATACGTGGGAAGATTCAAAGGTCTTCTATTGATTTCGTTTCTCCGCACAACGAATCAAAAGGTATAATCATAAAACTCCTTGTGTGATTTTATGTAAATTGATTGTGATACATGCATGAACGCACGATCCGGGAAAACGACGAACTTCGGGGACGGGGATTCGAGATCTCCGGCGAAGGTTCGAAGGACCCTTGGCTGGGAGCCGAGGGGTGCGATCGAGCCCTAGGGGCGTCGATCGCGGGGCCCACACGAGGACGCCCCGGCTGGAGCCGGGGCACGCGATCGACCGCGGGGTCGATCGCCGGGCAAGCCGCGGCTGGGCCGCGGCGGGTGCGCTGGGCGCACCGCCCTCCTCGGCGGTGGCGGTGAGTTGTTGGAATTCGATATCCCGGGTTATTTAAATTTGCGGAAACCAATAACCCGAACGAACCCTTCGCCGGAGATCACACGAACACCGACTCATCCGCCGGAGTCCGGCCTTTGGAGACCACGCGCCCGAAGGCACGCAGCCCGCCCCCAGCCGAACCCCCGCGAGACGGGGTTCACGCGATCGAAATCGCGTTCGATCTTCACGATCGATGGGGCTGCCCAGCAGCCCCCCGCGGCGAGTCCGGCGACTCGCCGCCGCCTGGAGGAGCCCCGCCTTCACGGCGGGTGGGGTGCGGCACCAGCCCGCGCCCCCGGCGATCGATCCCCGTGATCGATCGCGAGCCCTCGGCCCAGCCGAGGGTTCCTATCCTCCGCGCGCCGCCAAACCCTAGCGGGCGATCCCGCGGTCCGGTGGCTTCGCCACCACTGCGTGATCGTTCGTCTAATCCGGGTTCGACTCTTGGATCTTGTTTTTCCGATAATTGATTTCAATATACATGAATTAAATAGCGGAATTATTTAATTCACCTTTCGATTCGTTGTGCGGAGAAACGAGATCTTATGATGACCTTGAGATCTTCCCACGTATTCCTTGCACTTGTTCGAACGTCGGGTGGGCGACGATCCTCCGAACACTATGGATCTCCTTCTCTCCTTTCTCTCTCTAGAATTGTGATCTTCAAGTTATGAGAATAGAGAAGACCATGTAGTGCTTTTATAGGCTACGTAGGGGATCTTAAGGAGGTGGAATATTGGGCTTCCAATATTGATGATTAAATTGAGCCCAATGCTCAAGTCCATTAATCCTTATCAATATTAATTAATTTATTTTCCACTATATAAATTAATTGCACTCCCAATATTAAACCATATTATATCAAATAATATTTCTCCGGTAGTATTATTTATTCCGTGTATTTAAGATATAAATATCCATGAATAAAATTAATTTATTGCTAATTAATTTATTCATCTCTTATATCCGAGACTAGTACCATTCAACCTTAATTATTATGCGGAACAAATCCACCTGCAGGGTTTACATAATAATTCCTTATGAACTCATCTCGGGGATATTATCAACCCTTACGGGATACACCTTCCCGTCAAGTATTCACGGCATGTCGTATATAAAATATAGTGACCCAACTTAACCGGTAATTAACCCAATAATTAAATCGGTTAATTCCTTTGGAAAATCAAAGTCACTTATATTAAATATACACACCCGCAATAATATCGGGGATTAAGAATAAAATACTCTGAGATTTAAATTGATTATCCAAGGCAATCCTAATCAATAAATCTCAAGCGATCCGCCCAATACACCAAGTGTACAAGTGTGATAAAATAATTAAGATAAATTATTTTCTCTCTCACACAACGACTATACCGATGGATTGGTCCGTGTCCATCTAGGTCGTGAGCAACTGTTCGATTAAATACGAGTAACCGATAGTATGATCTTCTGTGTGCCCATGCACACCATACTAACTACAACGTATGAAATCCAGGACTATAATTTGCATATATTTAATTATAAATAATTAAATGCAAATAATTGTTTATTTAGTTAAATAGATTAGTGGCAATGGATCGTGAGTTTCCGTTACTTAAATCTAGACATTAAGTACACAACTCCAACAATCTCCCACGTGTACTAAGGTCTAGTCATTTCCTCCAAACTCCCGACTCCCATACTCATCACGTGCTTAAGTTGTACTTCCAAGAAGTACTATGTGAATGAGCAATCTAGGTTGCCGCTCTGAAGTTATCTTGGTGACTACAGCGTCGTCTCCCTTGACGATGACTCGTATCAGGTGGTACTTGCACTATGTGTTATCTTACACTTATGGACTTGTGATTTCTTACCATTTGCCATCGCACCGCTATTTACATAGCCTTTGGCAAATTAAGAATCACATCTAAGTCCCAGAGATTATCCCGGAGCTATATCAAACTTCCGCTGCCTCTGAGGCCGCTTATTTGGTTACCCATGGTAGAGTCCGAAAAGCATCGTGCTTATCACTCTTCCATGTTAAAAAACTCCTTCTCCTTCAATAGTGAAACACATAGCCTGATATCGACTTACATCGGTCCTCATTCGATTAGAAATCTAAGAGAATGTAATCCAAAGGAAAAGCTTGTTTGCTCCGTAATCCAGAACATAGTTTCCAGTACTTCGAAAGTACTTAAAATGTTCATTACAGCAGTCGAGTGTTCCTTTCCAGGATTACCTTGATATCCTCCCACTATACTAGCCGCATAGCCGCATAGCAGATATCAGGTTCTCGTTTTTAACATCGCATTTATCAAGCTTTCCACACTCGAAGTGTAGGAAACTGCTTTCATTGCTTCTATCTCCTTTTGTGTTCCAAAACACATATCCTTAGATATATGCATTCCGTTTCTAAAAGGTAACGAACCTTTCTCGGAATTTTGCATGTTAAAACGAACCATAATCGTATAAGATATCTAGAGAAGTACAATGTTCTTTTCTTGAGATCCTAGATCTTAAGAACATGCTCTAACTTCTTCTTTATCTCATATATCGATTTTTCTAGACAACCATCATTTTATGTCTGACAACATCTTTATATTGTTACCAATGATAAAATGTTATCTACATAAAACCTCCGAGAAACACCACCTTGTTACCATCACGTTTCCCATACACACGATTCGTCAATGCCTTTTGATGAATCCATCAAATGGACTATCTCATCAATGCGCAAGTTCCACGAACCCTAGCTTTGTTACAATCCATGAATGGATCAACTAAGCTTGTACTCTAAATGATCTCGCCTCTTAACAATAATCCTTATTGTTCTCCAAGAAGGCACATTTAGATCTAGTACCGCCTCTATGTAGATTCAGGGATTGATTTCATGTATACTAGGTCCAGAGTTCAAAACTCTCCTAGTCTTATGAATATCTCCGGTTGTCAAACAACCTCCCACTACAACGGCATTCCGGTGTATAAACAGTAATAACAGTAGGTGTAGTTAGTGGTGTACCGTAATAACAGTAAGCTGGTTCTAAGTCTTTATCGTTTTCTCTCTTTCAAAAAGTATTACGTCACTTTGGGCTTGTGGTTCATCTAATAGTCTTCCTCTAAGAACCGGGCGTTAGAACTTATAACGTCCTTCTGGTTAATAGTACTATCGAACACACATCTTTTGTTCTTCTAAGATATTCTACAACCACACTGAAATGCGCCGTTGTTACCAAGACATATCTATAGAACATAGGTAGTTCCGTTTAACTCATGCTTTTACTATTTCCATAAGAGTTCCATTTCTTATTTCCGACACACCAATCCTACAGAGGACTGTATGGTGTAGTCACTTGGGATCCAATCCCAAGCTCTGATCATAAATCAGAGTCAATCAATTCTAATACTTGTCCGGATCTTATATCTTATATCCATAAAGGATTGCTTAGTCGTATTATCTTCCAAATTAGATTCTTAGGTCGGAAGGTCCACTCCTTCAACTTAATTGATCTTACAATCAATTTTCGAACTTTGAACTTCTTATTTGAATAAATATGACTTAGCATAAGAATCCACAAGTATAAACGATTTAATAAAGAAATCTCTTATTAGTAAAACGAGTTATGTATAACGGTTCGTTGCATCGTGGTGGACTCAGGATTCATCATTTATATATTGCTAGCTAATGTACCAAAATAGATAATATCATTATTTCTTCTTATAACCATCAAATAATTAATAGAAATAAAATATCCATTCATTAGAAATCCAGAACAAAGTTCTTTCTAATATGAAAGGTACATAAAAGCAATAACTCAAAATGAAATCCTATAATGTCCTCCACTGCAACTGCTGCCTCCTCCACAGCATTGCCCATGTAGACTACGATTTCTTCTTTTCTAAGTCGTCAGGTTTCCTGGAACCCTTGCATTTAAAATGCACATACCGTCAGTGGTTCCATATCTACACACCAGGTTCCGGCAGATAATACCACTGACTATGGTTTACGACTAAAGAAGATTTCGTACTTTCTTTGAGAGGATAATCAGACTTCCAGTACCCAGACTGTTTGCAACGAGAATTCTTGCCTCATGGCTTTCTCGTCCCATCTCGTGGTCCAAAAAGAACCACTGGGTTTCTTTGCTTTCTTGTCCTTTCCCCCGATTCATGCCTTTAGGTTCGAAACCTTTGGCATTGGCTACAAGAGCTTGCGATTTCCGTCTCAACTCGTCTAAAAGGTCAATCATCTCAAAAACGTTTTTAAGCGTTTCCTCGAAGTGACTGGCCTTTATGAGTATCCTCATC
This sequence comes from Euphrasia confusa, assembly GCA_954870475.1. Lineage (NCBI taxonomy): Eukaryota > Viridiplantae > Streptophyta > Magnoliopsida > Lamiales > Orobanchaceae > Euphrasia > Euphrasia confusa. The sequence goes on from OX940956.1 coordinate 16,972,110, forward strand.
GCTTCTTGTCTAGCCGCCTATGTCAATAGGCTCGGGAGGACAAAGCTCACTGAGTACTAACTAGTACTCTTTAACAGTTTGGGTAATGTCTAGATCTCTATTCCAATCATTACATTTAGGGACCAGTGAGTTAAAATCCTTACGTATCACATAAAGTGGGTTCAAGGCCATTTCCTAATCTATGAGCACATATAACAACAAACAATCGATTTAATTTCCGATATTATCTCCCTCAAATAATATCATTAAACCACTAATCGCATCTAAAATCCCATCAGATAAGGCAAGCCACGTGGTGTGGACGTTTACCCACCCAAATGATTTAGCAATTAGATTTTCTTCGGTCATACATCACTTATAGCGTAACCTCGTGGGGAGGAATACTATAATGCGTATCTAAGTGTAAACCATTACTCAGCACTAAAGTAAATCGTTAGGAATTGCTACATCACCGCAAGCCACGTGGTGTGGACGTTTACGACAACTTCACAACTCTTCACAATTTCTTATTACTGTCTACATCAATTAATCCAAAATCCGTTAGTATAGCAAGCCACGTGGTGTGGACGTTTACTACACCAAGAGACTTTTATAATTGACTCCCAATTACAAGATTCATTCGATTTTCGTAAATCAGGACGCGAAAATCATAAGTGAAACTCGAAGTTTCTAACCAGTGATTCACCATGCGAACAACCCTATCCCTCATAAATGAGGGAGCCGAGCAGACAATCGATCTAGTCATCAATTGACACGAATGTCTCTAATTTGTGTCCTCGACATGACCAAGTGGCTTTGGCTCCATTCCACTCCCCGGGGTGAGAATGAGTCGACTTGAAATCAGTTTTGGAAAGACAAATTAGGCATTGTTTGATAAACTTAATCAATGTTTCTCGTAAGAGGAATTACAAGTATTCTCCTCCAATGACTTGTCTATACGAACTTCAAAAGTCCATAAAAGTCACCAAGAGAACAGCAATGGAGACCATGGCAATGTTTCCATTCCCTCTCCCACTTAGCTTTTTACAATAAAGGGATACGCTATCTAATGCATAATTAAATACACATAAGCATAATAACAAACATACATTTATGCAAGTACGTTCATAAATAATCAAATAATTACTCAAGTAAAATTATTTCTCGACTATTCGTACCTTGATGAATTCCAGCATGCTTGTCTTGAGTCTTCATTCTACGTCTTGAATACTTTGCCGAGCGACGGAAAAATTCTTTGATTCTCATATTTAATTTTACTCCAATTAAATAAAATCAATTCCATTGATTTCCATATTTAATTCTATTTTAAATAAAATCTAAGATTTTCCAATTCAAAATAAATTTTGAATTAATCTAATGATTTTAAATAAAATACATAAATTAAATAAAACCAATATTATTAAAATCCATTGATTTCCATATTTAATTCTATTCTAAATAAAATCCAAGATTTTCCAATCCAAAATAAATTTTGAATTAATCTAAAGATTTTAAAAAAAATACTTAAATTAAATAAAATCAATATTATCAAAATCCATTGATTTCCATATTTAATTCTATTCTAAATAAAATCCAAGATTTTCCAATCCAAAATAAATTTTGAATTAATCTAAAGATTTTAAATAAAATACTTAAATTAAATAAAATCAATATTTTAATAATTTCTCAATCTTATTTAGATTAGATCTCAAGAATCCTAATCAAAATCGAATTTTGATTCTTCTTAAGACTTCTAATCCAAGTAGGTATAGGATATCTAGAGAAACTAGGATTTTCTTTCCTAATTTAACTTTCCATCTAATTCCATTATTTAATTCCATAATTAAGAAATCTAATCTAAATAGAATTTGAATTAATTCCAAAATTAAATTAAATAAAATTAGAAAGATTAAATTATTTTCGGAAATATCGGATTTACCGGGACGAACCAGAACAATTCCGGTCATCCCAATCGAACCCATGCACCCACATGCACACCAATCGTGCATTTCACCATGCAAACAGCATGAACAATGAATTAAATTCATTCAGTGGGCCATCATTTCAATTCACGCACATGCAACCAGAAATCACCTTGGTGTCGGCCAAAGACAAAACCGATGTCGGCCGACATCCTTAATTAATTTCAGCAGCGCGCACAATTTCGATCGTCTTCTTCGGCGAGGGTGCAGCGGCCTAGTCGATCTCCGGCACGTCGTCACCACTGACTATCTATGCCATCGACTTGCTGCGACCCACCGCACGAACAACCCGCGATCAAGATTGCCGCAAACGCGACCGCCGAGCTTAGCCTCCGGCTGCCGGCGAACCACCACCACTGGTGGCTTACGCCGGCACGCCCAGCCATGCCCCGCTCACGTTCAGCAGCCATCGAGACCGCCGAGCCTTGGAGCACCAGCAGCCCGTCCGAGCACGAGGCCGAAGCCGCGACCCACGAGCCGCCGCGTGTAGCGGCTGAACCGCCTGGCTCCACGGCAGCGGTCGACCTCCGGCGAACACCACCACTGGTGGTTGACGCCGTCGACCTCCAGCCGCCATACAGCCCGGTCCCGCTACATGCCCTCGTCCGATCGATCCGGTTCGATTTCTCCGAAAAACCCTCGATTTTTTAATAATTAATTTTTCCGACATACACAATTCATACGAGAGATAAAACAAGTACGTAGAACAATATATATAGCACAATAATTTAATAAAATTAAATTAATCTATGGCTATAAACAACGATAATCGATTATCGAAACAATTAACGAAAAACGTAACCATACGCTCTGATACCAATTGTTGGAATTCGATATCCCGGGTTATTTAAATTTGCGGAAACTAATAACCCGAACGAACCCTTCGCCGGAGATCACACGAACACCGACTCATCCGCCGGAGTCCGGCCTTTGGAGACCACGCGCCCGAAGGCACGCAGCCCGCCCCCAGCCGAACCCCCGCGAGACGGGGTTCACGCGATCGAAATCGCGTTCGATCTTCACGATCGATGGGGCTGCCCAGCAGCCCCCCGCGGCGAGTCCGGCGACTCGCCGCCGCCTGGAGGAGCCCCGCCTTCACGGCGGGTGGGGTGCGGCACCAGCCCGCGCCCCCGGCGATCGATCCCCGTGATCGATCGCGAGCCCTCGGCCCAGCCGAGGGTTCCTATCCTCCGCGCGCCGCCAAACCCTAGCGGGCGATCCCGCGGTCCGGTGGCTTCGCCACCACCGCGTGATCGTTCGTCTAATCCGGGTTCGACTCTTGGATCTTGTTTTTCCGATAATTGATTTCAATATACATGAATTAAATAGCGGAATTATTTAATTCACCTTTCGATTCGTTGTGCGGAGAAACGAGATCTTATGATGACCTTGAGATCTTCCCACGTATTCCTTGCACTTGTTCGAACGTCGGGTGGGCGACGATCCTCCGAACACTTTGGATCTCCTTCTCTCCTTTCTCTCTCTAGAATTGTGATCTTCAAGTTATGAGAATAGAGAAGACCATGTAGTGCTTTTATAGGCTACGTAGGGGATCTTAAGGAGGTGGAATATTGGGCTTCCAATATTGATGATTAAATTGAGCCCAATGCTCAAGTCCATTAATCCTTATCAATATTAATTAATTTATTTTCCACTATATAAATTAATTGCACTCCCAATATTAAACCATATTATATCAAATAATATTTCTCCGGTAGTATTATTTATTCCGTGTATTTAAGATATAAATATCCATGAATAAAATTAATTTATTGCTAATTAATTTATTCATCTCTTATATCCGAGACTAGTACCATTCAACCTTAATTATTATGCGGAACAAATCCACCTGCAGGGTTTACATAATAATTCCTTATGAACTCATCTCGGGGATATTATCAACCCTTACGGGATACACCTTCCCGTCAAGTATTCACGGCATGTCGTATATAAAATATAGTGACCCAACTTAACCGGTAATTAACCCAATAATTAAATCGGTTAATTCCTTTGGAAAATCAAAGTCACTTATATTAAATATACACACCCGCAATAATATCGGGGATTAAGAATAAAATACTCTGAGATTTAAATTGATTATCCAAGGCAATCCTAATCAATAAATCTCAAGCGATCCGCCCAATACACCAAGTGTACAAGTGTGATAAAATAATTAAGATAAATTATTTTCTCTCTCACACAACGACTATACCGATGGATTGGTCCGTGTCCATCTAGGTCGTGAGCAACTGTTCGATTAAATACAAGTAACCGATAGTATGATCTTCTGTGTGCCCATGCACACCATACTAACTACAACGTATGAAATCCAGGACTATAATTTGCATATATTTAATTATAAATAATTAAATGCAAATAATTGTTTATTTAGTTAAATAGATTAGTGGCAATGGATCGTGAGTTTCCGTTACTTAAATCTAGACATTAAGTACACAACTCCAACATGAGTCGTCGGACTCACCGCCGGGGGCTGTTCGGAACAGCCCCACGGGGATGCGCGTGCATCCCCGGCGATCACTAGGGCAGCGATCGCGAACCCCGCGTCGGGGTTCGGCTAGGGTTTAGCCGCGGGTTCATCCCGCGGCGATGCTCTTGTCGAGCCCGGTTCTTCGTGGCGTTCGTAATCGATTTCCGGCGACGGGATTTCGTTCGGGGTTATCGGTTCCGCAATTTTTGATACCCCGGGATATCGATTTCCAGCAATTGGTATCAGAGCGTTTGGTTTCGTGTTCATGTATGTATTCAATTGTGTTCTACCTTGCAGGGATTCCGACTATCATGGTTTAATTAATTGTTAATTATTCGTTTAATTAATTGCTATTTAATTTACCATGATTGTTCGTTTATTAAACTCTCAGACATGTCGAGATTCGTTTTATGTGGATGAATGCTTGTAATAGTAAAAATTCGGGGGTTGACCGAATTTAGATTTATTATTATTTTTCTATGTTTTCCGGAAAGTGTATAGGGTCGATTTCATTATAGAATCGATACCGGAATTGTAAATTTATTTCTTGTAATTTATTTACGTTGGATCGATGCCGAGACGACCGCCGGAGAACGCGTGTGACGAAGAAGACGAAGAGGACGAAGGACCGGGGATCGATCAAACCCCTTGATCGACCCCAAATCGATCGACCCTAGGGGAGGGGGCCGATCGCCCTCGGCTAGGGCTGCCGCCGGCGACAGTGGCGGCTGGTGGCTGGGCTGGGCGGCGGTGCTCCTCCGCCGGGGGTTGGCCGATGATGGTGGGGTGGTGCGGGAATCCCCATCCCGTGCTACTCCTACCAAAGATTCACTTTCCTAATTGATTCAGTTTTCCTATTTGAGTTTTTCCTATTTTTGGGAATTCTCATGGATTAGGAAAAGAATTAATTGAAATTAATTTTATTTCCTTATTCTATTATAGAAGTCTTCTAGAGTATTCCGAGTTCTACTTGTAATAGGATCCTAGAAGATTTAATAGAATTGGAAAGGAATAAAAATTAATTTAGGATTGATTTATTTCCTAATTAATTATTCCTATTTGGGAATTTTCATAGTAATGGAAATTAATTAATCTTGGAAAGTAGAAGAGTCCTAATTTATTTTATTTCCTTATTCTATTATAGAAGACTTCTAGAATATTTCAAGTTGGACTTGGATAGATTATTCTAGAGATTTAATAGAATTAGATAGGAGAATAAATAAATAAAAATATTAATAATATTTAATTTTATTTTTGATTTATTCGATTGACTTAATTTTCGAATTGAGTATCTTTTGGATTTATTAAAAATAAATAGACTTAAATATTGGAATTAATATTCTCGTCACATGGAGCATTCAAGAACGAAGACTGAAGACTAGAAGAAGCATACGGAGATGGAATAAAGCCATGATAGTCGGAAAATAATTTTTCTAGCATTATTTTGACTATGTGCTATGTGCTTTATTGCTTGTATGCATGCTTATGTGTTTAATTATGCATTAGATAGCGTATCCCTTTGTTATAAAAAGCTAAGTGGGAGAGGGGATGGAAACATTCCCATGGTCTCCATTACTGTTCTCTTGGTGACTCTTATGGACTTTTGAAGTTCGTATAGATGTGTCATTGTAGGAGAATTCTTGTAATTCCTCTTACAAGAAACATTGATTAAGTTTATCAAACAATGCCTAATTTGTCTTTCTGAAACTGACTTCAAGTCGACTCATTTTCACCCCGGGGAGTGGAATGGAGCCAGAGCCACTTGGTCATGTGGATGACACAAATTAGAGACATTCGTACCATCCTTTTAAGGTGGATCGATTGTCTGCTCGGCTCCCTCATCTAATGAGAGATAGGGTTGTTCGCATGGTGAATCACTGGTTAGAAACTTCGAGTTTCACTTATGATTCCCCGCGTCTTGATTTACGAAATTGAATGCTTCAAGTAATTGGATGTCAATTGTAAAAATCTTTTGGTGTAGTAAACGTCCACACTATCGTGGCTTGCTACATTGAATGGGATTTTGGAACGATTGATGTAGACAGTTATAGAAGAGAGTGAAGGATCGTGTGTTAGCGTAAACGTCCACACTATCGTGGCTTGCGGTGATATGCGAGTCCCAAACAATCTTCTTAGATACTGAGTAATGGTTTACACTTGGGTACACTCTATAGTATTCTTCCCATCGAAGTAACGCTATAGTGATGTACGACCAAAGCAAATCTAATTGCTAAATCATTTGGAGGGGTAAACGTCCACACTATCGTGGCTTGCCTTATCTGATGGGATTTTAGATGTAATTAGTGATTTAATGATATTATTAAAGGGAGATAATATCGGATATTAAATTAATTGTTTGTTTAAATGTGCTTATAGGTTTAGAGAATAGCTATGAACCCACTTTCTATGATACTCAAGGAGCATAAGCTCACTGGTCCCAATTACATTGATTGGAAGAGAAATTTAGACATTGTCCTGACTTCTGAGGAGTACAAGTTTGTACTCCATGAAGTGTGCCCTGCTGAGCCCACGGCTGCCTCAACTGATGAGGAAAAACTGGAATATCGGAAGTGGAAAAAGGCTGATGAAATGGCTAGGTGTTATATTTTGGCTTCCATGTCAAATGTACTCCAAACCCAACATGAGTCAATGGACACTGCCTATGATATGATGTTTAACCTCAAGGAGATGTTTGGGGAGCAAGATCGTGCGGCAAGGCAAGAAGCCATGAGAGTCCTCATGACAACTACTCAGTCTGAAGGAACGCCCGTTGGGGAGCACGTTCTTAAGATGATGAGTCTGTTGAATGAGCTTGAGATCCTAGGAGCTCAAATTGATGGGGAGACGCAAGTCGACATCATACTCCAGTCTCTCACCCCTAGTTTTGAGCAGTTTCGTATGAGCTATAATATGGGTAAACTATCTTATACTCTTGCGCAACTCCTGACTGAACTGAAGGCGGCAGAGGGGATCTACAAGAAGGGCAAGTCTCAAGCGCTTGTAGCTACCAAGTCCAAAGGCTTTAAGCCTGGTGGAGGTAGGGGCAAGAGGAGGAAGCAAGCCGGGAAACCCAGTGGTATCAAGAGGACTGTACCACGAGTGGGGGCTACAAAGCCAAGGGGCAAGTGTTTCCGATGCAACAAGTCTGGACACTGGAAGTCTGAATGTCCTCTCAGAGGTACGAATTTTTCTTTAGTCGAAAAAACATAGTCGGCGGTATTATCTACCAGAAATCTGGTGTGTAGATATGGAACCACTGACGGTATGTGCATTTTTTAATGCAGGGGTTCCAGAAAACCCGGCGACTTAGAGGAGAAGAGTTCGAGTCTACACGGGCAAAAGCTGTAGAGGTGGCAGCTGTTGCGGTGGAAGACATTTATCTGCTTTAGTAGTTAAATAGGATTTCATTTCAAGATTATTGCATTATGTACCCTTTATTTTAGAAAGAACATTTTGTTCTGGATTTCTATTATTTATGAATGGATATTTTATTTCTTTAATCATTGGATGATTTTGAAATAATGGGTATTATCTATTCTGGTACATTAGATAGCAATGTATGAATGATAAATCCTAAAGTCTACCACGATGCAACAAACCGTTCTATAACTTGTTTTACTTGATTAGATATTTCTTTGTTAATCATTATACTTGTGAATTCTTATACTTAGTGGTATTTTCAAATAAGATTCAAATGGTCGAAATTGACTTGATCAATTATAGTTGAAGGAATGGACCTTCCGACCTAAGGATTGAATTTGGAGGATAATACATCTAAGCAAACCTTTCTGGATAAAGGATAGAATTCGGACAAGTGTTGGAAATGATCAGATGTGCAGACGTATGTGTAAATTAGAAAGGTACGAGTAATTCTTTCAAGAATACTCGATGATGGATTAGAATACTTAATGTGCCATAAAAGCAAGAGTGTTTTTGACTTATCAATAGACACAAAGCTATTATGGGGAACCATCAAAGTATATCCATTAGGAGCCTGCGACTCGGTCGCGGAGGCCATCACCTATCTAAATAACACATAGCATAATCAAGGATTGGGGTTCAATCCCAAAGTAACCGAACTACACTTTGTAGAGATGGTGCATAAGAAATAAGAAATGGAAATCTAAAAGTAAAAGAGAACAAGTTGTTCGGAACTACTTATGTTCTATGGATATTTCTGGAGACAATAGCACATTCTGTGTAATTGTAGGATATCCTAGGTGAACGAAATATTGTGTGTTCTATAGTACTGTGAACCAGAAGAACTATCGTTCGGTTCATAGAGGAAGACTATTAGATGAACCACAAAGCCTGAACTGAATTAATACCTTGGAATGAGAAAAAGGACAAAAGACTGGGAACCAGCCAAACCGAGTAGAACTACACCACACACTGCACCTATTGTTATTACTGTTATACACCGGGACGCCATTGCAGTGGGAGGTTGTTGAACAACCGGAGATATTCATAAGACTAGAGGAGTTCGGACTCTGGATCTAGTAAACATGAAATCGATCCCTAGCTCTGCATGAGGGCAGTGCTAGATCTAAATGAGCCTGCTTGGAAAACAATAAGGATTATTGTTAAGAGGCTAGATCATTTAGAGTACAAGCTTAGTAAATCCATTTATGGATGGTTACAAAGCTATGAGTCGTGGAACTTGCGAATTGATGAGATAATCCATTCAATAGATTCATCAAAAGGTAGAGACGATAGGTGTATTGGAGACGTAATGGAAACAAGGTGGTGTTTCTCGGAGATTTTTTGTAGATAACATTTTATCATTGGCAACAATGTAAAGATGTTATCAGGCATAAAATAATGGTTGTCTAAATGAATCAGGATATAAGATTAAGTAGAAGTTAGAGCATGTTCTTGAGATCTTATGATCTAGGGATAAGAACATTGTACTTCTCCTGGATATCTTATACGATTATGGTTTGTTTTAACATGCATAATTCTGAGAAAGGTCGTTGCCTTTCAGAGACAGAATATGTATATCTATCTAAGGTCATGTGTTTCGAACACATAAAGGAGATAGATGATACTAAGCAGTTTCCTACACCTAGTGTGGAAAATTTAAATGCAATGTTAGAAAACAAGAACCTGATATCAACTATGCGGTTAGCGTAGTGGGAGGATATCAAAGTAATCTGGATAAGAGATATTCGAATGCTATAAGAGTACTTGGATGTACTGGATTACTAAGCAAGACGAAATCTTCTTAGATTACAGTTTCTCAGATCTCAAATCAGAGAAGGACCAGTGTAAGTCGATATCAGGCTATGTGTTCACTTTTGGAAAAGGTGGAACCTTTAATATAAAAGAGTGATAAGCAGGATGCTTCTCAGGCTCTCTCATAACCGAACAGCAGCCTCAGAGGCAGCAGAAGTTTTTAATTAGGTTCCGGGATAACCTCTAAGACTTGGATACGACTCTTAAATTTACCAAAGGCTATTAAATAGCGGTGCATGGTAAACCAGAAGAAGTCATAAGTCTAAAAGTGATGATAACACATAGTGCAAGTACCACCTGATACGAGTCATCGTCAAGGGAGACGACGTAGTAGTCACCAAGATAACTTCAGAGCGGCAACCTAGAGTGCTCATTCACATAGTACTTCTCGGAAGTACACTTTAAGCACGTGATGAGTATGGGAACCGGGAGTTTGGAGGAAATGACTAGACCTTAGTACAAGTGGGAGATTGTTGGAGTTGTGTACTTAATGTCTAGATTTAAGTAACGGTAAACTCCCGATCATAGCATTTAATCTATTAAATTAACAAACAATTGTTTTGCATTTAATTATTATTAATTAAATATATGCAAATCATAGTCCTAGATTTTATACGTTGTAGTTAGTATGGTGCAAGCATGGGCGCACAGAAGATCATACTATCGGTTACTCGTATTTAATCAAACAGTTGCTCACGACCTAGATGGACACGGACCAATCCATCGGTATAGTCGTTGTGTGAGAGAGAAAATAATTTATCTTAATTATTTTATCACACTTGTACACTTGGTGTATTGAGCGGATCGTTGAGATTCATCGATTAGGATTGCCGGCGATAATCGATTCGAGTCTCAGTGTATTTTATTCTTAATCCCCGATATTATTGCGGGTGTGTATATTTAATATTAGTGACTTTGATTTACCAAAGGAATTAACCGATTTAATTATTGGGTTGATTACCGGATAAGTTGGGTCACTATATTTCATATATGACATGCCGTGAATAATTGACCGGACAGTGTATCCCGTAAGGGTTGATAATATCCCCGAGATGAGTTCATAAGGAATTATTGTGTAAACCTCATGAGTGGATTCGTTCCGCACAATAATTAAGGTTGAATGGTACTAGTCTCGGATTAAAGAGATGAATAAATTAATTAGCAATAAATTAATTTTATTCATGGATATTTAAATCTTAAATACACGGAATAAATAATACTACCGGAGAAATATTATTTGGATATAATATGGTTTAATATTGGGAGTGCAATTAATTTATATAGTGGAAAATAAATTAATTAATATTGATAAGGATTAATGGACTTGAGCATTGGGCTCAATTTAATCTTCAATATTGGAAGCCCAATATTCCACCTCCTTTAGATCCCCTACGTAGCCTATAAAAGCACTACATGGCCTTCATAAATCATAAGACAAGATTATCATACTTGATATTCTAGAGAGTTGAAGGAGATCCATAGGAGTTCGATAGATCGTCGCCCACCCGACGTTCGAACGGAGTGCAAGGAATACGTGGGAAGATTCAAAGGTCTTCTATTGATTTCGTTTCTCCGCACAACGAATCAAAAGGTATAATCATAAAACTCCTTGTGTGATTTTATGTAAATTGATTGTGATACATGCATGAACGCACGATCCGGGAAAACGACGAACTTCGGGGACGGGGATTCGAGATCTCCGGCGAAGGTTCGAAGGACCCTCGGCTGGGAGCCGAGGGGTGCGATCGAGCCCTAGGGGCGTCGATCGCGGGGCCCACACGAGGACGCCCCGGCTGGAGCCGGGGCACGCGATCGACCGCGGGGTCGATCGCCAGGCAAGCCGCGGCTGGGCCGCGGCGGGTGCGCTGGGCGCACCGCCCTCCTCGGCGGTGGCGGTGAGTCGCCGGACTCACCGCCGGGGGCTGTTCGGAACAGCCCCACGGGGATGCGCGTGCATCCCCGGCGATCACTAGGGCAGCGATCGCGAACCCCGCGTCGGGGTTCGGCTAGGGTTTAGCCGCGGGTTCATCCCGCGGCGATGCTCTTGTCGAGCCCGGTTCTTCGTGGCGTTCGTGATCGATTTCCGGCGACGGGATTTCGTTCGGGGTTATCGGTTCCGCAATTTTTGATACCCCGGGATATCGATTTCCAGCAGGGCTCGCGATCGTCTACGGACGATCGCTGGGATGCGCGAGGCATCCCCGGGGGCTGCTCGTAGCAGCCCCGCAGCGAATCGCGGACTCGCTGCTCGCATGGGGTCAGCCCCGTGCGCCTCTGCTACGGGAACACCCGTAGCGCGCACGAGGTAGCTGCGGGTCATCCCCGCAACGACCCGCGATCGAGCTCACGGGCTCGATCGCCCCTCGGCTTCGGCCGAGGGCTTTGCTTCCGACGCGCCGCCGGCGATGGCGGCTGGGATCCGCCGTGGCACCAGCCCACGGCATCCCAGACGATCGACCCTAGGTCGATGGTTCATCCCATCGCCGCGCGTCCCGGTGGTCCGAACCCTAGGGTTCGACCGCCGCGTTCGATCCTCGCCGGGGATCTCGAATCCCCGTCCCCGAGGTTCGTCGTTTTCCCGGATCGTGCGTTCATGTATATATCACAATTAATACGCACAAATAATCATAGATGGGGTTCTCGATTATATTACCTCGATTCGTTGTACGGAGAAACGAATCCAATTGACGACCTTGCGATCTTCCTACGTATTCCTCGCACCTCGTCCGAACGTCGTGTGGGCGACGATCTATCGAACTCCTATGGATCTCCTTCACTCTCCAAGACTTTATGATTGGCGTAGGTCAATTATTATATGTTGTTATGAAAAGTGAAGACCATGTAGTGCTTATATAGGCTACGTAGGGGATCATAAGGAGATTAAATATTGGGATTCTTAATATTGAAGATTAAATTGGGTCCAACCCAAATCCATTAATCCTTATCAATATTAAATTTTATTTATTTTCCACTATATAAATAAAATTGCACTCCCAATATTAATCCATATTATATCAAATAATATTTCTCCGATTAGTATTATTTATTCCGTGTATTTAAGATTTAAATATCCATGAATAAATTTATTTATTGCTCAATAAATAATATTCATATCTTATATCCGAGACTAGTACCGTTCAACCTTTATTATTGTGCGGAACGAATCCACTCATGAGGTTTACACAATAATCCCTTATGAACTCATCTCGGGGATATTATCTGTTGGAGTTGTGTACTTAATGTCTAGATTTAAGTAACGGAAACTCCCGATCCATTGCCATTAATATATTTAATTAAATAAACAATTATTTGCGTTTAATTATTTATAATTAAATATATGCAAATCATAGTCCTGGATTTTATACGTTGTAGTTAGTATGGTGCAAGCATGGGCGCACAGAAGATCATACTATCGGTTACTCGTATTTAATCGAACAGTTGCTCACGACCTAGATGGACACGGACCATTCCATCGGTATAGTCGTTGTGTGAGAGAGAAAATAATTTATCTTAATTATTTTATCACACTTGTACACTTGTTGTATTGAGCGGATCGTTTGAGATTTATCGATTAGGATTGCCGGCGATAATCGATTTAAGTCTCAGTGTATTTTATTCTTAATCCCCGATACTATTGCGGGTGTGTATATTTAATATAAGTGACTTTGATTTTCCAAAGGGATTGACCGGTTTAATTACTGGGTCAATTACCGGTTAAGTTGGGTCGCTATATTTTATATATGACATGCCGTGAATACTTGACGGGAAAGTGTATCCCGTAAGGGTTGATAATATCCCCGAGATGAGTTCATAAGGAATTATTATGTAAACCCTGCAGGTGGATTTAATCCGCATAATAATTAAGGTTGAACGGTACTATTCTCGGATATAAGAAATGAATAATATTTATTGAGCAATAAATAAATTTATTCATGGATATTTAAATCTTAAATACACGGAATAAATAATACTAACCGGAGAAATATTATTTGATATAATATGGATAAATATTGGGAGTGCAATTTTATTTATATAGTGGAAAATAAATAAAATTAATATTGATAAGAATTAATAGATTTGGGTTGGACCCAATTTAATTTTCAATATTAGAAGCCCAATATTTAATCTCCTTTTGATCCCCTACGTAGCCTATAAAAGCACTACATGGTCTTCACAATTCATTAACCTAAGATACGCCAATCATAAAGTTCTTGAAGAGTGGAGGAGATCCATGGAGTTCGGAAGATCGTCGCCCACCCGACGTTCGAGCTAGTGCAAGGAATACGTGGGAAGATCTCAAGGTCATCAATTGAGTTCTTCGTTTTTTCGAACAACGAGAACAAGGTAAAATCGTAAAACCCCCTTTATGATTTAATTGTTTAATTATCGTAGAAATATCGTGAACCAAGATCCGGGGTTTGGGATCCTCACCGGGGTCGAGCCGAGCGGTGGTGATCGAGGATCACCAGACCGCCGCGGCAGGAGCGATCAGCCGGCAAGGATCGAGCGAACCAAGTTCGCTGGCAGGCAAGCGACCGCCTGAGGACCAGGCGCCCGCCTGGTCCATGTCGCGAGTGACCGCGTGCGACCCTAGCGGTCGCCTCGTGCGGCTGGCAGCAGCGGGCTGCGGGGTTTCCCGCAGCGGATCCGCGTGGCCATGGGATCGCATACGGGGCTTCGCTGGGAACGTGCGGGGTCGCAAGGGCTGCAACCCTAGCGCTCGCATGGATGCGAGCGCACACCTCGATCGGACGGCGGCGGTTCAACCGCGGCTAGGGTTCGATTGGGTGGAATCTTCGTGATGGCTTGGGCTGTCCGGCGAGGGTTTAGGGCACGCGTTGCGGGCTGCCAAAGGCAACCCTAGGCGGCTGCCAAGGACAGCCGTGAGCCCTTCGCGAGGGCTCGACCGAACAGCCCGGGCTATCCCCGTGGTTAGGGTTTGGTTGAGTCCGGCTTCGCGTGGTGGTTCGTGGCGGTATGTTCCGGCAACCGGGAGTCGATTGGAATTGTCGTTCCGCAATTTGACAATTCCGGATATTCGATCTCCAAAGGATTTCGGTCGAAATTAATTAGATAATTAATTTTAATTAATTTATTAATTCCGGGATATCGATTTCCAACATTATCAACCCTTCCGGGATACACTTTCCCGTCAAGTATTCACGGCATGTCATATATAAAATATAGCGACCCAATTTTACCGGTGATTAACCCAATAATTAAATCGGTTAATTCCTTTGGAAAATCAAAGTCTCTAATATTAAATATACACACCCGTAATAATATCGGGGATTAAGAATAAAATACTCTGAGATTTAAATTGATTATCCAAGGCAATCCTAATCAATAAATCTCAAGCGATCCGCCCAATACACCAAGTGCACAAGTGTGATAAAATAATTAAGATAAATTATTTTCTCTCTCACACAACGACTATACCGATGGATTGGTCCGTGTCCATCTAGGTCGTGAGCAACTGTTCGATTAAATACGAGTGACTGATAGTATGATCTTCTGTGTGGGCCCGACACACCATACTAACTACAACGTATAAAATCCAGGACTATATTTTTGCATAATTAATTAATAATAATTAATTGCAAATAATTGTTTATTAATTAAATAGGTAAAATGCTATGACCGGGAGTTTACCGATACTTAAATCTAGACATTAAGTACACAACTCCAACAATCTCCCACTTGTACTAAGGTCTAGTCATTTCCTCCAAACTCCCGACTCCCATACTCATCACGTGCTTAAGTTATACTCCCCAGAAGTATTATGTGAATGAGCAATCTAGGTTGCCGCTCTGAAGTTATCTTGGTGACTACTGCGTCGTCTCTCTGACGATGACTCGTATCAGGTGGTACTGGCTCTATGTGTTATCATCACCTTTTAAACTTACGATTTCTTCCAGTTCTCCATGCACCGCTATATACATAGCCTTTGGTAAACCAAGAATCATATCCAAGTTCAGAGGTCATTCCGGAACCTAACCAAAACTTCCGCTGCCTCTGAGACTGCTATTCGGCTTATGATAGAGTCCGAGAAGCATCACGCTTATCACTCTTTCATTCTCAGGTTCCACCTCTTCTAAAAGTGAACACATAGCCTGATATCGACTTACACTGGTCTTTCTCTGATTTTGGATCTGAGAAACTGTAATCTAAGAAGATTTCGTCTTGCTTAGTAATCCAGTACTTCCAAGTACTTTTACAGCATTCGAATATCTCTTATCCAGATTACTTTGATATCCTCCCACTACGCTAACCGCATAGTTGATATCAGGTTCTTGTTATTCAACATTGCATCTACAAAGCTCTCTACACTCGAAGTGTAGGTAACTGCTTTGTCTATATCTATCTCCTTCATGTGTTCAAGACACATACCTTTAGATAGATGCATTCTGTTCTCGAAAGGCAATAACCTTTCTCAGAATTGTGCATGTTTAAAACAAAACCATAATCGTATAAGATATCTTAAGAGAAGTACAAGTGTTCTTATCTAGAGATCGAAAGATTTCTAAGAACATGATCCAATTTCATCTTAATCTTATATCTCGATTTATTTAGACAACCTCTATTTTATGTCTGACAACACTTTTACATTGTTGCCAACGATGAAGTGTTATCTACACAAAATTCCGAGAAACACCACCCTTGTTTCCATTACGTCTCCAATACACCTCTCCTTGCCTTTTGATGAATCCATATAATGGACTATCTCATCAATTCGCAAATTCCTATGCAGAACTAGGGATCGATTTCATGTCTACTAGATCCAGAGTTCTAAACTCCTCCAGTCTTATGAACATCTCTGGTTGCTTAACAACCTCCCACTGCAATGGCGTTCCGGTGTATAACAGTAATAACATTAGGTGCAGTTAGTGGTGTACTACTACTCGGTCAGGCTGGTTCTCAGTCTTTCCCTTTCCTCATTTTAAAGTACTTTGTCAGTTAGGGCATTGTAGTTCATCTAATAGTCTTCCTCTAAGAACCGGGCGAGGACACCCTTCTTGTTGGAAATCGACTACCCGGGATGCGTTCGTTCGATCACTCGAACATCCGAACGATCCCAGTCGACCTCCAGGTCCGTTACTCCGTTCACGTGCCAGCCCGTGTCCCGATTCACGCCCAGCCATTGCCCCGAAGGACAACCGCGCGAACCAGAGCTGGTTGCCCGAAAAACAGCGAAACGACGACCGCCGTTTGTCCGCGAACAGCATCGCGACCTGCTGTTCCGAGCGCGTTTCCGGGTCGATTTTCCTCTTCCGACTACCGATTCGGAGGTCCTTGACCCCCAGTAGTCGAGGAACATGATCCAAGACGCCCGGAACCCGATCTTAGATCCGATGTATTTTTAACGAAATAGAAAACGAAACGTATGCGGAATAAGGGTTTCGATTTCTTATACCTTTGTCGCGTGATTCGGAGAAGCCGAATTGTTGAGACCACGAAGCCTTCCGGTGTATGTCTCTATCCCCGACGTTCAGCCGTTGAGTGGGCAACGATCCGCTGAACCTTCCTCTTCTCCTTTCTCTCTTGAACCCACCGTGGTACTTGCGCTCTACGTGTTATCTCCCACTGTGGACTCGTGGCATTTCAAGTTTGCCAATACCGCTATTCAAAATAGCTTTGGGTAAACTAGAAACCACATCTAAGTCCCTTAGGAAGTTATGGAGCCACACTGACCTTTTAACTGCCTCAGAGGCCGTTATCCTTTCAGTTTCCATGGTAGAGTCCGTAATGCATCGCTGCTTTACATTCTTCCATGTGACTGCTCCACTTCACAGTGAGAACACATAGCCTGACTTCGACTTTCGACTGTCCCTGTTTGATTTGGAAATCCAATTCTATGTAATCCAAAAGAAACAACTTGACTGCTTTGTAACTCAGAACATAATTCCTGGTCCTCTGCAGGAACCTAAACATGTTCTTTACATCAGTCGAGTGATCCTTTCCAGGATTACTATGATATCTCACCACCATGCCCACGGCATAGTAGATATCAGTCTCGTGCATAGCATTACATACATTAAGCTTCCCACCATTAAGGTGCAGGGAACTGCTTACTCTTCATCTATCTCCTTTATTGTGTCGGACACAAAACTTTAGATAGACGAATTCCACATTTAAAAAGTGAAGACCTTTCTTGGAATTCTGTATGCTGCAACGAGTAAGAATTGTATTTATGTATGAGGCTCGAGATAAGTTCTATGTTCTTTTCTGGCGATCATTTATTACTTTGATCCCAAGAACATTCCCGACTTCTCCTAAGTCTCTTACATTGAATTACTCGGACAACCATCCCTTTATGTCCGATAACATCTTTCATATTGTTGCCAATTTAGAAGGATGTCGTCTACATAAAGAATGAGAAAACACCACATCTTTTCTGTCACTTCTTTATTACACTCAGGACCTAAACATGCCTTGAAAGAATCCATGAAATGGATTTTCTCATAGGTCCGCATGTGTCCAAGATCTTGAAGCTTCCTTCAATCCTAAGATTGATTAAGCTTGCTTACCGAATGCTCTTGGCTCTTTTCGATGAATCTCTCTGGCTGTCCCACACAGATGGCCCCGTCAAGACTTCGATTTAGGAAATCTGTCTTGACTTCCATCTTCCATGTGAAGACAAAAGAATCCTGATCGACTTTTGCCAAGACTGAGCATCTTGATCTTTCAGCGTCTCGTCATAGATCCAGGGTTCGGCTTCATGTTCTCCAGGTAACAAGTCCGAAGACTCACCTATAAACATGAACCTGTTGGGTTGTCTAACAACCCTTCCACTACGACGACGCTCCGGTGTATCTTTAGTGACTAAAGATTATAGTAGTGAACTACTCAGTTAGGCTGGTTCTAAGTCTTGATCAGTCCCTCTAAGCACATTAAGTATTACTCTACTCTTGGCTTGTGATCTTGCATATATATAGTCCATGTCTAAGAACCGAACATTGATGCAATCAATGAACATCTGGTCCTTTGGACTATATTACATATCTCAATTCGTTTTCTTAGGGTATCCTATAAACAGCCGAATATCAGTACAAGTTTCCAAAGGAATCAAGTTCAGGATAAACGCCGCTGTTTCCAAGCCATATCCCAAAAACGATTTAGGTAACTCCGAATGTCTACTTTCCCATATCTATAAGAGTCATATTCCTTCTTTACAACACATTATTTTGCCGAGGCATAAATGGTGTAGTCTGTTGGGAGTTATTCCCATTTTCTGATAAGTATGCCTTACTCCTCAAAGAGGTCTGCATATATCAGAGCGAATCAACTCTAGTACTTTCTTGGATCTTTTCCCTTTAACCGTAAAGGGTTGCTCGGTCATTAAAAATTCCAAGTATGATTCGAAGGTTGGAAGGTCCTTTCCTTCAACCTGGCTGAGTGGTCCATCAGCATTCACCCTTTGAATCGTACTCAAGTTAAAATGATCTAGCCTAAGATTCCATAAGTACATTTGATTTATCCTAGAAGGATCTTTACTCTTATTGGGGTTCGACATTGTGTTATTAGCTCCGGTCTGTTGCATCGTGGAAGAATACGGATTTATTATTAAATTGTCTATCAATATACCAGAATAGATAATATCCCCATTTCCTAAAGAAACGGAATATCTATTCTAAGCCAACTTAGAAATCCGAAATGAAATTTCTTTCTAAATGCCGGCACATAAAGACAATTTATTAGAACTAAAATCCTACCGTTAAAACATTTAACATCTCCCACTGCAACGACTGTTACCTTAACATTATTGCCCATGTAGGTTACTACTTCTTCCTTTCTAAGTCTCCGGGTTTTCTGGAACCCCCGCATTTAAATGCAGACATGATTAGTGGTTTCCGTATCCACACACCAGGTACTGGTAGATAACACCACTAAACATGTTTCGATGACTAAGGAGAAATTAACTTCTAGTTGCTTTGAGAGGACAATCAAACTCCCAGTATCCAAACTGCTTACAACGGAAGCACTTACCCCTTGGGCTTGCTTTTCCCATTCCGTGGTCCAGATATATTAGGCCCACTGGGTTTCCATATTTTCTTCTTCTTCCTTTTGCCGCCCGAAGGCCTAGGAAGAGCCAATTTCTCAGCCACAGGTGTTTTGAGAGCCATTAAAGATTCCCTCAGCCGCTTGAAGTTCAACCAGGAGCTCCGCCATTGAATAAGACCTCTTATCCATGTTATATTTTAGGCGGAACTGCTCAAAACTTCTCGGCAGAGACTGGAGCACAAAATCAACCTGGGTTACCCCATTGATAATTGTTCCTAGAAAATCTATCTCATTAAGATAGCCGATCATTCTAAGAACGTGATCCCTCACGGGCGTTCTTTCCGACATGATGGCCGTCATGAGTTGCCTCATTTCACTTTGTCTGGCTTGTTGGAAATCGATATCCCGGAATTAATAAATTCATTAAAATTAATTATCTAATTAATTCCGACCGAAATCCTTTGGAGATCGAATATCCGGAGTTGTCTAAAAATTGCGGAACCGACAACCCAATCGAAATCCCGATCGCCGGAGAAAACACGAACACCGACTCATCCGCAGAAGTCCGACCTTTGGAGACTACGCGCCCGAAGACACGCAGCCCGCCCCCAGCCGAAGTCCCCCGCGAGTCGGAAACCACGAACACACCACGTGACCCGGGGCACGACCGAACACCACACGCGGGAAACCCCGCGTGCGTCCAGCCGAGCCCCCGCGTGGGGTTCGCGGATTGCTCGTAGCAATCCCTGGGGCTGCTCGTAGCAGCCCCGCAGCGAGTCCGGCGACTCGCTGCTCGTGGATGGGGCGCGCACATGCGAGACGCTGCGGGTAACCCCGCAGCACCCATGATCGATCCCACGGGCTGCTCGCTGCAGCCCGTAGCGCGTCCGGACGGGACTCGCGTCCAGCGATCCCGCTACGGGAAAACCCGTAGCTCGCTGCGGGTCCGTCCGCGACGATCGAGCATGAGCTCGATTGAGTCTCGGCGCCCAGCCGAGGCTCACGCCCCTTGACCCGTCCAGCCGAGTCGTCGAGCCGCCGGCGGTCCGGTGGTCCGCGCCCACCACCGCCCGGTTCGACCTCGTCTTTGGGTCTCGTCCCTCGGATCTTGGTTCAGGGTATTTTCACGATAATTAACATGTAAAATCATCGAGGGGGTTTTCACGATTTTACCTTTGTTCTCGTTGTACGGAGAAACGAGATCTATGAAGACCTTGAGACCTTCCCACGTATTCCTTGCACTAGCTCGAACGTCGGGTGGGCGACGATCTTCCGAACTCAATGGATCTCCCTCTCTACTTTCTCTCTCTAGAATTGTGATCTTCAAGTTATGAGAATAGAGAAGACCATGTAGTGCTTTTATAGGCTACGTAGGGGATCTTAAGGAGGTGGAATATTGGGCTCCCAATATTAATGATTAAATTGAGCCCAAGCCCAAATCTATTAATCCATTAATATTAATTAATTCTATTTTCCACTATATAAAATTAATTGCACTCCCAATATTAAACCATATTATATCAAATAATATTTCTCCGGTAGTATTATTTATTCCGTGTATTTAAGATATAAATATCCATGAATAAAATTAATTTATTGCTAATTAATTTATTCATCTCTTATATCCGAGACTAGTACCATTCAACCTTAATTATTATGCGGAACGAATCCACCTGCAGGGTTTACATAATAATTCCTTATGAACTCATCTCGGGGATATTATCAACCCTTACGGGATACACTTTCCCGTCAAGTATTCACGGCATGCCATATATAAAATATAGTGACCCAACTTAACCGGTAATTAACCCAATAATTAAATCGGTTAATTCCTTTGGTAAATCAAAGTCACTTATATTAAATATACACACCCGCAATAGTTTCGGGGATTAAGAATAAAATACACTGAGACTCGAATCGATTATCGCCGGCAATCCTAATCGATAAATCTCAAGCAGATCCGCCCAATACACCAAGTGTACAAGTGTGATAAAATAATCAAGACAGATTATTTTCTCTCTCACACAACGACTATACCGATGGATTGGTCCGTGTCCATCTAGGTCGTGAGCAACTGTTCGATTAAATACGAGTAACCGATAGTATGATCTTCTGTGTGGCGTCGCACACCATACTAACTACAACGTATATAATCCAGGACTATAATTTGCATATATTTAATTATAAATAATTAAACGCAAATAATTGTTTATTTAATTAAATAGATTAATGGCAATGGATCGTGAGTTTCCTTTACTTAAATCTAGACATTAAGTACACAACTCCAACAATCTCCCACTTGTACTAAGGTCTAGTCATTTCCTCCAAACTCCCGACTCCCATACTCATCACGTGCTTAAAGTGTACTTCCAAGAAGTACTATGTGAATGAGCAATCTAGGTCGCCGCTCTGAAGTTATCTTGGTGACTACAGCGTCGTCTCCCTCGACGATGACTCGTATCAGGTGGTACTTGCACTATGTGTTATCTTACACTTATGGACTTGTGATTTCTTACCATTTTCCATTGCACCGCTATTTACATAGCCTTTGGCAAATTAAGAATCACATCTAAGTCCCAGAGATTATCCTGGAGTTATACCAAAACTTCCGCTGCCTCTGAGGCCGCTATTTGGTTACCCATGGCAGAGTCCGAAAAGCATCGTGCTTATCACTCTTCCATGTTGAAACTCCTTCTCCTTCAATAGTGAAACACATAGCCTGATATCGACTTACACTGGTCCTCATTCGATTAGAAATCTAAGAGAATGTAATCCAAAGAGAAAACTCGTCTGCTTCGTAGTCTAGAATAGTACTTCGAAAGTACTTTTACAGCAGTCGAATATTCCTTTCCAGGATTACCTTGATATCCTCCCACTATGCTCACCGCCTAGCCGATATCAGGTTCTTGTTTTCAACATTGCATTTATTAAGCTTTCCACACTCAAAGTGTAGGAAACTGCTTTCATTGCTTCTATCTACTTTTGTGTTCCAAAACACATATCCTTAGATAGATGTATTCCGTTTCTGAAAGGTAACGAACCTTTCTCGGAATCTTGCATGTTAAAACGAACCATAATCATATATATGTAAGATGTCCAGGAGAAGTACAATGTTCTTTTCTTGAGATCCTAGATCTTAAGAACATGCTCTAACTTCTTTTTCATCTCATATATCGATTTTTCTAGACAACCATTATTTTATGTCTGACAACATCTTTACATTGTTACCAATGATGAAATGTCATCTTCATAAAACCTCCGAGAAACACCACCTTGTTTCCATCACGTTTCCCATACACTCGATTCGTCTATGCTTTGATGAATCCATAAAATAGAATATCTCATCAATTTGCAAGTACCACGAATTCAATGCTTTGTTCCAATCCATAAATGGATCAACTAAGCTTGTACTCTAAATGATCTTGCCTCTTAGCAATAATCTTTATTGCTCTCCAAGAAGGCACATTTAGATCTAGTACGGCCTTCATGTAGATCCAGGGATCGATTTCATGTATACTAGGTCCAGAGTCCGAAGACTCTCCTAGTCTTATGAATATCTCCGGTTGTCCCACAACCTCCCACTACAATGGCGTTCCGGTGTATAAACAGTGATAACAGTAGGTGCAGTTAGTGGTGTACCGCTACTCGGTTCGGCTGGTTCTAAGTCTTAATCTTTCTCTTCTCATTTCAAAGTATTACGTCACTTTGGGCTTGTGGTTCATCTAATAGTCTTCCTCTAAGAACCGGGCGTTAGAACTTATAACGTCCTTCTGGTTCATAGTACTATTGAACACACATCTTTTGTTCTTCTAGGATATTCTACAACCGCATTTGAATGCGCCGTTGTTTCCAGACATATCCATAGAACACAGGTAGTTCCGTATAACTCATGCTTTCACTATTTCTATAAGAGTTCAACTTCTTATTTCCGACACACCATTTCTACACAAGAGTGTATGGTGTAGTCATTTGGGATCAAATCCCAATCTCTGATCAGTATGCCATGCATTCCTCAGACAGGCACTTGCCTCCGCGATTAGATTGCAGGCTTTCAATGGATATACCATGATGGTTCCCCACAACAGCTTTGTGTCCATTGACTTGTCAAAACACTTGCTTTTGTGGCACATCAGGTATTCTAATCCATTTCTCGAGTAATCATCAAATGAAGTACTCGTACCTTATTGTCTGAGTAGACATAGGTCTGCATACATCAGAGTCAATCAATTCTTATACTTGTCCGGATCTTACATCTTATATCCATAAAGGATTGCTTAGTCATATTATCTTCCAAATTAGATTCTTAGGTCGGAAGGTCCACTCCTTCAACTTAATTGATCAAAATATCAATTTTCGACCCTTGAACTTCTTATTTGAATAAACATGACTCAGCATAAGAATCCACAAGTATAATTGATAAAGAAATCTCTTATTAGTAAAACGAGTTTCATACTACGGTTTGTTGCATCATGGTGGACTCAGGATTCATCATTTATATATTGCTAGCTAATGTACCAGAATAGATAATATCATTATTTCTTCTTATAACCATCAAATGATTAAAAGAAATAAAATATCCTTTTATTAGAAATCCAGAACAAAGTTCTTTCTAATATGAAAGGTACATAAAAGCAATAACCCAAAATGAAATCCTATAAAATGTCCTCCATTGTAACTGCTGTCTCCTCTACAACATTGCCCATGTAGACTACGATTTCTTCTTCTCCAAGTCGTCGGGTTTCCTGGAACCCCTGCATTTAAAATGCACATACTGTCAGTGGTTCCATATCTACACACCAGGTTCCGGTGGATAATACCACTGACTATGTTTTACGACTAAAGAAAATTTCGTACTTTCTTTGAGAGGATAATCAGACTTCCAGTACCCAGACTGTTTGCATCGAGAACCTTGGCTTTCTCGTCCCATCTCGTGGTCTAAGCAACTTAGGACCACTGGGTTTCTTTGCTTGCTTTTCCTATCCCCCGGTTTTGCCCTTAGGTTCGAAACCTTTGGCATTGGCTACAAGAGCTTGCGATTTCCGTCTCAACTCGTCCAAAAGGTCAATCATCTCAAAAACGTGTTTAAGCGTTTCCTCGATTCGACTGGCCTTTATGAGTATCCTCATCGCCTCTTGTCTAGCCTCTACATCATGTCTAAACATCTCCTTGAGTTTGAACATGATAAAATCAGTTCTTTCCTCATCAGTTAAGACATTAGTAGGCTCGGGAGAACAAAGCTCTCTTGAGTACAAACTTGTAATCTTTAACAGTCTGGGCAATGTCCAGATCTCTATTCCAATCATTACATTCAGGGACCAATGAGTTTAAAATCCTTACGTATCACATAAAGTGGGTTCAAAGCCATATCCTAATCTATGAGCACATATAACAACAAACAATCGATTTAATCTCCGATATTATCTCCCTCAAATAATATCATTAAACCACTAATCGCATCTAAAATCCCATCAGATATGGCAAGCCACGATAGTGTGGACGTTTACCTATCCAAATGATTTAGCAATTAGATTTCCTTCGGTCGTACATCATCATTAGCGTTACTTCGATGGGAAGAATACTAAGAAGCGTACCTAAGTGTAAACCATTACTCAGTATCTAAGAAGATTGTTTGGGACACGCATATTCACCGCAAGCCACGATAGTGTGGACGTTTACGTTAACATACGCTCCTTTACTCCCTTCTATAACTGTCTACATCAATCGTTCCAAAATCCCATTCAATGCAGCAAGCCACGATAGTGTGGACATTTACTACACCAAAAGACTTTTACAATTGACTCCCAATTACATGAATCATTCAATCTTGTAAATCAAGACGCGGAGAATCATAAGTGAAACTCGAAGTTTCTAACTAGTGATTCACCATGCGAACGACCCTATCTCTCATAAATGAGGGAGCCGAGCAGACAATCGATCCACCTTCAAAAGGATGGTACGGAGGTCTCTAATTTGTGTCCTCGACATGACCAAGTGGCTTTGGCTCCATTCCACTCCCCGGGGTGAGAATGAGTCGACTTGAAATCAGTTTCAGAAAAACAAATTAGGCATTGTTTGATAAACTTAATCAATGTTTCTCGTAAAAGGAATTACAAGAATTCTCCTCCAATGACTTGTCTATACGAACTTCAAAAGTCCATAAAAGTCACCAAGAGAACAGCAATGGAGACCATGGATATGTTTCCATACCCTCTCCCAATTAGCTTTTTACAATAAAGGGATACGCTATCTAATGCATAATTAAATACACATAAGCATGCATACATGTAATAAAGCACATAGAATATTATCACATAGTCAAAATAATACTAGAATATTATTTTCCGACTATTATGGCTTTATCGCATCTCCGTACGCATCTTCTAGTCTTCAGTCTTCGTTCTTGAATGCTCCATGTGACGAGAATATTAATCCTAATATTTAAATCTATTTATTTTCAATTAATCCAAAAGTTACTTAATTCGAAAATTAAGTCAATCGAATATATCAAAAATAAAATTAAATATTATTAATATTTTTATTTATTTTTATTTTCCTATCTAATTCTATTAAATCTCTAGAATTCCATCCAAGTCAAACTTGGAATATTCTAGAAGACTTCTATAATAGAATAAGGAAATAAAATAAATTAGGACTCCTCTACTTTCCATAATTAATTAATTTCCATTTATTAAAAATTCCCAAGAATAGGAATAATCAAATAGGAAATAAATTAATTCCAATTTAATTCTTTTCCTATTCCATGAGAGTTCCCAAACTAAGGAATACTCAAAATAGGAAAACCGAACTAAATTAGGAAAGTCGGATCTTGGTAGGAGTAGCACGGGTTGGGAGTCCCCGCGCCACCCCCACCGTCGACCACATCGCCGGGCACCACCGCCGCCGCCCCCAGCCCACGCGCCACCACCACCGGTGGCCGGCGTGGCCGGAAACCCTAGCGGGCAGCCCGGGGTCGATCGATCCTTCATGGGGATCGATCATGGGGATGATCGACCCCCCCCGGTTTTGTCCTCTTCGTCTTCTTCGTCACACGTCTTCTCCGGCGGTCGTTTCGGCATCGATCCATCGTAAATAAATTACAAGAATTAAATTACAATTATCCGGTATCGATTCTATACATGAAATCGACCCTATACATTTTCCGGAAAAAGTAGAACTTAATAATAAATCCTAAATTCGGTCAACCCCCGAATTTTTACTATTACAAGCATTCACCACACATAAAACGAATCTCGACATGTCCGAGAGTTTAATAATCAAGAACAATATTATGACATTAATTAAAACAATTAAATCTAGCCATAATAGTCGGAAACCCTGCAAGGTAGAACAATTTATCGAAAAATACCGTGAACGAAAACCAACGCTCTGATACCAATTGTTGGAAATCGATATCCCGGAATTAATAAATTAATTAAAATTAATTATCTAATTAATTCCGACCGAAATCCTTTGGAGATCGAATATCCGGAGTTGTCTAAAAATTGCGGAACCGACAACCCAATCGAAATCCCGATCGCCGGAGAAAACACGAACACCGACTCATCCGCAGAAGTCCGACCTTTGGAGACTACGCGCCCGAAGACACGCAGCCCGCCCCCAGCCGAAGTCCCCCGCGAGTCGGAAACCACGAACACACCACGTGACCCGGGGCACGACCGAACACCACACGCGGGAAACCCCGCGTGCGTCCAGCCGAGCCCCCGCGTGGGGTTCGCGGATTGCTCGTAGCAATCCCTGGGGCTGCTCGTAGCAGCCCCGCAGCGAGTCCGGCGACTCGCTGCTCGTGGATGGGGCGCGCACATGCGAGACGCTGCGGGTAACCCCACAGCACCCATGATCGATCCCACGGGCTGCTCGCTGCAGCCCGTAGCGCATCCGGACGGGACTCGCGTCCAGCGATTTCGCTACGGGAAAACCCGTAGCTCGCTGCGGGTCCGTCCGCGACGATCGAGCATGAGCTCGATTGAGTCTCGGCGCCCAGCCGAGGCTCACGCCCCTTGACCCGTCCAGCCGATTCGTCGAGCCGCCGGCGGTCCGGTGGTCCGCGCCCACCACCGCCCGGTTCGACCTCGTCTTTGGGTCTCGTCCCTCGGATCTTGGTTCACGGTATTTTCACGATAATTAACATGTAAAATCATCGAGGGGGTTTTCACGATTTTACCTTTGTTCTCGTTGTACGGAGAAACGAGATCTATGAAGACCTTGAGACCTTCCCACGTATTCCTTGCACTAGCTCGAACGTCGGGTGGGCGACGATCTTCCGAACTCCATGGATCTCCCTCTCTACTTTCTCTCTCTAGAATTGTGATCTTCAAGTTATGAGAATAGAGAAGACCATGTAGTGCTTTTATAGGCTACGTAGGGGATCTTAAGGAGGTGGAATATTGGGCTCCCAATATTAATGATTAAATTGAGCCCAAGCCCAAATCTATTAATCCATTAATATTAATTAATTCTATTTTCCACTATATAAAATTAATTGCACTCCCAATATTAAACCATATTATATCAAATAATATTTCTCCGGTAGTATTATTTATTCCGTGTATTTAAGATATAAATATCCATGAATAAAATTAATTTATTGCTAATTAATTTATTCATCTCTTATATCCGAGACTAGTAC
This sequence comes from Euphrasia confusa, assembly GCA_954870475.1. Lineage (NCBI taxonomy): Eukaryota > Viridiplantae > Streptophyta > Magnoliopsida > Lamiales > Orobanchaceae > Euphrasia > Euphrasia confusa. The sequence continues at coordinate 17,000,443 of OX940956.1, forward strand.
CATTCAACCTTAATTATTATGCGGAACGAATCCACCTGCAGGGTTTACATAATAATTCCTTATGAACTCATCTCGGGGATATTATCAACCCTTACGGGATACACTTTCCCGTCAAGTACTCACGGCATGCCATATATAAAATATAGTGACCCAACTTAACCGGTAATTAACCCAATAATTAAATCGGTTAATTCCTTTGGTAAATCAAAGTCACTTATATTAAATATACACACCCGCAATAGTTTCGGGGATTAAGAATAAAATACACTGAGACTCGAATCGATTATCGCCGGCAATCCTAATCGATAAATCTCAAGCAGATCCGCCCAATACACCAAGTGTACAAGTGTGATAAAATAATCAAGACAGATTATTTTCTCTCTCACACAACGACTATACCGATGGATTGGTCCGTGTCCAGCTAGGTCGTGAGCAACTGTTCGATTAAATACGAGTAACCGATAGTATGATCTTCTGTGTGGCGTCGCACACCATACTAACTACAACGTATATAATCCAGGACTATAATTTGCATATATTTAATTATAAATAATTAAACGCAAATAATTGTTTATTTAATTAAATAGATTAATGGCAATGGATCGTGAGTTTCCTTTACTTAAATCTAGACATTAAGTACACAACTCCAACAATCTCCCACTTGTACTAAGGTCTAGTCATTTCCTCCAAACTCCCGACTCCCATACTCATCACGTGCTTAAAGTGTACTTCCAAGAAGTACTATGTGAATGAGCAATCTAGGTCGCCGCTCTGAAGTTATCTTGGTGACTACAGCGTCGTCTCCCTCGACGATGACTCGTATCAGGTGGTACTTGCACTATGTGTTATCTTACACTTATGGACTTGTGATTTCTTACCATTTGCCATTGCACCGCTATTTACATAGCCTTTGGCAAATTAAGAATCACATCTAAGTCTCAGAGATTATCCTGGAGTTATACCAAAACTTCCGCTGCCTCTGAGGCCGCTATTTGGTTACCCATGGCAGAGTCCGAAAAGCATCGTGCTTATCACTCTTCCATGTTGAAACTCCTTCTCCTTCAATAGTGAAACACATAGCCTGATATCGACTTACACTGGTCCTCATTCGATTAGAAATCTAAGAGAATGTAATCCAAAGGAAAAACTCGTCTGCTTCGTAGTCTAGAATAGTACTTCGAAAGTACTTTTACAGCAGTCGAATATTCCTTTCCAGGATTACCTTGATATCCTCCCACTATGCTCACCGCATAGCCGATATCAGGTTCTTGTTTTCAACATTGCATTTATTAAGCTTTCCACACTCAAAATGTAGGAAACTGCTTTCATTGCTTCTATCTACTTTTGTGTTCCAAAACACATATCCTTAGATAGATGTATTCCGTTTCTGAAAGTGATATCATTATGTTGGGATATGTCCTTCGATCCTACGTGTGCAATCGATAAAGTCATAAGGTCGTCTATGGATGTTAAATGATTATTTGATAATATTAATTGTTGGGAACAATATAATATTGATCAATTAAATCATACCTACAGGGTCACACACGGACTCGAAGATAATGTACGATGATTGATATATATTGATTTAGAATCAATATTTACGTGGATTTAATTCCCATGCATGGGATGCATGGCTTGCATGGATGCATGTCACATAGTGTGACATGGCATGCCACACAAGCAAGTGGGACCACATACAATTCATAGTGGCATGTGTATGTGGCATGACCTTTCACCTCCTTTGTAACCTCTTTTGCATGTTAATGGTGCATCTTTATGCACATTAAGATGGAGGTTACATAGAGGTGTAATGGTGTGAATAATGGTGTGTTTAGATAGATGAAAATCTGATTTTCATCACACACAAGCATCAGCCACGAAAATCCACACAAAAAGAGAGAAAAGAGGTGATCTTGGAGATCCATTCTCAAGCAATCAAAGGTGTTCATTATCCGGGTTCGTGTGCAACACGTAGAGGCCGGGCCATTTGTGCGGCTTCAACATCCGGACGATCCAAAGGAGTGAAGAGTTCATTCACAAGGAGATCTTCGAGAGACTGATCCATTTGAGGTGGTTCAATCGACTCAACACCGCCTCAACGACATCAACGAATCACTTCGTCACCAAAAGTAAGATTTCGTTGATATCTCTATATATATATATATATATTGGATGTATATATATATAAATATATGTGTGTCTATACATATTTGTGTGCACTAAGATCATGGCATAGTAGATCTATTGCTTTACACGCTTCCGCACACACGGTATATCGATCGGATCGGTATATCGGTACCTGCAATTGGTATCAGAGCTTCGGGCTCGTGCACACTTTTGTGTTGGACACAAAAAGTTTAATCAACATAATTGACTTATTTGTTTAATTGTGATTATGTGATTAGATGTAAGGCCGACCACCGTTAGTGGTCGGGTGAATGAAATTGTCGTTTTTTACGTTTCGATTGGCCATAGTTTTGGAGGGCTGCGTCCCTTGGAATCATTTGTAATAGATAGGTTTTCTATTTCAATTTGTATTGTTCAAACTTGTAAGCGATGGACTTGATCCATGGTTCGATGGAGGATCTCGGCTCTCCGGTGAAAACGAGAAGAAACGAAGCCAAACGAAGCCAAACGAAGCAAAACGAAGCAAACCGGGCTGCTGGAGCCAAATGGCGGTCGCCGTTTGTGCTCCGGCGGGCGCCGTTTTGATTCGGCGGGCGCCGTTTTGGAAACGGCGACCGCCGAAAGGCCTTTTTTTGGGGCAGATGGGTTTTTTACCTTTTCAGCGACCGCTGGTTGTAAAACGGCGGGCGCTGTTCGTGGTTTTTGAGGTAATGACTTGTTTTGACCAAAATCGGAGGGCACGGAACTAAAACGGAGGGCGAGGACCAGTCCAGAAGATGTTCAAGGCTTTTGTTGTTATTTTAATCTTTTCGTTTGAGAGTTGTGAGGTTCTAGGGGCCTTTCGATTACGTATTTAATTGCTTTGCTAGTTATAGGATGTTTTATGTTATAAATGTTCAACTTACATATAAACACCTATGCATGCAAGTTCCCAAAATAATGAGTATAATGTCTTGTCCAAAACATCACACTCATAAAACCCTCGATCATAAGTTGGTAGGTCCGCCTCAGCGGGGTACTACTTGTTATCTTGGGATAAGTGGGAGTAAGGGTTAGACCCTTACACGTGACTTTGGTTTTCTCATCGATAGATCCACTGCAGGCGTGGCTATCGAGACATGAGATGAGAATGGGATTTTCATCGACCGAGAGTGATATTAGATATCATTGACATGGGTGTGTCTACCTATCTTGAAATACTTAAGTGCGGACTCAGTCGGCTTAAAGATTTGCAAGATGAGGATCTCGAAATCGTTTTGTTCTAAGGGACAATGATATTGGATATCAATTGAACAAAATGAAATAAATAAGTACAATTGTTAGACAACCTTATTTGTTTACCGCTTTGTGGATGTTTACATACTTTAGTTATCTTTCTTTTATAGTTTATCATGTCAAATATCAACTCAATTCAAGTTTGGTTCAATTCTTGATTATGAAAAACTGAACAAATTTTCTTGATTCACAACGTAATTTGAGGATGGTCCTCAAATACAATGACAAGGAAAATGTGTTAGATAACCACATCCTAAGATATCATTGAACAACTCAATATCATGTTCGGAGAATATGCTAAGATTGAGCAGTTCTGAATGACCAGGGTCATCGCTTCAGCTAGGCTGAATAAGAGAAATCTATAAGGACCACATGCACAGCAAATGATTGGATTATTTGCTTTAAGTGATCTCCTAAATTTTTCTAAGATGATGAGTCGTGAATTAAAAAGGGACCCTGAGAGGGATATTCTTATAAGGGATGAGGTATTCAAAAGAGCATGGGCAAGAAGGCTACTAGGGTTCCTAGGGAATCTGAATACGTCTACTGCAAAAGTGTCGGACACTAATTGCAAACATGTAGAAATTCATATTTATTCAATTTCAAAACAAATGCCTAATTTGTCTTTCATATGATGGATTCTAAAGTTAGGATTATTTTCACCTCGGGGAGTGATCTAATCCAAAACACTTAGTTCATTAATGACACAAATTAGAGACTTTCGAGCCATTGGATGGCGTGAAATGATTGTCTGGTTGGCTTCCTCATATTTTATGAGAGATAGGGCTTCAATTGCATGATAATATCGCTGGTTAGAAAACTTCGATTTTCACTTACGATTTATCACGTTTTGACATTGAGATAATTTTGAATGAGACTCAATTATTGAGAATAATTGAATTTGCCCAAAGTTCAAAGAAGATGTGAATAACGGGGTTGCTTCATCTTCAGGTATTAATGATATAGACATTAAAATTCACAAATTCTACTTCTTGGGTATTGGATGCCAAACGTAGTTCTCACATTTGTATGTGGAGGAACTACATAGAAGTATAAGTTTGGTGAGTAGAGATGTCGATATACGGGCGAGAAATGGAGCGAAGGTCGCTGCATTAGCCGTATGATCATATGATGTTGTTTTGCCTTAGGGCCTTGTTTTAGTATTATAACTATATAATTTCGTACCTTCAATAAACAATGAATATTGGTTCAGTATAGGATACTGATGGATTAGTTTTTCACTATTAAATAGTTTGGTAACTATTTTAATTGTGAATTATTCCTTGTTTTGGTACGATTATTATATTGTTTATGTATACTTTAACTTGACAAAATCACATATATCATTAAGACCAAAGGCCAAATCGAATAAGTATCAATGAGACATAACTGATACATTGTTGATTAGATCAAATCAAAATCTAAACATGTAACGAATTCTTTTAGAAGGAATTTTAGAATCATTTGACTTGGAGTCATTTGATACATGTGAATGATGTGTGATTTAAAAGATAGCAATGTCATCTTTCTTGGAGAAATGAGAACATGTGAGGATGATCCATACTGATGTATGTGGAACCTATCAGTTCACAAGCACATGAAGGTTATGTTTCAGAAAAGAGAAAACAAACTATATTAGATATAGTTCGACCATTCGATGAGAGGTCTAAATGAACTACTGGTCTCTTTTGGGAACACACAATTCTTGACTTCAACTTATACACTGAATAGGACGCTGTCAAAAGCTGTTGATAAGACACCATACTAGGTATGGAAAGGGAGGGTCCCTACATTGTTTTCATCAAAATTTGAGGTTCTAAAAGCTTCTCTGACGAGATTTATCTCTATAGAGCTTTAACTCAAATGGGATAAAAGTTTCTTTAATGTATCCATAAGAAACTCGAGGGTACAACTTCTACGATCTATCTGAGAACAATATTTTGTTGCTCGAGATAGTGATTTTCTTGAAAAGAGTAATCTTTCCTAGAAAGTCAGTGGGAGCTCGGTTATCTTGAACGAGGTTCAAGTGAAACAACCAATAATGAATACTCAAGACTGGGTTGAGAGTATTCTTATGGTTTTGGAAGCCATACCAACCCTCGTAGGTCCGAAAGGCATAAATCTATCTTTATTATTCAAATACTTAGATATTGTGACCAATGAGAGACATGAATTCATGCTTTTGGAAAGTGGTGAACCTTCGACCTAATTCCAAGCTATGACGAGTCCAGCTACTGAAAATTGGCATGATGCCATGAAATCTGAGATGATATCAATATCTGATAATCAAGTTTGGAACTTGATATATTTGCATCACGGGGTTAGACCCAATGAATGCTAATAGATCTTTAATATCTAAACAGACAGATGGAAAACCTAGGGTTTTCAAAGCAAGGTTGATGGTAAAGGTTTTATTCACGAGGTGGATTATGGAAAAACTTTCACCTGTTGCTTTGATTAAATCATTCAGATCATCTTAGCCATTGCTACTCATCTTGATAATGAGGTATGGTAATATTGGATGTTAAAACTAACTTCTTGAATTGGATTCTAGAAGAGAATGTGTTTTGACACAACCAAAGAGTTTTATCGATCCTAATAAGGCTGAGAAATTATGCAATCTTATAATTCCATTTATGGAATAAAGCAAAGCATATCGGAGTAGCAATCTTCAGTTCAATGAATCCATACTGGGTTTTGGATTTCAGAGGAACTCGTAAGAATCTTGTTTTACAAGAAGAACAGTGGGAGTTACGTTGTATACATTGTGTTGTATGTCGATGACATACTCCTTATTGGAAACAATGTTTCTATGCTTAATTCTATTAAAGAATGGCTTGGAAATTGTTTTCAATAAAGGATCTTGGAGAAGCACAGTACATATTGGGCATCAAGATCTGTCGGAACAGATCGAAAATGATGTTTGGACTTAGTCAAGTGACCTATATTGATAAGGTACTTGATAAGTTCAGAATGAAAGACGCCAAAAAGGGTCTCATTCCAATGAGTCATGGCACATCTCTTAGCAAGATGCAAGGCCCTACGGGACTTGCTGAGCAAAAGAGGATGGAAAACATTCCTTATGCTTCGGCAATATGGTCTATAATGTACGCCATGATATGTACACGACCGGACGTATCGTATGCTTTGAGCATGACGAGTCAGTTTCAAGGAAATCCAGGTGAGGCGCGTTAGACTGCGACCAAGAATATTCTTATGTACCTTAGATGGACAAAAGAATATTTTGTTGTCTTTGGAAGACAAAAAGAGTTGATATTAACAAAGCTGTTTGAATGCTAACTTCAAAACAGACTAAGATAATTTCCGATTTTAATCTGGTTATATCTTTTGTCTGGTTAGAGGTAAAATTTGCTGGAATAGTTCCATGCAATGCAATATAGCTGATTAAACTACAGAAGCTGAGCACAGTATTGCATTGGATGCAATAATGTTGGCAGTTAAGATTTGAATGTTCTTGAATGAACTAGGTGGTGTAACTAGCTCAGCCCATCCGATAGTTCTCTATTTATAGTAGAGTTATCGCGCAAGCCAATGAGCTAGGAAGCACCACAAGTCTAAAACTGGTGCTCAGGAAGTTTCACATTAATTGGGAGATAGTTTTGTGGAGACATCGAGATAATAAAGTTGCAACTTTTGGTAAGGTTGCAAACCCGCTTTCTAAACCTCTTCAGCAGTTTAAGCTTGAGGCTTTCACGACTGCAATAGATATCAGACATCTTAGAGATGGGTTGTGATTTCTATTACTGTATTAGATACTTTTGGAGATTTGGTAAACATTCACTCATATGTATAATACATAATTCTTCATATAAATATGGTTTAATTTATATGAATTGTCCAAATGATTAAGTTATATCAATTGGGTTATGAGGTCGACTTACCGCATAATGAAGTCCCAATGGTTGAACTGATATACTTGAATCATATAGCTGTTCCTGGTTCGTATAATCGAGTACGGACAAACCGATAATACAAAGAACTAGATTGTAATGTGTACTATAGCGCCGCTTCATGGGCTAGTGATGTGGGACATCAAGTAAAATTACATAGATATTAGCTGGGAGCTAATGATCGAACAGACCCGACTGGAATAGTATTTAAGATTTCGAGTCATAATACTATTTCATTGACTGTCGAGCAATTTCCTCTGACCTGAGTAGTCCAGAGTGATTCCATTGTGAAATGGTGTACTTTGATACAAGTAAACGCCTTTCGTAAAAGGAGGTTATAAAACTTGTTATTGGGTATATCAGGAAGCAAGTGGGAGAGCTTAGATTGACAAGATGGGATTGTCCTCCATTTTATAATGGGATACATGTCTTAACGGCCACTTGGAGAGTCGAGACTGTGGAAAATACGTGGTCACGTCCAGATTCGTATCTTAGTGATAAATCTGGTTTTACAGTCTGTCTCAAAGTCCAAGAAAGGTTTGAACCGATTGAGGATGACTCGAGTCTTGCCTCAAGTTCAAACTTAGACATAAAGTGACAACAGGAAGTTGGCAGCACACTGGCTCTGAAGTCCAAGTGGGAGATTGTTGGGATATGTCCTTCGATCCTACGTGTGCAATCGATAAAGTCATAAGGTTGTCTATGGATGTTAAATGATTATTTGATAATATTAATTGTTGGGAACAATATAATATTGATCAATTAAATCATACCTACAGGGTCACACACGGACTCGAAGATAATGTACGATGATTGATATATATATTGATTTAGAATCAATATTTACGTGGATTTAATTCCCATGCATGGGATGCATGGCTTGCATGGATGCATGTCACATAGTGTTGATGGAGTTATATTCTAAATGTCTAGTTTAGTGACAATATGGAACTCCTTATCTGTGTTTTGTTATCTATTAATCAAACAGTCTGCATTTTGTTTATTATAACTCTGTGCTCTATAGTCCTAGATATATACGTTGTAGACAGTATGGCGTGAGGAGACACGCGGAAGATCATATTGTCGGTTACTCGTATATTATCGAACAGTGGCTCACGACTTAGATGGACAGGGACAATCCATCGGTACGTCGTTGTGTGACTGGTAGATGGTCGGTCTTGACTATCATGTTACACTCGTACACTTGGTGTATTGAGCAGGACCACGGGAGGGCGTTCGATTTATACTAATCGCAGTAATCGAACTAGACCTCAGATATTACGGATATACGAATTCCTAATCCCTATATAATTATAGGTGCGTGTGTCCAATTCTCGGTTCTTTAACTTCCCAATGAGTGAGACTAATTGATTAGTCGAGATCCTCGGTAAATTGGGAATCGTAATTGTACGCACGGCATGCTATAGATTATAGACAGGAAACCGTGTCCCGTTTATTGGGTTGATTACGTCCCCGAGATGAGCTCATAAAGTTTATCATGTAAACCCTGCAGGTGGATTTGTTCCACATGATAATAAGGATGAGTGGTACTAGTCTCGGATAATAAGAAACGAATTAATTTAATTATTAGTAATTAAATAAATTCGTGGACGTTCGATATCTTAAACACGGGGAAAGTCGTATATGTAATTTCGGCGGAATTATTATTGTTGAAATAATATTAAAATTAATTTCGGGAATTCAATTATTATTTTATAGTGGAGTTAATAATAATTAAAATTGAAATCGATTAATTAAGGAATTGCTTTTACGTATTCCAAGTTAATTAATATTTCAATTTAGCCCTTAATTAATTTATCCTAAGGTCCCTAACGTAACTCTATAAATATCCTACCTTGTCTATCCTAAACCTACATTCCGCAGCTTTTTATTTTTCTGAGAAAACATTATTGCGTTAGCGCAATTAAGTTTTTCTCTGCAAAAATAATACAGTATAGCGCAATTATTTTTCTCTCATCAGAGAATAGAAAATATAACGCTGGTAGAAAAGGAGAAAGCAGAAAAGGAGACCCAACGGATCGTTGCCCACACAACGGTTGGAGTCAAAGGATCTGAGGCATACGTTAGAAGCATCTAAGGTCTCAACAATCGACCGAGAAGGTATGAGATCGATTCTCTTTTCCGCAATTTATTCGATCTCATATTTCGTTGATCATATTTTGAACGTAGATCGGATCCCGTGGCTTGGATGTGACATTCTCGGACTGCTGGGAGGTTTCTGACCTCCGGCATGGCAGTCGGATCGAGAAAATCACATCGGAACAGCCAGAACGGGCGAATCCCGCCGCTGTTCGCGACGGGTGTCGGACGACAGGTTTTACTGTCGGCCGACAGGCTTGTCGGACGACACCTTCTGGTGTCGGACGACATTGAACGGGCTTGTCGAACGACACCTTCTGGTGTCGGACGACAGAGAGGCCAGAAGCCTCTCGTTTTGCGCGGTCGTGCCTCGGGTGCGATGGCTGGGTGCATTTCGGGTCAGGGGCTTCGTCGTGAACACCTTGGGCAGACCGGAGGTCGACTGGGCTTGTCCGGAAGTTCGAGTAGTCGAACGGACTTGTCCCGGGTAGTCGATTTCCAACAAATGGTATCAGAGACGGTTTTGTTCGTTCTTTGTATGTTTTGCGAGATTGGTTTTGCAGGTTGAACCCGATTATTATGGCCAATTTATTTTTGATATTTTGTGCTGTATGTATGTGGTTTTGATTAAACTCTCGGGCTTGTCGAGATCGTTTTTTTTTGGAAAGTTGCTTGTTTGTAATAGATAAAAACGACGGGTTGAGTCGTTAGGTTTATTTATTTTTTTTCGTTGCATCCGGGACTTGTATAGGTTCGATCAAAATGTATAGGATCGATATCGGACTTAGTAGAATAATTTTGTAATTTATTTCTGCTATTGGATCGAGACGAGATCGAAGCCCGGAGGAACGAGAATCGAAGTTGAGACGAGCAACGAGTTCGAGTTCCAAGAGACGTGCATTCAAGATTTTAAGGCTATAATAATCGGGCCACGTTAATTGCCTTTTGTGTGATTTACGTGTTTTATTATGCTTATTATTTTATGCATGTATATCCCTAAATCGTAAAATACTAAGTGGGAGAGGGATTGGAAACAATCCCGCGGTCTCCATTCTCTGTTTCGAGAGTGATGTGTATTGACTTACGAGTTGGCTTTAGTGTCATCCTCCCTATCGGATAAAGTCGATACACGGAAATCACTTTGATCGAAATTCGAATGAAATTCCAATTTTAAAATTGAACAATTAATTTTTTCAAAGCAAATGCCTAATCTGGTTTTCAAAGACTAAGTTCAACTCGACTCATTCTCACCCCGGGGAGTGGAATGGAGCCAAAGCGCTTGCTTATGTCAATGACACTGATTAGAGACATTCGAGTCATTCGATGACTAGATCGATTGTCTGGTTGGCTCCCTCACTTAGTGAGAGATAGGGCTCAATTGCATGATTGATCGCTGGTTAGAAACTTCGAGTTTCACTTACGAGATATCAAGCTTTGATTAACAAAATTGTGAAATTTATTAAATGGAATTCAATTAACAAAGTTGTTTGTTTAGTAAACGTCCACACTATCGTGGCTTACTAGACGGAAACGGAACTTTGGGTTAATTGAGGCTCGACAGTTATAGGAAATCGTAAAGGGACCGCATGTCAACGTAAACGTCCACACTAACGTGGCTTGCGGTGGATATGTAGTTCCCGAGCGGTTAACTTAGTACTGAGAAATGGTATACACTTAGGTACGCTTTACAGTATCCTCCCCATCGGAGTCACTGCTGTAATGATGTACGACCGAAGTAAAAGTCCAATTATAAAATCGTTTGGACTAGTATACGTCCACATGAACGTGGCATGCTGGTCTGATGGGATTTTAGGATTGATTGGTAAATTTAATGATATTAATTAAGGGAGTTAATATCGAATTAAATTTGACGGTTTGATTTGTCTCTTTTATAGATATGGCACTCAACCCGCTGTCTGTGATACTAAAAGAAAACAAACTCACTGGTCCAAATTATGTTGATTGGAAACGAAACTTGGACATTGTCCTAACTGCTGAGAAGTACAAGTATGTACTCCAGGTCGAATGTCCTGTTGCACCTACTGAAACATCCTCTCCTGAGGAAAAGGAAGCTCATCGGAAGTGGGTCAAGGCTGTTGGAAATCGACTACCCGGGACGAGTCCGTTCGACCATTCGAACATCCGGACATGCCCAGTCGACCTCCAGCGTGCCTACTGTGTCCATGACGAAGGCCCTGACCCGTCTAACGCCCAGCCATCGCACCCGAGGCACGACTGCGCAAAACGAGAGGCTTCTGGCCTCTCTGTCGTCCGACACCAGAAGGTGTCGTCCGACAAGCCAATGTCGGCCGACAGCTATACATGTCGGCCGACAGTCGTCGCGAACAGCAGCGCGACGCTGCTGTTCCAGGCTCGTTTCCGGCTGGTTTTTCCGATTCCGACCACCGCTCTTGAAGTCAGCGACTCCACAGTGATCTAGGAACACCAACCACGATCCCGGAACTCGATCGGAGGTTCGTTGTATGATTACGTACGAAAAGAATCGAAATAATGCGGAAATAGGGTTTCGATTTCTTATACCTTTGATGCGTGATTCGGAGAAGCCGAATAGGCGAACACCCTGAGATCTTCTAGTGTGTATCCTAGCCCTCGACGCCGGACGTTGTGTGGGCAACGATCCACCGGAGTCTTCTCTTCTTCTTCTCTCTCAAACCCTCTTTTTCACGTTTTAATTATTCTGTCTCCAGAAATATATTTGCGCTAGCAAATTAATTTCTACAGAAATAATTATTCTGTCTCCAGAAATATATTTGCGCTAGCAAATTAATTTCTACAGAAATAAAAACACTGCGCTAATCTAAATTAATTAAGCAGAGAAGAAAATAATTGCGCTAACAAAATAATTTTTCCACAGAATTAATTAAAGCGGCGTTTCGTAGGTTAAGAGAAGAGAGATTGAGGGGGATATATAGGCCACACTAGGGACCTTAGGACAATTAATTAATTAGGCTAAATTGTAATTTAATTAAACCGGTGTCCTTAAAAGAAAACCTTTAATTAAATCCAATTTTAATTATAATTAATTCCACTATAAAATTATAATTGAATTCCCAATTAATTAATCTATATTATTTTACCAATAATATTTCCGCCGAAATTACATATACGACTTTCCCCGTGTTTAAGATATCGAACGTCCACGAATTTATTTAATTACTAACAATTAAATTAATTCGTTTCTTATTATCCGAGACTAGTACCACTCATCCTTATTATCATGTGGAACGAATCCACCTGCAGGGTTTACATGATAAACTTTATGAGCTCATCTCGGGGACGTCATCAACCCGATAAACGGGACACGGTTTCCTGTCTATAATCTATAGCATGCCGTGCGTACAATTACGATTCCCAATTTACCGAGAATCTCGACTAATCATTTAGTCTCACTCATTGGCAAGTCAAAGAACCGAGAATTGGACACACGCACCTATAATTATATAGGGATTAAGAATTCGTATATCCGTAATATCTGAGGTCTAGTTCGATTACTGCGATTAGTATAAATCGAACGCCCTCCCGTGGTCCTGCTCAATACACCAAGTGTACGAGTGTAACATGATAGTCAAGACCGACTATCTACCAGTCACACTACGACGTACCGATGGATTGTCCCTGTCCATCTAAGTCGTGAGCTACTGTTCGATAGTATACGAGTAACCGACAGTATGATCTTCCGCGTGTCTCCTCACGCCATACTGTCTACAACGTATACATCAAGGACTATTGCATTAAATGCAATCATGTTTGAATCATATCTCGAACTAAGGTATAGATAAGGAGTTCCGTATTTGCACTAAACTAGACATTTAGAATACAACTCCATCAATCTCCCACTTATACTAAAAGTCTAGTCGCCCTCTCCCAAACATCAGATTCCCATAACCTCATCACGCCTACCCAACGCTTTCGCTGGAAGTGCCTCTGTGAACGGGTTTTACCAGGCAATCCTCTCGATGCTATCTAGGTGACAACTGCATCGTCTTACTAGACGATCTCTCGAATCAGGTGGTACTTGCGCTCTATATGTTATCTCCCACTGTGGACTCGTGGCATTTCAAGTTTTCCAATACCGCTATTCAAAATAGCTTTGGGTGAACTAGAAACCACATCTAAGTCCCTTAGGAAGTTCTGGAGCCATACTGACCTTTTAACTGCCTCACAGGCCGTTATCCTTTCAGTTTCCATGGTAGAGTCCGTAATGCATCGCTGCTTTACATTCTTCCATGTGACTGCTCCACTTCACAGTGAGAACACATAGCCTGACTTCGACTTTCGACTGTCCCTTTTTGATTTGGAAATCCAATTCTATGTAATCCAAAGGAAACAACTTGACTGCTTTGTAACTCAGAACATAATTCCTGGTCCTCTGCAGGAGCCTAATCATGTTCTTTACATCAGTCGAGTGATCCTTTCCAGGATTACTATGATATCTTACCACCATGCCCACGGCATAGTAGATATCAGTCTCATGCATAGCATTACATACATTAAGCTTCCCACCATTAAGGTGTAGGGAACTGCTTAATCTTCATCTATCTCCTTTATTGTGTCGGACACAAAACTTTAGATAGATGAATTCCATATCTAAAAGGTGAAGACCTTTCTTGGAATTCTGTATGCTGCAACGAGTAAGAATTGTATTTATGTATGAGACTCGAGATAAGTTCTATGTTCTTTTCTGGCGATCATTTGTAACTTTGATCCCAAGAACATTCTCGACTTCTCCTAAGTCTCTTACATTGAATTACTCGGACAACCATCCCTTTATGTCCGATAACATTTTTCATATTGTTGCCAAAATAGAAAGATGTCGTCTACACAAAGAATGAGAAAACACCACATCTTTTCTGTCACTTCTTTATTACACACAGGACCTAAACATGCCTTGAATGAATCCATGAAATGGATTTTCTCATAGGTCCGCATGTGTCCAAGATCTTGAAGCTTCCTTCAATCCTAAGATTGATTAAGCTTGCTTACCGAATGCTCTTGGCTCTTTTCGATGAATCCCTCTGGCTACAGGATCCCAGACATGATTTGAATCCAAAGATTCAATCTCATATTTCATCGTCTTTTACCAAGACTGAGCATCTTGATCTTTCAGCGTCTCGTCATAGATCTAGGGGTCGGCTTCATGTTCTCCAGGTAACAAGTCCGAAGACTCACCTATAAACATGAACCTGTTGGGTTGTCTAACAACCCTCCCACTACGACGACGCTCCGGTGTGTCTTTAGTGAATAAAGATTACAGTAGTGAACTACTCAGTTAGGCTGGTTCTAAGTCTTGATCAGTCCCTCTAAGCACATTAAGTATTACCCTACTCTTGGGCTTGTGATATTGCATATATATAGTCCATGTCTAAGAACCGAACATTGATGCAATCAACGAACATCTGGTCCTTTGGACTATATTACATATCTCAATTCGTTTTCTTAGGGTATCTTATAAACAGCCGAATATCAGTACAAGTTTCCAAAGGAATCAAGTTCAGGATAAACGCCGCTGTTTCCAAGCCATATCCCAAAAACGAATTAGGTAACTCCGAATAACTCATTGTCTACTTTCCCATATCTATAAGAGTCCTATTCCTTCTTTACAACACATTATTTT
This sequence comes from Euphrasia confusa, assembly GCA_954870475.1. NCBI lineage: Eukaryota > Viridiplantae > Streptophyta > Magnoliopsida > Lamiales > Orobanchaceae > Euphrasia > Euphrasia confusa. Next base: position 17,015,494 of record OX940956.1, read on the forward strand.
GCCGAGGCATAAATGGTGTAGTCTGTCGGGAGTTAATCCCATTTTCTGATAAGTATGCCTTACTCCTCAAAGAGGTCTGCATATATCAGAGCGAATCAACTCTAGTACTTTCTTGGATCTTTTCCCTTTAACCGTAAAGGGTTGCTTGGTCATTTAAACTTCCAAGTATGATTCGAAGGTTGGAAGGTCCTTTCCTTCAACCTAGCTGAGTAGTCCATCAGCTTTCACCCTTTGAATCGTACTCAAGTTAAAATGATCTATCCTAAGATTCCATAAGTACATTTGATTCATCCTAGAAGGATCTTTACTCTTATTGTGTTTTGACAATGTGTTATTAGCTCCGGTGTGTTGCATCGTGGAAGAACACGGATTTAGTATTAAATTGTCTATCAATGTAACATAATAGATAATATCCTTGTTTCCTACTCTGATAGGTATGAAACCATCCAAAGAAACGGAATATCCATTCTAAGCCAATTTAGAAATCCGAAATGAAATTTCTTTCTAAATGCCGGCACATAAAGACAATTTGTTAGAACTAAAATCCTACCGTTAAAACATTTAACATCTCCCACTGCAACGGCTGTTACCTTAACAGTATTGCCCATGTAGGTTATAACTTCTTCCTTTCTAAGTCTCCGGGTTTCCTGGAACCCCCGCATTAAGTGCAGACATGATTAGTGGTTCCCGTATCCACACACCAGGTACTGGCAGATACTACCACTAAACATGTTTCGGTAACTAAGGAAGAGTCAACTTCTTGTTGCTTGAGAGGACAATTAAAACTCCCAGTATCCAGACTGCTTACAACGGAAGCACTTGCCCCTTGGGCTTGCTTGTCCCATTCCGTGGTCCAGATATATTAGGCCCACTGGGTTTCCGTATTTGCTTCTTCTTCCTTTTGCCGCCCGGAGGCCTAGGAAGAGCCAATTTCTCAACCACAAGTGCTTGAGAGCCCTTAGAGATTCCCTCAGCCGCTTGAAGTTCAATCAGGAGTTCCGCCAATGAGTAAGACCCCTTATTCATGTTATAGTTCAGGCGGAACTGCTCAAAACTTCTCGGCAGAGACTGGAGCACAATGTCGACTTGGGTTACCCCATCGATAACTGATCCTAGAATCTCTATCTCATTCAGATAGCACATCATCCTAAGAACGTGATCCCTCACGGGTGTTCCTTCGGATGCGATGGCCGTCATGAGTTGCCTCATTGCATTTTGCCCGGCTGTCCTGTCCTGATAACCAAAAAGCTTTTTGAGGTTTAAGCATCATATCATAGGTAATGGTCATGGCTTGATCCCGATGTTGCAGTACATTTGACATGAAAAGCCATAATGTAGCTCCGCGTCATCTCAGAGCCTTGATCCATTTCCATGAGCTTCCTTTCCTCAGGAGTGGAAGCATCATTTGGTTCAGCAGGTCAATTGACTTGGAGTACATAATTGTACTCCTCTGCAGTTAGGACAATGTCCAAGTTTCTTCTTTAATCCATACAAAATAGGTTCAGTGAGTTTGTTGACTTTTAATGGGAATAATACCATATAAAACAAACAATTAGTTTAATTCGATATCATTTCCCTCAAATAATATCATTAAACTACCAATCATTTCCAAAATCCCATCAGACTAGCATGCCACGTTCTTGTGGACGTATACTAATCCAAACGATTTTATAATTGGATTTTTACTTCAGTCGTACAAGTATGATTTTTAATTGTCATACATTAAGTTTTAAAGTTTAGTATGATTATTTCTATAACCTCAAAATATGATTCAATATTATTAATACTGGGAGTTTTAATTGTCCTCTTAAGCAAAAAGAAGATTGGAACCAAGTTTAGAATGTGCGCTGCCGTTTCTAAGGCATATCCCCAGAATATACGTATGTGATTTAGAACCACTGGGTTTCTTTGCACGCTTTTCCTCTAGCCTTGCCACAAAAGCTTGTGATTTCCTTAACCTACGCACAAACTCCGCTCTCGCCGAATCCTTTTTAAGGGACTCATTGAGAGAGAAATCTGTGAGTATGTTAATCACCTCTTGTCCAGCTTCCACGCTACGTCTCAACATCATCTTGAGGTCATTTCGAATGTCCTCATCAGTTGGGACAACAGTGGATTCGGAAAGCTCAACAGTCTGAACAATATCCAGATTTCGTTTCCAATCAGTACTATATGGAACCAGTGAGTTTTCATCTTTAAGTATATCACAAAGTGGGGTCACAGTCATTCCTAACCTATAAGCACATAAAACAAACAAACAATTTAATATCCGATATTATCTCCCTAAAATAATATCATTAAATCACTAATCACATCTAAAATCCCATCGGGTAAGGCAAGCCACGATAGTGTGGACGTTTACCCACCCAAATGATTTAGCAATTAGATTTCCTTCGGTCGTACATCATCAATAGCGTTACCTCGATGGGAGGAATACTATGGAGCGTACCTAAGTGTTAACCATCGCTCAGTACTAAGAAGTTTGTTTGAGATTCGCATATCCCCGCAAGCCACGATAGTGTGGACGTTTACGTTGACACACGGATCCCCACTCCCTTCTATAACTGTCTACATCAATCGATCTAAAGTCCCATTCAATATAGCAAGCCACGATAGTGTGGACGTTTACTATATCAAAAGACTTATACAATTGAAATCCAATTACTTGATCCATTTGATCTTGTAAATCAAGACGCGGAGAATCATAAGTGAAACTCGAAGTTTCTAACCAGTGATTCACCATGCGAGCAACCCTATCTCTCATAAATGAGGGAGCCGAGCAGACAATCGATCCATCTATCAAAGAATGGTACGAAGGTCTCTAATTTGTGTCCTCTACATGACCAAGTGGCTCTGGCTCCATTCCACTCCCCGGGGTGAGAATGAGTCGACTTGAAACCAGCTTTGGAAAGACAAATTAGGCATTGTTTGATAAACTTAATCAATGTTTCTTGTAAGAGGAATTACAAGAACTCTCCTCCAATGACTTATCTATATAAACTCCAAAAGTTTATAAAAAGTCACCAAGAGAGCAGCAATGGAGACCATGGGTATGTTTCCATACCCTCTCCCACTTAGCTTTTTACAATAAAGGGATACGCTATCTAGTGCATAAAATAAACACATATAGCATGCATACATGTAATAAAGCACATAATATTATCACATAGTCAAAATAATTACTAAAATATTATTTTCCGACTATTATGGCTTTACTCCATCTCCGTACGCATCTTCTAGTCTTCAGTCTTCGTTTCTTGAATGCTCCATGTGACGAGAATATTAATATCCAATATTTAAATATATTTATTTTCAATTAATCCAAAAGTTACTTAATTCGAAAATTAAGTCAATTGAATATATCAAAAATAAAATTAAATATTATTAATATTTTATTTATTTTATTTTCTTTTTCCACTTCATTAAATCTCTAGAATAATCTATCCAATTTATTCTTGGAATATTCTAGATGATATCCATAATGAAATAAAGAAATAAAATAATTAGGACTCTTCTACTTTCCATATTAATTAGTTTCCTAATCCATGAATATTTCCATAAAATAGAAATAATCAATTAGGAATCCTAATTAATTCCAAATTGATTCTTTTCCTAATCCATGAGATTTCCCAAAAGTAGGAATTCTCAAATAGGAAAAACCCGAACCAATTAGGAAAGAGAATATCCGGACGGGGATAGCATGGGGTGGGGATCCCCGCGCCACCCATCGACCGCCGCCCTTGAGCCGCCGCCGTCCAGCCCACGCGCCACCTCCCTTGGTGGCCGGCGTGGCCGGAGCTCCCGCGGGCAGCCCCCTTTTGGCGTGGGTCGATCGTCCTCGTGGGATCGACCATGGGGCGGTCGATCCGAGCCCTTCACCCTCACGATCATCTCCTTCGTCACGCGTCTTTTCCGGCGGTCGTTTCGGCATCGATCCAACGCAAAATAAATTACAAAATAAATTTTACACTATCCGGTATCGATTCTATACATGAAATCGACCCTATACAATTTCCGGAAAAACGTAGAACGTAATAATAAATCCTAAATTCGGTCAACCCCCGAAATTTTACTATTACAAGCATTCACCACCAAAAACGAATCTCGACATGTCCGAGAGTTTAATCAATCCAACATTCATGACAAAATAAATTAAACGAATAATAAATTAAGCCATAATAGTCGGAATCCCTGCAAGGTAGAACAATTTTATCGAAAATACCGCGAACGTAAACCACGCTCTGATACCAATTGTTGGAATTCGATATCCCGGGTTATCAAAATTGCGGAACCGATAACCCGAACGAACCCTTCGCCGGAGATCGCACGAACGCCGACTCATCCGCCGGAGTCCGGGCTTTGGAGACCACGCGCCCGAAGGCGCGCAATCCGCCCCCACCCGAACCCCCGCGAGCCGGGTCCACGCGATCGAACATCGCGTTCGATGGGGCTGCATCCGGCAGCCCCCAGCAGCAGGTCCGGCGACCTGCTGCCCGCCGTCGAGGAGCCCCCACCGTCGAGGTGGGGAGGTGATGGCACCAGCCCATCACCGCCGGCGATCGCACCCAGCGATCGCCCCCCTCGGCCGAGGCCGAGGGTTCTCCTTCGCGCGCGCCGAACCCTAGGCGTGTGGTCCACGCGGTCCGGTGGCTTCGCCACCACCGCGTGGTCCTTCGTCTAATCCGGGTTCGATACTTCGGATCTTGGTTCTACGGTATAATCGATAAACCAAAATCGAATAATATCAAGTATAGTTTAGATATTGTACCTTTCGATTCATTGTTCGGAGAAACGGAATCAAGATGACCTTTGAATCTTCCCACGTATTCCTTGCACTTCGTTCGAACGTCGGGTGGGCGACGATCTATCGAACTCCTATGGATCTCCTTCAACTCTCTAGAATATCAAGTGTGATAATCTTGTCTTATGATTTATGAAGGCCATGTAGTGCTTTTATAGGCTACGTAGGGGATCTAAAGGAGGTGGAATATTGGGCTTCCAATATTGAAGATTAAATTGAGCCCAATGCTCAAGTCCATTAATCCTTATCAATATTAATTAATTTATTTTCCACTATATAAATTAATTGCACTCCCAATATTAAACTATATTATATCCAAATAACATTTTTCCGGTAGTATTATTTATTCCGTGTATTTAAGATATAAATATCCATGAATAAAATTTATTTATTGCTTAATAAATTTATTCATCTCTTTTATCCGAGACTAGTACCACTCAACCTTATTTATTATGCGGAACAAATCCACTCGCGAGGTTTACATAATAAATCCTTATGAGCTCATCTCGGGGATATTATCAACCCTTCCGGGATACACTGTCCCGTCAAGAATTCACGGCATGCCATATATAAAATATAGTGACCCAACTCAACCGGTAATTGACCCAATAATTAAATCGGTCAATTCCTTTGGAAAATCAAAGTCACATATATTAAATATACACACCCGCAATTGTATCGGGGATTAAGAATAAAATACACTGAGTCTCAAATCAATTATCGCCGAGCAAACCTAATTGATGAGTCTCAATCGATCCGCTAAATACACCAAGTGTACAAGTGTGATAAAATAATTAAGATAAATTATTTTCTCTCTCACATAACGACTATACCGATGGATTGGTCCGTGTCCATCTAGGTCGTGAGCAACTGTTCGATTAAATACGAGTAACCGATAGTATGATCTTCTGTGCGCCCATGCTTGCACCATACTAACTACAACGTATAAAATCCAGGACTATGATTTGCATATATTTAATTAACAATAATTAAAAGCAAATGAATGTTCATTATAAATAGGTAAATGAAAGTGCATACAGAGTTCAGAATACTCAAATCTAGACATTAAGTATACTACTCCATCAGGCCATGCATATGTACCTCATGTATGTGGACATGCATCTCGTAAGCAATCCATGCATTAAGAATGAATTTAATCATTCAGCCACATGCAGCATAGCCATTTCACATTGTCGGCCAACTTGAAAAACAATGTCGCCCGACATGCTTTGCTAATTACAGCAGCGGGCAAATTTCGATCGTCTTCTCCAGCGAGGGGCGCAGCAACTTGGTCGATCTCCAGCACGTCGTCTCCTCTGACTATCTATGCCATCGACCCGCTGCGACTAAGCCCCACCGTACGATCAGCCCGCACATCATCGCCGAGCATGCCGTCGAGATCGCCGAGCATGCCGTCGAGATCGCCGAGCATGCCGCCGACGCGATCGCCGAGCTTAGCCTTCGGCTGCCGGCGAACCACCGCCGTCACGCCATCTGCATGCGAGCTTGCTCCAGCCCGCATGCCCAGCTGCTGCCGCACAGCCCGCTCGAAGCCCTAGGCGTACCAGCAGCCGCGATCCGTGCTCGACTCCGCGTCCGTGTTGCCGTCAACGTGACTGCCGAGCGTAGCCTCCAGCTGCCGGCGAACCACCACCACTGGTGGCTTACGCCGGCACGCCCAGCCGTGCCCCTGCTCACGTCGAGCAACACACGCAGCCCGTGCCTCCAGCCACCTTACGGCAGCCCGCACCGAGCCCACGGTCGATCCGGCTCGATTTCCGAAAACCCTCGATTTTTAATATTTAATTTTTTTCGACAAACACGATTCATACAAGAGAGAAAATCAAGTACGTAGAACAATATAGCACAATAATTTAACAATTTAAATTAATCTATGGCTATAAACAACGACAATCGATTATCGAAACAATTAACGAAAAAACGTAATCGTACGCTCTGATACCAATTGTTGGAATTCGATATCCCGGGCTATTAAAATTTGCGGAAACAATAACCCGATCAAAAACCCTTCGCCATAGATCACGCGAACACCACGGCACGCGCCGGAGCATGACCGAGGACACGACGCACCCGAAGGCACGCCGCTGCCCCAGTCGAGCCCCCGCGAGCGGGGCTCCATGCGATTACTGATCGCATCGATCGATCGATTGGGGTGGGGCTGCCCAGCAGCCCCCGCGGCGAGTCCGGCGACTCGCCGCCGCCTGGAGGGGTTCCACCTTCACGGTAGGGAGGGACGGCACCAGCCCGCGCCCTCCGCGATCGATCCAAGTGATCGATCGCATACCCTCGACCCAGCCGAGGGTTCGACCCTCTCGCCCCATGCGAAACCCTAGGGGCGATCGCCGTGGTCCGGCGATCCTAGATTGCCACCACGCGTTCGTCCTCTAATCCGAGGTTCGATCCTTGGATCTTGTTTTTCGATAATTGATTTCAATATACATGAATTAAAAAGCGGAATTATTTAATTCACCTTTCGATTCGTTGTGCGGAGAAACGAGATCTTATGATGACCTTGAGATCTTCCCACGTATTCCTTGCACTAGCTCGAACGTCGGGTGGGCGACGATCTTCCGAACTCCATGGATCTCCCTCTCTACTTTCTCTCTCTAGAATTGTGATCTTCAAGTTATGAGAATAGAGAAGACCATGTAGTGCTTTTATAGGCTACGTAGGGGATCTTAAGGAGGTGGAATATTGGGCTTCCAATATTAATGATTAAATTGAGCTCAAGCCCAAATCTATTAATCCATTAATATTAATTAATTCTATTTTCCACTATATAAAATTAATTGCACTCCCAATATTAAACCATATTATATCAAATAATATTTTCTCCGGTAGTATTATTTATTCCGTGTATTTAAGATATAAATATCCATGAATAAAATTAATTTATTGCTAATTAATTTATTCATCTCTTATATCCGAGACTAGTACCATTCAACCTTAATTATTATGCGGAACAAATCCACCTGCAGGGTTTACATAATAATTCCTTATGAACTCATCTCGGGGATATTATCAACCCTTACGGGACAAACTTTCGCTTCAAGTACTCACGGCATGTCATATATTAAATATAGCGACCCAACTCAACCGGTAATTGACCCAGTAATTAAACCGGTCAATTCCTTTGGAAAATCAAATTCACTTATATTAAATATACACACCCGCAATAGTATCGGGGATTAAGAATAAAATACACTGAGATTTAAATAGATTATCCAAGGCAATCCTAATCGATAAATCTCAAGCGATCCGCTCAATACACCAAGTGTACAAGTGTGATAATATAATTAAAACAAATTATTTTCTCTCTCACACAACGACTATACCGATGGATTTGTCCGTGTCCATCTAGGTCGTGAGCAACTGTTTGATTAAATACGAGTAACCGATGGTATGATATTCTGTGTGGGCCCGACACACCATACTAACTACAATGTATAGAATCCAGGACTATAATTTGCATATATTTAGTTATCCACCAGCACCTGGTGTGTGGATACGGGAGCCACTGATCATGTCTGCAATTCTTTACAGGGGTTCCAGGAAACCCGACGGCTTAGAGAGGGAGAGATCACCATCTACATGGGCAACGCTACGAAAGTGGCGGCAGTTGCAGTGGGAGATGTTTATTTATCTTTTAATAATAAATTTTTGGTATTGAATAATTGTCTTTATGTACCAAATTTTAGAAAGAACCTTGTTTCAGTTTCTGAGTTGCTTTTGAATGGATATTCAACTTCTTTTGATAATTCTGTTATTGTCAAGAAGAATGGTGATTATCTGTTCTGGTACATTGATAGGCAACTTATATATACTGAAACCTGATTATTCCACGATGCAACAAGTTGAGTCATATAACACATCTAGTACCAATAATAGAAAGGAGCCTTCTAGAATGAATCAAAAGTACTTATGGCATCTTAGGCTAGGTCATATTAACTTGAGCATGATTCAAAGATTGATAACTGATGGAATACTCAGTGATGTGAAAGATGAGGACTTTCCGATCTGTTAATCATGCTTGGAAGGAATAATGACCAAGCGACCCTTTAGTGATAAGGGGTATAGATCCAAGGAAGTACTGGAATTGATTCACTCTGATTTGTGCGGGCCTTTATCTGTCCAAGCGAGAGGAGGTTACGAATATTTTTTGACCTTCACTGATGATTACTCGAGGTATGACTTTATTTACCTGATGCGCCGCAAGAGCGAGTGCTTTGACAAGTTCAAGGAGTACAAAGCTCTTGTGGAGAACCTTCATGGTAAAACCATAAAGACTCTACGATCTGATCGTGGAGGAGAGTACCTCTCGGGAGAGTTTAAGGCGTACTTATTAGAGAATGGGATTTATTCCCAGATGACTGCACCATACACGCCCCAACAGAATTGTGTAGCAGAAAGAAGGAATAAGACTCTTATGGAAATGGTAAGATCTATGATGAGTTATTCAGACTTACCAGTTTCGTTCTGGGGATATGCCTTGGAAACAGCGGCGTATATCCTGAACTTAGTTCCTTCTAAAATAGTCCCTAAGACACTCTCGGAATTGTGGACCGGGCGTAAGCCAAACTTGAAACACATTCGGATCTGGGGTACTCCAGCACATGTGCTGAAGCATGGGGCTGATAAGTTGTAATCACGTTCGGATATTCGGTTGTTTATAGAATATCCTAGAGGAACGAAAGGTGGTTTATTTTATAGTCCTAAGGACTAGAAGATCGTTGTTAGCACCAACGCTCGGTTCTTGGAAGAGGATTATGAAATGGATCACAAGCCCAAGAGTAAGATATAATACTAAATGAACTTAGAGGGGACGATCAAGGCTTAGATCCAACCCAACCGGGTGATACGCCACCACAGTCTACACCTGTAGTCACTGAGGTTACACCGGAGCATCGTCGTAGTGGGAGGGTTGTTCGACAACCCGACATGTTCATGTTTATAGGTCAGTCTTTGGACTTGTTACCTGGAGAACATGAAGCCGATCCCTGGACCTACGACGAGGCGCTCAAAGATCAAGATGCTCAGTCTTGGCAAAAGGCGATGAAATCTGAGATTGAATCTATGGATTCAAATCAGGTCTAGGATCTTGTAGCATCGCCCAAAGGTGTAAAAGCCATTGATTGCAAGTGGGTGTACAAGAGGAAAAGAGGGTTTGACGGGAAGGTGGAAACCTTCAAGGCTAGGCTTGTTGCGAAAGGGTACACTCAGAAAGAAGGGATCGATTATGAGGAAACCTTTTCGCAGGTAGCTATGCTAAAGTCGATTCGGATTCTTTTGTCTATAGCATCTCATATGGATTATGAGGTGTGGAAAATGGACGTCAAGACAACATTCTTGAATAGGAATCTTGATGAGACCATTTATATGAGACAGCCAGAGGGATTCATCGAGAAGGGCCAAGAGCATCTAGTGTGTAAGCTAAAGCGATCCATTTATGGATTGAAGCAAGCTTCTAGATCTTGGAACATGCGGTTTGATGAGGTTATCCAGTCTTATGAATTCATTCAAAGCATGGACGAGTCGTGTGTATACTGGAGAAGTGACGGAAACAGTGTGGCGTTTCTCGTGCTTTATGTAGACGGCATTCTTCTAATTGGCAACAATGTGAAGATGTTGTCGGACATAAAAGGATGGTTGTCCAAGCAATTCGATATGAAATACTTAGGACAAGTTGGGCATGTTCTTGGGATCAAGGTTATACGGGATCGCCAGAAAAGAACATTGAGCTTGTCCCAGGCTTCATATATTGATACGATCCTAGCTCGTTTCAACATGCAGAATTCCAAGAGAGGTTCTCAACCTTTCTGCCATGGAATTCATCTATCTAAAGACATGTGTCCCAAAACACAAAAGGAGATAGATTACAGGAAGACAGTTCCTTATGCTTCGGCAGTGGAAAGCCTAATGTATGCTATGTTGTGCACGAGACCTGATATCTGCTATGCCGTGGGCATGGTAGTTAGATATCAGAGTAATCCTGGACAGGGTCACTGGACTGCTGTAAAGAACATACTTAAGTACCTGCGAAGGACTAGGAATTATGTTCTGAGTTACAAAGCGTCTGAATTGATTCTTGTGGGTTACACAGACTCATATTTCCAATCCGATAAGGATCAGCGAAAGTCTACATAAGGCTATGTGTTCACATTGGGAGGTGGAGCAGTTTCATGGAAGAGTGTTAAGCAGAAATGCATTTTGAACTCTACCATGGAAGCCGAATATGTAGCAGCCTCTGAGGCAGCTAAAGAATCGGTGTGGTTCCAGAACTTCCTTATGGACTTAGATGTGGTTCCTGATTTGCCTAGAGCTATCACAATTTATTGTGACAATAGCGGTGCAGTGGCAAATGCGAAGGAACCACTAGCCCACAATGCGAGTAAACACATAGATCGCAAGTACCACCTGATTAGAGACATCGTCAGGAGAGGCGATGCGGTTGTCACCAAGATTGCATCAGCGGATAACCTGGCAGACCCCTTTACGAAGGCACTTCCAGCGTAAGCGTTCAAGAGACACATGAAGGGGATGGGTATCGGATGTATGGGAGAGGGCAACTAGACTTTTAGTATAAGTGGGAGATCGATGGAGTTATATTCTAAATGTCTAGTTTAGTGACAATATGGAACTCTTTATCTGTGTTTTATTATCTATTAATCAATCAGTCTGCATTTTGTCTATTATGTACTTTATGCTATAGTCCTAGATATATACGTTGTAGACAGTATGGCGTGAGGAGACACGCGGAAGATCATACTGTCGGTTAATCGTATACTATCGAACAGTAGCTCACGACTTAGATGGACAGGGACAATCCATCGGTACATCGTAGTGTGACTGGTAAATAGTCGGTCTTGACTATTATGTTACACTCGTACACTTGGTGAATTGAGAAGGACCACGGGAGTGTTGGAGTTGTGTACTTAATGTCTAGATTTAAGTATCGGTAAACTCTCGGTCATAGCATTTAATCTATTTAATTAATAAACAATTGTTTGCATTTAATTATTATTTAAATATATGCAAAATATAGTCCTGGATTCTATACGTTGTAGTTAGTATGGTGTGCGACGTCACACAGAAGATCATACTATCGGTTACTCGTATTTAATCGAACGGTTGCTCACGACCTAGATGGACACAGACCAATCCATCGGTATAGTCGTTGTGGGTGTGTTGGTGTATTGCCGTTGATAATTGATTTAAGTCTCAGAGTATTTTATTCTTAATCCCCGATACTATTGCGGGTGTGTATATTTAATATAAGTGACTTTGATTTTCCAAAGGAATTAACCGATTTAATTATTGGGTTAATTACCGGTAAAATTGGGTCGCTATATTTTATATATGGCATGCCGTAAATACTTGACGGGAAAGTGTATCCCGTAAAGGTTGATAATATCCCCGAGATGAGTTCATAAGGAATTATTGTGTAAACCTCATGAGTGGATTCGTTCCGCACAATAATTAAGGTTGAATGTTACTATTCTCGGATATAAGAGATGAATATAATTTATTGAGCAATAGATAAATTTATTCATGGATATTTGAATCTTAAATACACGGAATAAATAATTCTACCGGAGAAATATTATTTGATATAATATATGGTTTAATATTGGGAGTGCAATTAATTTATATAGTGGAAAATAAATTAATTAATATTGATAAGGATTAATAGACTTGGGGTTGGGCTCAATTTAATCATCAATATTAGAAGCCCAATATTCCACTTCCTTTTGATCCCCTACGTAGCCTATAAAAGCACTACATGGCCTTCATAATTAATACACATCATAAGACAAGAATATCATACTTGATATTGCTTGAGGGTTGAAGGAGATCCATAGGAGTTCGATAGATCGTCGCCCACACGACGTTCGAACGGAGTGCAAGGAATACGTAGGAAGATTCGAAGGTCTTCAACGTTTTTGATTTCGTTTCTCCGCACAACGAATCGAGGTATAAAATCATAAACCCCCTCCATGATTTTATGTGCGTATTAATTGTGATATATACATGAACATACGATCCGGGAAAACGATGAACCTCGGGGACGGGGATTCGAGATCCCCGGCGAGGATCGAGAGGGGCGGCCGAACCCTAGGGTTCTTCCGCCGCATACGCGCGACAAGGGGAGCCCCGACTGGACGCCGGGGCATGCGATCGACTTCGGTCGATCGCCGGGGATGCCGCGGGCTGGTGCCGCGGCGGATCCCTCCGCCCTCATCGCCGCCGGCGCGGCTACGGGAAACCCTCGGCTGGAGCCGAGGGATGCGATCCCGTGCAAGCTACGGGTTCGCCCGTAGCGGGTCGCACGGGGTGATCCCGTGCGCTGGGGCAGCGAGTTAGCGACTCGCTGCGGGGCTGCTGCTGTTGGAAATCGACTATCCGGGACACGTCCGTTCGAACCCTCGAACATCCGGACGTCCCCAATCAACTTCTGGAGGTCACCTCCGATCAGCCATGGCCACCCGCCCATCAGATCGCGCGTCCGCCGCAGCCAAGGCCGCGGCTCACAATCTGCCCGGAGCAGGCGGCCGCTTGCCGCCCAGGCGGGCGCTCGCGCACCCGGGAAAGCGGGCGCTTGCTGCCCGAGCGGTCGCTCGCGACCCAGCGCGAGCGGGCGCCTGCCACCCAGGCGGGCGCTTGCCTGGTCCGAACAGCAGCGCGATGCTGCTGTTCCAGGCTGTTTCCGATCCGTTTTTCTCCGTCCGGCCACCGATCCGGCGGTCCTCAACCGCCCAGAAGCCGGAGAAAATATACCTTGACCCCCGATTACCAATCGATGGTCCGTTGTATTATTACGTACGAGATCGAATCGAAACAATGCGGAAATAGGGTTTCGATTCCATACCTTTGTCGCGTGATTCGGAGAAGCCGAATTGACAGAGACCTCGAGTCTTCTAGCGTGTATCCTAGTCCTCTTGCTCCAGCCGATGTGTGGGCATCGATCCGCTTGGAGTGTCTCTTCTTCTTCTCTCTCAAACTTACGCAAGAATATAATTTTCTTTTTGGAGCAGAAAAGTTATTGCGCTAATCTATTTATTTTCACAGAAAAATTAATTGCGTTAACAAATTATTTTTTCTTCGCAAAAATAATATAGCGGCGTTCTGTAGGTTTAGAGAAGAGAGACGAGGATATATATAGGCCACACTAGGGAACCATATGCAATTAATTAATTAGGCTTAAATTGCAATTTAATTAACTTGGTGTCCCAAAAGGAAAACCTTAATTAAATTCCACAATTTTATTTATAATTAATTCCACTATAAAATTATAAATGATTTCCCAATTAATTAATTCAAATTATTCCGTCAATAATTTTCCCGCCGTATTACATATATGATATTTCCCCGTGTTTAAGATATCGCATGTCCACGAATTAATTTTAATTACTAATAATTAAATTAATTCATTTCTTATGATCCGAGACTAGTACCACTCATCCTTATTATCATGCAGAGTAAATCCACCTGCAGGGTTTACATGATAAACTTTATGAGCTCATCTCGGGGAAATCATCAACCCAATAAATGGGACACGGTTTCCTGTCTATAATCTATAGCATGTCGTGTGTACAATACCGATTCCCAATCTACCGAGAATATTGACTAATCAATTAGTCTCACTCATTGGCACATCAAATAACCGAGCATTGGACACACGCACCTATAATTATATAGGGATTAAGAACTCACATATCCGTAATATCTGAGGTCTAGTTCGATTACTCCGATTAGTATAAATCGAACGCCCTCCCGTGGTCCTGCTCAATACACCAAGTGTACGAGTGTAACATGATAGTCAAGACCGACTATCTACCAGTCACACTACGACGTACCGATGGATTGTCCCTGTCCATCTAAGTCGTGAGCTACTGTTCGATAGTATTCGAGTAACCGATAGTATGATCTTCCGCGTGTCTCCTCACGCCATACTATCTACAACGTATATATCTAGGACTATTGCATTAAATGCAATCATGTTTGAATCATATCTCGAATTAAGGTATAGATAAGGAGTTCCGTATTTGCACTAAACTAGACATTTAGAATACAACTCCATCAATCTCCCACTTATACTAAAAGTCTAGTCGCCCTCTCCTAAACATCAGATTCCCATAACCTCATCACGCCTACCCAACGCTTTCGCTGGAAGTGCCTCTGTGAACGGGTTTTACCAGGCAATCCTCTCGATGCTATCTAGGTGACAACTGCATCGTCTTACTAGACGATCTCTCGAATCAGGTGGTACTTGCGCTCTACGTGTTATCTCCCACTGTGGACTCGTGGCATTTCAAGTTTGCTAATACCGCTATTCAAAATAGCTTTGGGTGAACAAGAAACCACATCTAAGTCCCTTAGGAAGTTCTGGAGCCACACTGACCTTTTAACTGCCTCAGAGGCCGTTATCCTTTCAGTTTCCATGGTAGAGTCCGTAATGCATCGCTGCTTTACATTCTTCCATGTGACTGCTCCACTTCACAGTGAGAACACATAGCCTGACTTCGACTTTCGACTGTCCCTGTTTGATTTGGAAATCCAATTCTATGTAATCCAAAGGAAACAACTTGACTGCTTTGTAACTCAGAACATAATTCCTGGTCCTCTGCAGGAGCCTAAACATGTTCTTTACATCAATCGAGTGATCCTTTCCAGGATTATTATGATATCTCACCACCATGCCCACGGCATAGTAGATATCAGTCTCGTGCATAACATTACATACATTAAACTTCCCACCATTAAGGTGCAGGGAACTGCTTAATCTTCATCTATCTCCTTTATTGTGTTGGACACAAAACTTTAGATAGATGAATTCCACATCTAAAAGGTGAAGACCTTTCTTGGAATTATGTATGCTGCAACGAGTAAGAATTGTATTTATGTTTGAGGCTCGAGATAAGTTCTATGTTCTCTTCTGGCAATCATTTAATACTTTGATCCCAAGAACATTCACGGCTTCTCCTAAGTCTCTTACATTGAATTACTCGGAAAACCACCCCTTTATGTCCGATAACATCTTTCATATTGTTGCCAATTCAGAAGGATTTCGTCTACATAAAGAATGAGAAAAACACCACATCTTTTCTGTCACTTCTATATTATACACAAAACCTAAACATGCCTTTGAATGAGTCCATGAAATGGATTTTCATATAGGTCCGCATGTGTCCAAGATCTTGAAACTTCCTTCAATCCTAAGATCGATTAAGCTTGCTTACCAAATGCTCTTGGCTCATTTGGATGAATCCCTCTGGTTGTCCCACACAGATGGTCCCGTCAAGACTTCGATTTAGGAAATCCGTATTGACTTCCATCTTCCATGTGAAGACAAAAGAATCCGAATCGACTTTAGAATAGCTACCGGCGAGAAAGTTTACTCATAATCGATCCCTTTCTTTCTGAGTGCACCCTCTCGCAACAAGCCTAGCCTTGAAGGTTTACACCTTCCCGTCAGACCCTCTTTTCCTCTTGTACACCTACTTGCAACCAATGGCTTTTACACCTTTGGGAGGTGCTACAAGATCCCAGACATGATTTGAATCCATAGATTCAATCTCAGATTTCATCGTCTTTTGCCAAGACTGAGCATCTTGATCTTCCAGCGTCTCGTCATAGATCTAGGGATCGGCTTCATGTTCTCCAGGTAACAAGTCCGAAGACTCTCCTATAAACATGAACCTGTCGGGTTGTCTAACAACCCTCCCACTACGACGACGCTCCGGTGTGTCTTTAGTGAATAAAGATTACAGTAGTGAACTACTCAGTTAGGCTGGTTCTAAGTCTTGATCAGTCCCTCTAAGCACATTAAGTATTACCCTACTCATGGGCTTGTGATATTGCATATATATAGTCCATGTCTAAGAACTGAACATTGATGCAATCAACGAACATCTGGTCCTTTGGACTATATTACATATCTCAATTCGTTTTCTTAGGGTATCCTATAAACAGCCGAATATCTGTACAAGTTTCCAAAGTATGATTCGAAGGTTGGAAGGTCCTTTCCTTCAACCTAGCTGAGTAGTCCATCAGCTTTCACCCTTTGAATCGTACTCAAGTTAAAATGATCTATCCTAAGATGCCATAAGTACATTTGATTCATCCTAGAAGGATCTTTACTCTTATTGGGGTTCGACAATGTGTTATTTGCTCTGGTGTGTTGCATCGTGGAAGAATATGGATTTAGTATTAAATTGTCTATCAATGTACCAGAATAGATAATATCCCCGTTTCCTACTCTGATAGGTATGAAACCATCCAAAGAAACGGAATATCCATTCTAAGCCAATTTAGAAATCCGAAATGAAAATTCTTTCTAAATGCCGGCACATAAAGACAATTTATTAGAACTAAAATCCTACCGTTAAAACATTTAACATCTCCCACTGCAACGGCTGTTACCTTAACAGTAATGCCCATGTAGGTTATAACTTCTTCCTTTCTAAGTCTCCGGGTTTCCTGGAACCCCCGCATTAAGTGCAGACATGATTAGTGGTTCCCGTATCCACACACCAGGTACTGGTAGATACTACCACTAAACATGTTTCGGTGACTAAGGAAGAGTCAACTTCTTGTTGCTTGAGAGGACAATTAAAACTCCCAGTATCCAGACTGCTTACAACGGAAGCACTTGCCCCTTGGGCTTACTTGTCCCATTCCGTGGTCCAGATATATTAGGCCCACTGGGTTTCCGTATTTGCTTCTTCTTCCTTTTTACGCCCGAAGGCCTAGGAAGAGCCAATTTCTCAGCCACAAGTGCATGAGAGCCCTTAAAGATTCTGTAACGCCCCGGCCCGTTGCGGGGTCGAAGCCCGACCCTAATGGGCCGGCTCGGTTACCAATGACTGCTTGCGGGAGTGATATCCTGGCCCCACTGTACCAACACTTGTCTTTTTCAGCGCACTTTGTCCTCACTCGTGTGCACCCGGGAGACTTCCCAGGGGGTCACCCATCCTAGAATTACCCCAGAGCCAGCACGCTTAACTTTGGAGTTCTTATAAGAGGATGCCCAGAAAAGTAGATGCATCTGTTAGTATGAGTAGCATATTCAATCCTTTTAAGCCTTTGAATTTTCTGGGGCGTTACAATCACCCCACCTTTTTCTGCGCAACGTCCTCGTTGCGTGCCTTACTTGCCTTACTTGCCCAGGACCAACCATCCGTGCAGGAATGCCCCTTACGGGTACTCTCACCAACTTCTGGGTGGAGCACTTGGCCCCGCAAGACACTTAGTTCCCGCAATTCCGGTCGGCACCTGCTCTGATACCATTTGTAACGCCCCGGCCCGTTGAGGGTCGAGGCCCGACCCTAATGGGCCAGCTCGGTTACCAATGACTGCCTTCGGGAGTGATATCCTGGCCCCACTGTACCAACACTTGTCTTTTCCAGCGCACTTTGTCCTCACTCGTGCGCACCCGGGAGATTTCCCAGGGGGTCACCCATCCTAGAACTACTCCAGAGCCAGCACGCTTAACTTTGGAGTTCTTATAGGAGGATGCCCAGAAAAGTAGATGCATCTGTTGGTATGAGTAGCATATTCAATCCTTTTAAGCCTTTGAATTTTCTGGGGCGTTACAATCACCCCACCTTTTTCTGCGCAATGTCCTCGTTGCGTGCCTTACTTGCCCATGACCAACCATCCGTGCAGAAATGCCCCTTACGGGTACTCTCACCAATTTTTGGGTGAAGCACTTAGCCCCGCAAGACACTTAGTTCCCGCAATTCCGGTCGGCACCGGCTCTGATACCATTTGTAACGCCCCGGCCCGTTGAGGGGTCGAAGCCCGACCCTAATGGGCCGGCTCGGTTACCAATGACTGCTTGCGGGAGTGATATCCTAGCCCCACTGTACCAACACTTGTCTTTTCCAGCGCACTTTGTCCTCACTCGTGCGCACCCGGGAAACTTCCCAGGGGGTCACCCATCCTAGAATTACCTCAGAGTCAGCACGCTTAACTTTGGAGTTCTTATAGGAGGATGCCCAGAAAAGAAGATGCATCTTGTTGGTATGAGTAGCATATTCAATTCCTTTAAGCCTGTGAATTTTCTGGGGCGTTACAATCACCCCACATTTTTCTGCGCAACGTCCTCGTTGCGTGCCTTACTTGCCTTACTTGCCTAGGACCAACCATCCGTGCAGGAATGCCCCTTGCGGGTACTCTCACCAACTTCTGGGTGGAGCACTTGGCACCGACCCTAATGGGCCGGCTCGGTTACCAATGACTGCTTGCGGGAGTGATATCCTGGCCCCACTGTACCAACACTTGTCTTTTTCAGCGCACTTTGTCCTCACTCGTGTGCACCCGGGAGACTTCCCAGGGGGTCACCCATCCTAGAATTACCCCAGAGCCAGCACGCTTAACTTTGGAGTTCTTATAAGAGGATGCCCAGAAAAGTAGATGCATCTGTTAGTATGAGTAGCATATTCAATCCTTTTAAGCCTTTGAATTTTCTGGGGCGTTACAATCACCCCACCTTTTTCTGCGCAACGTCCTCGTTGCGTGCCTTACTTGCCTTACTTGCCCAGGACCAACCATCCGTGCAGGAATGCCCCTTACGGGTACTCTCACCAACTTCTGGGCGGAGCACTTGGCCCCGCAAGACACTTAGTTCCCGCAATTCCGGTCGGCACCTGCTCTGATACCATTTGTAACGCCCCGGCCCGTTGAGGGTCGAGGCCCGACCCTAATGGGCCAGCTCGGTTACCAATGACTGCCTTCGGGAGTGATATCCTGGCCCCACTGTACCAACACTTGTCTTTTCCAGCGCACTTTGTCCTCACTCGTGCGCACCCGGGAGACTTCCCAGGGGGTCACCCATCCTAGAACTACTCCAGAGCCAGCACGCTTAACTTTGGAGTTCTTATAGGAGGATGCCCAGAAAAGTAGATGCATCTGTTGGTATGAGTAGCATATTCAATCCTTTTAAGCCTTTGAATTTTCTGGGGCGTTACAATCACCCCACCTTTTTCTGCGCAATGTCCTCGTTGCGTGCCTTACTTGCCCATGACCAACCATCCGTGCAGAAATGCCCCTTACGGGTACTCTCACCAATTTTTGGGTGAAGCACTTAGCCCCGCAAGACACTTAGTTCCCGCAATTCCGGTCGGCACCGGCTCTGATACCATTTGTAACGCCCCGGCCCGTTGCGGGGTCGAAGCCCGACCCTAATGGGCCGGCTCGGTTACCAATGACTGCTTGCGGGAGTGATATCCTGGCCCCACTGTACCAACACTTGTCTTTTTCATTGCACTTTGTCCTCACTCGTGTGCACCCGGGAGACTTCCCAGGGGGTCACCCATCCTAGAATTACCCCAGAGCCAGCACGCTTAACTTTGGAGTTCTTATAAGAGGATGCCCAGAAAAGTAGATGCATCTGTTAGTATGAGTAGCATATTCAATCCTTTTAAGCCTTTGAATTTTCTGGGGCGTTACAGATTCCCTCAGCCGCTTGAAGTTCAATCAGGAGTTCCGCCAATGAGTAAGACCCCTTATTCATGTTATAGTTCAGGCGGAACTGCTCAAAACTTCTCGGCAGATACTGGAGCACAATATCGACTTGGGTTACCCCATCGATAACTGATACTAGAATCTCTATCTCATTCCGATAGCACATCATCCTAAGAATGTGATCCCTCACGGGCGTTCCTTCGGATGCGATGGCCGTCATGAGTTGCCTCATTGCATTTTGCCCGGCTGTCCTGTCCTGATAACCAAAAAGCTTCTTGAGGTTAAGCATCATATCATAGGTAATGGTCATGGCTTGATCCTGATGTCGCAGTACATTTGACATGAAAGCCATAATGTAGCTCCGCGTCATCTCAGAGCCTTGATCCATTTCCATGAGCTTCCTTTCCTCAGGAGTGGAAGCATCATTTGGTTCAGCAGGTCCATTGACTTGGAGTACATATTTGTATTCCTCTGCAGTTAGGATAATGTCCAAGTTTCTTCTTTAATCCTTACAAACAGGTTCAGTGAGTTTGTTGACTTTTAATGGGAATAATACCATATAAAACAAACAATGAGTTTAATTCGATATCATTTCCCTCAAATAATATCATTAAACTACCAATCATTTCCAAAATCCCATCAGACTAGCATGCCACGTTCTTGTGGACGTATACTAATCCAAACGATTTTATAATTGGATTTTTACTTCGGTCGTACATCATTATAGCAGTGACTCCGATGGGGAGGATACTATAAAGCGTACCTAAGTGTATACCATTTCTCAGTACTAAGTCCACCGCTCGGGAACTACATGCCCACCGCAAGCCACGTTCTTGTGGACGTTTACGTTGACATGCGGTCCTCCACGACTTTTTATAAGTGTCGAGCCTCAATTAATCCTAAAGTTCCATTCCCATCTAGCAAGCCACGTTAGTGTGGACGTTTACTAAAACAAACAACTTTATTAATTGAATCCCATTTATTTAAATGTCATAGAGTCTCAATTAACCCAAAGTACCGTTTCCATTTAGCAAGCCACGATAGTGTGGACGTTTACTAAAACAAAAAACATTGTTAATTGACTCTTACATTTATTAAATTTCACAATTTTATTATTCAAAGCTTGATATCTCGTAAGTGAAACTCGAAGTTTCTAACCAGCGATCAATCATGCAATTGAGCCCTATCTCTCACTAGGTGAGGGAGCCAACCAGACAATCGATCTAGTCATCGAATGACTCGAATGTCTCTAATCTGTGTCATCGACATAAGCAAGCGCTTTGGCTCCATTCCACTCCCCGGGGTGAGAATGAGTCGAGTTGAACTTAGTCTTTGAAAAACAGATTAGGCACTGCTTTTGAAAAATATAATTGTTCAATTTTATAAGTGGAATTGAATTCGAATTTTGATCCAGTGATGTCCGTGTATCGACTTTATCCGATAGGGAGGATGACACTAAAGCCAACCCGTAAGTCAATACACATCACATTCAAAACAGAGAATGGAGACCGCGGGATTGTTTCCAATCCCTCTCCCACTTAGTATTTTACGATAAGGGATAACATGCATAAATAATTAAGCATAATAATAAACACGTAAATCACATACGTTTTTGAGATGATTGACCTTTTGGACGAGTTGAGACGGAAATCGCAAGCTCTTGTAGCCAATGCCAAAGGTTTCGAACCTAAGGGCAAGATCAGGGAAAAAGGAAAAGCAAGCAAAGAAACCCAGTGGTCCTAAGCTACTTGGACCACTAGATGGGATGAGAAATCCATGAGGCAAATGTTCTCGATGCAAACAGTATGGGTACTGGAAGTCTGATTATCCTCTCAAAAGTACGAAATTTTCTTTAGTCGTGAAACATAGTCAGTGGTATTATCTACCGGAACCTGGTGTGTAGATATGGAACCACTGACGGTATGTGCATTTTAAATGCAAGGGTTCCAGGAAACCCGACGACTTATAAAAGAAGAAATCGTAGTCTACATGGGCAATGCTGTGGAGGAGGCAGCAGTTGCAGTGGAGGACATTTTATAGGATTTCATTTTGAGTTATTGCTTTTATGTACCCTTCATATTAGAAAGAACTTTGTTCTGGATTTCTAATGAATGGATATTTTATTTCTTTTAATCATTTGATGGTTATAAGAAGAAATAATGATATTATCTATTTTGGTACATTAGCTAGCAATATATAAATGATGAATCCTGAGTCCACCACGATGCAACGAACCGTTATACATAACTCGTTTTACTAATAAGAGATTTCTTTATTAAATCATTTATACTTGTGGATTCTTATGCTAAGTCATATTTATTCAAATAAGAAGTTCAAAGGTCGAAAATTGATAATACGACTAAGCAATCCTTTATGGATATAAGATATAAGATCCGGACAAGTATTAGAATTGATTGACTCTGATTTATGATCAGAGCTTGGGATTGGATCCCAAGTGACTACACCATACAGTCCTCTGTAGGATTGGTGTGTCGGAAATAAGAAATGGAACTCTTATAGAAATAGTAAAAGCATGAGTTAAACGGAACTACCTATGTTCTATGGATATGTCTTGGAAACAACGGCACATTCAAATGTGGTTGTAGAATATCCTAGAAGAACAAAAGGTGTGTGTTCGATAGTACTATGAACCA
This sequence comes from Euphrasia confusa, assembly GCA_954870475.1. Taxonomy (NCBI): domain Eukaryota; kingdom Viridiplantae; phylum Streptophyta; class Magnoliopsida; order Lamiales; family Orobanchaceae; genus Euphrasia; species Euphrasia confusa. The sequence continues at coordinate 17,038,435 of OX940956.1, forward strand.
GAAGGACGTTATAAATTCTAACGCCCGGTTCTTAGAGGAAGACTATTAGATGAACCACAAGCCCAAGTGACGTAATACTTTGAATGAGAGAGAACGATAAGGACTGAGAACCAGCCGAACCGAGTAGCGATACATCACTATCTGCACCTACTGTTATTACTGTTTATACACCGGAATGCCATTGTAGTGGGAGGTTTTTTCACAACCGGAGATATTCATAAGACTAGGAGAGTTTTGAACTCTGGACCTAGTATACATGAAATCAATCCCTGGATCTACATGAAGGCGGTACTAGATCTAAATGTGCCTTCTTGGAAAGCAATAAGGATTATTGCTAAGAGGCAAGATCATTTAGAGTACAAGCTTAGTTGATCCATTTATGGATTGAAACAAAGCATTGAGTTCGTGGTACTTGCAAATTGATGAGATAGTCCATTTTATGGATTCATCAAAGCATAGACGAATCGAGTGTATGGGAAACGTGATGGAAACAAGGTGGTGTTTCTCGGAGGTTTTATGTAGATAGCATTTTATCATTGGTAACAATGTAAAGATGTTGTCAGACATAAAATGATGGTTGTCTAGAAAAATCGATATATGAGATAAAGAAGAAGTTAGAGCATGTTCTTAAGATCTAGGATCTCAAGAAAAGAACATTGTACTTCTCTAGATATCCTATACGATTATGGTTCGTTTTAACATGCAAGATTCCGAGAAAGGTTCGTTACCTTTCACAGACGGAATGCATCTATCTAAGGATATGTGTTTTGGAACACAAAAAGGAGATAGAAGCAATGAAAGCGGATTCCTACACTTACAGTGAGGAAAGCTTAATAAATGCATTGTTGAAAACAAGAACCTGATATCGGCTATGCGGTTAGCATAGTGGGAGGATATCAAGGTAATCCTGGAAAGGAATACTTGACTGCTGTAATGAACATTTTAAGTACTTTCGAAGTACTGGAAACTATGTTCTGGATTACGGAGCAGACAAACATTTCCTTTGGATTACATCTAAGTCGATATCAGGCTATGTGTTTCACTATTGAAGGAGAAGGAGTTTTAACATGGAAGAGTGATAAGCACGATGCTTTTCGGACTCTACCATGGGTAACTAAATAAGCTGCCTCAGAGGCAGCGGAAGTTTTGGTATAACTACGGGATAATCTCTGGGACTTAGATGTGATTCTTAATTTGCCAAAGGCTATGTAAATAGCGGTGCGATGGCAAATGGTAAGATCACAAGTCCATAAGTGTAAGATAACACATAGTGCAAGTACCACCTGATACGAGTCATCGTCGAGGGAGACGACGCTGTAGTCACCAAGATAACTTCAGAGCGGCAACCTAGATTGCTCATTCACATAGTAGTACTTCTTGGAAGTAAAACTTAAGCACGTGATGAGTATGGGAGTCGGGAGTTTGGAGGAAATGACTACACCTTAGTACAAGTGGGAGATTGTTGTAGTTGTGTACTTAATGTCTAGATTTAAGTAACGGAAACTCACGATCCATTGCCACTAATCTATTTAATTAAATAAACAATTATTTGCATTTAATTATTTATAATTAAATATATGCAAATTATAGTCCTGGATTCTATACGTTGTAGTTAGTATGGTGTGTCGGGCCCACACAGAAGATCATACTATCGGTTACTCGTATTTAATCAAACAGTTGCTCACGACCTAGATGGACACGAACCAATCCATCGGTATAGTCGTTGTGTGAGAGAGAAAATAATGTGTGAGAGAGAAAATAACTTGTACACTTGGTGTATTGAGCGGATCGCTTGAGATTTATCTATTAGGATTGCCTTGGATAATCGATTTAAATCTCAGTGTATTTTATTCTTAATCCCCGATACTATTGCGGGTGTGTATATTTAATATAAGTGACTTTGATTTTCCAAAGGAATTGACCGGTTTAATTACTGGGTCAATTACCGGTTGAGTTGGGTCGCTATATTTAATATATGACATGCCGTGAATACTTGACGGAAAAGTGTATCCCGTAAGGGTTGATAATATCCCCGAGATGAGTTCATAAAGAATTATTATGTAAACCCTGCAGGTGGATTTGTTCCGCATAATAATTAAGGTTGAATGGTACTAGTCTCGGATATAAGAGATGAATAAATTAATTAGCAATAAATTAATTTTATTCATGGATATTTATATCTTAAATACATGGAATAAATAATACTACCGGAGAAAATATTATTTGATATAATATGGTTTAATATTGGGAGTGCAATTAATTTTATATAGTGGAAAATAGAATTAATTAATATTAATGGATTAATAGATTTGGGCTTGGGCTCAATTTAATCATTAATATTGGAAGCCCAATATTCCACCTCCTTAAGATCCCCTACGTAGCCTATAAAAGCACTACATGGTCTTCTCTATTCTCATAACTTGAAGATCACAATTCTAGAGAGAGAAAGTAGAGAGGGAGATCCATGGAGTTCGGAAGATCATCGCCCACCCGACGTTCGAGCTAGTGCAAGGAATACGTGGGAAGATCTCAAGGTCATCATAAGATCTCGTTTCTCCGCACAACGAATCGAAAGGTGAATTAAACAATTCCGCTATTTAATTCATGTATATTGAAATCAATTATCGAAAAACAAGATCCAAGGATCGAACCCCGGATTAGAGGACGAACGCGTGGTGGCGATCTAGGATCGCCGGACCACGGCGATCGCCCCTAGGGTTTCGCATGGGGCGAAAGGGTCAAACCCTCGACTGGGCCGAGGGTATGTGATCGATCACTTGGATCGATCGTGGAGGGCGCGGGCTGGTGCTGTCCCTCCCTACCGTGAAGGTGGAACCCCTCCAGGCGGCGGCGAGTCGCCGGACTCGCCGCGGGGGCTGCTGGGCAGCCCCACCCCAATCGATCGATCGATGCGATCGGTAATCGCATGGAGCCCCGCTCGCGGGGGCTCGGCTGGGGCAGCGGCGTGCCTTCGGGTGCGTCGTGTCCTCGGTCGTGCTCCGGCGCGTGCGGTGGTGTTCGATTGATCTCCGGCGAAGGGTTTTTGATCGGGTTATTGTTTCCGCAAATTTTAATAGCCCGGAATATCGAATTCCAACACCTTCCTCATCAGTTAAGACATTGGTAGGCTAGGGAGAACAAAGCTCACTTGAGTACAAACTTGTACTCTTTAACAGTCTGGACAATGTCTAGATCTCTATTCCAATCATTACATTTAGAGACCAATGAGTTAAATTCCTCAAGTATCACATAAAGTGGGTTCAAAGCCATCCATAATCTATGAGCACATATAATAACAAACAATCGATTTAATATCCGATATTATCTCCCTCAAATAATATCATTAAACCACTAATCACATCTAAAATCCCATCAGATATGGCAAGCCACGATAGTGTGGACGTTTACCTACCCAAATGATTTAGCAATTAGATTTGCTTCGGTCATACATCATCATTAGCGTTACTTCGATGGGAAGAATACTAAGAAGCGTACCTAAGTGTAAACCATTACTCAGTATCTAAGAAGATTGTTTGGGACACGCATATTCACCGCAAGCCACGATAGTGTGGACGTTTACGTTAACATACGCTCCTTTACTCCCTTCTATAACTGTCTATATCAATCGATCCAAAATCCCATTCAGTGCAGCAAGCCACGATAGTGTGGACGTTTACTACACCAAAAGACTTTTACAATTGACTCCCAATTACTTGATCCATTCGATTTTTGTAAATCAGGACGCGGAGAATCATAAGTGAAACTCGAAGTTTCTAACCAGTGATTCACCATGCGAACAGCCCTATCTCTCATTAGATGAGGGAGCCGAGCAGACAATCGATCCATTTCTAGAAATGTTACGAAGGTCTCTAATCTGTGTCATCCACATGACCAAGTGGCTTTGGCTCCATTCCACTCCCCGGGGTGAGAATGAGTCGACTTGAAGTCAGCTTCAGAAAGACAAATTAGGCATTGCTTGATAAACTTAATCAATGTTTCTCGTAAAAGGAATTACAAGAATTCTCCTCCAATGACTCGTCTATACGAACTTCAAAAGTCCATAAGAGTCACCAAGAGAACAGTAATGGAGACCATGGCATTGTTTCCAATCCCTCTCCCACTTAGCTTTTTATAACAAAGGGATACGCTATCTAATGCATAATTAAATACACATAAGCATGCATACATGAAATAAAGCACATACTATTATCACATAATTAAAATAATACTAGAATATTATTTTCCGACTATTATGGCTTTATCGCATCTCCGTACGCATCTTCTAGTTTTCAGTCTTCGTTCTTGAATGCTCCATGTGACGTGAATATTAATTCCAATATTTAAATCTATTTATTTTCAATTAATCCAAAAGTTACTTAATTCGAAAATTAAGTCAATCGAATATATCAAAAATAAAATTAAATATTATTAATATTTTTATTATTTTTATTTTCCTTTTCTACTCCATTAAATTTCTAGAATCCTATCCAAGACCCACTTGGAATATTCTACAAGATTTCCATAATGGAATAAGGAAATAAAATAATTAGGACTCCTAATCCTTCCAAAATAATTCCTTTCCTAATCTATTAAAAAATTCCATAAAGCAATATTTAAATAGGAAAAATTAATTAAGGACTTTCAAAACTTTCCAAATTAATTATTTTCCTAATCCATTAAAAAATTCCATAAAGTAATAATTTAAATAGGAAAAATAAATTAATTTCAAATTAATTCTACTCCTAATCCATGAATATCCAAAAAGGAATAATCAATTAGGAAGACCAAATTAATTCTAAATTTATTCCTTCCTTATCCATGAAAATTCTCATACTAGGAATAATCAATAAAGAAATAAATTTATTCTAAATTTATTCTTTTCCTATTCAATGAGAGTTCCCAAAAATAGGAATACTCAAAATAGGAAAACCGAAAAATTTAGGAAAGTTGAATCTCGGCGGGAGAGCACGAGATCACGAGGACCCCGCGCCACCCACCATCGATCGCCGGCCGAGAGGAGCGCCGCTGCCACCCCAGCTCACGCGCCACCTCCATTGGTGGCCGGCGTGGCCGAGGAGTCCCGCGGGCAGCCCCCACCTCGCGGTCGATCTCCATTGGATCGATCTCCATGATCAATCCCGAGTCCCTTCGTCTTCTTCGTCACATCTTCTTCTTCTCCGGCGGTCGTTTCGGCATCGATCCAACATAGAATAAATTACAAAATAAATTCTATACTATCCGGTATCGATTTTATACATGAAATCGACCCTATACAATATCCGAAAAAAGTAGAACGTAATAATAAATCCTAAATTCGGTCAACCCCCGAATTTTTACTATTACAAGCATTCACCACACATAAAACGAATCTCGACATGTCCGAGAGTTTAATCAAAAAACATATTATGACAATAATTAACGAATAAATTATATCTAGCCATAATAGTCGGAAACCCTGCAAGGTAGAACAATTTTATCGAAAATACCGCGAACGTAAACCACGCTCTGATACCAATTGTTGGAATTCGATATCCCGGGCTATTAAAATTTGCGGAAACCATAGCCCGATCAAAAACCCTTCGCCGGAGATCACGCGAACACCACCTCGCGAGCCGGGATACGACCGAACGCACAGCGGCGTCCGAAGACGGCGCACGTCCAGCCGCACCCCCGCGGGTGCGAGCTCGCGATCGCACCATGCGATCGCCGGGTTGCATCGAAGCAACCCTACGGCGAGTCCGGCGACTCTCCGTTCGCATAGGAGGGGGCGGCTCGCCTCGCGAGCCGCGGCGGCACCAGCCCGCCACCCCAGCGATCGAACCTAGGGTTCGATCGCACCTCCTGTCGTGGGCTGGGGTCCTTCGATGCGCACGCCCCCGGTTCAGCCGGGGCGTGTTTATTTCGATCCCTACGGGGATCCTTGAACCGCCGGCGGTCCGGTGGTTCGACCACCACCGCCCGGTTCGATCCTCGTCCGGGGTTCGTCCTCGGATCTTGGTTCTACGGTATTTTCTATAATAATCGATTGAAATCATAAAGGGTGTTTACGATTTTACCTTCGATTCGTTGTTCAGAGAAACGAGATCAATCGATGACCTTTGAATCTTCCCACGTATTCCTTGCACTAGCTTGAACGTCGGGTGGGCGACGATCCTCCAAGATTATGGATCTCCTTCACGAACTCTCTAGACTAATCAAGTATGATTATCTTGTCTTGTCAAATTGTGAAGACCATGTAGTGCTTTATAGGCTACGTAGGGGATCTAAAGGAGGTGGAATATTGGGCTTCCAATATTGATGATTAAATTGAGCCCAAGCCCAAATCTATTAATCCCATCAATATTAATTAATTTATTTTCCACTATATAAATTAATTGCACTCCCAATATTAAACCATATTATATCAAATAATATTTCTCCGGTAGTATTATTTATTCCGTGTATTTAAGATATAAATATCCATGAATAAAATTAATTTATTGCTAATTAATTTATTCATCTCTTATATCCGAGAATAGTACCATTCAACCATAATTATTATGCGGAACAAATCCACCTGCAGGGTTTACATAATAATTCCTTATGAACTCATCTCGGAGATATTATCAACCCTTCCGGGATACACTTTCCCGTCAAGTATTCACGGCATGTCATATATAAAATATAGTGACCCAACTTAACCGGTAATTGACCCAGTAATTAAACCGGTAAATTCCTTTGGAAAATCAAAGTCACTTATATTAAATATACACACCCGCAACAGTATCGGGGATTAAGAATAAAATAAACTGAGATTTAAATCGATTATCCAAGGCAATCCGCCCAATACACCAAGTGTACAAGTCTGATAAAATACACCAAGTGTATGAGTGTGATAAAATCGATAAATCTCAAACGATCCGCCCAATACACCAAGTGTACAAGTGTGATAAAATAATCAAGACAGATTATTTTCTCTCTCACACAACGACTATACCGATGGATTGGTCCGTGTCCATCTAGGTCGTGAGCAACTGTTTGATTAAATACGAGTAACCGATAGTATGATCTTCTGTGTGACGACGCACACCATACTAACTACAACGTATATAATCTAGGACTATAATTTGCATATATTTAATTATAAATAATTAAACGCAAATAATTGTTTATTTAATTAAATAGATTAATGGCAATGGATCGGGAGTTTCCGTTACTTAAATCTAGACATTAAGTACACAACTCCAACAATGCGGTCCCTTTACGATTTCCTATAACTGTCGAGCCTCAATTAACCCAAAGTTCCGTTTCCATTTAGTAAGCCACGATAGTGTGGACGTTTACTAAATAAACAACTTTGTTAATTGAATTCCATTTATTAAATTTTACAATTTTATTAATCAAAGCTTGATATCTCGTAAGTGAAACTTGTTGGAAATCGATATCCCGGAGTTGCCGGAATTGCGGAACATGACAACTCCGATCAATAACCTTCGCCGGAGATAACACGAACACCACGTACGAGCCGGAGCACGAGACGAACGCACGACACGGCTGAAGCCGCGCGCACGCCCAGCCCGAGCCCCTGCACGCGGGGCTCGATGCGATCGAACACCGATCGCATGCTAGCGATCGGTCGGGGCTGCCCAGCAGCCCCCGCGGCGAGTCCGGCGACTCGCCGCCGCCTGGAGGTCCCTACAGCCGTGGTGGGGTGGAGCGCGGCACCAGCCCGCGCTCCAGCGATCGATCGGGGTGATCGATCGCTGCCCCGGCTCCCAGCCGGGGTCGATCCTCCTCGCGCGCCGAAACCCTAGGCGGCGATCGCCGTGGTCCGGCGATCCTTGATCGCCACCACGCGTTCGTCGTCTAATCCGGGTTCGATCCTTGGATCTTGTTTTTCGATAATTGATTTCAATATACATGAATTAAATAGCGGAAATATTTAATTCATCTTTCGATTCGTTGTGCGGAGAAACGAGATCTTATGATGACCTTGAGATCTTCACACGTATTCCTTGCACTAGCTCGAACGTCGGGTGGGCGACGATCTTCCGAACTCTATGGATCTCCTTCTCTACTTTCTCTCTCTAGAATTGTGATCTTCAAGTTATGAGAATAGAGAAGACCATGTAGTGCTTTTATAGGCTACGTAGGGGATCTTAAGGAGGTGGAATATTGGGCTTCCAATAATAGTGATTAAATTGAGCCCAAGCCCAAATCTATTAATCCTTACTATTATTAATTAATTTATTTTCCACTATATAAATTTATTGCACTCCCAATATTAAACCATACTATATCAAATAATATTTCTCCGGTAGTATTATTTATTCCGTGTATTTAAGATATAAATATCCATGAATAAAATTAATTTATTGCTAATTAATTTATTAATCACTTATATCCGAGACTAGTACCATTCAACCTTAATTATTATGCGGAACGAATCCACCTGCAGGGCTTACATAATAATTCCTTATGAACTCATCTCGGGGATATTATCAACCCTTACGGTATACACTTTCCCGTCAAGTATTCACGGCATGTCATATATAAAATATAGTGACCCAACTTAACCGGTAATTGACCCAGTAATTAAACCGGTAAATTCCTTTGGAAAATCAAAGTCACTTATATTAAATATACACACCCGCAACAGTATCGGGGATTAAGAATAAAATACACTGAGATTTAAATCGATTATCCAAGGCAATCCTAATCGATAAATCTCAAACGATCCGCCCAATACACCAAGTGTACAAGTGTGATAAAATAATCAAGACAGATTATTTTCTCTCTCACACAACGACTATACCGATGGATTGGTCCGTGTCCATCTAGGTCGTGAGCAACTGTTTGATTAAATACGAGTAACCGATAGTATGATCTTCTGTGTGACGACGCACACCATACTAACTACAACGTATATAATCTAGGACTATAATTTGCATATATTTAATTATAAATAATTAAACGCAAATAATTGTTTATTTAATTAAATAGATTAATGGCAATGGATCGGGAGTTTCCGTTACTTAAATCTAGAAATTAAGTACACAACTCAAACAATGCGGTCCCTTTACGATTTCCTATAACTGTCGAGCCTCAATTAACCCAAAGTTCCGTTTCCATTTAGTAAGCCACGATAGTGTGGACGTTTACTAAATAAACAACTTTGTTAATTGAATTCCATTTATTAAATTTCACAATTTTATTAATCAAAGCTTGATATCTCGTAAGTGAAACTTGTTGGAAATCGATATCCCGGAGTTGCCGGAATTGCGGAACATGACAACTCCGATCAATAACCTTCGCCGGAGATAACACGAACACCACGTACGAGCCGGAGCACGAGACGAACGCACGACACGGCTGAAGCCGCGCGCACGCCCAGCCCAAGCCCCCGCACGCGGGGCTCGATGCGATCGAACACCGATCGCATGCTAGCGATCGGTCGAGGCTGCCCAGCAGCCCCCGCGGCGAGTCCGGCGACTCGCCGCCGCCTGGAGGTCCCTACAGCCGTGGTGGGGTGGAGCGCGGCACCAGCCCGCGCTCCAGCGATCGATCGGGGTGATCGATCGCTGCCCCGGCTCCCAGCCGGGGTCGATCCTCCTCGCGCGCCGAAACCCTAGGCGGCGATCGCCGTGGTCCGGCGATCCTTGATCGCCACCACGCGTTCGTCGTCTAATCCGGGGTTCGATCCTTGGATCTTGTTTTTCGATAATTGATTTCAATATACATGAATTAAATAGCGGAAATATTTAATTCATCTTTCGATTCGTTGTGCGGAGAAACGAGATCTTATGATGACCTTGAGATCTTCACACGTATTCCTTGCACTAGCTCGAACGTCGGGTGGGCGACGATCTTCCGAACTCTATGGATCTCCTTCTCTACTTTCTCTCTCTAGAATTGTGATCTTCAAGTTATGAGAATAGAGAAGACCATGTAGTGCTTTTATAGGCTACGTAGGGGATTTTAAGGAGGTGGAATATTGGGCTTCCAATAATAGTGATTAAATTGAGCCCAAGCCCAAATCTATTAATCCTTACTATTATTAATTAATTTATTTTCCACTATATAAATTAATTGCACTCCCAATATTAAACCATACTATATCAAATAATATTTCTCCGGTAGTATTATTTATTCCGTGTATTTAAGATATAAATATCCATGAATAAAATTAATTTATTGCTAATTAATTTATTAATCTCTTATATCCGAGACTAGTACCATTCAACCTTAATTATTATGCGGAACGAATCCACCTGCAGGGTTTACATAATAATTCCTTATGAACTCATCTCGGGGATATTATCAACCCTTACGGTATACACTTTCCCGTCAAGTATTCACGGCATGTCATATATAAAATATAGCGACCCAACTTAAACCGGTCAATTCCTTTGGAAAATCAAAGTCACTAATATTAAATATACACACCCGCAATAATATCGGGGATTAAGAATAAAATACACTGAGACTTAAATCGATTATCCAAGGAAATCCTAATCGATAAATCTCAAGCGATCCGCTCAATACACCAAGTGTACAAGTGTGATAAAATAATCAATACAAATTATTTTCTCTCTCACACAACGACTATACCGATGGATTGGTCCGTGTCCATCTAGGTCGTGAGCAACTGTTCGATTAAATACGAGTAACCGATAGTATGATCTTCTGTGTGTGTTGGAATTCGATATCCCGGGTTATCAAAATTGCGGAACCGATAACCCGAACGAACCCTTCGCCGGAGATCACACGAACGCCGACTCATCCGCCGGAGTCCGGGCTTTGGAGACCACGCTCCCGAAGGCGCGCAATCCGCCCCCACCCGAAACCCCCGCGAGCCGGGTCCACGCGATCGAATCCAGGACCATACTAACTACAACGTATATAATCCAGGACTATAATTTGCATATATTTAATTATAAATAATTAATTGCAAATAATTGTTTATTTAATTAAATAGATTAGTGGCAATGGATCGTGAGTTTCCGTTACTTAAATTTAGACATTAAGTACACAACTCCAACAATCTCCCACTTGTACTAAGGTCTAGTCATTTCCTCCAAACTCTCGACTCCCATACTCATCACGTGCTTAAGTTGTACTTCCATGAAGTACTATGTGAATGAGCACTCTAGGTTGCCGCTCTGAAGTTATCTTGGTGACTACAGCGTCGTCTCCCTCGACGATGACTCGTATCAGGTGGTACTTGCTCTATGTGTTATCTTACACTTATGGACTTGTGATTTCTTACCATTTGCCATCGCACCGCTATTCACATAGTCTTTGGCAAATTAAGAATCACCTTTAAGTCCCAGAGATTATCCCGGAGCTATACCAAAACTTCCGCTGCCTCTGAGGCCGCTATTTGGTTACCCATGGCAGAGTCCGAAAAGCATCGTGCTTATCACTCTTCCATGTTAAAAACTCCTTCTCCTTCAATAGTTAAACACATAGCTTGATATCGACTTACACCGGTCCTCATTCGATTAGAAATCTAAGAGAATGTAATCCAAAGGAAAAGCTTGTCTGCTCCGTTATCCAGAACATAGTTTCCAGTACTTTTAAAGTACTTAAAATGTTCATTACAGCAGTCGAGTATTCCTTTCCAGGATTACCTTGATATCCTCCCACTATACTAGCCGCATAGCAGATATCAGGTTCTCGTTTTTAACATCGCATTTATTAAGCTTTCCACACTCGAACTGTAGGAAACCGCTTTCATTGCTTCTATCTCCTTTTGTGTTCCAAAACACATATCCTTAGATAGATGCATTCCGTCTCTGAAAGGTAACGAACCTTTCTCGGAATCTTGCATGTTAAAAAGAACCATAATCATATATATGTAAGATGTCCAGGAGAAGTACAATGTTCTTTCCTAGAGATCCAAGATCTCAAGAACATGTCCAACTTCTTCTTTATCTCATATATCGATTTTTCTAGACAACCATCATTTTATGTCTGACAACATCTTTACATTGTTGCCAATGATAAAATGTTATCTACATAGAACCCGAGAAACACCACTTTGTTCCATCACGTTTCCAATACACACGATTCGTCTATGCTTTGATGAATCCATAAAATGGACTATCTCATCAATTTTGCAAGTACCACGAACTCAATGCTTTGTTCCAATCCATAAATGGATCAACTAAGCTTGTACTCTAAATGATCTTGCCTCTTATCAATAATCCTTATTGCTTTCCAAGAAGGCACATTTAGATCTAGTACTGCCTCCATGTAGATCCAGGGATCGATTTCATGTATACTAGGTCCAGAGTCCGAAAACTCTCCTAGTCTTATGAATATCTCCGGTTGATCCACAACCTCCCACTACAACGGCATTCCGGTGTATAAACAGTAATAACAGTAGGTGCAGTTAGTGGTGTACCGCTACTCGGTTCGGCTGGTTCTCAGTCCTTATCGTTCTCTCTCATTCAAAGTATTACGTCACTTGGGCTTGTGGTTCATCTAATAGTCTTCCTCTAAGAACCGGGCGTTAGAACTTATAACGTCCTTCTGGTTCATAGTACTATTGAACACACATCTTTTGTTCTTCCAGGATATTCTACAACCGCATTTGAACGCGTCGTTGTTTCCAGACATACCCATAGAACATAGGTAGTTCCGTATGACTCATGCTTTTACTATTTCTATAAGAGTTCCATTTCTTAATTTCCGACACACCATTTCTACACAAGAGTGTATGGTGTAGTCATTTGGGATCAAATCCCAATCTCTGATCAGTATGTCATGCATTCCTCAGACAGGCACTTGCCTCCGCGATCAAATCGCAGGCTACAAATGGATATACCATGATGGTTCCCCACAATAGCTTTGTGTCCATTGACTTGTCAAAACACTTTTCTTTTGTGGCACATCAAGTATGCTAATCCATTTTTCGAGTAATCATAAAATGAAGTACTCGTACCTTATTGTCTGAGTAAACAAAGGTCTGCATACATCAGAGTAAATCAATTCTAATACTTGTCCCGATCTTATGCCTTATATCCATAAAGGATTGCTTAGATACGTTATCTTCCAAATTTGATTCTTAGGTCGGAAGGTCCACTCCTTCAACTTAATTGATCAAAATATCAATTTTCGACCTTTGAACTTCTTATTTTAATAAACGTGACTTAGCATAAGAATCCACAAGTATAAATGATTCATTACAGAAAAATCTCTTAAAAGTAAAACGAGTTATATACTACGGTTCGTTGCATCGTGGTGGACTCAGGATTCATCATTTATATATTGCTAGCTAATGTACCAGAATAGATAATATCATTATTTCTTCTTATAACCATCAAATGATTAAAAGAAATAAAATATCTATTCATTAGAAATCCAGAACAAAGTTCTTTCTAAAAGGTACATAAAAGCAATAACTCAAAATGAAATCCTATAAAAATGTCCTCCACTGCAACAGCTGCCTCCTCCACAACATTGCCCATGTAGACTACGATTTCTTCTTTTCCAAGTCGTCGGGTTTCCTGGAACTCTTGCATTTAAAATGCACATACCGTCAGTGGTTCCATATCTACACACCAGGTTCCGGTAGATAATACCACTGACTATGTTTTACGACTAAAGAAGATTTCGTATTTTCTTTGAGAGGATAATCAGACTTCCAGTACCCTGACTGTTTGCATCGAGAACTCTTTCCTATTGGCTTTCTCGTCCCATCTCGTGATCCAAGAAACTTAGGACCACTGGGTTTCTTTGCTTGCTTTTCCTTTCCCCCGGTTTTGCCCTTAGGTTCGAAACCTTTGGCATTGGCTACAAGAGCTTGCGATTTCCGTCTCAACTCGTCCAAAAGGTCAATCATCTCAAAAACGTGTTTAAGCGTTTCCTCGAAGTGACTGGCCTTTATGAGTATCCTCATCGCTTCTTGTCTAGATCTCTATTCCAATCATTACATTTAGGGGCCAGTGAGTTAAAATCCTTAAGTATCACAGAAAGTGGGTTCAAAGCCATTTCCTAATCTATGAGCAAATATAACAACAAACAATCGATTTAATCTCCGATATTATCTCCCTCAAATAATATCATTAAACCACTAATCACATCTAAAATCCCATCAGATATGGCAAGCCACGTTGTGTGGACGTTTACCTATCCAAATGATTTAGCAATTAGATTTGCTTCAGTCGTACATCAATTATAGCGTAACTTCGTTGGGAAGGATACTATAAAGCGTACCTAAGTGTAAACCATTACTCAGTACTAAGGTGAGCCGTTTGGAACCGCAACATCACCGCAAGCCACGTTGTGTGGACGTTTACGATAACTCACAATCCTTCACAACTCCCTATAACTGTCTACATCAATTAATCCAAAATCCGTCGATATAGCAAGCCACGTTGTGTGGACGTTTACTACACCAAGAGACTTTTATAATTGACTCCCAATTACTTGATTCATTTAATCTTGTAAATCAAGACGCGGAGAATCATAAGTGAAACTCGAAGTTTCTTACCAGTGATTCACCATGCGAACGACCCTATCTTGTTGGAGTTGTGTACTTAATGTCTAGATTTAAGTATCGGTAAACTCCCGGTCATAGCATTTTACCTATTTAATTAATAAACAATTATTTGCAATTAATTATTATTAATTAATTATGCAAAATATAGTCCTGGATTTTATACGTTTTAGTTAGTATGGTGTGTCGGGCCCACACAGAGGATCATACTATCGGTTACTCGTATTTAATCGAACAATTGCTCACGACCTAGGTGGACACGGACCAGTCCATCGGTATAGTCGTTGTGTGAGAGAGAAAATAATTTATCTTAATTATTTTATCACACTTGTACACTTGGTGTATTGGGCGGATCGCTTGAGATTTATTGATTATGATTGCCTTGGATAATCAATTTAAATCTCAGAGTATTTTATTCTTAATCCCCGATATTATTACGGGTGTGTATATTTAATATTAGAGACTTTGATTTTCCAAAGGAATTAACCGATTTAATTATTGGGTTAATCACCGGTAAAATTGGGTCGCTATATTTTATATATGACATGCCGTGAATACTTGACGGGAAAGTGTATCCCGGAAGGGTTGATAATATCCCCGAGATGAGTTCATAAGGGATTATTGTGTAAACCTCATGAGTGGATTCGTTCCGCACAATAATGAAGGTTGAACGGTACTAGTCTCGGATATAAGATATGAATATTATTTATTGAGCAATAAATAAATTTATTCATGGATATTTAAATCTTAAATACACGGAATAAATAATACTAATCGGAGAAATATTATTTGATATAATATGGATTAATATTGGGAGTGCAATTTTATTTATATAGTGGAAAATAAATAAAATTTAATATTGATAAGGATTAATGGATTTGGGTTGGACCCAATTTAATCTTCAATATTAAGAAGCCCAATATTTAATCTCCTTATGATCCCATACGTAGCCTATATAAGCACTACATGATCTTCACTTTTCAGAACAACATATAATAATTGACCTACGCCAATCATAAAGTCTTGGAGAGTGAAGGAGATCCATAGGAGTTCGATAGATCGTCGCCCACACGACGTTCGGACGAGGTGCGAGGAATACGTAGGAAGATCGCAAGGTCGTCAATTGGATTCGTTTCTCCGTACAACGAATCGAGGTAATATAATCAAGAACCCCCTCTATGATTATTTGTGCGTATTAATTGTGATATATACATGAACGTACGATCCGGGAAAACGACGAACCTCGGGGATGGGGATTCGAGATCCCCGGCGAGGATCGAACGCGGCGGTCGATCCCTAGGGTTCGGACCACCGGGACGCGCGGCGATGGGATGAACCATCGACCTAGGGTCGATCGTCCGGGATGCTGATGAGCCATATTTTTTGGCTCATTTTTAGGTTTTTAGAGTCAAGTAAATCGAGTCCTTAGTTTGTTTTTACTTTATTTGTGTCTGGGAGGGCACGTTTGGGTACTTGGGCAAGTTTTGCAGGTGGGCAGGTAAAGGAGTGAAAAGAGGAGCGCACTGTGTGAAAGAGGCAAGGAAATCACCTTCCATGGTCAAGAGCACTAGTTGAGCAAGCCAGACTGACGAAAAGGGTCCAGCAGAGTTGAGCAAGCAACCAGGACGTCAGCAGGTGGAGCAAGACTTGAGCTCGACCAAGTACCGCACATGGTCCGCTACCTCAGTCAGTCAGAGAAGGAAGTACGTGGTCAAGCGCTAACATTGACGGAGGCGGAACGTTGGGCATTCGGTGTACCCAGAATCCTGAAAATCGTGGACTCTTCAAAGATGACCAGATTCAGAGATAAAGAAAAGGAGGACTCTCGTCCAACCCTGGAGGTATTCCCCCACACGTCTCCCATCCATTAAAGCCCGTCTATATAAGAGAGTGACTGATGAAGAAGAAGAACGACGTATGAGCAGCGAGCAATCCGGATCGGAACCCTACCTGACCAGCGACGAAGAAGGCGGCCGCGTGAGCAACACCACTCGCCGGCGTTTATTTTCTGTTAAGCCCTCGGGCTAAAAACAATTTCTTTTATGCTTTCATGTTTTTAATTTCGTACTTTGCTTTTATTTCCCTTTGAACAATTTCCCGTTTTAATGCATAGTTCAGTTCGCTTTACTTCGTCTCTTTTATTTTCTGTTTTAATTATGTCAAGTAGCTAAACAGTTCGTATCTGGGCAAAGACAGAACCTGACCAACCCTAAGACGTGATCGTGCCGGGAGGCTTATTGATGACAGCAACTAGCTGAGTTTTGTTCCCGATTCAACAGGGTAGTAACTTAAGCATGTTAGGGACTTGGGCAATCCTACAGTGACCAGTGGGAACCCCGACTTGCCTAACACAGGAGTACGTGGATCAACGCGACCGGGAGACTGGGCGTCCGCGAAGTACAACATGTTGCTGGAGATGTGGTCGTATGACTTGGGTGTGTCCAGGCATGCTATTGGCCATTCCGGGTTTGCTTGGAGGATGAAGGCGACTTGACCAACTTAGACTCATGCGGTCACATAGTGTCGAATTGGTCAACGTCAGGAGACCTGTCGAGAGAGATCTGGCAGGACTTAAACATAAGAGCGAATAAGGGTTCGGAGTATTAATATGCGTGACATCATAGGGATGTTAATACTTGGGATCTATAACTGGAAGACAAAACTGTTAGCAAAACGATATACGTACCGATGATCGGCAGCTCATAGGTCAAGGGGGAAGTCAGGGGAGTCGATGCCTGGATACTTTAGTCTTATTTGTTTTATCTTATTCACTTAGTCGAGTCTGTTAATTGCTCAATCGTTTAATTAGGTTGCATGCTAGTTTTATTTTTGTTTAAGTTAATTGTTATTTTTCAGTCAAGTAAACACGGTGACCACGGTTCGGCAGTGCCCAACTGCTCTCCAAAACAAAACCTTTTCAAACGTGACAACCCAATTGAGCATTCAAAGCCGGGAAAACTATAAGCTAAATCGCCTCCTCGTGGGATCGACCCTATACTTGCTACTAGTACTTGTGCTAGTGAATAGTTTAGGAACTATAAATATTATTTTGCGCTACTCCACGACGGTAGCGTCAAAATTGGCGCCGTTGCCGGGGAGGCAATATTCCAAGCCAATAGTTTTCCGTGCTAACGCTTGACCTATTTTTGTATGCAGGACTCTAAATCATCCGGAAGCAAGGATACAGGGCCACTACTATTTGATCCTGAAATCGAGCGAACCGCGAGGAAGAATCGAAAAGCAACAAAGCAAAAGCAAGCATTAGCACGTGCCGCTCAAGTAACTCAGTTGACCATAACTGAGGCAAGAGAGTCAATCTCGGACACATCGAGAGAAGATTCACCGAACACATCCAGGTCACCAACGCGATCAAGGATGGGAGAAGAGAGAGCTAAGACATTGAGGGACACGATGTTCCCAGAAAACTTGAATCTAAAGCCGCTGGGTATCACTTTGCCCACGGTTGAAAACAATACTTGGGAGATGAGGCACGGCTTCATCCAGATCTTGCCCAAGTTCAGTGACATGCCATTGGAGGATCCCCAGAGACATCTCCAAGACTTTGAATTGGCATGTGGCACCATCCGAGCAAGTGAAGGGCTAGGGGAATACATCAGGCTTCTAGCCTTCCCTTTCTCACTAGCTGAAGGTGCCCGAGAGTGGCTATACACTCTACCCGCTGGAGAAGTGACCACCTGGAGTCAGCTTCAGCAGAAGTTCCTCGAGAAGTACTTCCCAGCTGCACGCATCCAGCAGATGAGGAAGAAGATCAACAGCATCAAGATGGGAGGAGGAGAGAACTTCCATGACTACTGGGTCAGATTCAAGCAGATGTTGGCCAAGTGCCCACAGCATCAGATCCTTGACCACGACTTGGTCCAGTACTTCATCTCTGGACTAAGGGAGACGGAGAGGACATGGGTCAATGCAGCTTGTGGAGGATCCATTCTCAACAAAAGGGCCGACGAAGCATTCAAAATCTTCAAGGAAATGGCCGAAGAAACAAGGGAGGATGGCAGTGACCTACCCAGGAACAACTTGCCCGTACCATCTGCAACTGAAGTCAAGTTGGACAAATTGTGCAACATAGTTGAGCAATTGGTGCTCAACCAAAACCCAGGGCTAAAGAGAGGAGTCAAGGCGTGCCAAATCTGCAAAGAAAGTAACCATGCCACTGACGAATGCCCTGAGCTTTTTGACGAAGAGGTCAAGGTGATAATGCAGAACAATGGGAACGGACAAAGGCCCAATGGGAACGCGTACAACTCGAACAACCGGTACGGAAACAACAACTACCAAGGTGGAGGAAACCAAGGCAATCAAGGCCAGCAATATCACGGCCAAAACCATCATCAGAGGAATAACTACCAAAACCAGGGCAATAACCAACAGAACCAGAACAATGGCCCAACTTTGGCAGACATGATGCAGACCTTGGTCAATGAAAATATCAAAGCCCAGCAGGAAAATGACCGGTACAAACAGGACAACGAGAAGTACAAGGTTGAGACTCGAGGTCAACTACAGAATATCAATGCTCAAATGCTTGAGTCGCGCGGGCAATTCCAGAACATCAATGCCCAACTGGCGCACTTGACCCAGGCGATGACTGAGATGAAAAAGAAGACCAACGGTCTACCTCCCCAAATTGAACTAAACAATGCCCAACTGAATGCTATCCATCTCAAAAATGGAAAGGTTCTAGCTGAAGCACCCAAGAAGCCCACTCCACCATCTCGAGTGGAAGGAACTGTTGAAGAGGTCAACGAGGAAGAAGAGTCAGAGGAAGAGCTTGAGCTGACAACATCTAAACAGAAGGAAACATCAGTACCTGCTCAAGCAGTGACACCACCAAAAATCTACCCTCCTTTCCCAGGCAGATTGAGCAAGAAGAAAGAGAAGGAGGACACTAATGAGATGTTCCAGATGTTCAAGAAGGTGGAAATCAACATGCCTCTGTTGACCATCCTGAAATCCATGCCTAGGTGCGCCAAATTCCTCAAGGAGCTGTGTACCAAAAAAGTGAAATACCAAGATGATGCCAAGTTCGAAGTAGGAGAGAATGTTTCAGCGGTACTCCAGAGGAATGTACCAAGGAAGTGTGCAGACCCTGGAATGTTCTATATTCCCTGCATAATCGGCAACATGAACATAGAAAAAGCCATGCTCGACTTGGGAGCGTCGATCAATGTTATGCCTAAGTCAATGTATGAAGACTTAGGTATAGGACCGATGAAACCAACAAGGGTTGTAATCCAGTTGGCAGACAGATCAAATGTGTACCCCGAGGGAATTCTGGAAGATGTATTGGTCAAGGTGGAGGAGCTCATCTTTCCTGCCGATTTCTATGTCCTGGACATGGGGAGATCAAGCAAACAGCCAGTAATGATCTTGGGCAGACCATTCTTGAAGACAGCAAGGACACACATTGACTGCGAGACTGGAAAGCTAACCTGCAAGTTCGAAGGAGAAACGGTCACATTCGACTTGTTCAAGTCAATGAAGCACCCAGAAGACACCGAGCAAGTGCATTATGTTGATCAGATTGATGAATTGATCGAAGAGCAAGCTCTAGGATATGGAGTTTCTGACAAAGTAGATCTGGTGATACAAAGGGGATTGACCAGACAAGATGCAGAGGATGAGCAACTAGAAGTTCAACAGATAGTTGAGCAACTGGGAGCCCTGGAGAATCATCCCATGGGAATGAGCAAGTTGCCACCCCATGAAGTCACGATCATGGTACCATCTCTGGAGAAACCGCCAGAATTAGAATTGAAGAAACTCCCTGCACACCTCAAGTACATGTTCCTTGGGCAGAATGATACATTGCCCGTGATCATCAGTTCGAAACTAAAAAAAGAGGAAGAAAGTAAGCTAAGGAACATCCTTGACCAGTACAAGCAAGCCATTGGATGGACCTTAGCAGATATACGAGGAATCAGCCCCACCATATGCCAACACCACATATTACTCGAGGAAGAGTCAAATCCAGTGCGCGATCCACAGAGAAAACTGAACCCCGCTATGAAAGAGGTGGTGCTCAAGGAGATACTCAAGCTGCTCAACTTGGGCATTATCTACCCTGTTTCAGACAGCAAATGGGTAAGTCCAGTTCATGTGGTGCCCAAGAAGTCAGGAATTCAAGTGATCGAGAACGAGAAAAAGGAGCAGATTGCCACTCGACTTCAAACTGGATGGAGAGTGTGCATAGACTACAGAAAGTTGAACAAGGTAACGAAAAAAGACCACTTTCCCCTACCCTTCATTGACGAGATGCTCGAGAGGCTGGCTGGAAAGACCCATTTCTGTTTCCTTGACGGATACTCGGGCTACATGCAAATTTGGGTGGCCCCAGAAGACCAGGACAAGACTACTTTTACTTGCCCATACGGTACCTTTGCATATCGACGCATGCCATTTGGTCTATGCAACGCCCCTGGGACTTTCCAGAGATGCATGATGAGCATCTTTGCCGATCTGCTCGAGCAAGGAATAGAAGTCTTCATGGATGACTTTACTGTATATGGCAGCTCGTTCGAGACATGCCTGAACAACCTGGAGTTGGCCCTCAGTAGATGTGTGGAGAAAAGTTTGGTACTTAACTATGAGAAATGCCACTTTATGGTAGAGGAAGGGATAGTCCTTGGGCACGTAGTCTCTGCCAAGGGAATCGAAGTTGACCGAGCCAAAATAGAGACCATATCGAAGCTGCCTTATCCAAGGAATGTCAAGCAAGTTCGAGGCTTCCTTGGGCACGCTGGGTTCTACAGGAGGTTCGTGAGAGACTTTGCAAAGATTGCCCAACCTCTGACCAGGCTGTTGCAAAATGAGGTTGACTGGAACTTTGATGATGACTGTCAAGCTGCTTTCAACCACCTCAAGGAAAGGTTAGTCACTGCCCCCATCATCCAACCACCAGAATGGGGAATGCCATTTGAGCTTATGTGCGACGCGAGTGGGTATGCTGTTGGAGCTGTACTTGGGCAGATGAAGGGCAAGGAACGACATGTAATCTACTATGCATCCAAGACTTTGAACCCTGCCCAATGCAACTACGCGACTACAGAGAAAGAACTACTGGCTGTGGTGTTTGCATTCGAGAAGTTCAGATCTTACTTGCTCGGGAGCAAAACCATAGTTTACACTGACCATGCCGCGCTGAAGTACTTGATGGCCAAAAAGGAGACCAAGCCACGACTGATTAGATGGATCTTGTTGCTGCAAGAGTTCGACATCGAAATCAGAGACAAATCAGGTAACCAAAATTTAGTGGCTGACCACTTGAGCAGGATAATCCAGCGAGAAGAAGGCATGCCCATCACGGAGACTTTTCCAGACGAGTACTTGTATCAAATTTCAACCAAATCAGAAGAGCCATGGTACGCAGACTTGGCCAACTACATAGTCACAGGAGATATACGAGAAGACATGACCCTCTACGGTAAGAACAAGCTCAAGCGGGAGAGCAAGAAGTACATTTGGGATGATCCCTACATGTGGAAAAGGGGAGAAGACCAAGTGCTAAGACGTTGCATCCCTGAAGTTGAGCAAGCAGACATCCTGAAGCACTGCCATGAGCAAGCCTGCGGAGGACATTTTGGCCACCGACGCACAGCAAGGAAGGTACTTGACTGTGGTTTTTATTGGACAACTCTTTTGAGGGATTGTTTTGAGTGGTGCAGGAGCTGTGACAAGTGCCAAAGAGAGGGGAACGTGACCAAGAGGGATGAGATGCCCATCATGCCCATCATGCCTGTAGAAGTCTTCGACGTATGGGGCATCGACTTTATGGGACCCTTGCCCAACTCCAGAGGAAAGGAGTACATACTCTTGGCAGTTGACTATGTATCCAAATGGGTCGAGGCCAAGGCCACAGCAACTAATGATTCGAGAGTGGTAGCCACCTTCCTCAAGGGCGACATATTCAGCAGATTTGGTGTACCCCGCGCATTGATCAGCGACCAAGGTACGCACTTTTGCAATTATATAATTGAAAGGTTGCTCAGGAAGTATGGAGTACACCACAGGATCTCCACAGCTTATCACCCCCAGGCCAATGGGCAAGCCGAGCTATCCAATCGCATCATCAAAACCATCTTGAGGAAGACGGTCAAGCCAGAAGGTAAAGATTGGAGCGACAAGCTCGATGATGCACTTTGGGCCTACAGAACCGCCTACAAAACACCCTCAGGGATCTCTCCCTACCGCATGGTGTTTGGCAAGTCATGCCACTTGCCCGTGGAAATCGAACACAAGGCGCATTGGGCAGTGAACAAGGTAAATTTCGACTGGGATGCGGCCAGCGAAGGACGTAAACTTGACCTAACTGAACTGGAGGAGATAAGGATTGAAGCGTATGATAACGCGGTCAACTACAAGGAACGGACAAAGAGAGCCCATGACAAAATCATCAAGAAAAAGAAGATCGAACCTGGTCAACTGGTTCTGGTTTACCAAACCAAGTTCAAATTCAAGGCTAAAAAGCTATCCACCAAATGGGCAGGGCCATACATCGTCCATGCTGTTTGCCCAAATGGTTCGGTTGAGCTATTTAAGCCAGGTGACGATCATATATTTAAAGTGAATGGGCAGAGAGTCAAGGCTTACTATGGGAATGAGGACCTCAAGGGGATGATACTCCCTGAGCCCGCCGCTTGACCAAGTGAAGCAAGAAAAATAAGTCAGGCCCATGACAATAAATAGAGGCAAATACCGAAGGCGAACTCGGTATGTATATTATGTTTTCCCTTATTTCATTTTATGTTAATAAATTCACCACGCCAAGGAGTAGCCTTGGGCAGGAAAGGGTTTTGGTCTGTTTTTGTTTGCAGGAAACAGGAGAATTGAGTGAGCAATGGCGGTGATTGGGCAACGAGTAGAAGAGGCCAGCTGTGATGATTGCGGAATTCTCGGGAATCCACATAAGAGTCCCATCGACTCTGAATTTGCAGAGTCCTAAACAAATTCAAATTCTAAACCATCTATACCACTACCCCACTACTTCAAAAAAACCGCACAACCCCTCAACTTCCCCCCATCACCACCACGCCCATTAACCCTAACTTCCCCAATAATGGTTTCCACCCGCACCAAAAACACAAAGTTAAACAAAATTCCAACCGGTACCCAAATCGATCTCACCAGCCCCCAACCACAATCATCGAAAAAGATGGCCGGAGGAAAGTCGTCCAAAGCCGCCGCTGCCGCTACAGCCGCGAAAGAGAAAACACCACCACCAGCGAAAACCCCGTCACCAAAGAAAGCGAGCACGCCGTCGCCAAGCCCGACGCGTGAAGCAAGCCCAGCCCCCATCAATACCATACTGGTAGACCAATTGACTGCCGAAATCGAAGCCCCAAAACTTTCTGACCTTGATGTGACTCCTAAACCATCAACCGAATCGGCGCCGGCGAGCCAGAGTGGCGAGCCAAGTGAAGACGCCGGGAAAAAGAGGAAGTTCACGGCTGAAGAGAAAGGCAAAGCAGTTAAGAAGCCCCGCGAAGCCACGCCACCCGCCACCATGGAGTCGTCATCTGACGAGAAGTGCGACGACATGTCTACCGCCGGCGGCGAGGAGATGGAAGAGGATGAGACGGAGGAGAAAGAGGATGAAACGGAGAAGTCGATTCCGGCGACTCCAGTTGAAAAATTCAAGACCCCATCGTCAACCCGAATTACTCGCGGCAAGGGCAAGCAATCAGTACCCCCACCATCCAACATTCAGAAAAGGGCAGTTGTGGTGCCCAAGACGGTATGTTTTGAAACCCTTAAAGATTTGGATATCCTTGATCAAGTTAAGGGTTATTTTGCAGCTATAGGATGGGAGGACTTCTTGACCTGGCCAGGGCAAGTCTCTGAGAAATTGGTCAAGGAGTTCTATGAGGAGTTAGAGGTGAGAACGAGCAAGGATGGCGGGGCGTTGGGCATTTCTTTCAAATTGATGGGATCGTATAATGAGGCGAGCATCTTCGAGATCAACATGGCCATGGGAGCGGCCAGTTTCAAAGACAAGTTTTCAAAGGAGTACCAGGACAGGTTGACCACGCCACCTGAGCGCACGCAGAAGGAGAGAAATGAGATCTGGAGGGCCTTGAGCAAGGAGAAAGTGTTCAAGTCACAGGAGGCCAAAAATCACCAGCTCAAGGACAATGCGTTGCGTATCTGCCACCGTATACTGGCGTATAACTTTTATGGGAAAAAGGACAACAGCAATACCATCTCCCTGACCGAGCTTGATCTACTGTGGTGCATGACCAAGAAGATCAAGGTCAACTTTGGAGCCTTCCTGTGCGCACAACTGAAGAACATCTTGAGCAAGCCAGCACAGAGGTTGTCCCTTGCCCACTTTCCAGGAATTTATGCCCAGAGGATGGAGTTGAAGCTTGACTTTGAGTTGATGGAGATGATGCCCGAGGAGAAGTTTGATCATGCGTGTTTGAATAGGATGGCTGATATCAGAGTTGTAGGAGAGGATTGGGTGTTCACAAACCCAGAGGAAGTGAAGGCCTTGGCGACGGCAGCCAAGGCGAAAGTGAAGACCGAGCCTGTGAGTCGACCAAGTGAGAGGGTCGAGTTGCAGAAGGAGGAGATCCTTGAGCAATTGGATGTCCTCGAGGAGAAGCAGGACCGGATTGGAGAAAGGCAGGACGAGCTGCACGCTGCCCTCATGGCATACTTCGTCCATGTTGGATTCAGGTACCCGCCTGAACCCAAAACTTAAATGTACCCTCCCTTTGTTTTAGTAGTTTAGGTTTTTTTTATTTTATTTTTATCTTTTATTTGGTCTTGAGTCTGCCCGACTCATGTCTGATGGGGTCGACCTCTTTATTTGCACACTTTGCCCAAGGCAAAGTGTGTATGTGGGAAGGTGCGCCAACATCGTTGGAGTCGGAGTCAGGGGGGATGCTTGCCCAACTTATTACTGTTTGCACACTTTGCCAGAGGCAAAGTGTGTGAGTGGGGGAAGGTCAAGAGCAACCCCATAGTTTGATCGAGTCGCATGCTTGATAAATACCTTGATCAATTTGAACAGTTTTCAAAATTAATAGTCTATGCATGAGAAATATTAGGGACGATGGAATTGCAACTAGGTAAGCTGTGAGGATTTGAGCCTACATCTGTGTGATATATTTCTTTCATGAGAGTAGCTGTTTAAAAAGTTTGTAATACTGAAGCTTGCCCAAGTTCTGACCATTGTGATTATTTGAAAATTGAGTTGAGTAGTAAATGATTTAGGCATTTTCTTTCTGTACTGCAAATAAAAAGAAGACCCTTGTCAGCCCCTTGAGCCGAGCCATTATTTCTTGATCACCTGGGGGAAAACCCTTACTGCCCTGACCCAACCTGCATATATGCTCAAGTTCATAAAAAGAGCAAGTCAGGGCAAAGTCTTCTCAGAAAAAAAAAAAAAGAAAAAAAAAAAGAAAAAAAAAAGAGAAAAAAAAAAGAGAAAAACAAAGAAAAAAGAAAAAAATAGATCCATGAATAAAAGGGTGGGCTAAGGCCCGTAAGAGATAAGAAATTAGGAGGAAATTTGCTAAGTAAAATGCATGTCCTTCCTAAGATCAATTCTGGGCATTGCCCAAGCTAGCCTATACAGTCACCCTAGAAAGCCCTAATGATATTGCCCAACTCAATTGAAAATGTCACAGGATAGAACTTGGTCAAGCCCAAAGCAGAACTTCTTTTAAAACAACATTGAGCGAAACACAACCCATCCACTACATAGAGAGAAACACTTAGTGAGAATCCCAAAAACCTGTTGCAAACTCTTGACCGTTTTTTATGCATTCCATTGACTATGATTTTGACTATCTGTTCACTTGATCAACCCTCTGTATTTTGATAAGCATGCTGTCCTTGAGTCTTCTGTTTTCTTTCTTTCTCTACCCCCTGTTTGTTTTCTGCTTGAGCAGGCAAGTCACCGTACACGCTTGAGGACAAGCGAAGTAAAGTGTGTGCGTGTGATGAGCCATATTTTTTGGCTCATTTTTAGGTTTTTAGAGTCAAGTAAATCGAGTCCTTAGTTTGTTTTTACTTTATTTGTGTCTGGGAGGGCACGTTTGGGTACTTGGGCAAGTTTTGCAGGTGGGCAGGTAAAGGAGTGAAAAGAGGAGCGCACTGTGTGAAAGAGGCAAGGAAATCACCTTCCATGGTCAAGAGCACTAGTTGAGCAAGCCAGACTGACGAAAAGGGTCCAGCAGAGTTGAGCAAGCAACCAGGACGTCAGCAGGTGGAGCAAGACTTGAGCTCGACCAAGTACCGCACATGGTCCGCTACCTCAGTCAGTCAGAGAAGGAAGTACGTGGTCAAGCGCTAACATTGACGGAGGCGGAACGTTGGGCATTCGGTGTACCCAGAATCCTGAAAATCGTGGACTCTTCAAAGATGACCAGATTCAGAGATAAAGAAAAGGAGGACTCTCGTCCAACCCTGGAGGTATTCCCCCACACGTCTCCCATCCATTAAAGCCCGTCTATATAAGAGAGTGACTGATGAAGAAGAAGAACGACGTATGAGCAGCGAGCAATCCGGATCGGAACCCTACCTGACCAGCGACGAAGAAGGCGGCCGCGTGAGCAACACCACTCGCCGGCGTTTATTTTCTGTTAAGCCCTCGGGCTAAAAACAATTTCTTTTATGCTTTCATGTTTTTAATTTCGTACTTTGCTTTTATTTCCCTTTGAACAATTTCCCGTTTTAATGCATAGTTCAGTTCGCTTTACTTCGTCTCTTTTATTTTCTGTTTTAATTATGTCAAGTAGCTAAACAGTTCGTATCTGGGCAAAGACAGAACCTGACCAACCCTAAGACGTGATCGTGCCGGGAGGCTTATTGATGACAGCAACTAGCTGAGTTTTGTTCCCGATTCAACAGGGTAGTAACTTAAGCATGTTAGGGACTTGGGCAATCCTACAGTGACCAGTGGGAACCCCGACTTGCCTAACACAGGAGTACGTGGATCAACGCGACCGGGAGACTGGGCGTCCGCGAAGTACAACATGTTGCTGGAGATGTGGTCGTATGACTTGGGTGTGTCCAGGCATGCTATTGGCCATTCCGGGTTTGCTTGGAGGATGAAGGCGACTTGACCAACTTAGACTCATGCGGTCACATAGTGTCGAATTGGTCAACGTCAGGAGACCTGTCGAGAGAGATCTGGCAGGACTTAAACATAAGAGCGAATAAGGGTTCGGAGTATTAATATGCGTGACATCATAGGGATGTTAATACTTGGGATCTATAACTGGAAGACAAAACTGTTAGCAAAATGATATACGTACCGATGATCGGCAGCACATAGGTCAAGGGGGAAGTCAGGGGAGTCGATGCCTGGATACTTTAGTCTTATTTGTTTTATCTTATTCACTTAGTCGAGTCTGTTAATTGCTCAATCGTTTAATTAGGTTGCATGCTAGTTTTATTTTTGTTTAAGTTAATTGTTATTTTTCAGTCAAGTAAACACGGTGACCACGGTTCGGCAGTGCCCAACTGCTCTCCAAAACAAAACCTTTTCAAACGTGACAACCCAATTGAGCATTCAAAGCCGGGAAAACTATAAGCTAAATCGCCTCCTCGTGGGATCGACCCTATATTTGCTACTAGTACTTGTGCTAGTGAATAGTTTAGGAACTATAAATATTATTTTGCGCTACTCCACGACGGTAGCGTCAGATGCCGTGGGCTGGTGCCAAGGCGGATCCCAGCCGCCATCGCCGGCGGCGCGTCGGAAGCAAAGCCCTCGGCCGAAGCCGAGGGGCGATCGAGCCCGTGAGCTCGATCGCGGGTCGCTGCGGGGATGACCCGCAGCTGCCTCGTGCGCGCTACGGATGTTCCCGTAGCAGAGGCGCACGGGGCTGACCCCATGCGAGCAGCGAGTCCGCGACTCGCTGCGGGGCTGCTACGAGCAGCCCCCGGGGATGCCTCGCGCATCCCAGCGATCGTCCGTAGACGATCGCGAGCCCCTCGCGGGGGCTCGGCTGGCGCACGCGGCCTTCGGGCCTCGCTGGGCGTTCGGTCGGGCCCCGGCTCGTGAGGTGGTTCGCGTTCGTGGTTTCCGACTCGCGGGGGACTTCGGCTGGGGGCGGGCTGCGTGTCTTCGGGCGTGTAGTCTCCAAAGGTCGGACTCCCGCGGATGAGTCGGTGTTCGTAATCTCCGGCGATCGACGGGTTTTCGGTCGGGTTATCGGTTCCGCATAATTTTTGATAGCCTGGGACATCGAATCCCAGCAACTGGTATCAGAGCGTTTGGTTTCGTGTTCATGTATATAATCGATTATTGTTCTACCTTGCAGGATTTCCGGCTATCATGGTTGGATTTAATTATTGCTTAATTAATTATCGTGATTATTAAACTCTCGGACATGTCGAGATTCGTTTTTGTATGGTTGAATGTTTGTAATAGTAAAAATTCGGGGGTTGACCGAATTTAGGATTTATTATTACGTTCCTTTTTTTCCGGAAAATGTATAAGGTCGATTTCATGTATAGAATCGATACCGGAATTGTAATTTAAATTTTGTAATTTATTTTACGTTGGTTCGATGATGAGACGATCGCCGGAAGACGAAGACGTGTGACGAAGACGAAGGGGACGAAAAACCGGGGGGGTCGATCATCCCCATGATCGATCCCCATGAGGATCGATCGACCCCATCGAAGGGGCTGCCCGCTAGGGCTTCCGGCCACGCCGGCCACCGGTGGTGGTGGCGCGTGGGCTGGGGGCGGCGGCGGTGGTGGTCCCGGGCGGTGGAGGTCGACGGTGGGGATGGCGTGGGATCTCCCAATCCCATGCTATTCCTACAAAGATATTACTTTCCTAATTAATTCGGATTTTTCCTATTTGAGTGTTCTCCTTTTGGAAACTCTCATGGATTAGGAAAAGAATTAATTGAAATTAATTTTATTCCTATTGATTTATTTCCTTTATGGAATTATTCAAAGATTAGGAATTTAATTAATTTAGTACTAAATTTATTTTTCCTATTTGATTATTCCTACTCATGGGAATATTCATGGATTAGGAATAAAAGTAAATGGAAAGTAGTAGTCCTAATTTATTTTATTTCCTTGTTCTATTATAGATATCTTCTAGAATATTCCAAGTTTTACTTGGATAGATTATTCTAGAGATTTAATAGAATTAGATAGGAAAATAAATAAATAAAAAATATTAATAATATTTAATTTTATTTTTAATATATTCGATTGACTTAATTTTCGAATTAAGTAACTTTTGGATTAATTGAAAATAAATAGATTTAAATATTGGAGATTAATATTCTCGTCACATGGAGCATTCAAGAAACGAAGACTGAAGACTAGAAGATGCATATGAAGATAAAGCCATGATAGTCGGGAAAAAATAATTTCTCTAGCATTATTTTGACTATGTGATCTATGTGCTTTATTGTTTACATGCATGCTATATGTGTTTATTTTATGCACTAGATAGCGTATCCCTTTATCGTAAAAAGCTAAGTGGGAGAGGGGATGGAAACATTCCCATGGTCTCCATCACTGTTCTCTTGGTGACTTTTATGGACTTTCGAAGTTCATATAGACAAGTCATTGGAGGAGAATTCTTGTAATTCCTCTTACAAGAAACATTGATCAAGTTTATCAAACAATGCCTAATTTGTCTTTCTGAAACTGACTTCAAGTCGACTCATTCTCACCCCGGGGAGTGGAATGGAGCCAGAGCCACTTGGTCATGTGGATGACACAAATTAGAGACCTTCGTACCATTCTTTGAAAGATGGATCGATTGTCTGCTCGGCTCCCTCATTTATGAGAGATAGGGTCGTTCGCATGGTGAATCACTGGTTAGAAACTTCGAGTTTCACTTATGATTCTCCGCGTCTTGATTTACAACATCAAATGGATCAAGTAATTGGTTTTCAATTATATAAATCTTTTGGTATAGTAAACGTCCACACGAACGTGGCTTGCTATACTAAATGGGATTTTAGAATAATTGATGAAGACAGTTATAGGAAATTGTAAGGGATTGCGAGTTATCGTAAACGTCCACACGAACGTGGCTTGCGGTGACGTAACAATTCTGAACGATTCGCCTTAGTACTGAGTGATGGTTTACACTTAGGTACGCTTTATAGTATTCTTCCCAACGAAGTAACGCTATAATGATGTACGACCGAATCAAACCTAATTGCTAAATCATTTGGGTAGGTTAAACGTCCACACGAACGTGGCTTGCCTTACCTGATGGGATTTTAGACGCAATTAGTAATTTAATGATATTATTTGAGGGAGATAATATCGGACATTAAATTGATTGTTTGTTCACATGTGCTTATAGGTTTAGAGAATAGCTATGAATCCACTTTCTGTGATACTCAAGGAACATAAACTCACTGGTCCCAATTACATTGATTGGAAGAGAAATTTGGACATTGTCCTGACTGCTGAAGAGTACAAGTTTGTACTCTCTGAGCAATGCCCTGCTGAGCCCACGGCTGCCTCAACTGATGAGGAAAAGGCAACATATCGGAAGTGGAAAAAGGCTGATGAAATGGCTAGGTGCTATATTTTGGCTTCCATGTCAAATGTACTCCAAACCCAACATGAGCCGATGGACACTGCCCGGGATATGATGACTAACCTCAAGGAGATGTTTGGGGAGCAGGATCGTGCGTCAAGGCAAGAAGCCATGAGAGTCCTAATGTCGACTACTCAGTCTGAAGGAACGCCCGTTGGGGAGCACGTTCTCAAGATGATGAGTTTGTTGAATGAACTTGAGGTCCTAGGAGCTTCTATTGATGATGAGACGCAAGTCGACATCATACTCCAGTCTCTGCCCCCTAAGTTTGAGCAGTTTCGTATGAGCTATAATATGGGTAACTATCTTATACTCTTGCGCAACTCCTGACTGAACTCAAGGCGGCAGAGGGGATCTACAAGAAGGGCAAGTCTCTAGCGCTTGTGGCTACCAAGTCCAAAAGCTTGAAAGCTATTGGAGGTAGGGGCAAGAAAAGGAAGCAAGCCATGAAACCCAGTGGTGCCAAGAGGAATGGACCACGAGTGGGGGCTAGTAAGCCAAGGGGCAAATGCTTCCGATGCAACAAGTCTGGACACTGGAAGTCTGAATGTCCTCTCAGAGGTAAGAATTTTTCTTTAGTCGTAAAAACATAGTCAGCGGTATTATCTACCAGAATTATGGTGTGTAGATATGGAACCACTGACGGTATGTGCATTTTTTTTAAAATGCAGGGGTTCCAGAAAACCCGGCGACTTAGAGAAGAAGAGTTCGAGTCTACATGGGCGAAGCTGTTGGGGTAGCAGCGGTTGCAGTGGAAGACATTTATCTGTTTTAGGATTTCATTTTAAGTTATTGCTTTATGTACCCCTTTATTTTGAGAAAGAACTTTTGTTCTGGTTTTCTTTATGAATGGATATTTATTTCTTTAATCATTGAATGATTTAGATAAGAAATAATGGCGTTGTCTATTCTGGTACATTAGATAGCAATACATGAATGATGAATCCTTAAGTCTACCACGATGCAACAAACCGTTATGCATGACTTGTTTTACTTATTAGATGTATTTCTCTTATTAATCATTATACTTGTGAATTCTTGAACTTGGTAGTATCTAGAGGATTCAAAAGGTCGAAATTGATTTGATCAATTATAGTTGGAGGAATGGACCTCCCGACCTGAGAATCAATCTTGAAAGATGATACAACTAAGTTAACCTTTCTGGATAAAGGATGGAATTCGGACAAGTATTGAAAATGATTTATGATTAATGCAGTGACATGTGTAATTAGAAAGGTACGAGTCGTTCTTTCTAGAATACTCGAAGATGGATTAGAATACTTGATATGCCATAAAAGCGGAGTGTTTTCAACACAAAGCCATTATGGGGATCTTTCTAAATATATCCATTGGAAGCCTGCGACTTGTTCGCGGAGGCTATCACCTATCTAAATAACACATAGCATAAATCAAAGATTGAGATTAAGTCTCAAGCGACTACACCATACACTGATGTGTAGACATGGTGTGTCAGGAATAAGAAATGGGATTTTAATGGTAAAAAGAACAAGTTTGTTCGGAACTACCTGTGTTCTATGGATATTTCTGGATACAACGGCACATTCAATGTGATTGTAGAATATCCTAGAAGAACAAGTAATTGTATGTTCAATAGTACTACGAACCAGAAGGGTGTCCTCGCCCGGTTCTTAGAGGAAGACTATTAGATGAACTACAATGCCCTAACTGACAAAGTACTTTAAAATGAGGAAAGGGAAAGACTGAGAACCAGCCTGACCGAGTAGTAGTACACCACTAACTGCACCTAATGTTATTACTGTTATACACCGGAACGCCATTGCAGTGGGAGGTTGTTAAGCAACTAGAGATGTTCATAAGACTGGAGGAGTTTTGAACTCTGGATCTAGTAGACATGAAATCGATCCCTAGTTCTGCATAGGAATTTGCGAATTGATGAGATAGTCCATTCTATGGATTCATCAAAAGGCAAGGAGAGGTGTATTGGAGACGTAATGGAAACAAGGGTGGTGTTTCTCGGAATTTTGTGTAGATAACACTTCATCGTTGGCAACAATGTAAAAGTGTTGTCAGACATAAAATAGAGGTTGTCTAAATAAATCGAGATATAAGATTAAGATGAAATTGGATCATGTTCTTAGAAATCTTTCGATCTCTAGATAAGAACACTTGTACTTCTCTTAAGATATCTTATACGATTATGGTTTTGTTTTAAACATGCACAATTCTGAGAAAGGTTATTGCCTTTCGAGAACAGAATGCATCTATCTAAAGGTATGTGTCTTGAACACATGAAGGAGATAGATATAGACAAAGCAGTTACCTACACTTCGAGTGTAGAGAGCTTTGTAGATGCAATGTTGAATAACAAGAACCTGATATCAACTATGCGGTTAGCGTAGTGGGAGGATATCAAAGTAATCTGGATAAGAGATATTCGAATGCTGTAAAAGTACTTGGAAGTACTGGATTACTAAGCAAGACGAAATCTTCTTAGATTACAGTTTCTCAGATCCAAAATCAGAGAAAGACCAGTGTAAGTCGATATCAGGCTATGTGTTCACTTTTAGAAGAGGTGGAACCTGAGAATGAAAGAGTGATAAGCGTGATGCTTCTCGGACTCTATCATAAGCCGAATAGCAGCCTCAGAGGCAGCGGAAGTTTTGGTTAGGTTCCGGAATGACCTCTGAACTTGGATATGATTCTTGGTTTACCAAAGGCTATGTATATAGCGGTGCATGGAGAACTGGAAGAAATCATAAGTTTAAAATGTGATGATAACACATAGAGCCAGTACCACCTGATACGAGTCATCGTCAGAGAGACGACGCAGTAGCCACCAAGATAACTTCAGAGCGGCAACCTAGATTGCTCATTCACATAATACTTCTGGGAAGTATAACTTAAGCACGTGATGAGTATGGGAGTCGGGAGTTTGGAGGAAATGACTAGACCTTAGTACAAGTGGGAGATTGTTGGAGTTGTGTACTTAATGTCTAGATTTAAGTATCGGTAAACTCCCGGTCATAGCATTTTACATATTTAATTAATAAACAATTATTTGCAATTAATTATTATTAATTAATTATGCAAAAATATAGTCCTGGATTTTATACGTTGTAGTTAGTATGGTGTGTCGGGCCCACACAGAAGATCATACTATCAGTCACTCGTATTTAATCGAACAGTTGCTCACGACCTAGATGGACACGGACCAATCCATCGGTATAGTCGTTGTGTGAGAGAGAAAATAATTTATCTTAATTATTTTATCACACTTGTACACTTGGTGTATTGGGCGGATCGCTTGAGATTTATTGATTAGGATTGCCTTGGATAATCAATTTAAATCTCAGAGTATTTTATTCTTAATCCCCGATATTATTACGGGTGTGTATATTTAATATTAGAGACTTTGATTTTCCAAAGGAATTAACCGATTTAATTATTGGGTTAATCACCGGTAAAATTGGGTCGCTATATTTTATATATGACATGCCGTGAATACTTGACGGGAAAGTGTATCCCGGAAGGGTTGATAATATCCCCGAGATGAGTTCATAAGGGATTATTGTGTAAACCTCATGAGTGGATTCGTTCCGCACAATAATAAAGGTTGAACGGTACTAGTCTCGGATATAAGATCTGAATATTATTTATTGAGCAATAAATAAATTTATTCATGAATATTTAAATCTTAAATACACGGAATAAATAATACTAATCGGAGAAATATTATTTGATATAATATGGATTAATATTGGGAGTGCAATTTTATTTATATAGTGGAAAATAAATAAAATTTAATATTGATAAGGATTAATGGATTTGGGTTGGACCCAATTTAATCTTCAATATTAAGAAGCTCAATATTTAATCTCCTTATGATCCCCTTCGTAGCCTATATAAGCACTACATGGTCTTCACTTTTCATAACAACATATAATAATTGACCTACGCCAATCATAAAGTCTTGGAGAGTGAAGGAGATCCATAGGAGTTCGATAGATCGTCGCCCACACGACGTTCGGACGAGGTGCGAGGAATACGTAGGAAGATCGCAAGGTCGTCAATTAGATTCGTTTCTCCGTACAACGAATCGAGGTAATATAATCGAGAACCCCATCTATGATTATTTGTGCGTATTAATTGTGATATATACATGAACGCACGATCCGGGAAAACGACGAACCTCGGGGACGGGGATTCGAGATCCCCGGCGAGGATCGAACGCGGCGGTCGAACCCTAGGGTTCGGACCACCGGGACGCGCGGCGATGGGATGAACCATCGACCTAGGGTCGATCGTCCGGGATGCCGTGGACTGGTGCCACGGCGGCGCGTCGGAAGCAAAGCCCTCGGCCGAAGCCGAGGGGCGATCGAGCCCGTGAGCTCGATCGCGGGTCGCTGCGGGGATGACCCGCAGCTGCCTCGTGCGCGCTACGGGTGTTCCCGTAGCAGAGGCGCACGGGGCTGACCCCATGCGAGCAGCGAGTCCGCGACTCGCTGCGGGGCTGCTACGAGCAGCCCCCGGGGATGCCTCGCGCATCCCAGCGATCGTCCGTAGACGATCGCGAGCCCCTCGCGGGGGCTCGGCTGGCGCACGCGGCCTTCGGGCCTCGCTGGGCGTTCAGTCGGGCCCCGGCTCGTGAGGTGGTTCGCGTTCGTGGTTTCCGACTCGCGGGGGACTTCGGCTGGGGGCGGGCTGCGTGTCTTCGGGCGCGTAGTCTCCAAAGGTCGGACTCCCGCGGATGAGTCGGTGTTCGTTATCTCCGGCGATCGACGGGTTTTCGGTCGGGTTATCGGTTCCGCATAATTTTTGATAGCCCGGGACATCGAATCCCAGCATCTAGAGGATTCAAAAGGTCGAAATTGATTTGATCAATTATAGTTGGAGGAATGGACCTCCCGACCTGAGAATCAATCTTGAAAGATGATACAACTAAGTTAACCTTTCTGGATAAAGGATGGAATTCAGACAAGTATTGAAAATGATTTATGATTAATGCAGTGACATGTGTAATTAGAAAGGTACGAGTCGCTCTTTCTAGAATACTCGAAGATGGATTAGAATACTTGATATGCCATAAAAGCGGAGTGTTTTCAACACAAAGCCATTATGGGGATCTTTCTAAGTATATCCATTGGAAGCCTGCGACTTGTTCGCGGAGGCTATCACCTATCTAAATAACACATAGCATAAATCAAAGATTGAGATTAAGTCTCAATCGACTACACCATACACTGATGTGTAGACATGGTGTGTCAGGAATAAGAAATGGGATTCTAATGGTAAAAAGAACAAGTTTGTTCGGAACTACCTGTGTTCTATGGATATTTCTGGATACAACGGCACATTCAATGTGATTGTAGAATATCCTAGAAGAACAAGTAATTGTATGTTCAATAGTACTACGAACCAGAAGTGATGGAGTTGTATTCTAAATGTCTAGTTTAGTGCAAATACGGAACTCCTTATCTATACCTTAATTCGAGATATGATTCAAGCATGATTGCATTTAATGCAATAGTCCTTGATGTATATGTTGTAGACAGTTAGGCGTGAGGAGACATGCGGAAGATCATACTGTCGGTTACTCGTATACTATCGAACAGTAGCTCACGACTTAGATGGACAGGGACAATCCATCGGTACGTCGTAGTGTGACTGGTAGATAGTCGGTCTTGACTATCATGTTACACTCGTACACTTGGTGTATTGAGCAGGACCACGGGAGGGCGTTCGATTTATACTAATCGCAGTAATCGAACTAGACCTCAGATATTACGGATATACGAATTCCTAATCCCTATATAATTATAGGTGCGTGTGTCCAGTTCTCGGTTCTTTGACTTACTAGTGAGTGAGACTAATTGATTAGTCAATATTCTCGGTAAATTGGGAATCAGAATTGTACACACGGCATGCTATAGATTATAGACAGGAAACCGTGTCCCATTTATTGGGTTGATGATGTCCCCGAGATGAGCTCATAAAGTTTATCATGTAAACCCTGCAGGTGGATTCGTTCCACATGATAATAAGGATGAGTGGTACTAGTCTCGGATAACAAGAAACGAGTTAATTTAATTATTAGTAATTAAAGTTAATTCGTGGACATACGATATCTTAAACACGGGGAAAGTCGTATATGTAATTCGGCGGAATTATAATTGTTGAAATAATATAAATTAATTATTGGGAATTCAATTATAATTTTATAGTGGAATTAATTATAATTAAAATTGTGGAATTTAATTAAGGTTTGCCTTTTAGGACGCCGAGTTAATTAAATTGCAATTTAGCCTAATAATTAATTTCCATAAGGTCCCTGGTGTAGCTCTATAAATACCTCACCCTCTCTTTCTCTAAACCTAAGAAACGCCGCTATTTTATTTTTGCGGAGAAAAATAAATTGTTGCGCAATTATTTTTCTGTAAAAATAAATAGATTAGCGCTGTTATTATTTTCTGGAGAAATTGATTGCTAGCGCAATTATATTTCTAAGACAGAAGATCAAAACCTTACTTACGCCGCTATAATTAATTCTGCAGAGAAAATAAAAGTTTGCGCAATTAATTTTCCTCTGCTTAATTAATTCAGATTAGCGAAGTAATAATTCTGTAGAAATAATTTTGCTTGCGCAAATATATTTCTGAGACAGAGGATATTATTCCTACGGTGGGTTCAAGAGAGAAAGGAGAAGAGGAAGGTTCAGCGGATCGTTGCCCACTCAACGGCTGAACGTCGGGGATAGAGACATACACCGGAAGGCTTCGTGGTCTCAACAATTCGGCTTCTCCGAATCACGCGACAAAGGTATAAGAAATCGAAACCCTTATTCCGCATACGTTTCGTTTTCTATTTCGTTAAAAATACATCGGATCTAAGATCGGGTTCCGGGCGTCGTGGATCATGTTCCTCGACTACTGGGGGTCAAGGACCTCCGGATCGGTAGACGGAAGAGGAAAATCGACCCGGAAACTCGCTCGGAACAGCAGGTCGCGCTGCTGTTCGCGGACAAACGGCGGTTGCCGTTTCGCTGTTTTTCGGACAGCCAGCTCTGGTTCGCGCGGTTGTCCTTCGGGGCAATGGCTGGGCGTGAATCGGGACACGGGCTGGCACGTGAACGGAGTAACGGACCTGGAGGTCGACTGGGATCGTTCGGATGTTCGAGTGATCGAACGAACGCATCCCGGGTAGTCGATTTCCAACAATTGGTATCAGAGCCGGTTTTGTCGATTCGTTGTATTTTTGCGAGATTTGTTTTGCAGGTTCGAACCCGGTTATTATGGACAACGTTGTGATTGTATGTTGTGCTTTAATTTGTGGTTTTGATTAAACTCTCGGGCTTGTCGAGATTGTTTTTGTTTTGGAAAAACGATGCTTGTTTGTAATAGATAAAAACGACGGGTTGCGTCGTTAAGTTTATTTATTTTTCGTTGTATCCGGGACATGTATAGGGTCGATCACCTTGTATAGGATCGATGCCGGATTTAGTAAGTTTATTCTTGTAATTTTTCTTGCTAATTTTGGTGGATCGAGACGAGATCAAAACCCGGAGAAACGAGGATCGAGGAGAGCGAACCGGCAACGGGCAGCCATCGAACACACCCCGTGTTCGCGACGGGCAGCAGCGGGGCTGCGGTTCGTTCGACCCCACGGACGACTCAACGAGGCTCGAGACGAGGCTCCAGTGGGAGGAGTTCGTCTCTTGACCCTCGAGCGAGTCGGTGGTGGACCGAGATCGAGACGAGCAACGAGATGAAGTTCCAAGAGACGTGCATTGGAAAATATTTAAGGCCATAATAATCGGGGCCACGTTAATTGCTTTTTATGTGATATACGTGTTTATTATTATGCTTAAATTATTTATGCATGTTATCACTTATCGTAAAATACTAAGTGGGAGAGGGATTGGAAACAATCCCGCGGTCTCCATTCTCTGTTTTGAATGTGATGTGTATTGACTTACGAGTTGGCTTTAGTGTCATCCTCCCTATCGGATAAAGTCGATACACGGATATCACTGGATCAAAATTCGAATTTAAAATCCACTTATAAAATTGAACAATTATATTTCTCAAAAGCAATGCCTAATCTGTCATTCAAAGACTAATTTCAACTCGACTCATTCTCACCCCGGGGAGTGGAATGGAGCCAAAGCGCTTGGTTATGTCGATGACACAGATTAGAGACTTTCGAGTCATTCGATGACTAGATCGATTGTCTGATTGGCTCCCTCACTTTGTGAGAGATAGGGCTCAATTGCATGATTGATCGCTGGTTAGAAACTTCGAGTTTCACTTACGAGATATCAAGCTTTGATTAATAAAATTGTGAAATTTAATAAATGTAAGAGTCAATTAACAAAGTTGTTTGTTTTAGTAAACGTCCACACTATCGTGGCTTGCTAAATGGAAACGGTACTTTGGGTTAATTAAGATTCTATGAAATTTAAATAAGTGAGATTCAATTAATAAAGTTGTTTGTTTTAGTAAACGTCCACAAGAACGTGGCTTGCTAAATGGAAACGGAACTTTGGGATTAATTGAGGCTCGACAGTTATAGAAAGTCGTGGAGGACCGCATGTCAACGTAAACGTCCACAAGAACGTGGCTTGCGGTGGACATGTAGTTCCCGAGCGGTGGACTTAGTACTGAGAAATGGTATACACTTAGGTACGCTTTATAGTATCCTCCCCATCGGAGTCACTGCTATGATGATGTACGACCGAAGTGAAATCCAATCATAAAATCATTTGGACTGGTAAACGTCCACAAGAACGTGGCTTGCTATGTCTGATGGGATTTTGGAAATGATTGGTAGTTTAATGTGCAGGTACCGATATACCGATCCGATCGATATACCGTGTGTGCGGAAGCGTGTAAAGCAATAGATCTACTATGCCATGATCTTAGTGCACACAAATATGTATAGACACACATATATTTATATATATATACATCCAATATATATATATATAGAGATATCAACGAAATCTTACTTTTGGTGACGAAGTGATTCGTTGATGTCGTTGA
Source organism: Euphrasia confusa (assembly GCA_954870475.1). Lineage (NCBI taxonomy): Eukaryota > Viridiplantae > Streptophyta > Magnoliopsida > Lamiales > Orobanchaceae > Euphrasia > Euphrasia confusa. Next base: position 17,078,504 of record OX940956.1, read on the forward strand.
GGTGGTGTTGAGTCGATTGAACCACCTCAAATGGATCAGTCTCTCGAAGATCTCCTTGTGAATGAACTCTTCACTCCTTTGGATCGTCCGGATGTTGAAGCCGCACAAATGGCCCGGCCTCTACGTGTTGCACACGAACCCGGATAATGAACACCTTTGATTGCTTGAGAATGGATCTCCAAGATCACCTCTTTTCTCTCTTTTTGTGTGGATTTTCGTGGCTGATGCTTGTGTGTGATGAAAATCAGATTTTCATCTATCTAAACACACCATTATTCACACCATTACACCTCTATGTAACCTCCATCTTAATGTGCATAAAGATGCACCATTAACATGCAAAAGAGGTTACAAAGGAGGTGAAAGGTCATGCCACATACACATGCCACTATGCATTGTATGTGGTCCCACTTGCTTGTGTGGCATGCCATGTCACACTTGTTGGAAATCGACTACCCGGGACAAGTTCGTTCGACTACTCGAACTTCCGGACAAGCCCAGTCGACCTCCGGTCTGCCCAAGGTGTTCACGACGAAGCCCCTGACCCGAAATGCACCCAGCCATCGCACCCGAGGCACGACCGCGCAAAACGAGAGGCTTCTGGCCTCTCTGTCGTCCGACACCAGAAGGTGTCGTCCGACAAGCCCGTTCAATGTCGTCCGACACCAGAAGGTGTCGTCCGACAAGCCTGTCGGCCGACAGTAAAACCTGTCGTCCGACACCCGTCGCGAACAGCGGCGGGATTCGCCCGTTCTGGCTGTTCCGATGTGATTTTCTCGATCCGACTGCCATGCCGGAGGTCAGAAACCTCCCAGCAGTCCGAGAATGTCACATCCAAGCCACGGGATCCGATCTACGTTCAAAATATGATCAACGAAATATGAGATCGAATAAATTGCGGAAAAGAGAATCGATCTCATACCTTCTCGGTCGATTGTTGAGACCTTAGATGCTTCTAACGTATGCCTCAGATCCTTTGACTCCAACCGTTGTGTGGGCAACGATCCGTTGGGTCTCCTTTTCTGCTTTCTCCTTTTCTACCAGCGTTATATTTTCTATTCTCTAATGAGAGAAAAATAATTGCGCTATACTGTATTATTTTTGCAGAGAAAAACTTAATTGCGCTAACGCAATAATGTTTTCTCAGAAAAATAAAAAGCTGCGGAATGTAGGTTTAGGATAGGCAAGGTAGGATATTTATAGAGTTACGTTAGGGACCTTAGGATAAATTAATTAAGGGCTAAATTGAAATATTAATTAACTTGGAATACGTAAAAGCAATTCCTTAATTAATCGATTTCAATTTTAATTATTATTAACTCCACTATAAAATAATAATTGAATTCCCGAAATTAATTTTAATATTATTTCAACAATAATAATTCCGCCGAAATTACATATACGACTTTCCCCGTGTTTAAGATATCGAACGTCCACGAATTTATTTAATTACTAATAATTAAATTAATTCGTTTCTTATTATCCGAGACTAGTACCACTCATCCTTATTATCATGTGGAACAAATCCACCTGCAGGGTTTACATGATAAACTTTATGAGCTCATCTCGGGGACGTAATCAACCCAATAAACGGGACACGGTTTCATGTCTATAATCTACAGCATGCCATGCGTACAATTACGATTCCCAATTTACCGAGGATCTCGACTAATCAATTAGTCTCACTCATTGGCAAGTTAAAGAACCGAGAATTGGACACACGCACCTATAATTATATAGGGATTAGGAATTCGTATATCCGTAATATCTGAGGTCTAGTTCGATTACTGCGATTAGTATAAATCGAACGCCCTCCCGTGGTCCTGCTCAATACACCAAGTGTACGAGTGTAACATGATAGTCAAGACCGACCATCTACCAGTCACACAACGACGTACCGATGGATTGTCCCTGTCCATCTAAGTCGTGAGCCACTGTTCGATAATATACGAGTAACCGACAATATGATCTTCCGCGTGTCTCCTCACGCCATACTGTCTACAACGTATATATCTAGGACTATAGAGCACAGAGTTATAATAAACAAAATGCAGACTGTTTGATTAATAGATAACAAAACACAGATAAGGAGTTCCATATTGTCACTAAACTAGACATTTAGAATATAACTCCATCAATCTCCCACTTATACTAAAAGTCTAGTTGCCCTCTCCCATACATCCGATACCCATCCCCTTCATGTGTCTCTTGAACGCTTCCGCTGGAAGTGCCTTCGTAAAGGGGTCTGCCAGGTTATCCGCTGATGCAATCTTGGTGACAACCGCATCGCCTCTCTTGACGATTTCTCTAATCAGGTGGTACTTGCGATCTGTGTTTACTCGCATTGTGGGCTCGTGGTTCCTTCGCATTTGCCACTGCACCGCTATTGTCACAATAAATTGTGATAGCTCTAGGCAAATCAGGAATCACATCCAAGTCCATTATGAAGTTCCGGAGCCACACCGATTCTTTAGCTGCCTCAGAGGCTGCTACATATTCGGCTTCCATGGTGGAGTCCGAAATGCATTTCTGCTTAACACTCCTCCATGAAACTGCTCCACCTCCCAATGTGAACACATAGCCTGATGTAGACTTTCGCTGTTCCTTATCAGATTGGAAATCCGAGTCTGTGTAACCCACAGGAATCAATTCAGACGCTTTGTAACTTAGAACATAATTCCTAGTCCTTCGCAGGTACTTAAGTATGTTCTTTACAGCAGTCCAGTGACCCTGTCCAGGGTTACTCTGATATCTAGCTACCATGCCCACGACATAGCAGATATCAGGTCTCGTGCACAACATGGCATACATTAGACTTCCCACTGCCGAAGCATAAGGAACTGTCTTCATGTAATCTATCTCCTTTTGTGTCTTTGGACACATATCCTTAGATAGATGAATTCCATGACAGAAAGGTTGAGAACCTCTCTTGGAATTCTGCATGTTGAAACGAGCTAGAATCGTATCAATATATGAAGCCTGGGACAAGCTCAATGTTCTTTTCTGGCGATCTCGTATAACCTTGATCCCAAGAACATGCCCTACTTGTCCTAAGTCTTTCATATCGAATTGCTTGGACAACCATCCCTTTATGTCCGACAACATCTTCACATTGTTGCCAATTAGAAGAATGTCGTCTACATAAAGCACGAGAAACGCCACGCTGTTTCCGTCACTTCTCCGATATACACACAACTCGTCCATGCTTTGAATGAATCCATAAGACTGGATAACCTCATCAAACCGCATGTTCCAAGATCTAGAAGCTTGCTTCAATCCATAAATGGATCGCTTTAGCTTACACACTAGATGCTCTTGGCCTTTCTCGATGAAACCCTCTGGCTGTCTCATATAAATGGTCTCGTCAAGATTCCCATTCAAGAATGTTGTCTTGACGTCCATTTGCCACACCTCATAATCCATATGAGATGCAATAGACAAAAGAATCCGGATCGACTTTAGCATAGCTACCGGCGAAAAGGTTTCCTCATAATCGATCCCTTCTTTCTGAGTGTACCCTTTCGCAACAAGCCTAGCTTTGAAGGTTTCCACCTTCCCGTCAGACCCTCTTTTCCTCTTGTACACCCACTTGCAACCAATGGCTTTTACACCTTTGGGCGGTGCTACAAGATCCCAGACCTGATTTGAATCCATAGATTCAATCTCAGATTTCATCGCCTTTTGCCAAGACTGAGCATCTTGATCTTTAAGCGCCTCGTCGTAGGTCCAGGGATCGGCTTCATGTTCTCCAGGTAACAAGTCCGAAGACTCACCTATAAACATGAACCTATCGGGTTGTCGAACAACTCTCCCACTACGACGACGCTCCGGTGTAACCTCAGTAACTACAGGTGCAGACTGTGGTGGCGTATCACCCGGTTGGGTTGGATCTAAGCCTTGATCGTTCCCTCTCAGTTCGTTGAGTATTATCTCACTATTGGGCTTGTGGTCCATTATATAATCCTCTTCCAAGAACCGAGCGTTGGTGCTAACAACGATCTTCTGGTCCTTAGGACTATAAAATAGACCGCCTTTCGTTCCTCTAGGATATCCTATAAACAACCGAATATCTGAACGTGATTCCAACTTATCAGCCCCGTGCTTCAGCACATGTGCTGGACAACCCCAGATTCGAATGTGTTTCAAGTTTGGCTTACGCCCTGTCCACAATTCCGAGGGTGTCTTAGGGACTGATTTGGATGGAACTAAGTTCAAGATATAAGCCGCTGTTTCCAAGGCATATCCCCAGAACGAAACTGGTAGTTCTGAGTAACTCATCATAGATCTTACCATTTCCATAAGAGTCCTATTCCTTCTTTCTGCTACACCATTCTGCTGGGGCGTGTATGGTGCAGTCATCTGGGAGTCAATCCCATTCTCTAATAAGTACGCTTTAAACTCTCCCGAGAGGTACTCTCCTCCACGATCAGATCGTAGAGTCTTTATGGTCTTACCATGAAGGTTCTCCACAAGAGCTTTGTACTCCTTGAACTTGTCAAAGCACTCGCTCTTGCGGCGCATCAGGTATATAAAACCATACCTTGAGTAATCATCAGTGAAGGTTACAAAATATTCGTAACCTCCTCTCGCTTGGACAGATAAAGGCCCGCACAAATCAGAGTGAATCAATTCCAGTACTTCCTTGGATCTATACCCCTTATCACTAAAGGGTCGCTTGGTCATTTTTCCTTCCAGGCATGATTCGCAGGTTGGAAAGTCCTCATCTTTCACATCACTGAGTATTCCATCAGTTATCAACCTTTGAATCCTGCCCAAGTTAATATGACCTAGCTTAAGATGCCATAAGTACTTTTGATTCATCCTAGAAGGCTCCTTTCTCTTATTGGTACTAGATGTGTTATAAGACTCTACTCGTTGCATCGTGGAATAATTAGGATTCAGTATATATAAGTTGCCTATCAATGCACCAGAACAGATATAATCACCATTCTTTTTGACAATAACAGAGTTATCAAAAGAAACTGAATATCCATTCAAAACCAACTTAGAAACCGAAACAAGGTTCTTTCTAAAATCCGGTACATAAAGACAATTATTCAATACCAAAACATTATTATTAAAAGATAAATGAACATCTCCCACTGCAACCGCCGCCACTTTCGTAGCGTTGCCCATGTAGATGGTGATCTCTCCCTCTCTAAGCCGCCGGGTTTCCTAGAACCCCTGCAAAGAATTGCAGACATGATCAGTGGCTCCCGTATCCACACACCAGGTACCGGTGGATAACACCGCTAAACATGTTTCAGTGACTAAGGAAAAGTTCATACCTCCTTGTCTGAGAGGACAATTAGACTTCCAATGTCCAGACTGCTTGCAACGAAAACACTTGCCCCTAGGCCTGTTCACTCCATTCTGTGGTCCACCAACTCTGGGCCCACTGGGTTTCCGTCCTTGCTTTTTCTTCTTCTTAATCCCCGAAGGGCGAGGAAGAGTCGATTTCACAGCCACAAGTGCTTGAGAGTTCTTGAAGATTCCCTCTGCCGCCTGGAGTTCAGTCAGGAGTTCTGCCAACGTATATAACCTCTTGTTCATGTTATAGTTCAGGCGGAACTGCTCAAAACTCCTAGGCAGAGATTGGAGCACTATATCGATCTGGGTTTCCCCATCGATAGCTCCTCCCATAATCTCTATCTCATTCAGATAGCCTATCATCCTAAGAACGTGATCCCTCACGGGCGTTCCTTCGGACATAGTGGCCGTCATGAGTTTCCTCATAGCATCTTGTCTGGCTGCCCTGTCCTGACTACCAAACATCTCCTTAAGGTTAAGCATCATATCATAGGCAGTGTCCATGGCTTCATGCTGATGTTGCAGCACATTTGACATAGATTCCAAAATGTAGCACCGCGCCATCTGATCAGCCTTTGATGGAGTTGTATTCTAAATGTCTAGTTTAGTGCAAATACGGAACTCCTTATCTATACCTAAGTTCGAGATATGATTCAAACATGATTGCATTTAATGCAATAGTCCTTGATGTATACGTTGTAGACAGTATGGCGTGAGGAGACACGCGGAAGATCATACTGTCGGTTACTCGTATACTATCGAACAGTAGCTCACGACTTAGATGGACAGGGACAATCCATCGGTACGTCGTAGTGTGACTGGTAGATAGTCGGTCTTGACTATCATGTTACACTCGTACACTTGGTGTATTGAGCAGGACCACGGGAGGGCGTTCGATTTATACTAATCGCAGTAATCGAACTAGACCTCAGATATTACGGATATACGAATTCTTAATCCCTATATAATTATAGGTGCGTGTGTCCAATTCTCGGTTCTTTGACTTGCCAATGAGTGAGACTAAATGATTAGTCGAGATTCTCGGTAAATTGGGAATCGTAATTGTACGCACGGCATGCTATAGATTATAGACAGGAAACCGTGTCCCGTTTATCGGGTTGATGACGTCCCCGAGATGAGCTCATAAAGTTTATCATGTAAACCCTGCAGGTGGATTCGTTCCACATGATAATAAGGATGAGTGGTACTAGTCTCGGATAATAAGAAACGAATTAATTTAATTGTTAGTAATTAAATAAATTCGTGGACGTTCGATATCTTAAACACGGGGAAAGTCGTATATGTAATTTCGGCGGAAATATTATTGGTAAAATAATATAGATTAATTAATTAGGAATTCAATTATAATTTTATAGTGGAATTAATTATAATTAAAATTGTGGAATTTAATTAAGGTTTGCCTTTTAGGACGCCGAGTTAATTAAATTGCAATTTAGCCTAATAATTAATTTCCATAAGGTCCCTGGTGTAGCTCTATAAATACCTCACCCTCTCTTTCTCTAAACCTAAGAAACGCCGCTATTTTATTTTTGCGGAGAAAAATAAATTGTTGCGCAATTATTTTTCTGTAAAAATAAATAGATTAGCGCTGTTATTATTTTCTGGAGAAATTGATTGCTAGCGCAATTATATTTCTAAGACAGAAGATCAAAACCTTACTTACGCCGCTATAATTAATTCTGCAGAGAAAATAAAAGTTTGCGCAATTAATTTTCCTCTGCTTAATTAATTCAGATTAGCGCAGTAATAATTCTGTAGAAATAATTTTGCTTGCGCAAATATATTTCTGAGACAGAGGATATTATTCCTACGGTGGGTTCAAGAGAGAAAGGAGAAGAGGAAGGTTCAGCGGATCGTTGCCCACTCAACGGCTGAACGTCGGGGATAGAGACATACACCGGAAGGCTTCGTTTTCTCAACAATTCGGCTTCTCCGAATCACGCGACAAAGGTATAAGAAATCGAAACCCTTATTCCGCATACGTTTCGTTTTCTATTTCGTTAAAAATACATCGGATCTAAGATCGGGTTCCGGGCGTCTTGGATCATGTTCCTCGACTACTGGGGGTCAAGGACCTCCGGATCGGTAGTCGGAAGAGTAAAATCGACCCGGAAACGCGCTCGGAACAGCAGGTCGCGCTGCTGTTCGCGGACAAACGGCGGTCGCCGTTTCGCTGTTTTTCGGGCAGCCAGCTCTGGTTCGCGCGGTTGTCCTTCGGGGCAATGGCTGGGCGTGAATCGGGACACGGGCTGGCACGTGAACGGAGTAACGGACCTGGAGGTCGACTGGGATCGTTCGGATGTTCGAGTGATCGAACGAACGCATCCCGGGTAGTCGATTTCCAACAAGAAGGGTGTCCTCGCCCGGTTCTTAGAGGAAGACTATTAGATGAACTACAATGCCCTAACTGACAAAGTACTTTAAAATGAGGAAAGGGAAAGACTGAGAACCAGCCTGACCGAGTAGTAGTACACCACTAACTGCACCTAATGTTATTACTGTTATACACCGGAACGCCATTGCAGTGGGAGGTTGTTAAGCAACTAGAGATGTTCATAAGACTGGAGGAGTTTTGAACTCTGGATCTAGTAGACATGAAATCGATCCCTAGTTCTGCATAGGAATTTGCGAATTGATGAGATAGTCCATTCTATGGATTCATCAAAAGGCAAGGAGAGGTGTATTGGAGACGTAATGGAAACAAAGGTGGTGTTTCTCGGAATTTTGTGTAGATAACACTTCATCGTTGGCAACAATGTAAAAGTGTTGTCAGACATAAAATAGAGGTTGTCTAAATAAATCGAGATATAAGATTAAGATGAAATTGGATCATGTTCTTAGAAATCTTTCGATCTCTAGATAAGAACACTTGTACTTCTCTTAAGATATCTTATACGATTATGGTTTTGTTTTAAACATGCACAATTCTGAGAAAGGTTATTGCCTTTCGAGAACAGAATGCATCTATCTAAAGGTATGTGTCTTGAACACATGAAGGAGATAGATATAGACAAAGCAGTTACCTACACTTCGAGTGTAGAGAGCTTTGTAGATGCAATGTTGAATAACAAGAACCTGATATCAACTATGCGGTTAGCGTAGTGGGAGGATATCAAAGTAATCTGGATAAGAGATATTCGAATGCTGTAAAAGTACTTGGAAGTACTGGATTACTAAGCAAGACGAAATCTTCTTAGATTACAGTTTCTCAGATCCAAAATCAGAGAAAGACCAGTGTAAGTCGATATCAGGCTATGTGTTCACTTTTAGAAGAGGTGGAACCTGAGAATGAAAGAGTGATAAGCGTGATGCTTCTCGGACTCTATCATAAGCCGAATAGCAGCCTCAGAGGCAGCGGAAGTTTTGGTTAGGTTCCGGAATGACCTCTGAACTTGGATATGATTCTTGGTTTACCAAAGGCTATGTATATAGCGGTGCATGGAGAACTGGAAGAAATCATAAGTTTAAAAGGTGATGATAACACATAGAGCCAGTACCACCTGATACGAGTCATCGTCAGAGAGACGACGCAGTAGTCACCAAGATAACTTCAGAGCGGCAACCTAGATTGCTCATTCACATAATACTTCTGGGAAGTATAACTTAAGCACGTGATGAGTATGGGAGTCGGGAGTTTGGAGGAAATGACTAGACCTTAGTACAAGTGGGAGATTGTTGGAGTTGTGTACTTAATGTCTAGATTTAAGTATCGGTAAACTCCCGGTCATAGCATTTTACCTATTTAATTAATAAACAATTATTTGCAATTAATTATTATTAATTAATTATGCAAAAATATAGTCCTGGATTTTATACGTTGTAGTTAGTATGGTGTGTCGGGCCCACACAGAAGATCATACTATCAGTCACTCGTATTTAATCGAACAGTTGCTCACGACCTAGATGGACACGGACCAATCCATCGGTATAGTCGTTGTGTGAGAGAGAAAATAATTTATCTTAATTATTTTATCACACTTGTGCACTTGGTGTATTGGGCGGATCGCTTGAGATTTATTGATTAGGATTGCCTTGGATAATCAATTTAAATCTCAGAGTATTTTATTCTTAATCCCCGATATTATTACGGGTGTGTATATTTAATATTAGAGACTTTGATTTTCCAAAGGAATTAACCGATTTAATTATTGGGTTAATCACCGGTAAAATTGGGTCGCTATATTTTATATATGACATGCCGTGAATACTTGACGGGAAAGTGTATCCCGGAAGGGTTGATAATGTTGGAAATCGATATCCCGGAATTAATAAATTAATTAAAATTAATTATCTAATTAATTTCGACCGAAATCCTTTGGAGATCGAATATCCGGAATTGTCAAATTGCGGAACGACAATTCCAATCGACTCCCGGTTGCCGGAACATCCCGCCACGAACCACCACGCGAAGCCGGACTCAACCAAACCCTAACCACGGGGATAGCCCGGGCTGTTCGGTCGAGCCCTCGCGAAGGGCTCACGGCTGTCCTTGGCAGCCGCCTAGGGTTGCCTTTGGCAGCCCGCAACGCGTGCCCTAAACCCTCGCCGGACAGCCCAAGCCATCCCGAAGATTCCACCCAATCGAACCCTAGCCGCGGTTGAACCGCCGCCGTCCGATCGAGGTGTGCGCTCGCATCCATGCGAGCGCTAGGGTTGCAGCCCTTCCGACCCCGCACGTTCCCAGCGAAGCCCCGTATGCGATCCCATGGCCACGCGGATCCGCTGCGGGAAACCCCGCAGCCCGCTGGTGCCAGCCACACGAGGCGACCGCTAGGGTCGCACGCGGTCGCTCGCGACATGGACCAGGCGGGCGCCTGGTCCTCAGGCGGTCGCTTGCCTGCCAGCGAACTTGGTTCGCTCGATCCTTGCCGGCTGATCGCTCCAGCCGCGGCGGTCCGGTGATCCTCGATCACCACCGCTCGGCTCGACCCCGGTGAGGATCCCAAACCCCGAATCTTGGTTCACGATATTTCTACGATAATTAAACGATTAAATCATAAAGGGGGTTTTACGATTTTACCTTGTTCTCGTTGTTCGGAAAAACGAAGAACTCAATTGATGACCTTGAGATCTTCCCACGTATTCCTTGCACTAGCTCGAACGTCGGGTGGGCGACGATCTTCCGAACTCCATGGATCTCCTCCACTCTTCAAGAACTTTATGATTGGCGTATCTTAGGTTAATGAATTGTGAAGACCATGTAGTGCTTTTATAGGCTACGTAGGGGATCAAAAGGAGATTAAATATTGGGCTTCTAATATTGAAAATTAAATTGGGTCCAACCCAAATCTATTAATTCTTATCAATATTAATTTTATTTATTTTCCACTATATAAATAAAATTGCACTCCCAATATTTATCCATATTATATCAAATAATATTTCTCCGGTTAGTATTATTTATTCCGTGTATTTAAGATTTAAATATCCATGAATAAATTTATTTATTGCTCAATAAATATTATTCATTTCTTATATCCGAGAATAGTACCGTTCAACCTTAATTATTATGCGGATTAAATCCACCTGCAGGGTTTACATAATAATTCCTTATGAACTCATCTCGGGGATATTATCAACCCTTACGGGATACACTTTCCCGTCAAGTATTCACGGCATGTCATATATAAAATATAGCGACCCAACTTAACCGGTAATTGACCCAGTAATTAAACCGGTCAATCCCTTTGGAAAATCAAAGTCACTTATATTAAATATACACACCCGCAATAGTATCGGGGATTAAGAATAAAATACACTGAGACTTAAATCGATTATCGCCGGCAATCCTAATCGATAAATCTCAAACGATCCGCTCAATACACCAAGTGTACAAGTGTGATAAAATAATTAAGATAAATTATTTTCTCTCTCACACAACGACTATACCGATGGAATGGTCCGTGTCCATCTAGGTCGTGAGCAACTGTTCGATTAAATACGAGTAACCGATAGTATGATCTTCTGTGCGCCCATGCTTGCACCATACTAACTACAACGTATAAAATCCAGGACTATGATTTGCATATATTTAATTATAAATAATTAAACGCAAATAATTGTTTATTTAATTAAATAGATTAATGGCAATGGATCGGGAGTTTCCGTTACTTAAATCTAGACATTAAGTACACAACTCCAACAGATAATATCCCCGAGATGAGTTCATAAGGGATTATTGTGTAAACCTCATGAGTGGATTCGTTCCGCACAATAATAAAGGTTGAACGGTACTAGTCTCGGATATAAGATATGAATATTATTTATTGAGCAATAAATAAATTTATTCATGGATATTTAAATCTTAAATACACGGAATAAATAATACTAATCGGAGAAATATTATTTGATATAATATGGATTAATATTGGGAGTGCAATTTTATTTATATAGTGGAAAATAAATAAAATTTAATATTGATAAGGATTAATGGATTTGGGTTGGACCCAATTTAATCTTCAATATTAAGAAGCCCAATATTTAATCTCCTTATGATCCCCTACGTAGCCTATATAAGCACTACATGGTCTTCACTTTTCATAACAACATATAATAATTGACCTACGCCAATCATAAAGTCTTGGAGAGTGAAGGAGATCCATAGGAGTTCGATAGATCGTCGCCCACACGACGTTCGGACGAGGTGCGAGGAATACGTAGGAAGATCGCAAGGTCGTCAATTGGATTCGTTTCTCCGTACAACGAATCGAGGTAATATAATCGAGAACCCCATCTATGATTATTTGTGCGTATTAATTGTGATATATACATGAACGCACGATCCGGGAAAACGACGAACCTCGGGGACGGGGATTCGAGATCCCCGGCGAGGATCGAACGCGGCGGTCGAACCCTAGGGTTCGGACCACCGGGACGCGCGGCGATGGGATGAACCATCGACCTAGGGTCGATCGTCCGGGATGCCGTGGGCTGGTGCCACGGCGGATCCCAGCCGCCATCGCCGGCGGCGCGTCGGAAGCAAAGCCCTCGACCGAAGCCGAGGGGCGATCGAGCCCGTGAGCTCGATCGCGGGTCGCTGCGGGGATGACCCGCAGCTGCCTCGTGCGCGCTACGGGTGTTCCCGTAGCAGAGGCGCACGGGGCTGACCCCATGCGAGCAGCGAGTCCGCGATTCGCTGCGGGGCTGCTACGAGCAGCCCCCGGGGATGCCTCGCGCATCCCAGCGATCGTCCGTAGACGATCGCGAGCCCTGCTGGAAATCGATATCCCGGGGTATCAAAAATTGCGGAACCGATAACCCCGAACGAAATCCCGTCGCCAGAAATCGATCACGAACGCCACGAAGAACCGGGCTCGACAAGAGCATCGCCGCGGGATGAACCCGCGGCTAAACCCTAGCCGAACCCCGACGCGGGGTTCGCGATCGCTGCCCTAGTGATCGCCGGGGATGCACGCGCATCCCCGTGGGGCTGTTCCGAACAGCCCCCGGCGGTGAGTCCGGCGACTCACCGCCACCGCCGAGGAGGGCGGTGCGCCCAGCGCACCCGCCGCGGCCCAGCCGCGGCTTGCCTGGCGATCGACCCCGCGGTCGATCGCGTGCCCCGGCTCCTGCCGGGGCGTCCTCGTGTGGGCCCCGCGATCGACGCCCCTAGGGCTCGATCGCACCCCTCGGCTCCCAGCCGAGGGTCCTTCGAACCTTCGCCGGAGATCTCGAATCCCCGTCCCCGAAGTTCGTCGTTTTCCCGGATCGTGCGTTCATGCATGTATCACAATCAATTTACATAAAATCACACAAGGAGTTTTATGATTATACCTTTTGATTCGTTGTGCGGATAAACGAAATCAATAGAAGACCTTTGAATCTTCCCACGTATTCCTTGCACTCCGTTCGAACGTCGAGTGGGCGACGATCTATCGAACTCCTATGGATCTCCTTCAACTCTCTAGAATATCAAGTATGATAATCTTGTCTTATGATTTATGAAGGCCATGTAGTGCTTTTATAGGCTACGTAGGGGATCTAAAGGAGGTGGAATATTGGGCTTCCAATATTGAAGATTAAATTGAGCTCAATGCTCAAGTCCATTAATCCTTATCAATATTAATTAATTTATTTTCCACTATATAAATTAATTGCACTCCCAATATTAAACCATATTATATCCAAATAATATTTCTCCGGTAGTATTATTTATTCCGTGTATTTAAGATTTAAATATCCATGAATAAAATTAATTTATTGCTAATTAATTTATTCATCTCTTTAATCCGAGACTAGTACCATTCAACCTTAATTATTGTGCGGAACGAATCCACTCATGAGGTTTACACAATAATTCCTTATGAACTCATCTCGGGGATATTATCAACCCTTACGGGATACACTGTCCGGTCAATTATTCACGGCATGTCATATATGAAATATAGTGACCCAACTTATCCGGTAATCAACCCAATATTTAAATCGGTTAATTCCTTTGGTAAATCAAAGTCACTCATATTAAATATACACACCCGCAATAATATCGGGGATTAAGAATAAAATACACTGAGACTCGAATCGATTATCGCCGGCAATCCTAATCGATGAATCTCAACGATCCGCTCAATACACCAAGTGTACAAGTGTGATAAAATAATTAAGATAAATTATTTTCTCTCTCACACAACGACTATACCGATGGATTGGTCCGTGTCCATCTAGGTCGTGAGCAACTGTTTGATTAAATACGAGTAACCGATAGTATGATCTTCTGTGCGCCCATGCTTGCACCATACTAACTACAACGTATAAAATCCAGGACTATGATTTGCATATATTTAATTAATAATAATTAAATGCAAAACAATTGTTTGTTAATTTAATAGATTAAATGCTATGATCGGGAGTTTACCATTACTTAAATCTAGACATTAAGTACACAACTCCAACAATCTCCCACTTGTACTAAGGTCTAGTCATTTCCTCCAAACTCCCGGTTCCCATACTCATCACGTGCTTAAAGTGTACTTCCGAGAAGTACTATGTGAATGAGCACTCTAGGTTGCCGCTCTGAAGTTATCTTGGTGACTACTACGTCGTCTCCCTTGACGATGACTCGTATCAGGTGGTACTTGCACTATGTGTTATCATCACTTTTAGACTTATGACTTCTTCTGGTTTACCATGCACCGCTATTTAATAGCCTTTGGTAAATTTAAGAGTCGTATCCAAGTCTTAGAGGTTATCCCGGAACCTAACCAAAAACTTCCGCTGCCTCTGAGGCTGTTGTTCGGTTATGAGAGAGCCTGAGAAGCATCCTGCTTATCACTCTTTTATATTAAAGGTTCCACCTTTTCCAAAAGTGAACACATAGCCTGATATCGACTTACACTGGTCCTTCTCTGATTTGAGATCTGAGAAACTGTAATCTAAAGTAATCTTTATCAATAGACTATTAATACTGGGATATTTAATAGATATTTACGATAATTGATAATTGATACTTTTATAACATTTATTAACATGCATCGTAATTGTGTCAAAATGGCTATTCAATCTCATCAGTCTCAGACACGGATTCAACATCCGAGAAAATATCATCGTCACAGAAGTTTCGGTTTGCTGAAGCAACACGAAAGATATTGTCAGCAGTTGCAGTGTCTTTCAGAAAACCATCAAAAACAAAGTTTTCAACCTCCACATTTTCAAGGTCGAAATTTTCACCAAAAGTGACAACTAGAGCGTTGTCCTCATCATTATCAGAATTTTCATTCTCAGATTCCTCACTTTCTGAGATTACATTTTCATCATCAAATACAACATAGCTCACTGGCAGTTTCTTTTTGCGATGCAAGTTGGGACACTCATTTTTGACATGTCCAAATCCCTTACATTCGAAGCACTGCATTTTAGAAACATCCTTGCTAGTTGAAGAATATGGAGAAAGTTTTGTCTCCTTAAATTTTTTGTCAATGAATGAAGTTTGATTTCGGTTGTCTGAGTTTTTTTGAAAAAAGTTAGAATTTTTCTGAAACTTTCGAAAATTTCGGGCACGATTCTTTCTCTTAAATTCTTGCTTCACAAGATACGTGACAATTTCAGTCAGTGCAGCAAGTTTATCAGGATTATTCGAGTTCATCAAACGTTCAATGTCCTCTGCTTCATCGTCATCAGATTCATCTACATCAGCTGAGAAACTACATTCAGATTTCTCATTTCTCGAAGGAGTTTTCTGCGGTTTCGAACTTCTTGAGCTCTTACCCTTCTCAGAAATTTTTAGAGCAGTCATCGGCTCATAAACAAGAGACATTTCAGGGTTGCTACGCACTTTTAAAGTCAAGTCGTAGTTTCTCAAATCAGCCATTAAGTCTGCATAGTCCCATGTCTGATCCCTTTCTTCTCGTGCTTCAAGAGTTAGCACTTTACTTTCGAACCGAGAACTTAGACTATGAAGAGTTTTCTCATAAATCATGACGGCAGGAAAAGTTTCTCCAAGTTCATGAACTTCGTTCACATATCTCATGATTTTGTCTAAGTACTCATTTATGTCTTCATCTTCTCTCATACGGAGTTGATGGAACTGAGCAGTGATAGTTCGAATTTTAGAGCGCTTCACGGCCTTACTTCCTTCGCATGTTCTCTGAAGAGTTTCCCATGCGTCTTTCGCTGAAGTGCAATTTTTCACCAGTTGGTACATACTTAGTTCCAACCATTCACAAATAAGAAGAAGAGCCTTGCTATTCGCAGTTGACAAATCATGCTCTTCTCTAGTCCAGTTACGTTCAGGTTTTGGAGTTCTTACTCCATCGGCATCTTCAGTATACGGACACACCCAACCTTCCAAGACAGCCATCCATGCACGAGAGTCATGGCCTTTAATTCTAGCAGAAACTTTAGCTTTCCAGTTAGAGTAGTTCTGATGAGTAAGCATAATCGGTTTCTGAACAAACATTGGCGACTCCATTTTAGCGGAAATATGAAGTCAAGTAACGGATCACGTCTTATACGTATGACGTCCCTCTCTGATACCAAATGAAATTACGCCTTCAGCGTAGGATACCAATTTTTTTCGTGAAATTGGTCTTGAACTCACAGACAGCAGCTATCGTCAAAGTAAACACTCACACAATAAAAAGTAGAGACAAAGTTATGTAATAGTTTTTCATTTCATTGATCAACAAAACTTAAACTATTACACTTGAAGAGTATGGTAGGCAAAATGATTACAAGAAGTTTCCCGAGTGTCGCAACAACTCCCACTAACTTGCAATCTAGCACACGAGTACCTAGAGCTAAATCTCCTAACTCTAATCTTGGCACAAGGCGCAAAAGCTACTACACAAACTCGAAGCTCAACAGCGATTCTAAAAATCAGATTTCGTTCTCTTAAAATCGTCAAATGATGAAAATCAAGTCCATGGGTATTTATAGTAGAGCCGCACATGTGAGAGTGATGACGTGGCACGTTCTCATTCGTCGCATGCTTGGCCTATGTCACTTTTCCATGGATGACATCATTATTGTAGAACTTGGATTCTTGAATCTTGGAATCTTGAATCTTTGATTCTTGAATCTTCGAATCTTCAATCTTCAATTTTAAAGACAAACTTCAATTTCAATCGCGGGTCAGCTGCGGGGCGACTCGCAGCGACCCCGTGCGTGCTACGGGTTCGCCCGTAGCGGCTCGCACGGGGTGACCCCGTGCGCTGGGGCAGCGAGTCATCGACTCGCTGCGGGGCTGCCGCGAGCAGCCCGGGGATCGCTCGTAGCGATCCCAGCGATCGTCCGTAGATGATCGCGAGCCCCTCGCGGGGGCTCGGCTGGGTGCACGCGGCCTTCGGGCCTCGCTGGGCATTTGGTCGGGCCCCGGCTCGTGAGGTGGTTCGCGTTCGGGTCTTCCGGCGATAGGGTTTCAGTCAGGTTATCGGTTCTGCAATTTTGATAGCCCGGGACATCGAATCCCAACAATCGATCACTGCGAGCTTGCTCGCGGAGGGTGATCATTCTGGCTTCTCCCCGCGTCCGGTGACGTGGGATTTTTCCTGTGGCGGGATTTCGATCGGAGTTGTCAATTACGCGTTCCCCGACGACTCCGGGATGTCGATTTCCAACACAGCGAGGCCCGAGGGCCACGTGCGTCCAGCCGAGCCCCCACGAGGGGGCTCGCGATCATCTACGGATGATCTCTGGGGATGAGCGAAGCATCCCCGGGGCTGCTCGTAGCAGCCCCGCAGCGGGTCTACGAACCCGCTGCTCGCGTGGGGTGATCCCCGCACGCATCCGCTGCGGGCGAACCCGCAGCACGTACGGGGTCGCTGCGGGAGACCCCGCAGCTCACCCGCGATCGATCCGAGGATCGATCGCATCCCTCGGCACCAGCCGAGGGCTCCTCGCGACGCGCCCGCGATCAAACCCTAGGTTCGATCGCACCCCTCGGCTCCAAGACGAGGGTTCTTGGCTACGATCCCGGCGGGGATCTCTAGGCCGCCGGCGGTACGGTGGTCTTCGACCACCACTGCCCGGTCTATCCCCGTCCCCGGTCTCGTTCATTTCCCGGATCATCGTTCATGTATAAATCACGATTACGAAAAACAAATAATCATAGAGGGTTTATGATTATTACCTTAGTCTCGTTGTGCGGAGAAACGAGATTAGTTTGAAGACCTTAGGATCTTCCCACGTATTCCTTGCACCTCGTTCGAACGTCGTGTGGGCGACGATCCTCCGAACTCTTATGGATCTCCTTCACGAACTCTCTAGAATATCAAGTATGATAATCTTGTCTTGTAGGTTATGAATTGTAAAGACCATGTAGTGCTTTTATAGGCTACGTAGGGGATCTAAAGGAGGTGAAATATTGGGCTTCCAATATTAATGATTAAATTGAGCTCAAGCCAAAATCTATTAATCCATTAATATTAATTAATTCTATTTTACACTATATAAAATTAATTGCACTCCCAATATTATACCATATTATATCAAATAATATTATCTCCGGTAGTATTATTTATACCATATTATCTCGTGTATTTAAGATATAAATATCCATGAATAAAATTAATTTATTGTTAATTAATTTATTCATCTCTTATATCCGAGAATAGTACCATTCAACTTTAATTATTATACGGAACAAATCCACTCATGAGGTTTATATAATAATTCCTTATGAACTCATCTCGGGGATATTATCAACCCTTATCGGGATATACTTTCCCGTCAACAATTCACGGCATGCCATACATAAAATACTGTGACACAACTTTACCGGTAATTGACCGGTTATTCTAATCGGTCAATTTCTTTGGAAAATCAAAGTCACTAATATTAAATGCACACACCCGCAATAATATTAGGGATTAAGAATAAAATACACTGAGATTTAAATCGATTATCTAAGACAATCCTAATCGATAAATCTCAAGCGATCCGCTCAATACACCAAGTGTACAAGTATGATAAAATAATCAAGACCGATTATTTTCTCTCTCATACAACGACTATACCGATGGATTGATCCGTGTCCATCTAGGTCGTGAGCTACTATTCGATTATATACGAGTAACCGATAGTATGATCTTCCGTGTGACGACGCACACCATACTAACTACAATGTGTATAATCCAGGACTATAATTTGCATATATTTAATTATAAATAATTAAAGCAAATGATTATTTATTTATTTAATAGATTAAATGCTATGACCGAGAGTTTATGTTACTTAAATCTAGACATTAAGTATACAACTCTATCACGATAAATATGGTCTTAATAAATATTACTTCACCCAATTCTTTAAGGTTTGTATAGAGAAATTTTTAAGTAAATTAAGAAAAAATAGTTTTTATGTGTTAAATAATAAAAAATAGAGGTGTAATTAGTATTGTTGTTTAAATAATGAATGAGTTATGTGAAAAAAAATAATGGTATTAATGTAAATAAATGAGTATTTGAAAGATAAAATTATAGAAAAAATTTCTACAAACATTTAAGGAATAAAAAAAAAAATGTGCAAACTTTTTAGAATATGAAAAACAATGTTATTCAATTTTGTAAGAGCACTTTAAAAAATAAATAATTTTTTTAATATAATTTTACTTTTACTTTTCATTATCTCATAATTATTGTAATTTAAAACTTAAATATATACTCATATTTCACCATTTATTTTTTTATCACAATGTAAAAAATTAACATTTTTTAATTTTTATACCCAAATTAAAAGTATTATATGCAACCATAAATTATATTCCGCCCAAAGAGTTGTCAAAATTGTCTAAACAAACAAATTATTTTATCGTTGCAAATAGTTGTCAAAGTTTTTTAATTTAAATATTATGACAATATGTTATATTTACACATTCATAATTGTTAGGCTCACATTTTATTTATTACATATTTAATCCTATTATCGTCATAATTAATCGTGAGATCAGAAATCAACACCACCCCTAAAAAATTCCGTATATAAGTTTTTAGGTAGGGTTCCAAAATCCCAACATCCGCTAATGTCTTACTACTCCGCCGTGAAGAATTTGGGGGCGTACCCACGAGTGAAGCAATACACCGACTCCGCGGTTCAAATTAAGAGCAGAGCCGGTTCTGATGAACATACTGATGCCGCAGCCAAGATATTGAGGAGTTTACGAGGTGAGTTCTCTCAATTGTGTGTTTGATAAATTTATTTAATAATTTGTTAATTATTCCAGATCTTCCACCGCCGCCGACACCTCCATCTCCATCTCCACCTCCACCGATACCTCCACCGCCGCCGACATCTCCATCTCCATCTCCACCTCCACCTCCACCTCCACCGATACCTCCACTTCCACCTCCACAGTCTGCTAAGTTGCCTTATCCCGATATCGTGGCCGATCCCAATTTGCGAAATCATTTTGTCACGAGTGTTCTTCACAATGTATACTATGGACTTGATATAGCTGAAGCGAATAAGAATTTGCCAGCCAGGTATTTTCTACAGTGTTATAAATTTGTAATTTATTAAAGTAGTAATCGACTATCGACTATCGACTTTCGACTCCACAGTTATGTCCTTGCAAGAATGAGGAAAAATGATAAAAGTAATAGAAGGGATTGGAGAAAGAGCTTGCAACTTGATCCCAACACTCCAGTGTACGAAATATTTCATTACGACACCCCATATGGGCATTCAATGGAGGAAAATGCTAGGTTCGCGCGCAACTTTTACCATCATTATAACAGAACTGTGCTAAAACTTGGGATTGAAACTTTCGATGTAAGTTATGTATAACAATGTTTTATGCAAGTTATGTATTAACATTGTTTTTTGGTTATGTTTTAACTATTATATAATAATTATAATTATGTTTCAGATCAAGTCACCTACCGAAAGAGCTTTAGAATTAATTAACATGTTTCCGGATTTCTTCATGTTTTACTACGTGAATGCAGTACGTCTTTCAGAGGTCAAATGTTTGCACAGAAACTAATTAGATGTAAGTGAATGATTTCAATGCTTACATAATCAGTTAGACATGGTTTCCGAATGTTTATTGGCACTACCTGTTTTAGTAGTTTATCACATACTATCAGCCTTTCCTCAATGATAACTACACTTTATTTTTTTTGTTTGACAGATGGACAAGAAGAATCTTGGAGAGGACCATGAAGAAGAAGGATCGTTTGGAGATGTTGAATCGATACTTGGAGCTAGAACCAAAACATCTAAAAAAGCCACAAGTGAGTTAGAGATGATAATTGAACTTATTTCACTTGATTTGGTCAAACGGTAAACTGTAGAAAAGTTGTTTCTGGCTGAGCTTTTCAACTTTAATCTTTTGTGCATTTGGTTGGTAGGGCCTTTTTTACTTAGCCCCTTGATGGTCTTGTTGCTTGTGTATATATTATATTACCCACCTACTGGCTTTTTTGAAGTATTTAGTCACTTTCCTTTTTCAAAAAAACAAAATAAGATACTTGAGCTGAGGATGCTATTATTTGCTGAAGCTCCACAAGTAGCAATAGTTATTAGGCTTGGAGGTGAATCCGTCTCAAGCTTTCAGCATGAGCTCATATAGAGTGTAACTGATTTTTTTTTCCGACTATTACCTGAAATTGCAAGTACTGATAATAATTTCATGGCTCTTGTGATAAAAACCCAGACTTTCCACCTATAGGTAAAAGAATTTGACATACATAACTAGAAACAAGAAATTGCAACACTAACCATTTATTGGATCTTTATGATGTTCTCATGAATTCGACAAATATAAGTAGACATCGTTCAGCATGAGCTCATATAGAGTGTAACTGATTTTTTTTCCGACTATTACCTGAAATTGCAAGTACTGATAATAATTTCATGGCTCTTGTGATAAAAACCCAGACTTTCCACCTATAGGTAAAAGAATTTGACATACATAACTAGAAACAAGAAATTGCAACACTAACCATTTATTGGATCTTTATGATGTTCTCATGAATTCGACAAATATAAGTAGACATCGTTCAGCATGAGCTCATATAGAGTGTAACTGATTTTTTTTCCGACTATTACCTGAAATTGCAAGTACAGATAATAATTTCATGGCTCTTGTGATAAAAACCCAGACTTTCCACCTATAGGTAAAAGAATTTGACATACATAACTAGAAACAAGAAATTGCAACACTAACCATTTATTGGATCTTTATGATGTTCTCATGAATTCGACAAATATAATTAGACATCGAGGATGTTCTCCTGCCCGCGGAGGGCATTTCATAATGTGCCCGCAGCTGACGTGGCAATGCCACATCATATTAATTTTTTTTTAAATCAAGCCTTGCCCGTGTCACGTCAGCTCCGGGCAATCATGATATTCTACACATTTTATGGTCTGTTCAATTCGAAGTTTCACTTTTTTTTAACATCCTACTGAAGAAATTATCGCTAATTTTCATTTAATATTGATATATAACATTTATTTTTCTTAATAATCGTAAAAACATACGATCAACAAGCAGGAAACGAGAACTTGTTATTAGAGATAAAAACATGAGTTTGGCTTGAACCGTTTCTGCTACTGTCTGAACTTCAGTTTTAGTCAGGTCTTGAAAACTGCTGATACATATTAATGACTTTTGAAGACTCAATCTTTCTTGTGTAACCACAAATTAGATAGATAAAAACAAATAACATTAACCTAGCATTAGAAATTGATTAAAATTAATAAAAGAAAAATCTCAAACTTTTTTTTTTGGGTCTATGTCAATTGCAGTTCTTGAGATTCGAATCAAGGACCTCAAGTCCCCAATTCAAGTGCTTCGAATCAAGGACCTCAAGTCTCCAATTCAAGTGCTCAACCCAACTGAGCTAACAATCTTTACAAATATAAAACTTTTATTTATCAAATAATAGCACTCCTACTTGTGCTAAATATTTTTATGCATATATTCCTTATCTAAATTAGATAGATAAAAACAAATAACATTAACCCAGCATTAGAAATTGATTAAAATTAATAAAAGAAAAATATCAAACCAGCTGCATTATTCTCAGTGCTTGTTTAGTAAAGACCATCTCAGATTACAAATGCCCATGGAAAAAAATCTTACAGTATCTGAAATCTGCCGAAAGTCGTATGTAAAGGCTATTCCTCAAAACTTTCGGCATAAAGAATACAACAGGTAAATAAATAACCATCTTTATCTCGAAACAATATGCGCTGGTTAGAGGAGTAGGGGGCATCTCCGAGCCCAGTTAGAAAGACACAAATCATCCCCTAAAATGCCATGCGACCCGCAAGCCTGCTCCCTGATATCCTTTTGCGGATCGCTGCATCAATCGAGCTCATCTGAAAAAGATGTCCCCAACAAATTAATGTTAGGGGATCCAAAAAAACGGCCAATATTAATAATCAGCAGCATAATAGCATTAGAGCTTTTGATAATATAGCCGGTAGATACAAACTTTGCAAAAAAAAGCTGACATGTACCCACTGTATTCACGTTTGGAAACCGGGCGTATCCAACCATCTAAATCGCCGTTTGGGGCACCAGTCTTGTTCCAAAATAAGAGTGACGGGACGCTGCGAATGTGTGTAGACTACCGAGCCCTTAGCAAGATCACTATCAAGAATAGATATCCGATACCCTTGATAGCTAATTTATTTGACCGGCTGGGCGAGGCAGGGATATATACCAAGATGGATTTACAGAAAGGCTACTATCAAGTGCGAGTCGCAGAGGGCGACGAAGTCAAAACTACGTGCATCACTAGGTATGGTTCCTATGATTGGTTGGTCATGCCTTTCGGATTAACCAATGCACCAGCAACTTTCTGCACCTTGATGAATCACTACAAAAAAATCGCGGGATCCCTACGGCCATTCCCGTAGGGATTCCCGTAGGGAAGCCATTCCCCTACGGCATCCCCTACGGGATTTTGGCGTAGGGGTTCTCTCGTAGGGAGCGTGATCCCTACGGCAAATACGCGCCGTAGGGGAAATCCCCTACGGGATTCCCGTAAGGGAGGTCGTAGGGGATAGGTTTCCCCCGCCCCTTCTCCCCCGTAGGCCCGGCCGACGTCGACGCCGTAAGGGAGGACGTAGGAGTTTCCCCTACGGGGGATCCCGTAGGGAAGTCTCAGAGGTGATCCCCTACGGCAAACGCCGTAGGGGTTGAGGGCTGCCTATCCCCTACGGGAGTAGCCGTAGGGGACTCATAGCGTGACATCCCTACGGGCTTAGCCGTAGGGGCCATACAAGTGCAATCCCTACGGCGTTTGCCGTAGGGATTCTGCTGTTTTTTTGGCAGGGTAATTTCTGTTTTTTATTACCCAAACCTGCACGCAAATAACCGAATACAATCCAATTCAAACCTGAATACAATCCAATTCAAACCTGAATACAATCCAATTCAATCCTGCTACTCAAATTCTACACAAACACAATATGAAAATCATTCAAATCAACAACACAATAAAGAAACATCCAAAATCAATCCAAAGTATCCAAAAACATTCAAAAACATCTAAAATATAAAGTTAACAAAATAAGGATAACAACACACAATGTGTAATCAAGGAGGTGGAGGTGGTCGACGTAGAAGCTCATCT
Organism: Euphrasia confusa; assembly: GCA_954870475.1. NCBI lineage: Eukaryota > Viridiplantae > Streptophyta > Magnoliopsida > Lamiales > Orobanchaceae > Euphrasia > Euphrasia confusa. The sequence continues at coordinate 17,102,860 of OX940956.1, forward strand.
CGTAAACGCTGCTCCATCTCTCTCATGCTCTCAGCGAACCCCCTCTGTAACTCTGCACGATCAGCAGCGCGCTCAGCCTCTCGCTCCCGAGCAAGACGTTCCTCGGTCTCTTTTTGCTTCTGCTCGAACTCCTCTCTCAAAGCCTGTCTGAAGCGCTCCTCCGACTCTGACGGGCCAGACGAGGAGGAAACAGAAAATGAGGAGGAAGAGCTGCTGAAGGCCTGAAGCAGACGGAAGAGTAAATAAACAATTAAACTCGTTGATTTTAAGAATAAACAAACAATTAAAATCGATACCTTCGCTAAAGCGCCCGTTCCGAAGATCCTATTCTTCTTCTTCGGGGCAACGCTCAGGTAAACCTCGTCCACGTCGGGCTCCTCCTGCGTAGAGGCTCGACGCTCCTCATTAGCCTGCTCCACCGAAGTCTAAAAGAAATCTTTAATTAGTCAAGAATAATTTAAACATAAAATTTAGAAAAACTCAAATTGTTAAAGTTATAAACTTACAATGAGCTGATGTGCTCGCTGAGATGTCGGGGTCCCGTCCTTCTTCACGTGCAGACGTTTTGCAACGTCCAGAGCCGTCGCAGGTCGACCTAACTCCTGAGCCTTCAAAATATAAAAACATGTATAATTAAAGAACAAATATAATTTAAAATATGAAAACATAATTAATTTATAAACTTACAATGTCCAAGGCATATCTGACGCCCGATCGGGATCCTCCAGCGGCCTTTGAAATGCCGGTGCCCGGCCCATCGGGCTCACTCATCCGATTCTTCGTGTTACGCTCAGACCTCTCTTTATAGTCATCTGAGTCGAAGATCACCAACCACCTCTTCCACACTTCATCGGGCACACACCTCGGCTTTGTCTGATCGGCCCTCCACTTCTTACGCCACTCGCTCACGCGGCTGCTGTACCTCCTCATCAGCACTCCTCTGAAATGTTTATAGATCACAGCATCACTGAACCTGCTCCTATCCCAAGAAAAGCGCTTCTTCAAAATAGACAAAATAAATACAGTTAGTAAAATCAAACATATGTGTAGAAGAATAAAGTATCAACACATGTACCTTAAACTCGGTCCAATAAATGTCCTGATGGACCTTAGGGACCTTAGCAAGAGTGTATCCATCTGGGTGGATACGAGCCTCAATGATCTCTCGGAGCTCGGCTGCAATGTTCGCATTATTGCGAGCTATAAAACTGCATTAAAAAGATTAGATTAACAAAAGACAAAATCAATAGTTACTGAAATTCAAATAAAATTAAACTTACGTGTTTCCCTCTGGCCAAATCTCGACAGGAGGAGGGGGAGCAGCTGAAGAGGATGCATCTGCACTCGGAGGAGTAGCAGCAGGAGTCAGCTCAGCAGTAGGAGTCGCTGGAACACTCCCTGAAGAAGGAGTCGCTGGAACACTCCCTGAAGAAGGAGACTGCATGAAGGTGTCGTCATCGCCATCACGATCACTCAGTCTACGAACACCTCCACCTCCACCTCCAACTCTACGTTTACCTCGACCCGCCATCTGCATATACAAAAACAACAATAATATTAATTTATAAACATATTTAACAACAATACTAAACAATCATACACATTTACCTGAGGATGACACTATATTATCATCATCCTCATCAAACGATCCTAGATCATCACTATCATCATTTAGTGCATCAGCATCTTCGTGCATTTCAGTGTCTTCTTGATTGATATTTGGATTTGTTAACAAAAGCAACGCATCGTCTGCTTGTACCGGGACGTGATCATCAATTATTTCTTCTTGAAAAGAGTCTGACAAATGTTCAATATATTCTATGGAAGCCCTTGGTTTTATCTTATATGTTGCCCACCAATCTTTATTCTCTCTACGAGTACTCGGGTAAGCTGAGTAATAAACTTGCTCAGCTTGTGATGCCAGAACGAATGGCTCGTAGCCTCTGAAACGTCGATTGTGATTGATATCGACCAGTCTGTATCGCCGATCTAGTCTCGTGCCTGCTGGTGTAGGGTCAAACCATTCACATTTGAACATCAAGACTTTATTTTGAAGCATTCCCGTGTAGTCGAGATATAAAACTTCGTTTAGAAGTCCATAGTAGTCATCATCTTCAGATGAGTAGCTACTTCCTCGAATACAAACACCCATATTTGACGACGTTCTGTTAGACCCATATTCAACAGTGTGAAACTTATATCCATTGACCTTGCAGCCGGGATATACTGTCACGAAAGCAGATGGCCCTATTGCTAAATTTCGAATGTCTTCGTTTACAACATTGTTTGACGGGTCTTCAGCCTACACATTTGAACAATGAACAATTTAACTAGTAATTGAAGTTCATTCTTTAAAAATGTAATAAGTTACAAACTCACATATTCTTTAAACCAGCGGGCAAATTCTTTGTCTAGTCTTTCATTGAGCCTCGCATCTGAGATTCTCGGGTCCTGTTGCTTCACCATCTCTGTGTATATACTTTTACACACATAGACATAGTAAATATTAATAAGTTAGTAGTGAAAGATCATATTGATTAATACTTCAGGTGCGATTTGTAGTTTGAAACTTACTTTACATACTCTTCGACTTCAGGGCTATTCAACAACACATAGATTGTAGCTGCATCGAGCTCTTTCGTGGTTAGAAACCTTTTTTGTGCTCCCCCAAAAGGTTCTCCCCGTTGTATGAAGCATGAAAGTCGATCGCCATGATGAGTACCTACTTCAATGTCATTATTTGTTTCATTTCTGCCCAAACTGTTAATCCTGGTAGGCACGTGATCTTCAAAATAGAATGACATGAATGTAGCAGTCTCTTCAATCAGATAAGCATTCGCGATCGAACCCTCTACTCTAGCCTTGTTTCTTACATTGTTTTTCAATTTTCGAAGGTACCTCTCGAATGGATACATCCATCTGTATTGGACTGGACCACCAATTTTGGCTTCGTGTGGCAGGTGAACAGGTAAATGCTCCATCGAATCGAAGAAGCTCGGGGGAAAGATCCTTTCCAAATTGCACAATATTATCGGGATTTCGCGCTCCAATCTGATCATATCATGAGTGCCTATCGACCTAGAGCACAGTTCTTTAAAGAACAAACTCAACTCTGTTAGCGCCTTCCAAACTGGTTGCGGTAGCAAATCACGAAAAGCAATTGGAATCAATCTCTGCATAAATACGTGACAATCATTACTTTTCATGCCGATCAGTCTCAAACCAATCATGTCGACACATCGCCCAAGATTACTTGCATACCCATCCGGAAATTTTAGTCCCTTCAACCATTCGCACAACTGTGTTTTGGAAGCTTTATCCAAACAGTAACACGCTGCAGGAAATTTTCCAGTTACAGGATTTTTTTGTAACTCAGGTCGTCTGCAATAATCATTTAACTCCTCTCTCGATTTCGGCGTGTCTTTCGTTTTTCCCTTCACATTCATGACTGTATTAAAGACATTATCAAAAACATTTTTCTCAATGTGCATTACATCAAGATTATGTCGAATGAGATTAGTGCTCCAATACGGTAAATCCCAGAAGATGCTTCTTTTTTTCCAACCGGTAGTCTTGAAAATATTAGCATTAACTAGAGCTGCATCTGGTTCAGTCACTTTCAAAAGACCTAGTCGATCAATCTCGGCAAGAATTTCAGTCCCGGATCGCGGAGCAGGGGGGGTAGTAGTGACAACTTTGTTTTTCCTAAAATTTACCTTATTCCTTCGGAAAGGGTGATCGGCTTCAAGAAACTTCCGGTGGTTATCAAACCACGATTGTTTTCCACTGCATCGTAAGGTGTCAAAATGGCTATTCGGAACCACAAATATTTATTTCGAAAAGGCGGACGATTTCGTCCGCTTAGAGTAATTAGTTAAAAATCGTAAAATTATTGATAAAACTCCATGCAACCAATATGATTCAATGTTTATAGTAGTAATGGTGTCAAAATGGCTATTCGGAACCACAAATATTGATTTCGAAAAGGCGGACGATTTCGTCCGCTTAGAGTAATGAGTTAAAAATCGTAAAAGTTCTTGATAAAACTTCATGCGACCAATATGATTCAATGTTTATAGTAGTAATGGTGTCAAAATGGCTATTCGGAACCACAAATATTGATTTCGAAAAGGCGGACGATTTCGTCCGCTTAGAGTAATGAGTTAAAAATCGTAAAAGTTCTTGATAAAACTCTATGCAAACAATATGATTCAACGTTTATAGTAGTAATGGTGTCAAAATGGCTATTCGGAACCACAAATATTGATTTCGAAAAGGCGGACGATTTCGTCCGCTTAGAGTAATGAATTAAAAATCGTAAAAGCTCTTGATGAAACTTCATGCGACAAATATGATTCAATGTTTATAGTAGTAATGGTGTCAAAAAGGCTATTCGGAACCACAAATATTGATTTCGAAAAGGCGGACGATTTCGTCCGCTTAGATTAATTAGTTAAAAATCGTAAAAGTTCTTGATAAAACTCCATGCAACCAATATGATTCAATGTTTATAGTAGTAATGGTGTCAAAATGGCTATTCTTAATCACAAATATTGAAAAGGCGGACGATTTCGTCCGCTTAGAGAAATGAGTTAAAAATCGTAAAAGTTCTTGATAAAACTCCATGCAACCAATATGATTCAATGTTTATAGTAGTAATGGTGTCAAAATGGCTATTCGGAACCACAAATATTGATTTCGAAAAGGCGGACGATTGCGTCCGCTTAGAGTAATGAGTTAAAAATCGTAAAAGTTCTTGATAAAACATCATGCGACCAATATGATTAAATGTTTATAGTAGTAATGGTGTCAAAATGGCTATTCGGAACCACAAATATTGATTTCGAAAAGGAGGACGATTTCGTCCGCTTAGAGTAATGAGTTAAAAATCGTAAAAGGTCTTGATAAAACTTAATGCGACAAATATTATTCAATGTTTATAGTAGTAATGGTGTCAAAATGGCAATTCGGAACTACAAATATTGATTTCGAAATGGCGGACGATTTCGTCCGCTTAGAGTAATTAGTTAAAAATCGTAAAAGGTGATCTTGATAAAACTTCATGCGACAAATATGATTCAATGTTTATAGTAGTAATGGTGTCAAAATGGCTATTCGGAACCACAAATATTGATTTCGAAAAGGCGGACGATTTCGTCCGCTTAGAGTAATTAGTTAAAAATCGTAAAAGTTCTTGATAAAACTTCATGCGACAAATATGATTATGTTTATAGTAGTAATGGTGTCAAAATGGCTATTCGGAACCACAAATATTGATTTCGAAAAGGCGGACGATTTCGTCCGCTTAGAGTAATTAGTTAAAAATCGTAAAATTATTGATAAAACTCCATGCAACCAATATGATTCAATGTTTATAGTAGTAATGGTGTCAAAATGGCTATTCGGAACCACAAATATTGATTTCGAAAAGGCGGACGATTTCGTCCGCTTAGAGTAATGAGTTAAAAATCGTAAAAGTTCTTGATAAAACTTCATGCGACCAATATGATTCAATGTTTATAGTAGTAATGGTGTCAAAATGGCTATTCGGAACCACAAATATTTATTTCGAAAAGGCGGACGATTTCGTCCGCTTAGAGTAATTAGTTAAAAATCGTAAAATTATTGATAAAACTCCATGCAACCAATATGATTCAATGTTTATAGTAGTAATGGTGTCAAAATGGCTATTCGGAACCACAAATATTGATTTCGAAAAGGCGGACGATTGCGTCCGCTTAGAGTAATGAGTTAAAAATCGTAAAAGTTCTTGATAAAACATCATGCGACCAATATGATTAAATGTTTATAGTAGTAATGGTGTCAAAATGGCTATTCGGAACCACAAATATTGATTTCGAAAAGGCGGACGATTTCGTCCGCTTAGAGTAATGAGTTAAAAATCGTAAAAGGTCTTGATAAAACTTCATGCGACAAATATGATTCAATGTTTATAGTAGTAATGGTGTCAAAATGGCTATTCGGAACCACAAATATTGATTTCGAAAAGGCGGACGATTTCGTCCGCTTAGAGTAATTAGTTAAAAATCGTAAAAGTTCTTGATAAAACTTCATGCGACAAATATGATTCAATGTTTATAGTAGTAATGGTGTCAAAATGGCTATTCGGAACCACAAATATTGATTTCGAAAAGGCGGACGATTTCGTCCGCTTAGAGTAATTAGTTAAAAATCGTAAAAGTTCTTGATAAAACTTCATGCGACAAATATGATTATGTTTATAGTAGTAATGGTGTCAAAATGGCTATTCGGAACCACAAATATTGATTTCGAAAAGGCGGACAATTTCGTCCGCTTAGAGTAATTAGTTAAAAATCGTAAAATTATTGATAAAACTCCATGCAACCAATATGATTCAATGTTTATAGTAGTAATGGTGTCAAAATGGCTATTCGGAACCACAAATATTGATTTCGAAAAGGCGGACGATTTCGTCCGCTTAGAGTAATGAGTTAAAAATCGTAAAAGGTCTTGATAAAACTTCATGCGACAAATATGATTCAATGTTTATAGTAGTAATGGTGTCAAAATGGCTATTCGGAACCACAAATATTGATTTCGAAAAGGCGGACGATTTCGTCCGCTTAGAGTAATTAGTTAAAAATCGTAAAAGTTCTTGATAAAACTTCATGCGACAAATATGATTCAATGTTTATAGTAGTAATGGTGTCAAAATGGCTATTCGGAACCACAAATATTGATTTCGAAAAGGCGGACGATTTCGTCCGCTTAGAGTAATTAGTTAAAAATCGTAAAAGTTCTTGATAAAACTTCATGCGACAAATATGATTATGTTTATAGTAGTAATGGTGTCAAAATGGCTATTCGGAACCACAAATATTGATTTCGAAAAGGCGGACGATTTCGTCCGCTTAGAGTAATTAGTTAAAAATCGTAAAATTATTGATAAAACTCCATGCAACCAATATGATTCAATGTTTATAGTAGTAATGGTGTCAAAATGGCTATTCGGAACCACAAATATTGATTTCGAAAAGGCGGACGATTTCGTCCGCTTAGAGTAATGAGTTAAAAATCGTAAAAGTTCTTGATAAAACTTCATGCGACCAATATGATTCAATGTTTATAGTAGTAATGGTGTCAAAATGGCTATTCGGAACCACAAATATTTATTTCGAAAAGGCGGACGATTTCGTCCGCTTAGAGTAATTAGTTAAAAATCGTAAAATTATTGATAAAACTCCATGCAACCAATATGATTCAATGTTTATAGTAGTAATGGTGTCAAAATGGCTATTAGGAACCACAAATATTGATTTCGAAAAGGCGGACGATTGCGTCCGCTTAGAGTAATGAGTTAAAAATCGTAAAAGTTCTTGATAAAACATCATGCGACCAATATGATTAAATGTTTATAGTAGTAATGGTGTCAAAATGGCTATTCGGAACCACAAATATTGATTTCGAAAAGGCGGACGATTTCGTCCGCTTAAAGTAATGAGTTGAAAATCGTAAAAGGTCTTGATAAAACTTCATGCGACAAATATGATTCAATGTTTATAGTAGTAATGGTGTCAAAATGGCTATTCGGAACCACAAATATTGATTTCGAAAAGGCGGACGATTTCGTCCGCTTAGAGTAATTAGTTAAAAATCGTAAAAGTTCTTGATAAAACTTCATGCGACAAATATGATTCAATGTTTATAGTAGTAATGGTGTCAAAATGGCTATTCGGAACCACAAATATTTATTTCGAAAAGGCGGACGATTTCGTCCGCTTAGAGTAATGAGTTAAAAATCTTAAAAGTTCTTGATAAAAATCCATGCAACCAATATGATTCAATGTTTATAGTAGAAATGGTCTCAAAATGGATATTCGGAACCACAAATATTGATTTCGAAAAGGCGGACGATTTCGTCCGCTTAGAGTAATTAGTTAAAAATCGTAAAATTAATTATAAAACTCCATGCAACCAATATGATTCAATGTTTATAGTAGTAATGGTGTCAAAATGGCTATTCGGAACCACAAATATTGATTTCGAAAAGGCGGACGATTTCGTCCGCTTAGAGTAATTAGTTAAAAATCGTAAAATTATTGATAAAACTCCATGCAACCAATATGATTCAATGTTTATAGTAGTAATGGTGTCAAAATGGCTATTCGGAACCACAAATATTGATTTCGAAAAGGCGGACGATTTCGTCCGCTTAGAGTAATGAGTTAAAAATCGTAAAAGTTCTTGATAAAACTTCATGCGACCAATATGATTCAATGTTTATAGTAGTAATGGTGTCAAAATGGCTATTCGAAACCACAAATATTTATTTCGAAAAGGCGGACGATTTCGTCCGCTTAGAGTAATTAGTTAAAAATCGTAAAATTATTGATAAAACTCCATGCAACCAATATGATTCAATGTTTATAGTAGTAATGGTGTCAAAATGGCTATTCGGAACCACAAATATTGATTTCGAAAAGGCGGACGATTGCGTCCGCTTAGAGTAATGAGTTAAAAATCGTAAAAGTTCTTGATAAAACATCATGCGACCAATATGATTAAATGTTTATAGTAGTAATGGTGTCAAAATGGCTATTCGGAACCACAAATATTGATTTCGAAAAGGCGGACGATTTCGTCCGCTTAGAGTAATGAGTTAAAAATCGTAAAAGGTCTTGATAAAACTTCATGCGACAAATATGATTCAATGTTTATAGTAGTAATGGTGTCAAAATGGCTATTCGGAACCACAAATATTGATTTCGAAAAGGCGGACGATTTCGTCCGCTTAGAGTAATTAGTTAAAAATCGTAAAAGTTCTTGATAAAACTTCATGCGACAAATATGATTCAATGTTTATAGTAGTAATGGTGTCAAAATGGCTATTCGGAACCACAAATATTGATTTCGAAAAGGCGGACGATTTCGTCCGCTTAGAGTAATTAGTTAAAAATCGTAAAAGTTCTTGATAAAACTTCATGCGACAAATATGATTATGTTTATAGTAGTAATGGTGTCAAAATGGCTATTCGGAACCACAAATATTGATTTCGAAAAGGCGGACGATTTCGTCCGCTTAGAGTAATTAGTTAAAAATCGTAAAATTATTGATAAAACTCCATGCAACCAATATGATTCAATGTTTATAGTAGTAATGGTGTCAAAATGGCTATTCGGAACCACAAATATTGATTTCGAAAAGGCGGACGATTTCGTCCGCTTAGAGTAATGAGTTAAAAATCGTAAAAGTTCTTGATAAAACTTCATGCGACCAATATGATTCAATGTTTATAGTAGTAATGGTGTCAAAATGGCTATTCGGAACCACAAATATTTATTTCGAAAAGGCGGACGATTTCGTCCGCTTAGAGTAATTAGTTAAAAATCGTAAAATTATTGATAAAACTCCATGCAACCAATATGATTCAATGTTTATAGTAGTAATGGTGTCAAAATGGCTATTAGGAACCACAAATATTGATTTCGAAAAGGCGGACGATTGCGTCCGCTTAGAGTAATGAGTTAAAAATCGTAAAAGTTCTTGATAAAACATCATGCGACCAATATGATTAAATGTTTATAGTAGTAATGGTGTCAAAATGGCTATTCGGAACCACAAATATTGATTTCGAAAAGGCGGACGATTTCGTCCGCTTAAAGTAATGAGTTGAAAATCGTAAAAGGTCTTGATAAAACTTCATGCGACAAATATGATTCAATGTTTATAGTAGTAATGGTGTCAAAATGGCTATTCGGAACCACAAATATTGATTTCGAAAAGGCGGACGATTTCGTCCGCTTAGAGTAATTAGTTAAAAATCGTAAAAGTTCTTGATAAAACTTCATGCGACAAATATGATTCAATGTTTATAGTAGTAATGATGTCAAAATGGCTATTCGGAACCACAAATATTTATTTCGAAAAGGCGGACGATTTCGTCCGCTTAGAGTAATGAGTTAAAAATCTTAAAAGTTCTTGATAAAAATCCATGCAACCAATATGATTCAATGTTTATAGTAGAAATGGTCTCAAAATGGATATTCGGAACCACAAATATTGATTTCGAAAAGGCGGACGATTTCGTCCGCTTAGAGTAATTAGTTAAAAATCGTAAAATTATTGATAAAACTCCATGCAACCAATATGATTCAATGTTTATAGTAGTAATGGTGTCAAAATGGCTATTCGGAACCACAAATATTGATTTCGAAAAGGCGGACGATTTCGTCCGCTTAGAGTAATTAGTTAAAAATCGTAAAATTATTGATAAAACTCCATGCAACCAATATGATTCAATGTTTATAGTAGTAATGGTGTCAAAATGGCTATTCGGAACCACAAATATTGATTTCGAAAAGGCGGACGATTTCGTCCGCTTAGAGTAATGAGTTAAAAATCGTAAAAGTTCTTGATAAAACTTCATGCGACCAATATGATTCAATGTTTATAGTAGTAATGGTGTCAAAATGGCTATTCGAAACCACAAATATTTATTTCGAAAAGGCGGACGATTTCGTCCGCTTAGAGTAATTAGTTAAAAATCGTAAAATTATTGATAAAACTCCATGCAACCAATATGATTCAATGTTTATAGTAGTAATGGTGTCAAAATGGCTATTCGGAACCACAAATATTGATTTCGAAAAGGCGGACGATTGCGTCCGCTTAGAGTAATGAGTTAAAAATCGTAAAAGTTCTTGATAAAACATCATGCGACCAATATGATTAAATGTTTATAGTAGTAATGGTGTCAAAATGGCTATTCGGAACCACAAATATTGATTTCGAAAAGGCGGACGATTTCGTCCGCTTAGAGTAATGAGTTAAAAATCGTAAAAGGTCTTGATAAAACTTCATGCGACAAATATGATTCAATGTTTATAGTAGTAATGGTGTCAAAATGGCTATTCGGAACCACAAATATTGATTTCGAAAAGGCGGACGATTTCGTCCGCTTAGAGTAATTAGTTAAAAATCGTAAAAGTTCTTGATAAAACTTCATGCGACAAATATGATTCAATGTTTATAGTAGTAATGGTGTCAAAATGGCTATTCGGAACCACAAATATTGATTTCGAAAAGGCGGACGATTTCGTCCGCTTAGAGTAATTAGTTAAAAATCGTAAAAGTTCTTGATAAAACTTCATGCGACAAATATGATTATGTTTATAGTAGTAATGGTGTCAAAATGGCTATTCGGAACCACAAATATTGATTTCGAAAAGGCGGACGATTTCGTCCGCTTAGAGTAATTAGTTAAAAATCGTAAAATTATTGATAAAACTCCATGCAACCAATATGATTCAATGTTTATAGTAGTAATGGTGTCAAAATGGCTATTCGGAACCACAAATATTGATTTCGAAAAGGCGGACGATTTCGTCCGCTTAGAGTAATGAGTTAAAAATCGTAAAAGGTCTTGATAAAACTTCATGCGACAAATATGATTCAATGTTTATAGTAGTAATGGTGTCAAAATGGCTATTCGGAACCACAAATATTGATTTCGAAAAGGCGGACGATTTCGTCCGCTTAGAGTAATTAGTTAAAAATCGTAAAAGTTCTTGATAAAACTTCATGCGACAAATATGATTCAATGTTTATAGTAGTAATGGTGTCAAAATGGCTATTCGGAACCACAAATATTGATTTCGAAAAGGCGGACGATTTCGTCCGCTTAGAGTAATTAGTTAAAAATCGTAAAAGTTCTTGATAAAACTTCATGCGACAAATATGATTATGTTTATAGTAGTAATGGTGTCAAAATGGCTATTCGGAACCACAAATATTGATTTCGAAAAGGCGGACGATTTCGTCCGCTTAGAGTAATTAGTTAAAAATCGTAAAATTATTGATAAAACTCCATGCAACCAATATGATTCAATGTTTATAGTAGTAATGGTGTCAAAATGGCTATTCGGAACCACAAATATTGATTTCGAAAAGGCGGACGATTTCGTCCGCTTAGAGTAATGAGTTAAAAATCGTAAAAGTTCTTGATAAAACTTCATGCGACCAATATGATTCAATGTTTATAGTAGTAATGGTGTCAAAATGGCTATTCGGAACCACAAATATTTATTTCGAAAAGGCGGACGATTTCGTCCGCTTAGAGTAATTAGTTAAAAATCGTAAAATTATTGATAAAACTCCATGCAACCAATATGATTCAATGTTTATAGTAGTAATGGTGTCAAAATGGCTATTAGGAACCACAAATATTGATTTCGAAAAGGCGGACTATTGCGTCCGCTTAGAGTAATGAGTTAAAAATCGTAAAAGTTCTTGATAAAACATCATGCGACCAATATGATTAAATGTTTATAGTAGTAATGGTGTCAAAATGGCTATTCGGAACCACAAATATTGATTTCGAAAAGGCGGACGATTTCGTCCGCTTAAAGTAATGAGTTGAAAATCGTAAAAGGTCTTGATAAAACTTCATGCGACAAATATGATTCAATGTTTATAGTAGTAATGGTGTCAAAATGGCTATTCGGAACCACAAATATTGATTTCGAAAAGGCGGACGATTTCGTCCGCTTAGAGTAATTAGTTAAAAATCGTAAAAGTTCTTGATAAAACTTCATGCGACAAATATGATTCAATGTTTATAGTAGTAATGGTGTCAAAATGGCTATTCGGAACCACAAATATTTATTTCGAAAAGGCGGACGATTTCGTCCGCTTAGAGTAATGAGTTAAAAATCTTAAAAGTTCTTGATAAAAATCCATGCAACCAATATGATTCAATGTTTATAGTAGAAATGGTCTCAAAATGGATATTCGGAACCACAAATATTGATTTCGAAAAGGCGGACGATTTCGTCCGCTTAGAGTAATTAGTTAAAAATCGTAAAATTATTGATAAAACTCCATGCAACCAATATGATTCAATGTTTATAGTAGTAATGGTGTCAAAATGGCTATTCGGAACCACAAATATTGATTTCGAAAAGGCGGACGATTTCGTCCGCTTAGAGTAATGAGTTAAAAATCGTAAAAGTTCTTGATAAAACTTCATGCGACCAATATGATTCAATGTTTATAGTAGTAATGGTGTCAAAATGGCTATTCGGAACCACAAATATTTATTTCGAAAAGGCGGACGATTTCGTCCGCTTAGAGTAATTCGTTAAAAATCGTAAAATTATTGATAAAACTCCATGCAACCAATATGATTCAATGTTTATAGTAGTAATGGTGTCAAAATGGCTATTCGGAACCACAAATATTGATTTCGAAAAGGCGGACGATTTCGTCCGCTTAGAGTAATTAGTTAAAAATCGTAAAAGTTCTTGATAAAACTTCATGCGACAAATATGATTCAATGTTTATAGTAGTAATGGTGTCAAAATGGCTATTCGGAACCACAAATATTTATTTCGAAAAGGCGGACGATTTCGTCCGCTTAGAGTAATGAGTTAAAAATCTTAAAAGTTCTTGATAAAAATCCATGCAACCAATATGATTCAATGTTTATAGTAGAAATGGTCTCAAAATGGATATTCGGAACCACAAATATTGATTTCGAAAAGGCGGACGATTTCGTCCGCTTAGAGTAATTAGTTAAAAATCGTAAAATTATTGATAAAACTCCATGCAACCAATATGATTCAATGTTTATAGTAGTAATGGTGTCAAAATGGCTATTCGGAACCACAAATATTGATTTCGAAAAGGCGGACGATTTCGTCCGCTTAGAGTAATGAGTTAAAAATCGTAAAAGTTCTTGATAAAACTTCATGCGACCAATATGATTCAATGTTTATAGTAGTAATGGTGTCAAAATGGCTATTCGGAACCACAAATATTTATTTCGAAAAGGCGGACGATTTCGTCCGCTTAGAGTAATTCGTTAAAAATCGTAAAATTATTGATAAAACTCCATGCAACCAATATGATTCAATGTTTATAGTAGTAATGGTGTCAAAATGGCTATTCGGAACCACAAATATTGATTTCGAAAAGGCGGACGATTTCGTCCGCTTAGAGTAATGAGTTAAAAATCGTAAAAGTTCTTGATAAAACTTCATGCGACCAATATGATTCAATGTTTATAGTAGTAATGGTGTCAAAATGGCTATTCGGAACCACAAATATTGATTTCGAAAAGGCGGACGATTTCGTCCGCTTAGAGTAATGAGTTAAAAATCGTAAAAGTTCTTGATAAAACTTCATGCGACCAATATGATTCAATGTTTATAGTAGTAATGGTGTCAAAATGGATATTCGGAACCACAAATATTTATTTCGAAAAGGCGGACGATTTCGTCCGCTTAGAGTAATTAGTTAAAAATCGTAAAATTATTGATAAAACTCCATGCAACCAATATGATTCAATGTTTATAGTAGTAATGGTGTCAAAATGGCTATTCGGAACCACAAATATTGATTTCGAAAAGGCGGACGATTTCGTCCGCTTAGAGTAATGAGTTAAAAATCGTAAAAGTTCTTGATAAAACATCATGCGACCAATATGATTAAATGTTTATAGTAGTAATGGTGTCAAAATGGCTATTCGGAACCACAAATATTGATTTCGAAAAGGCGGACGATTTCGTCCGCTTAGAGTAATGAGTTAAAAATCGTAAAAGGTCTTGATAAAACTTCATGCGACAAATATGATTCAATGTTTATAGTAGTAATGGTGTCAAAATGGCTATTCGGAACCACAAATATTGATTTCGAAAAGGCGGACGATTTCGTCCGCTTAGAGTAATTAGTTAAAAATCGTAAAAGTTCTTGATAAAACTTCATGCGACAAATATGATTCAATGTTTATAGTAGTAATGGTGTCAAAATGGCTATTCGGAACCACAAATATTGATTTCGAAAAGGCGGACGATTTCGTCCGCTTAGAGTAATGAGTTAAAAATCTTAAAAGTTCTTGATAAAAATCCATGCAACCAATATGATTCAATGTTTATAGTAGAAATGGTCTCAAAATGGCTATTCGGAACCACAAATATTGATTTCGAAAAGGCGGACGATTTCGCCCGCTTAGAGTAATTAGTTAAAATTCGTAAAATTATTGATAAAACTCCATGCAACCAATATGATTCAATGTTTATAGTAGTAATGGTGTCAAAATGGCTATTCGGAACCACAAATATTGATTTCGAAAAGGCGGACGATTTCGTCCGCTTAGAGTAATGAGTTAAAAATCGTAAATGTTCTTGATAAAACTTCATGCGACCAATATGATTCAATGTTTATAGTAGTAATGGTGTCAAAATGGCTATTCGGAACCACAAATATTTATTTCGAAAAGGCGGACGATTTCGTCCGCTTAGAGTAATTAGTTAAAAATCGTAAAATTATTGATAAAACTCCATGCAACCAATATGATTCAATGTTTATAGTAGTAATGGTGTCAAAATGGCTATTCGGAACCACAAATATTGATTTCGAAAAGGCGGACGATTTCGTCCGCTTAGAGTAATGAGTTAAAAATCGTAAAAGTTCTTGATAAAACTTCATGCGACCAATATGATTCAATGTTTATAGTAGTAATGGTGTCAAAATGGCTATTCGGAACCACAAATATTGATTTCGAAAAGGCGGACGATTTCGTCCGCTTAGAGTAATGAGTTAAAAATCGTAAAAGTTCTTGATAAAACTTCATGCGACCAATATGATTCAATGTTTATAGTAGTAATGGTGTCAAAATGGCTATTCGGAACCACAAATATTTATTTCGAAAAGGCGGACGATTTCGTCCGCTTAGAGTAATTAGTTAAAAATCGTAAAATTATTGATAAAACTCCATGCAACCAATATGATTCAATGTTTATAGTAGTAATGGTGTCAAAATGGCTATTCGGAACCACAAATATTGATTTCGAAAAGGCGGACGATTTCGTCCGCTTAGAGTAATGAGTTAAAAATCGTAAAAGTTCTTGATAAAACATCATGCGACCAATATGATTAAATGTTTATAGTAGTAATGGTGTCAAAATGGCTATTCGGAACCACAAATATTGATTTCGAAAAGGCGGACGATTTCGTCCGCTTAAAGTAATGAGTTGAAAATCGTAAAAGGTCTTGATAAAACTTCATGCGACAAATATGATTCAATGTTTATAGTAGTAATAGTGTCAAAATGGCTATTCGGAACCACAAATATTGATTTCGAAAAGGCGGACGATTTCGTCCGCTTAGAGTAATTAGTTAAAAATCGTAAAAGTTCTTGATAAAACTTCATGCGACAAATATGATTCAATGTTTATAGTAGTAATGGTGTCAAAATGGCTATTCGGAACCACAAATATTTATTTCGAAAAGGCGGACGATTTCGTTCGCTTAGAGTAATGAGTTAAAAATCTTAAAAGTTCTTGATAAAAATCCATGCAACCAATATGATTCAATGTTTATAGTAGAAATGGTCTCAAAATAGCTATTCGGAACCACAAATATTGATTTCGAAAAGGCGGACGATTTCGTCCGCTTAGAGTAATTAGTTAAAAATCGTAAAATTATTGATAAAACTCCATGCAACCAATATGATTCAATGTTTATAGTAGTAATGGTTTCAAAATGGCTATTCGGAACCACAAATATTGATTTCGAAAAGGCGGACGATTTCGTCCGCTTAGAGTAATGAGTTAAA
The DNA here is from genome assembly GCA_954870475.1 of Euphrasia confusa. Taxonomy (NCBI): domain Eukaryota; kingdom Viridiplantae; phylum Streptophyta; class Magnoliopsida; order Lamiales; family Orobanchaceae; genus Euphrasia; species Euphrasia confusa. The sequence goes on from OX940956.1 coordinate 17,119,458, forward strand.
AATCGTAAAAGTTCTTGATAAAACTTCATGCGACCAATATGATTCAATGTTTATAGTAGTAATGGTGTCAAAATGGCTATTCGGAACCACAAATATTTATTTCGAAAAGGCGGACGATTTCGTCCGCTTAGAGTAATTAGTTAAAAATCGTAAAATTATTGATAAAACTCCATGCAACCAATATGATTCAATGTTTATAGTAGTAATGGTGTCAAAATGGCTATTCGGAACCACAAATATTGATTTCGAAAAGGCGGACGATTTCGTCCGCTTAGAGTAATGAGTTAAAAATCGTAAAAGTTCTTGATAAAACTTCATGCGACCAATATGATTCAATGTTTATAGTAGTAATGGTGTCAAAATGGCTATTCGGAACCACAAATATTGATTTCGAAAAGGCGGACGATTTCGTCCGCTTAGAGTAATGAGTTAAAAATCGTAAAAGTTCTTGATAAAACTTCATGCGACCAATATGATTCAATGTTTATAGTAGTAATGGTGTCAAAATGGATATTCGGAACCACAAATATTTATTTCGAAAAGGCGGACGATTTCGTCCGCTTAGAGTAATTAGTTAAAAATCGTAAAATTATTGATAAAACTCCATGCAACCAATATGATTCAATGTTTATAGTAGTAATGGTGTCAAAATGGCTATTCGAAACCACAAATATTGATTTCGAAAAGGCGGACGATTTCGTCCGCTTAGAGTAATGAGTTAAAAATCGTAAAAGTTCTTGATAAAACATCATGCGACCAATATGATTAAATGTTTATAGTAGTAATGGTGTCAAAATGGCTATTCGGAACCACAAATATTGATTTCGAAAAGGCGGACGATTTCGTCCGCTTAGAGTAATGAGTTAAAAATCGTAAAAGTTCTTGATAAAACATCATGCGACCAATATGATTAAATGTTTATAGTAGTAATGGTGTCAAAATGGCTATTCGGAACCACAAATATTGATTTCGAAAAGGCGGACGATTTCGTCCGCTTAGAGTAATGAGTTAAAAATCGTAAAAGGTCTTGATAAAACTTCATGCGACAAATATGATTCAATGTTTATAGTAGTAATGGTGTCAAAATGGCTATTCGGAACCACAAATATTGATTTCGAAAAGGCGGACGATTTCGTCCGCTTAGAGTAATTAGTTAAAAATCGTAAAAGTTCTTGATAAAACTTCATGCGACAAATATGATTCAATGTTTATAGTAGTAATGGTGTCAAAATGGCTATTCGGAACCACAAATATTGATTTCGAAAAGGCGGACGATTTCGTCCGCTTAGAGTAATGAGTTAAAAATCTTAAAAGTTCTTGATAAAAATCCATGCAACCAATATGATTCAATGTTTATAGTAGAAATGGTCTCAAAATGGCTATTCGGAACCACAAATATTGATTTCGAAAAGGCGGACGATTTCGCCCGCTTAGAGTAATTAGTTAAAAATCGTAAAATTATTGATAAAACTCCATGCAACCAATATGATTCAATGTTTATAGTAGTAATGGTGTCAAAATGGCTATTCGGAACCACAAATACTGATTTCGAAAAGGCGGACGATTTCGTCCGCTTAGAGTAATGAGTTAAAAATCGTAAATGTTCTTGATAAAACTTCATGCGACCAATATGATTCAATGTTTATAGTAGTAATGGTGTCAAAATGGCTATTCGGAACCACAAATATTTATTTCGAAAAGGCGGACGATTTCGTCCGCTTAGAGTAATTAGTTAAAAATCGTAAAATTATTGATAAAACTCCATGCAACCAATATGATTCAATGTTTATAGTAGTAATGGTGTCAAAATGGCTATTCGGAACCACAAATATTGATTTCGAAAAGGCGGACGATTTCGTCCGCTTAGAGTAATGAGTTAAAAATCGTAAAAGTTCTTGATAAAACTTCATGCGACCAATATGATTCAATGTTTATAGTAGTAATGGTGTCAAAATGGCTATTCGGAACCACAAATATTGATTTCGAAAAGGCGGACGATTTCGTCCGCTTAGAGTAATGAGTTAAAAATCGTAAAAGTTCTTGATAAAACTTCATGCGACCAATATGATTCAATGTTTATAGTAGTAATGGTGTCAAAATGGCTATTCGGAACCACAAATATTTATTTCGAAAAGGCGGACGATTTCGTCTGCTTAGAGTAATTAGTTAAAAATCGTAAAATTATTGATAAAACTCCATGCAACCAATATGATTCAATGTTTATAGTAGTAATGGTGTCAAAATGGCTATTCGGAACCACAAATATTGATTTCGAAAAGGCGGACGATTTCGTCCGCTTAGAGTAATGAGTTAAAAATCGTAAAAGTTCTTGATAAAACTTCATGCGACCAATATGATTCAATGTTTATAGTAGTAATGGTGTCAAAATGGCTATTCGGAACCACAAATATTTATTTCGAAAAGGCGGACGATTTCGTCCGCTTAGAGTAATTAGTTAAAAATCGTAAAATTATTGATAAAACTCCATGCAACCAATATGATTCAATGTTTATAGTAGTAATGGTGTCAAAATGACTATTCGGAACCACAAATATTGATTTCGAAAAGGCGGACGATTTCGTCCGCTTAGAGTAATGAGTTAAAAATCGTAAAAGTTCTTGATAAAACTTCATGCGACCAATATGATTCAATGTTTATAGTAGTAATGGTGTCAAAATGGCTATTCGGAACCACAAATATTGATTTCGAAAAGGCGGACGATTTCGTCCGCTTAGAGTAATGAGTTAAAAATCGTAAAAGTTCTTGATAAAACTTCATGCGACCAATATGATTCAATGTTTATAGTAGTAATGGTGTCAAAATGGATATTCGGAACCACAAATATTTATTTCGAAAAGGCGGACGATTTCGTCCGCTTAGAGTAATTAGTTAAAAATCTTAAAATTATTGATAAAACTCCATGCAACCAATATGATTCAATGTTTATAGTAGTAATGGTGTCAAAATGGCTATTCGGAACCACAAATATTGATTTCGAAAAGGCGGACGATTTCGTCCGCTTAGAGTAATGAGTTAAAAATCGTAAAAGTTCTTGATAAAACATCATGCGACCAATATGATTAAATGTTTATAGTAGTAATGGTGTCAAAATGGCTATTCGGAACCACAAATATTGATTTCGAAAAGGCGGACGATTTCGTCCGCTTAGAGTAATGAGTTAAAAATCGTAAAAGGTCTTGATAAAACTTCATGCGACAAATATGATTCAATGTTTATAGTAGTAATGGTGTCAAAATGGCTATTCGGAACCACAAATATTGATTTCGAAAAGGCGGACGATTTCGTCCGCTTAGAGTAATTAGTTAAAAATCGTAAAAGTTCTTGATAAAACTTCATGCGACAAATATGATTCAATGTTTATAGTAGTAATGGTGTCAAAATGGCTATTCGGAACCACAAATATTGATTTCGAAAAGGCGGACGATTTCGTCCGCTTAGAGTAATGAGTTAAAAATCTTAAAAGTTCTTGATAAAAATCCATGCAACCAATATGATTCAATGTTTATAGTAGAAATGGTCTCAAAATGGCTATTCGGAACCACAAATATTGATTTCGAAAAGGCGGACGATTTCGTCCGCTTAGAGTAATTAGTTAAAAATCGTAAAATTATTGATAAAACTCCATGCAACCAATATGATTCAATGTTTATAGTAGTAATGGTGTCAAAATGGCTATTCAGAACCACAAATATTGATTTCGAAAAGGCGGACGATTTCGTCCGCTTAGAGTAATGAGTTAAAAATCGTAAAAGTTCTTGATAAAACTTCATGCGACCAATATCATTCAATGTTTATAGTAGTAATGGTGTCAAAATGGCTATTCGGAACCACAAATATTTATTTCGAAAAGGCGGACGATTTCGTCCGCTTAGAGTAATTAGTTAAAAATCGTAAAATTATTGATAAAACTCCATGCAACCAATATGATTCAATGTTTATAGTAGTAATGGTGTCAAAATGGCTATTCGGAACCACAAATATTGATTTCGAAAAGGCGGACGATTTCGTCCGCTTAGAGTAATGAGTTAAAAATCGTAAAAGTTCTTGATAAAACTTCATGCGACCAATATGATTCAATGTTTATAGTAGTAATGGTGTCAAAATGGCTATTCGGAACCACAAATATTGATTTCGAAAAGGCGGACGATTTCGTCCGCTTAGAGTAATGAGTTAAAAATCGTAAAAGTTCTTGATAAAACTTCATGCGACCAATATGATTCAATGTTTATAGTAGTAATGGTGTCAAAATGGCTATTCGGAACCACAAATATTTATTTCGAAAAGGCGGACGATTTCGTCCGCTTAGAGTAATTAGTTAAAAATCGTAAAATTATTGATAAAACTCCATGCAACCAATATGATTCAATGTTTATAGTAGTAATGGTGTCAAAATGGCTATTCGGAACCACAAATATTGATTTCGAAAAGGCGGACGATTTCGTCCGCTTAGAGTAATGAGTTAAAAATCGTAAAAGTTCTTGATAAAACATCATGCGACCAATATGATTAAATGTTTATAGTAGTAATGGTGTCAAAATGGCTATTCGGAACCACAAATATTGATTTCGAAAAGGCGGACGATTTCGTCCGCTTAAAGTAATGAGTTGAAAATCGTAAAAGGTCTTGATAAAACTTCATGCGACAAATATGATTCAATGTTTATAGTAGTAATGGTGTCAAAATGGCTATTCGGAACCACAAATATTGATTTCGAAAAGGCGGACGATTTCGTCCGCTTAGAGTAATTAGTTAAAAATCGTAAAAGTTCTTGATAAAACTTCATGCGACAAATATGATTCAATGTTTATAGTAGTAATGGTGTCAAAATGGCTATTCGGAACCACAAATATTTATTTCGAAAAGGCGGACGATTTCGTCCGCTTAGAGTAATGAGTTAAAAATCTTAAAAGTTCTTGATAAAAATCCATGCAACCAATATGATTCAATGTTTATAGTAGAAATGGTCTCAAAATGGCTATTCGGAACCACAAATATTGATTTCGAAAAGGCGGACGATTTCGTCCGCTTAGAGTAATTAGTTAAAAATCGTAAAATTATTGATAAAACTCCATGCAACCAATATGATTCAATGTTTATAGTAGTAATGGTGTCAAAATGGCTATTCGGAACCACAAATATTGATTTCGAAAAGGCGGACGATTTCGTCCGCTTAGAGTAATGAGTTAAAAATCGTAAAAGTTCTTGATAAAACTTCATGCGACCAATATGATTCAATGTTTATAGTAGTAATGGTGTCAAAATAGCTATTCGGAACCACAAATATTTATTTCGAAAAGGCGGACGATTTCGTCCGCTTAGAGTAATTAGTTAAAAATCGTAAAATTATTGATAAAACTCCATGCAACCAATATGATTCAATGTTTATAGTAGTAATGGTGTCAAAATGGCTATTCGGAACCACAAATATTGATTTCGAAAAGGCGGACGATTTCGTCCGCTTAGAGTAATGAGTTAAAAATCGTAAAAGTTCTTGATAAAACTTCATGCGACCAATATGATTCAATGTTTATAGTAGTAATGGTGTCAAAATGGCTATTCGGAACCACAAATATTGATTTCGAAAAGGCGGACGATTTCGTCCGCTTAGAGTAATGAGTTAAAAATCGTAAAAGTTCTTGATAAAACTCTATGCAAACAATATGATTCAATGTTTATAGTAGTAATGGTGTCAAAATGGCTATTCGGAACCACAAATATTGATTTCGAAAAGGCGGACGATTTCGTCCGCTTAGAGTAATGAATTAAAAATCGTAAAAGCTCTTGATAAAACTTCATGCGACAAATATGATTCAATGTTTATAGTAGTAATGGTGTCAAAAAGGCTATTCGGAACCACAAATATTGATTTCGAAAAGGCGGACGATTTCGTCCGCTTAGAGTAATTAGTTAAAAATCGTAAAATTATTGATAAAACTCCATGCAACCAATATGATTCAATGTTTATAGTAGTAATGGTGTCAAAATGGCTATTCGGAACCACAAATATTGAAAAGGCGGACGATTTCGTCCGCTTAGAGAAATGAGTTAAAAATCGTAAAAGTTCTTGATAAAACTCCATGCAACCAATATGATTCATTGTTTATAGTAGTAATGGTGTCAAAATGGCTATTCGGAACCACAAATATTGATTTCGAAAAGGCGGACGATTTCGTCCGCTTAGAGTAATTAGTTAAAAATCGTAAAATTATTGATAAAACTCCATGCAACCAATATGATTCAATGTTTATAGTAGTAATGGTGTCAAAATGGCTATTCGGAACCACAAATATTGATTTCGAAAAGGCGGACGATTTCGTCCGCTTAGAGTAATGAGTTAAAAATCGTAAAAGTTCTTGATAAAACATCATGCGACCAATATGATTAAATGTTTATAGTAGTAATGGTGTCAAAATGGCTATTCGGAACCACAAATATTGATTTCGAAAAGGAGGACGATTTCGTCCGCTTAGAGTAATGAGTTAAAAATCGTAAAAGGTCTTGATAAAACTTAATGCGACAAATATGATTCAATGTTTATAGTAGTAATGGTGTCAAAATGGCTATTCGGAACCACAAATATTGATTTCGAAAAGGCGGACGATTTCGTCCGCTTAGAGTAATTAGTTAAAAATCGTAAAAGGTCTTGATAAAACTTCATGCGACAAATGTGATTCAATGTTTATAGTAGTAATGGTGTCAAAATGGCTATTCGGAACCACAAATATTGATTTCGAAAAGGCGGACGATTTCGTCCGCTTAGAGTAATTAGTTAAAAATCGTAAAATTATTGATAAAACTCCATGCAACCAATATGATTCAATGTTTATAGTAGTAATGGTGTCAAAATGGCTATTCGGAACCACAAATATTGATTTCGAAAAGGCGGACGATTTCGTCCGCTTAGAGTAATGAGTTAAAAATCGTAAAAGTTCTTGATAAAACTTCATGCGACCAATATGATTCAATGTTTATAGTAGTAATGGTGTCAAAATGGCTATTCGGAACCACAAATATTTATTTCGAAAAGGCGGACGATTTCGTCCGCTTAGAGTAATTAGTTAAAAATCGTAAAATTATTGATAAAACTCCATGCAACCAATATGATTCAATGTTTATAGTAGTAATGGTGTCAAAATGGCTATTCGGAACCACAAATATTGATTTCGAAAAGGCGGACGATTTCGTCCGCTTAGAGTAATGAGTTAAAAATCGTAAAAGTTCTTGATAAAACTTCATGCGACCAATATGATTCAATGTTTATAGTAGTAATGGTGTCAAAATGGCTATTCGGAACCACAAATATTGATTTCGAAATGGCGGACGATTTCGTCCGCTTAGAGTAATGAGTTAAAAATCGTAAAAGTTCTTGATAAAACTCTATGCAAACAATATGATTCAATGTTTATAGTAGTAATGGTGTCAAAATGGCTATTCGGAACCACAAATATTGATTTCGAAAAGGCGGACGATTTCGTCCGCTTAGAGTAATGAATTAAAAATCGTAAAAGCTCTTGATAAAACTTCATGCGACAAATATGATTCAATGTTTATAGTAGTAATGGTGTCAAAAAGGCTATTCGGAACCACAAATATTGATTTCGAAAAGGCGGACGATTTCGTCCGCTTAGATTAATTAGTTAAAAATCGTAAAAGTTCTTGATAAAACTCCATGCAACCAATATGATTCAATGTTTATAGTAGTAATGGTGTCAAAATGGCTATTCGGAACCACAAATATTGAAAAGGCGGACGATTTCGTCCGCTTAGAGAAATGAGTTAAAAATCGTAAAAGTTCTTGATAAAACTCCATGCAACCAATATGATTCATTGTTTATAGTAGTAATGGTGTCAAAATGGCTATTCGGAACCACAAATATTGATTTCGAAAAGGCGGACGATTTCGTCAGCTTAGAGAAATGAGTTAAAAATCGTAAAAGTTCTTAATAAAACTCCATGCAACCAATATGATTCAATGTTTATAGTAGTAATGGTGTCAAAAAGGCTATTCGGAACCACAAATATTGATTTCGAAAAGGCGGACGATTTCGTCCACTTAGAGAAATAAGTTAAAAATCGTAAAAGTTCTTGATAAAACTCCATGCAACCAATATGATTCAATGTTTATAGTAGTAATGGTGTCAAAATGGCTATTCGGAACCACAAATATTGATTTCGAAAAGGCGGACGATTTCGTCCGCTTAGAGTAATGAGTTAAAAATCGTAAAAGTTCTTGATAAAACATCATGCGACCAATATGATTAAATGTTTATAGTAGTAATGGTGTCAAAATGGCTATTCGGAACCACAAATATTGATTTCGAAAAGGAGGACGATTTCGTCCGCTTAGAGTAATGAGTTAAAAATCGTAAAAGGTCTTGATAAAACTTAATGCGACAAATATGATTCAATGTTTATAGTAGTAATGGTGTCAAAATGGCTATTCGGAACCACAAATATTGATTTCGAAAAGGCGGACGATTTCGTCCGCTTAGAGTAATTAGTTAAAAATCGTAAAAGGTCTTGATAAAACTTCATGCGACAAATATGATTCAATGTTTATAGTAGTAATGGTGTCAAAATGGCTATTCGGAACCACAAATATTGATTTCGAAAAGGCGGACGATTTCGTCCGCTTAGAGTAATTAGTTAAAAATCGTAAAAGGTCTTGATAAAACTTCATGCGACAAATATGATTATGTTTATAGTAGTAATGGTGTCAAAATGGCTATTCGGAACCACAAATATTGATTTCGAAAAGGCGGACGATTTCGTCCGCTTAGAGTAATGAGTTAAAAATCTTAAAAGTTCTTGATAAAAATCCATGCAACCAATATGATTCAATGTTTATAGTAGTAATGGTCTCAAAATGGCTATTCGGAACCACAAATATTGATTTCGAAAAGGCGGACGATTTCGTCCGCTTAGAGTAATTAGTTAAAAATCGTAAAATTATTGATAAAACTCCATGCAACCAATATGATTCAATGTTTATAGTAGTAATGGTGTCAAAATGGCTATTCGGAACCACAAATATTGATTTCGAAAAGGCGGACGATTTCGTCCGCTTAGAGTAATGAGTTAAAAATCGTAAAAGTTCTTGATAAAACTTCATGCGACCAATATGATTCAATGTTTATAGTAGTAATGGTGTCAAAATGGCTATTCGGAACCACAAATATTTATTTCGAAAAGGCGGACGATTTCGTCCGCTTAGAGTAATTAGTTAAAAATCGTAAAATTATTGATAAAACTCCATGCAACCAATATGATTCAATGTTTATAGTAGTAATGGTGTCAAAATGGCTATTCGGAACCACAAATATTGATTTCGAAAAGGCGGACGATTTCGTCCGCTTAGAGTAATGAGTTAAAAATCGTAAAAGTTCTTGATAAAACATCATGCGACCAATATGATTAAATGTTTATAGTAGTAATGGTGTCAAAATGGCTATTCGGAACCACAAATATTGATTTCGAAAAGGAGGACGATTTCGTCCGCTTAGAGTAATGAGTTAAAAATCGTATAAGGTCTTGATAAAACTTAATGCGACAAATATGATTCAATGTTTATAGTAGTAATGGTGTCAAAAAGGCTATTCGGAACCACAAATATTGATTTCGAAAAGGCGGACGATTTCGTCCGCTTAGAGTAATTAGTTAAAAATCGTAAAAGTTCTTGATAAAACTTCATGCGACAAATATGATTCAATGTTTATAGTAGTAATGGTGTCAAAATGGCTATTCGGAACCACAAATATTGATTTCGAAAAGGCGGACGATTTCGTCCGCTTAGAGTAATGAGTTAAAAATCTTAAAAGTTCTTGATAAAAATCCATGCAACCAATATGATTCAATGTTTATAGTAGAAATGGTCTCAAAATGGCTATTCGGAACCACAAATATTGATTTCGAAAAGGCGGACGATTTCGTCCGCTTAGAGTAATTAGTTAAAAATCGTAAAATTATTGATAAAACTCCATGCAACCAATATGATTCAATGTTTATAGTAGTAATGGTGTCAAAATGGCTATTCGGAACCACAAATATTGATTTCGAAAAGGCGGACGATTTCGTCCGCTTAGAGTAATGAGTTTAAAATCGTAAAAGTTCTTGATAAAACTTCATGCGACCAATATGATTCAATGTTTATAGTAGTAATGGTGTCAAAATGGCTATTCGGAACCAAAAATATTTATTTCGAAAAGGCGGACGATTTCGTCCGCTTAGAGTAATTAGTTAAAAATCGTAAAATTATTGATAAAACTCCATGCAACCAATATGATTCAATGTTTATAGTAGTAATGGTGTCAAAATGGCTATTCGGAACCACAAATATTGATTTCGAAAAGGCGTACGATTTCGTCCGCTTAGAGTAATGAGTTAAAAATCGTAAAAGTTCTTGATAAAACTTCATGCGACCAATATGATTCAATGTTTATAGTAGTAATAGTGTCAAAATGGCTATTCGGAACCACAAATATTGATTTCGAAAAGGCGGACGATTTCGTCCGCTTAGAGTAATGAGTTAAAAATCGTAAAAGTTCTTTATAAAACTCTATGCAAACAATATGATTCAATGTTTATAGTAGTAATGGTGTCAAAATGGCTATTCGGAACCACAAATATTGATTTCGAAAAGGCGGACGATTTCGTCCACTTAGAGAAATAAGTTAAAAATCGTAAAAGTTCTTGATAAAACTCCATGCAACCAATATGATTCAATGTTTATAGTAGTAATGGTGTCAAAATGGCTATTCGGAACCACAAATATTGATTTCGAAAAGGCGGACGATTTCGTCCGCTTAGAGTAATTAGTTAAAAATCGTAAAAGTTCTTGATAAAACTTCATGCGACAAATATGATTATGTTTATAGTAGTAATGGTGTCAAAATGGCTATTCGGAACCACAAATATTGATTTCGAAAAGGCGGACGATTTCATCCACTTAGAGAAATAAGTTAAAAATGGTAAAAGTTCTTGATAAAACTCCATGCAACCAATATGATTCAATGTTTATAGTAGTAATGGTGTTAAAATGGCTATTCGGAACCACAAATATTGATTTCGAAAAGGCGAACGATTTCGTCCGCTTAGAGTAATGAGTTAAAAATCGTAAAAGTTCTTGATAAAACATCATGCGACCAATATGATTAAATGTTTATAGTAGTAATGGTGTCAAAATGGCTATTCGGAACCACAAATATTGATTTCGAAAAGGCGGACGATTTCGTCCGCTTAGAGTAATGAGTTAAAAATCGTAAAAGGTCTTGATAAAACTTAATGCGACAAATATGATTCAATGTTTATAGTAGTAATGGTGTCAAAATGGCTATTCGGAACCACAAATACTGATTTCGAAAAGGCGGACGATTTCGTCCGCTTAGAGTAATTATTTAAAAATCGTAAAAGGTCTTGATAAAACTTCATGCGACAAATATGATTCAATGTTTATAGTAGTAATGGTGTCAAAATGGCTATTCGGAACCACAAATATTGATTTCGAAAAGGCGGACGATTTCGTCCACTTAGAGAAATAAGTTAAAAATCGTAAACGTTCTTGATAAAACTCCATGCAACCAATATGATTCAATGTTTATAGTAGTAATGGTGTCAAAATGGCAATTCGGAACCACAAATATTGATTTCGAAAAGGCGGACGATTTCGTCCGCTTAGAGTAATGAGTTAAAAATCGTAAAAGTTCTTGATAAAACATCATGCGACCAATATGATTAAATGTTTATAGTAGTAATGGTGTCAAAATGGCTATTCGGAACCACAAATATTGATTTCGAAAAGGCGGACGATTTCGTCCGCTTAGAGTAATGAGTTAAAAATCTTAAAAGGTCTTGATAAAACTTAATGCGACAAATATGATTCAATGTTTATAGTAGTAATGGTGTCAAAATGGCTATTCGGAACCACAAATATTGATTTCGAAAAGGCGGACGATTTCGTCCGCTTAGAGTAATTAGTTAAAAATCGTAAAAGGTCTTGATAAAACTTCATGCGACAAATATGATTCAATGTTTATAGTAGTAATGGTGTCAAAATGGCTATTCGGAACCACAAATATTGATTTTGAAAAGGCGGACGATTTCGTCCGCTTAGAGTAATTATTTAAAAATCGTAAAAGTTCTTGATAAAACTTCATGCGACAAATATGATTATGTTTATAGTAGTAATGGTGTCAAAATGGCTATTCGGAACCACAAATATTGATTTCGAAAAGGCGGACGATTTCGTCCGCTTAGAGTAATGAGTTAAAAATCTTAAAAGTTCTTGATAAAAATCCATGCAACCAATATGATTCAATGTTTATAGTAGTAATGGTCTCAAAATGGCTATTCGGAACCACAAATATTGATTTCGAAAAGGCGGACGATTTCGTCCGCTTAGAGTAATTAGTTAAAAATCGTAAAATTATTGATAAAACTCCATGCAACCAATATGATTCAATGTTTATAGTAGTAATGGTGTCAAAATGGCTATTCGGAACCACAAATATTGATTTCGAAAAGGCGGACGATTTCGTCCGCTTAGAGTAATGAGTTAAAAATCGTAAAAGTTCTTGATAAAACTTCATGCGACCAATATGATTCAATGTTTATAGTAGTAATGGTGTCAAAATGGCTATTCGGAACCACAAATATTTATTTCGAAAAGGCGGACGATTTCGTCCGCTTAGAGTAATTAGTTAAAAATCGTAAAATTATTGATAAAACTCCATGCAACCAATATGATTCAATGTTTATAGTAGTAATGGTGTCAAAATGGCTATTCGGAACCACAAATATTGATTTCGAAAAGGCGGACGATTTCGTCCGCTTAGAGTAATGAGTTAAAAATCGTAAAAGTTCTTGATAAAACATCATGCGACCAATATGATTAAATGTTTATAGTAGTAATGGTGTCAAAATGGCTATTCGGAACCACAAATATTGATTTCGAAAAGGAGGACGATTTCGTCCGCTTAGAGTAATGAGTTAAAAATCGTAAAAGGTCTTGATAAAACTTAATGCGACAAATATGATTCAATGTTTATAGTAGTAATGGTGTCAAAAAGGCTATTCGGAACCACAAATATTGATTTCGAAAAGGCGGACGATTTCGTCCGCTTAGAGTAATTAGTTAAAAATCGTAAAAGTTCTTTATAAAACTTCATGCGACAAATATGATTCAATGTTTATAGTAGTAATGGTGTCAAAATGGCTATTCGGAACCACAAATATTGATTTCGAAAAGGCGGACGATTTCGTCCGCTTAGAGTAATGAGTTAAAAATCTTAAAAGTTCTTGATAAAAATCCATGCAACCAATATGATTCAATGTTTATAGTAGAAATGGTCTCAAAATGGCTATTCGGAACCACAAATATTGATTTCGAAAAGGCGGACGATTTCGTCCGCTTAGAGTAATTAGTTAAAAATCGTAAAATTATTGATAAAACTCCATGCAACCAATATGATTCAATGTTTATAGTAGTAATGGTGTCAAAATGGCTATTCGGAACCACAAATATTGATTTCGAAAAGGCGGACGATTTCGTCCGCTTAGAGTAATGAGTTTAAAATCGTAAAAGTTCTTGATAAAACTTCATGCGACCAATATGATTCAATGTTTATAGTAGTAATGGTGTCAAAATGGCTATTCGGAACCACAAATATTTATTTCGAAAAGGCGGACGATTTCGTCCGCTTAGAGTAATTAGTTAAAAATCGTAAAATTATTGATAAAACTCCATGCAACCAATATGATTCAATGTTTATAGTAGTAATGGTGTCAAAATGGCTATTCGGAACCACAAATATTGATTTCGAAAAGGCGGACGATTTCGTCCGCTTAGAGTAATGAGTTAAAAATCGTAAAAGTTCTTGATAAAACTTCATGCGACCAATATGATTCAATGTTTATAGTAGTAATAGTGTCAAAATGGCTATTCGGAACCACAAATATTGATTTCGAAAAGGCGGACGATTTCGTCCGCTTAGAGTAATGAGTTAAAAATCGTAAAAGTTCTTTATAAAACTCTATGCAAACAATATGATTCAATGTTTATAGTAGTAATGGTGTCAAAATGGCTATTCGGAACCACAAATATTGATTTCGAAAAGGCGGACGATTTCGTCCGCTTAGAGTAATGAATTAAAAATCGTAAAAGCTCTTGATAAAACTTCATGCGACAAATATGATTCAATGTTTATAGTAGTAATGGTGTCAAAAAGGCTATTCGGAACCACAAATATTGATTTCGAAAAGGCGGACGATTTCGTCCGCTTAGATTAATTAGTTAAAAATCGTAAAAGTTCTTGATAAAACTCCATGCAACCAATATGATTCAATGTTTATAGTAGTAATGGTGTCAAAATGGCTATTCGGAACCACAAATATTGAAAAGGCGGACGATTTCGTCCGCTTAGAGAAATGAGTTAAAAATCGTAAAAGTTCTTGATAAAACTCCATGCAACCAATATGATTCATTGTTTATATTAGTAATGGTGTCAAAATGGCTATTCGGAACCACAAATATTGATTTCGAAAAGGCGGACGATTTCGTCAGCTTAGAGAAATGAGTTAAAAATCGTAAAAGTTCTTGATAAAACTCCATGCAACCAATATGATTCAATGTTTATAGTAGTAATGGTGTCAAAATGGCTATTCGGAACCACAAATATTGATTTCGAAAAGGCGGACGATTTCGTCCACTTAGAGAAATAAGTTAAAAATCGTAAAAGTTCTTGATAAAACTCCATGCAACCAATATGATTCAATGTTTATAGTAGTAATGGTGTCAAAATGGCTATTCGGAACCACAAATATTGATTTTGAAAAGGCGGACGATTTCGTCCGCTTAGAGTAATTAGTTAAAAATCGTAAAAGTTCTTGATAAAACTTCATGCGACAAATATGATTATGTTTATAGTAGTAATGGTGTCAAAATGGCTATTCGGAACCACAAATATTGATTTCGAAAAGGCGGACGATTTCGTCCACTTAGAGAAATAAGTTAAAAATCGTAAAAGTTCTTGATAAAACTCCATGCAACCAATATGATTCAATGTTTATAGTAGTAATGGTGTCAAAATGGCTATTCGGAACCACAAATATTGATTTCGAAAAGGCGGACGATTTCGTCCGCTTAGAGTAATGAGTTAAAAATCGTAAAAGTTCTTGATAAAACATCATGCGACCAATATGATTAAATGTTTATAGTAGTAATGGTGTCAAAATGGCTATTCGGAACCACAAATATTGATTTCGAAAAGGCGGACGATTTCGTCCGCTTAGAGTAATGAGTTAAAAATCGTAAAAGGTCTTGATAAAACTTAATGCGACAAATATGATTCAATGTTTATAGTAGTAATGGTGTCAAAATGGCTATTCGGAACCACAAATACTGATTTCGAAAAGGCGGACGATTTCGTCCGCTTAGAGTAATTATTTAAAAATCGTAAAAGGTCTTGATAAAACTTCATGCGACAAATATGATTCAATGTTTATAGTAGTAATGGTGTCAAAATGGCTATTCGGAACCACAAATATTGATTTCGAAAAGGCGGACGATTTCGTCCGCTTAGAGTAATTAGTTAAAAATCGTAAAAGTTCTTGATAAAACTTCATGCGACAAATATGATTATGTTTATAGTAGTAATGGTGTCAAAATGGATATTCGGAACCACAAATATTGATTTCGAAAAGGCGGACGATTTCGTCCGCTTAGAGTAATGAGTTAAAAATCTTAAAAGTTTTTGATAAAAATCCATGCAACCAATATGATTCAATGTTTATAGTAGTAATGGTCTCAAAATGGCTATTCGGAACCACAAATATTGATTTCGAAAAGGCGGACGATTTCGTCCGCTTAGAGTAATTAGTTAAAAATCGTAAAATTATTGATAAAACTCCATGCGACCAATATGATTCAATGTTTATAGTAGTAATGGTGTCAAAATGGCTATTCGGAACCACAAATATTGATTTCGAAAAGGCGGACGATTTCGTCCGCTTAGAGTAATGAGTTAAAAATCGTAAAAGTTCTTGATAAAACTTCATGCGACCAATATGATTCAATGTTTATAGTAGTAATGGTGTCAAAATGGCTATTCAGAACCACAAATATTTATTTCGAAAAGGCGGACGATTTCGTCCGCTTAGAGTAATTAGTTAAAAATCATAAAATTATTGATAAAAATCCATGCAACCAATATGATTCAATGTTTATAGTAGTAATGGTATCAAAATGGCTATTCGGAACCACAAATATTGATTTCGAAAAGGCGGACGATTTCGTCCGCTTAGAGTAATGAGTTAAAAATCGTAAAAGTTCTTGATAAAACATCATGCGACCAATATGATTAAATGTTTATAGTAGTAATGGTGTCAAAATGGCTATTCGGAACCACAAATATTGATTTCGAAAAGGAGGACGATTTCGTCCGCTTAGAGTAATGAGTTAAAAATCGTAAAAGGTCTTGATAAATCTTAATGCGACAAATATGATTCAATGTTTATAGTAGTAATGGTGTAAAAATGGCTATTCGGAACCACAAATATTGATTTCGAAAAGGCGGACGATTTCGTCCGCTTAGAGTAATTAGTTAAAAATCGTAAAAGGTCTTGATAAAACTTCATGCGACAAATATGATTCAATGTTTATAGTAGTAATGGTGTCAAAATGGCTATTCGGAACCACAAATATTGATTTCGAAAAGGCGGACGATTTCGTCCGCTTAGAGTAATTAGTTAAAAATCGTAAAAGTTCTTGATAAAACTTCATGCGACAAATATGATTATGTTTATAGTAGTAATGGTGTCAAAATGGCTATTCGGAACCACAAATATTGATTTCGAAAAGGCGGACGATTTCGTCCACTTAGAGAAATAAGTTAAAAATCGTAAAAGTTCTTGATAAAACTCCATGCAACCAATATGATTCAATGTTTATAGTAGTAATGGTGTCAAAATGGCTATTCGGAACCACAAATATTGATTTTGAAAAGGCGGACGATTTCGTCCGCTTAGAGTAATGAGTTAAAAATCGTAAAAGTTCTTGATAAAACATCATGCGACCAATATGATTAAATGTTTATAGTAGTAATGGTGTCAAAATGGCTATTCAGAACCACAAATATTGATTTCGAAAAGGCGGACGATATCGTCCCCTTAGAGTAATGAGTTAAAAATCGTAAAAGGTCTTGATAAAACTTAAAGCGACAAATATGATTCAATGTTTATAGTAGTAATGGTGTCAAAATGGCTATTCGGAACCACAAATATTGATTTCGAAAAGGCGGACGATTTCGTCCGCTTAGAGTAATTAGTTAAAAATCGTAAAAGGTCTTGATAAAACTTCATGCGACAAATATGATTCAATGTTTATAGTAGTAATGGTGTCAAAATGGCTATTCGGAACCACAAATATTGATTTCGAAAAGGCGGACGATTTCGTCCGCTTAGAGTAATTAGTTAAAAATCGTAAAAGTTCTTGATAAAACTTCATGCGACAAATATGATTATGTTTATAGTAGTAATGGTGTCAAAATGGCTATTCGGAACCACAAATATTGATTTCGAAAAGGCGGACGATTTCGTCCGCTTAGAGTAATGAGTTAAAAATCGTAAAAGTTCTTGATAAAACTTCATGCGACCAATATGATTCAATGTTTATAGTAGTAATGGTCTCAAAATGGCTATTCGGAACCACAAATATTTATTTCGAAAAGGCGGACGATTTCGTCCGCTTAGAGTAATTAGTTAAAAATCGTAAAATTATTGATAAAACTCCATGCAACCAATATGATTCAATGTTTATAGTAGTAATGGTGTCAAAATGGCTATTCGGAACCACAAATATTGATTTCGAAAAGGCGGACGATTTCGTCCGCTTAGAGTAATGAGTTAAAAATCGTAAAAGTTCTTGATAAAACATCATGCGACCAATATGATTAAATGTTTATAGTAGTAATGGTGTCAAAATGGCTATTCGGAACCACAAATATTGATTTCGAAAAGGAGGACGATTTCGTCCGCTTAGAGTAATGAGTTAAAAATCGTAAAAGGTCTTGATAAAACTTAATGCGACAAATATGATTCAATGTTTATAGTAGTAATGGTGTCAAAATGGCTATTCGGAACCACAAATATTGATTTCGAAAAGGCGGACGATTTCGTCCGCTTAGAGTAATTAGTTAAATATCGTAAAAGGTCTTGATAAAACTTCATGCGACAAATATGATTCAATGTTTATAGTAGTAATGGTGTCAAAATGCTTATTCGGAACCACAAATATTGATTTCGAAAAGGCGGACGATTTCGTCCGCTTAGAGTAATGAGTTAAAAATCGTAAAAGTTCTTGATAAAACATCATGCGACCAATATGATTAAATGTTTATAGTAGTAATGGTGTCAAAATGGCTATTCGGAACCACAAATATTGATTTCCAAAAGGAGGACGATTTCGTCCGCTTAGAGTAATGAGTTAAAAATCGTAAAAGGTCTTGATAAATCTTAATGCGACAAATATGATTCAATGTTTATAGTAGTAATGGTGTAAAAATGGCTATTCGGAACCACAAATATTGATTTCGAAAAGGCGGACGATTTCGTCCGCTTAGAGTAATTAGTTAAAAATCGTAAAAGTTCTTGATAAAACTTCATGCGACAAATATGATTCAATGTTTATAGTAGTAATGGTGTCAAAATGGCTATTCGGAACCACAAATATTGATTTCGAAAAGGCGGACGATTTCGTCCGCTTAGAGTAATTAGTTAAAAATCGTAAAAGTTCTTGATAAAACTTCATGCGACAAATATGATTATGTTTATAGTAGTAATGGTGTCAAAATGGCTATTCGGAACCACAAATATTGATTTCGAAAAGGCGGACGATTTCGTCCACTTAGAGAAATAAGTTAAAAATCGTAAAAGTTCTTGATAAAACTCCATGCAACCAATATGATTCAATGTTTATAGTAGTAATGGTGTCAAAATGGCTATTCGGAACCACAAATATTTATTTCGAAAAGGCGGACGATTTCGTCCGCTTAGAGTAATGAGTTAAAAATCGTAAAAGTTCTTGATAAAACATCATGCGACCAATATGATTAAATGTTTATAGTAGTAATGGTGTCAAAATGGCTATTCGGAACCACAAATATTGATTTCGAAAAGGCGGACGATATCGTCCCCTTAGAGTAATGAGTTAAAAATCGTAAAAGGTCTTTATAAAACTTAAAGCGACAAATATGATTCAATGTTTATAGTAGTAATGGTGTCAAAATGGCTATTCGGAACCACAAATATTGATTTCGAAAAGGCGGACGATTTCGTCCGCTTAGAGTAATTAGTTAAAAATCGTAAAAGGTCTTGATAAAACTTCATGCGACAAATATGATTCAATGTTTATAGTAGTAATGGTGTCAAAATGGCTATTCGGAACCACAAATATTGATTTCGAAAAGGCGGACGATTTCGTCGGCTTAGAGTAATTAGTTAAAAATCGTAAAAGTTCTTGATAAAACTTCATGCGACAAATATGATTATGTTTATAGTAGTAATGGTGTCAAAATGGCTATTCGGAACCACAAATATTGATTTCGAAAAGGCGGACGATTTCGTCCGCTTAGAGTAATGAGTTAAAAATCGTAAAAGTTCTTGATAAAACTTCATGCGACCAATATGATTCAATGTTTATAGTAGTAATGGTCTCAAAATGGCTATTCGGAACCACAAATATTTATTTCGAAAAGGCGGACGATTTCGTCCGCTTAGAGTAATTAGTTAAAAATCGTAAAATTATTGATAAAACTCCATGCAACCAATATGATTCAATGTTTATAGTAGTAATGGTGTCAAAATGGCTATTCGGAACCACAAATATTGATTTCGAAAAGGCGGACGATTTCGTCCGCTTAGAGTAATGAGTTAAAAATCGTAAAAGTTCTTGATAAAACATCATGCGACCAATATGATTAAATGTTTATAGTAGTAATGGTGTCAAAATGGCTATTCGGAACCACAAATATTGATTTCGAAAAGGAGGACGATTTCGTCCGCTTAGAGTAATGAGTTAAAAATCGTAAAAGGTCTTGATAAAACTTAATGCGACAAATATGTTTCAATGTTTATAGTAGTAATGGTGTCAAAATGGCTATTCGGAACCACAAATATTGATTTCGAAAAGGCGGACAATTTCGTCCGCTTAGAGTAATTAGTTAAATATCGTAAAAGGTCTTGATAAAACTTCATGCGACAAATATGATTCAATGTTTATAGTAGTAATGGTGTCAAAATGCTTATTCGGAACCACAAATATTGATATCGAAAAGGCGGACGATTTCGTCCGCTTAGAGTAATTAGTTAAAAATCGTAAAAGTTCTTGATAAAACTTCATGCGACAAATATGATTATGTTTATAGTAGTAATGGTGTCAAAATGGCTATTCGGAACCACAAATATTGATTTCGAAAAGGCGGACGATTTCGTCCACTTAGAGAAATAAGTTAAAAATCGTAAAAGTTCTTGATAAAACTCCATGCAACCAATATGATTCAATGTTTATAGTAGTAATGGTGTCAAAATGGCTATTCGGAACCACAAATATTGATTTCGAAAAGGCGGACGATTTCGTCCGCTTAGAGTAATGAGTTAAAAATCGTAAAAGTTCTTGATAAAACATCATGCGACCAATATGATTAAATGTTTATAGTAGTAATGGTGTCAAAATGGCTATTCGGAACCACAAATATTGATTTCGAAAAGGCGGACGATTTCGTCCGCTTAGAGTAATGAGTTAAAAATCGTAAAAGGTCTTGATAAAACTTAATGCGACAAATATGATTCAATGTTTATAGTAGTAATGGTGTCAAAATGGCTATTCGGAACCACAAATATTGATTTCGAAAAGGCGGACGATTTCGTCCGCTTAGAGTAATTAGTTAAAAATCATAAAAGGTCTTGATAAAACTTCATGCGACAAATATGATTCAATGTTTATAGTAGTAATGGTGTCAAAATGGCTATTCGGAACCACAAATATTGATTTCGAAAAGGCGGACGATTTCGTCTGCTTAGAGTAATTAGTTAAAAATCGTAAAAGTTCTTGATAAAACTTCATGCGACAAATATGATTATGTTTATAGTAGTAATGGTGTCAAAATGGCTATTCGTAACCACAAATATTGATTTCGAAAAGGCGGACGATTTCGTCCACTTAGAGAAATAAGTTAAAAATCGTAAAAGTTCTTGATAAAACTCCATGCAACCAATATGATTCAATGTTTATAGTAGTAATGGTGTCAAAATGGCTATTCGGAACCACAAATATTGATTTCGAAAAGGCGGACGATTTCGTCCGCTTAGAGTAATTAGTTAAAAATCGTAAAAGTTCTTGATAAAACTTCATGCGACAAATATGATTATGTTTATAGTAGTAATGGTGTCAAAATGGCTATTCGGAACCACAAATATTGATTTCGAAAAGGCGGACGATTTCGTCCGCTTAGAGTAATAAGTTAAAAATCTTAAAAGTTCTTGATAAAAATCCATGCAACCAATATGATTCAATGTTTATAGTAGTAATGGTCTCAAAATGGCTATTCGGAACCACAAATATTGATTTCGAAAAGGCGGACCATTTCGTCCGCTTAGAGTAATTAGTTAAAAATCGTAAAATTATTGATAAAACTCCATGCAACCAATATGATTCAATGTTTATAGTAGTAATGGTGTCAAAATGGCTATTCGGAACCACAAATATTGATTTCGAAAAGGCGGACGATTTCGTCCGCTTAGAGTAATGAGTTAAAAATCTTAAAAGTTCTTGATAAAACTTCATGCGACCAATATGATTCAATGTTTATAGTAGTAATGGTGTCAAAATGGCTATTCGGAACCACAAATATTTATTTCGAAAAGGCGGACGATTTCGTCCGCTTAGAGTAATTAGTTAAAAATCGTAAAATTATTGATAAAACTCCATGCAACCAATATGATTCAATGTTTATAGTAGTAATGGTGTCAAAATGGCTATTCGGAACCACAAATATTGATTTCGAAAAGGCGGACGATTTCGTCCGCTTAGAGTAATGAGTTAAAAATCGTAAAAGTTCTTGATAAAACTTCATGCGACCAATATGATTCAATGTTTATAGTAGTAATGGTGTCAAAATGGCTATTCGGAACCACAAATATTGATTTCGAAAAGGCGGACGATTTCGTCCGCTTAGAGTAATGAGTTAAAAATCGTAAAAGTTCTTGATAAAACTCTATGCAAACAATATGATTCAATGTTTATAGTAGTAATGGTGTCAAAATGGCTATTCGGAACCACAAATATTGATTTCGAAAAGGCGGACGATTTCGTCCGCTTAGAGTAATGAATTAAAAATCGTAAAAGTTCTTGATAAAACTTCATGCGACAAATATGATTCAATGTTTATAGTAGTAATGGTGTCAAAAAGGCTATTCGGAATCACAAATATTGATTTCGAAAAGGCGGACGATTTCGTCCGCTTAGATTAATTAGTTAAAAATCGTAAAAGTTCTTGATAAAACTCCATGCAACCAATATGATTCAATGTTTATAGTAGTAATGGTGTCAAAATGGCTATTCGGAACCACAAATATTGAAAAGGCGGACGATTTCGTCCGCTTAGAGAAATGAGTTAAAAATCGTAAAAGTTCTTGATAAAACTCCATGCAACCAATATGATTCATTGTTTATAGTAGTAATGGTGTCAAAATGGCTATTCGGAACCACAAATATTGATTTCGAAAAGGCGGACGATTTCGTCAGCTTAGAGAAATGAGTTAAAAATCGTAAAAGTTCTTGATAAAACATCATGCGACCAATATGATTAAATGTTTATAGTAGTAATGGTGTCAAAATGGCTATTCGGAACCACAAATATTGATTTCGAAAAGGCGGACGATTTCGTCCGCTTAGAGTAATGAGTTAAAAATCGTAAAAGGTCTTGATAAAACTTAATGCGACAAATATGATTCAATGTTTATAGTAGTAATGGTGTCAAAATGGCTATTCGGAACCACAAATATTGATTTCGAAAGGCGGACGATTTCGTCCGCTTAGAGTAATTAGTTAAAAATCGTAAAAGGTCTTGATAAAACTTCATGCGACAAATATGATTCAATGTTTATAGTAGTAATGGTGTCAAAATGGCTATTCGGAACCACAAATATTGATTTCGAAAAGGCGGACGATTTCGTCCGCTTAGAGTAATTAGTTAAAAATCGTAAAAGTTCTTGATAAAAATCCATGCAACCAATATGATTCAATGTTTATAGTAGTAATGGTCTCAAAATGGCTATTCGGAACCACAAATATTGATTTCGAAAAGGCGGACGATTTCGTCTGCTTAGAGTAATTAGTTAAAAATCGTAAAATTATTGATAAAACTCCATGCAACAAATATGATTCAATGTTTATAGTAGTAATGGTGTCAAAATGGCTATTCGGAACCACAAATATTGATTTCGAAAAGGCGGACGATTTCGTCCGCTTAGAGTAATGAGTTAAAAATCGTAAAAGTTCTTGATAAAACTTCATGCGACCAATATGATTCAATGTTTATAGTAGTAATGGTGTCAAAATGGCTATTCGGAACCACAAATATTTATTTCGAAAAGGCGGACGATTTCGTCCGCTTAGAGTAATTAGTTAAAAATCGTAAAATTATTGATAAAACTCCATGCAACCAATATGATTCAATGTTTATAGTAGTAATGGTGTCAAAATGGCTATTCGGAACCACAAATATTGATTTCGAAAAGGCGGACGATTTCGTCCGCTTAGAGTAATGAGTTAAAAATCGTAAAAGTTCTTGATAAAACATCATGCGACCAATATGATTAAATGTTTATAGTAGTAATGGTGTCAAAATGGCTATTCGGAACCACAAATATTGATTTCGAAAAGGAGGACGATTTCGTCCGCTTAGAGTAATGAGTTAAAAATCGTAAAAGGTCTTGATAAAACTTAATGCGACAAATATGATTCAATGTTTATAGTAGTAATGGTGTCAAAATGGCTATTCGGAACCACAAATATTGATTTCGAAAAGGCGGACGATTTCGTCCGCTTAGAGTAATTAGTTAAATATCGTAAAAGGTCTTGATAAAACTTCATGCGACAAATATGATTCAATGTTTATAGTAGTAATGGTGTCAAAATGCTTATTCGGAACCACAAATATTGATTTCGAAAAGGCGGACGATTTCGTCCGCTTAGAGTAATTAGTTAAAAATCGTAAAAGTTCTTGATAAAACTTCATGCGACAAATATGATTATGTTTATAGTAGTAATGGTGTCAAAATGGCTATTCGGAACCACAAATATTGATTTCGAAAAGGCGGACGATTTCGTCCACTTAGAGAAATAAGTTAAAAATCGTAAAAGTTCTTGATAAAACTCCATGCAACCAATATGATTCAATGTTTATAGTAGTAATGGTGTCAAAATGGCTATTCGGAACCACAAATATTGATTTCGAAAAGGCGGACGATTTCGTCCGCTTAGAGTAATGAGTTAAAAATCGTAAAAGTTCTTGATAAAACATCATGCGACCAATATGATTAAATGTTTATAGTAGTAATGGTGTCAAAATGGCTATTCGGAACCACAAATATTGATTTCGAAAAGGCGGACGATTTCGTCCGCTTAGAGTAATGAGTTAAAAATCGTAAAAGGTCTTGATAAAACTTAATGCGACAAATATGATTCAATGTTTATAGTAGTAATGGTGTCAAAATGGCTATTCAGAACCACAAATATTGATTTCGAAAAGGCGGACGATTTCGTCCGCTTAGAGTAATTAGTTAAAAATCATAAAAGGTCTTGATAAAACATCATGCGACAAATATGATTCAATGTTTATAGTAGTAATGGTGTCAAAATGGCTATTCGGAACCACAAATATTGATTTCGAAAAGGCGGACGATTTCGTCCGCTTAGAGTAATTAGTTAAAAATCGTAAAAGTTCTTGATAAAACTTCATGCGACAAATATGATTATGTTTATAGTAGTAATGGTGTCAAAATGGCTATTCGTAACCACAAATATTGATTTCGAAAAGGCGGACGATTTCGTCCACTTAGAGAAATAAGTTAAAAATCGTAAAAGTTCTTGATAAAACTCCATGCAACCAATATGATTCAATGTTTATAGTAGTAATGGTGTCAAAATGGCTATTCGGAACCACAAATATTGATTTCGAAAAGGCGGACGATTTCGTCCGCTTAGAGTAATTAGTTAAAAATCGTAAAAGTTCTTGATAAAACTTCATGCGACAAATATGATTATGTTTATAGTAGTAATGGTGTCAAAATGGCTATTCGGAACCACAAATATTGATTTCGAAAAGGCGGACGATTTCGTCCGCTTAGAGTAATGAGTTAAAAATCTTAAAAGTTCTTGATAAAAATCCATGCAACCAATATGATTCAATGTTTATAGTAGTAATGGTCTCAAAATGGCTATTCGGAACCACAAATATTGATTTCGAAAAGGCGGACCATTTCGTCCGCTTAGAGTAATTAGTTAAAAATCGTAAAATTATTGATAAAACTCCATGCAACCAATATGATTCAATGTTTATAGTAGTAATGGTGTCAAAATGGCTATTCGGAACCACAAATATTGATTTCGAAAAGGCGGACGATTTCGTCCGCTTAGAGTAATGAGTTAAAAATCTTAAAAGTTCTTGATAAAACTTCATGCGACCAATATGATTCAATGTTTATAGTAGTAATGGTGTCAAAATGGCTATTCGGAACCACAAATATTTATTTCGAAAAGGCGGACGATTTCGTCCGCTTAGAGTAATTAGTTAAAAATCGTAAAATTATTGATAAAACTCCATGCAACCAATATGATTTAATGTTTATAGTAGTAATGGTGTCAAAATGGCTATTCGGAACCACAAATATTGATTTCGAAAAGGCGGACGATTTCGTCCGCTTAGAGTAATGAGTTAAAAATCGTAAAAGTTCTTGATAAAACTTCATGCGACCAATATGATTCAATGTTTATAGTAGTAATGGTGTCAAAATGGCTATTCGGAACCACAAATATTGATTTCGAAAAGGCGGACGATTTCGTCCGCTTAGAGTAATGAGTTAAAAATCGTAAAAGTTCTTGATAAAACTCTATGCAAACAATATGATTCAATGTTTATAGTAGTAATGGTGTCAAAATGGCTATTCGGAACCACAAATATTGATTTCGAAAAGGCGGACGATTTCGTCCGCTTAGAGTAATGAATTAAAAATCGTAAAAGTTCTTGATAAAACTTCATGCGACAAATATGATTCAATGTTTATAGTAGTAATGGTGTCAAAAAGGCTATTCGGAATCACAAATATTGATTTCGAAAAGGCGGACGATTTCGTCCGCTTAGATTAATTAGTTAAAAATCGTAAAAGTTCTTGATAAAACTCCATGCAACCAATATGATTCAATGTTTATAGTAGTAATGGTGTCAAAATGGCTATTCGGAACCACAAATATTGAAAAGGCGGACGATTTCGTCCGCTTAGAGAAATGAGTTAAAAATCGTAAAAGTTCTTGATAAAACTCCATGCAACCAATATGATTCATTGTTTATAGTAGTAATGGTGTCAAAATGGCTATTCGGAACCACAAATATTGATTTCGAAAAGGCGGACGATTTCGTCAGCTTAGAGAAATGAGTTAAAAATCGTAAAAGTTCTTGATAAAACATCATGCGACCAATATGATTAAATGTTTATAGTAGTAATGGTGTCAAAATGGCTATTCGGAACCACAAATATTGATTTCGAAAAGGCGGACGATTTCGTCCGCTTAGAGTAATGAGTTAAAAATCGTAAAAGGTCTTGATAAAACTTAATGCGACAAATATGATTCAATGTTTATAGTAGTAATGGTGTCAAAATGGCTATTCGGAACCACACATATTGATTTCGAAAGGCGGACGATTTCGTCCGCTTAGAGTAATTAGTTAAAAATCGTAAAAGGTCTTGATAAAACTTCATGCGACAAATATGATTCAATGTTTATAGTAGTAATGGTGTCAAAATGGCTATTCGGAACCACAAATATTGATTTCGAAAAGGCGGACGATTTCGTCCGCTTAGAGTAATTAGTTAAAAATCGTAAAAGTTCTTGATAAAACTTCATGCGACAAATATGATTATGTTTATAGTAGTAATGGTGTCAAAATGGCTATTCGGAACCACAAATATTGATTTCGAAAAGGCGGACGATTTCGTCCGCTTAGAGTAATGAGTTAAAAATCTTAAAAGTTCTTGATAAAAATCCATGCAACCAATATGATTCAATGTTTATAGTAGTAATGGTCTCAAAATGGCTATTCGGAACCACAAATATTGATTTCGAAAAGGCGGACGATTTCGTCCGCTTTGAGTAATTAGTTAAAAATCGTAAAATTATTGATAAAACTCCATGCAACCAATATGATTCAATGTTTATAGTAGTAATGGTGTCAAAATGGCTATTCGGAACCACAAATATTGATTTCGAAAAGGCGGACGATTTCGTCCGCTTAGAGTAATGAGTTAAAAATCGTAAAAGTTCTTGATAAAACTTCATGCGACCAATATGATTCAATGTTTATAGTAGTAATGGTGTCAAAATGGCTATTCGGAACCACAAATATTTATTTCGAAAAGGCGGACGATTTCGTCCGCTTAGAGTAATTAGTTAAAAATCGTAAAATTATTGATAAAACTCCATGCAACCAATATGATTCAATGTTTATAGTAGTAATGGTGTCAAAATGGCTATTCGGAACCACAAATATTGATTTCAAAAAGGCGGACGATTTCGTCCGCTTAGAGTAATGAGTTAAAAATCGTAAAAGTTCTTGATAAAACTTCATGCGACCAATATGATTCAATGTTTATAGTAGTAATGGTGTCAAAATGGCTATTCGGAACCACAAATATTGATTTCGAAAAGGCGGACGATTTCGTCCGCTTAGAGTAATGAGTTAAAAATCGTAAAAGTTCTTGATAAAACTCTATGCAAACAATATGATTCAATGTTTATAGTAGTAATGGTGTCAAAATGGCTATTCGGAACCACAAATATTGATTTCGAAAAGGCGGACGATTTCGTCCGCTTAGAGTAATGAATTAAAAATCGTAAAAGTTCTTGATAAAACTCCATGCAACCAATATGATTCATTGTTTATAGTAGTAATGGTGTCAAAATGGCTATTCGGAACCACAAATATTGATTTCGAAAAGGCGGACGATTTCGTCAGCTTAGAGAAATGAGTTAAAAATCGTAAAAGTTCTTGATAAAACATCATGCGACCAATATGATTAAATGTTTATAGTAGTAATGGTGTCAAAATGGCTATTCGGAACCACAAATATTGATTTCGAAAAGGCGGACGATTTCGTCCGCTTAGAGTAATGAGTTAAAAATCGTAAAAGGTCTTGATAAAACTTAATGCGACAAATATGATTCAATGTTTATAGTAGTAATGGTGTCAAAATGGCTATTCGGAACCACACATATTGATTTCGAAAGGCGGACGATTTCGTCCGCTTAGAGTAATTAGTTAAAAATCGTAAAAGGTCTTGATAAAACTTCATGCGACAAATATGATTCAATGTTTATAGTAGTAATGGTGTCAAAATGGCTATTCGGAACCACAAATATTGATTTCGAAAAGGCGGACGATTTCGTCCGCTTAGAGTAATTAGTTAAAAATCGTAAAAGTTCTTGATAAAACTTCATGCGACAAATATGATTATGTTTATAGTAGTAATGGTGTCAAAATGGCTATTCGGAACCACAAATATTGATTTCGAAAAGGCGGACGATTTCGTCCGCTTAGAGTAATGAGTTAAAAATCTTAAAAGTTCTTGATAAAAATCCATGCAACCAATATGATTCAATGTTTATAGTAGTAATGGTCTCAAAATGGCTATTCGGAACCACAAATATTGATTTCGAAAAGGCGGACGATTTCGTCCGCTTTGAGTAATTAGTTAAAAATCGTAAAATTATTGATAAAACTCCATGCAACCAATATGATTCAATGTTTATAGTAGTAATGGTGTCAAAATGGCTATTTGGAACCACAAATATTGATTTCGAAAAGGCGGACGATTTCGTCCGCTTAGAGTAATGAGTTAAAAATCGTAAAAGTTCTTGATAAAACTTCATGCGACCAATATGATTCAATGTTTATAGTAGTAATGGTGTCAAAATGGCTATTCGGAACCACAAATATTTATTTCGAAAAGGCGGACGATTTCGTCCGCTTAGAGTAATTAGTTAAAAATCGTAAAATTATTGATAAAACTCCATGCAACCAATATGATTCAATGTTTATAGTAGTAATGGTGTCAAAATGGCTATTCGGAACCACAAATATTGATTTCAAAAAGGCGGACGATTTCGTCCGCTTAGAGTAATGAGTTAAAAATCGTAAAAGTTCTTGATAAAACTTCATGCGACCAATATGATTCAATGTTTATAGTAGTAATGGTGTCAAAATGGCTATTCGGAACCACAAATATTGATTTCGAAAAGGCGGACGATTTCGTCCGCTTAGAGTAATGAGTTAAAAATCGTAAAAGTTCTTGATAAAACTCTATGCAAACAATATGATTCAATGTTTATAGTAGTAATGGTGTCAAAATGGCTATTCGGAACCACAAATATTGATTTCGAAAAGGCGGACGATTTCGTCCGCTTAGAGTAATGAATTAAAAATCGTAAAAGCTCTTGATAAAACTTCATGCGACAAATATGATTCAATGTTTATAGTAGTAATGGTGTCAAAAAGGCTATTCGGAACCACAAATATTGATTTCGAAAAGGCGGACGATTTCGTCCGCTTAGATTAAATAGTTAAAAATCGTAAAAGTTCTTGATAAAACTCCATGCAACCAATATGATTCAATGTTTATAGTAGTAATGGTGTCAAAATGGCTATTCGGAACCACAAATATTGATTTCGAAAAGGCGGACGATTTCGTCCGCTTAGAGAAATGAGTTAAAAATCGTAAAAGTTCTTGATAAAACTCCATGCAACCAATATGATTCATTGTTTATAGTAGTAATGGTGTCAAAATGGCTATTCGGAACCACAAATATTGATTTCGAAAAGGCGGACGATTTCGTCAGCTTAGAGAAATGAGTTAAAAATCGTAAAAGTTCTTGATAAAACTCCATGCAACCAATATGATTCAATGTTTATAGTAGTAATGGTGTCAAAATGGCTATTCGGAACCACAAATATTGATTTCGAAAAGGCGGAAGATTTCGTCCGCTTAGAGTAATGAGTTAAAAATCTAAAAAGTTCTTGATAAAACTCCATGCAAATAATATGATTCAATGTTTATAGTAGTAATGGTGTCAAAATGGCTATTCGGAACCACAAATATTGATTTCGAAAAGGCGGACGATTTCGTCCGCTTAGAGTAATGAATTAAAAATCGTAAAAGCTCTTGATAAAACTTCATGCGACAAATATGATTCAATGTTTATAGTAGTAATGGTGTCAAAAAGGCTATTCGGAACAACAAATATTGATTTCGAAAAGGCGGACGATTTCGTCCGCTTAGAGTAATTAGTTAAAAATCGTAAAAGTTCTTGATAAAACTCCATGCAACCAATATGATTCAATGTTTATAGTAGTAATGGTGTCAAAATGGCTATTCGGAACCACAAATATTGAAAAGGCGGACGATTCATTGAGTTAAAAATCGTAAAAGTTCTTGATAAAACTCCATGCAACCAATATGATTCATTGTTTATAGTAGTAATGGTGACAAAATGGCTATTCGGAACCACAAATATTGATTTCGAAAAGGCGGACGATTTCGTCAGCTTAGAGAAATGAGTTAAAAATCGTAAAAGTTCTTGATAAAACTCCATGCAACCAATATGATTCAATGTTTATAGTAGTAATGGTGTCAAAATGGCTATTCGGAACCACAAATATTGATTTCGAAAAGGCGGACGATTTCGTCCGCTTAGAGAAATAAGTTAAAAATCGTAAAAGTTCTTGATAAAACTCCATGCAACCAATATGATTCAATGTTTATAGTAGTAATGGTGTCAAAATGGCTATTCGGAACCACAAATATTGATTTCGAAAAGGCGGACGATTTCGTCCACTTAGAGAAATAAGTTAAAAATCGTAAAAGTTCTTGATAAAACTCCATGCAACCAATATGATTCAATGTTTATAGTAGTAATGGTGTCAAAATGGCTATTCGGAACCACAAATATTGATTTCGAAAAGGCGGACGATTTCGTCCGCTTAGAGTAATGAGTTAAAAATCGTAAAAGTTCTTGATAAACCATCATGCGACCAATATGATTAAATGTTTATAGTAGTAATGGTGTCAAAATGGCTATTCGGAACCACAAATATTGATTTCGAAAAGGCGGACGATTTCGTCAGCTTAGAGTAATGAGTTAAAAATCGTAAAAGTTCTTGATAAAACTCCATGCAACCAATATGATTCAATGTTTATAGTAGTAATGGTGTCAAAATGGCTATTCGGAACCACAAATATTGATTTCGAAAAGGCGGACGATTTCGTCCGCTTAGAGAAATAAGTTAAAAATCGTAAAAGTTCTTGATAAAACTCCATGCAACCAATATGATTCAATGTTTATAGTAGTAATGGTGTCAAAATGGCTATTCGGAACCACAAATATTGATTTCGAAAAGGCGGACGATTTCGTCCACTTAGAGAAATAAGTTAAAAATCGTAAAAGTTCTTGATAAAACTCCATGCAACCAATATGATTCAATGTTTATAGTAGTAATGGTGTCAAAATGGCTATTCGGAACCACAAATATTGATTTCGAAAAGGCGGACGATTTCGTCCGCTTAGAGTAATGAGTTAAAAATCGTAAAAGTTCTTGATAAACCATCATGCGACCAATATGATTAAATGTTTATAGTAGTAATGGTGTCAAAATGGCTATTCGGAACCACAAATATTGATTTCGAAAAGGCGGACGATTTCGTCAGCTTAGAGAAATGAGTTAAAAATCGTAAAAGTTCTTGATAAAACTCCATGCAACCAATATGATTCAATGTTTATAGTAGTAATGGTGTCAAAATGGCTATTCGGAACCACAAATATTGATTTCGAAAAGGCGGAAGATTTCGTCCGCTTAGAGTAATGAGTTAAAAATCTAAAAAGTTCTTGATAAAACTCCATGCAAATAATATGATTCAATGTTTATAGTAGTAATGGTGTCAAAATGGCTATTCGGAACCACAAATATTGATTTCGAAAAGGCGGACGATTTCGTCCGCTTAGAGTAATGAATTAAAAATCGTAAAAGCTCTTGATAAAACTTCATGCGACAAATATGATTCAATGTTTATAGTAGTAATGGTGTCAAAAAGGCTATTCGGAACAACAAATATTGATTTCGAAAAGGCGGACGATTTCGTCCGCTTAGAGTAATTAGTTAAAAATCGTAAAAGTTCTTGATAAAACTCCATGCAACCAATATGATTCAATGTTTATAGTAGTAATGGTGTCAAAATGGCTATTCGGAACCACAAATATTGAAAAGGCGGACGATTCATTGAGTTAAAAATCGTAAAAGTTCTTGATAAAACTCCATGCAACCAATATGATTCATTGTTTATAGTAGTAATGGTGACAAAATGGCTATTCGGAACCACAAATATTGATTTCGAAAAGGCGGACGATTTCGTCAGCTTAGAGAAATGAGTTAAAAATCGTAAAAGTTCTTGATAAAACTCCATGCAACCAATATGATTCAATGTTTATAGTAGTAATGGTGTCAAAATGGCTATTCGGAACCACAAATATTGATTTCGAAAAGGCGGACGATTTCGTCCGCTTAGAGAAATAAGTTAAAAATCGTAAAAGTTCTTGATAAAACTCCATGCAACCAATATGATTCAATGTTTATAGTAGTAATGGTGTCAAAATGGCTATTCGGAACCACAAATATTGATTTCGAAAAGGCGGACGATTTCGTCCACTTAGAGAAATAAGTTAAAAATCGTAAAAGTTCTTGATAAAACTCCATGCAACCAATATGATTCAATGTTTATAGTAGTAATGGTGTCAAAATGGCTATTCGGAACCACAAATATTGATTTCGAAAAGGCGGACGATTTCGTCCGCTTAGAGTAATGAGTTAAAAATCGTAAAAGTTCTTGATAAACCATCATGCGACCAATATGATTAAATGTTTATAGTAGTAATGGTGTCAAAATGGCTATTCGGAACCACAAATATTGATTTCGAAAAGGCGGACGATTTCGTCTGCTTAGAGTAATGAGTTAAAAATCGTAAAAGGTCTTGATAAAACTTAATGCGACAAATATGATTCAATGTTTATAGTAGTAATGGTGTCAAAATGGCTATTCGGAACCACAAATATTGATTTCGAAAAGGCGGACGATTTCGTCCGCTTAGAGTAATTAGTTAAAAATCGTAAAAGGTCTTGATAAAACTTCATGCGACAAATATGATTCAATGTTTATAGTAGTAATGGTGTCAAAATGGCTATTCGGAACCACAAATATTGATTTTGAAAAGGCGGACGATTTCGTCCGCTTAGAGTAATTAGTTAAAAATCGTAAAAGTTCTTGATAAAACTTCATGCGACAAATATGATTATGTTTATAGTAGTAATGGTGTCAAAATGGCTATTCGGAACCACAAATATTGATTTCGAAAAGGCGGACGATTTCGTCCGCTTAGAGTAATGAGTTAAAAATCGTAAAAGTTCTTGATAAACCATCATGCGACCAATATGATTAAATGTTTATAGTAGTAATGGTGTCAAAAAGGCTATTCGGAACCACAAATATTGATTTCGAAAAGGCGGACGATTTCGTCCGCTTAGAGTAATTAGTTAAAAATCGTAAAAGTTCTTGATAAAACTCCATGCAACCAATATGATTCAATGTTTATAGTAGTAATGGTGTCAAAATGGCTATTCGGAACCACAAATATTGAAAAGGCGGACGATTCATTGAGTTAAAAATCGTAAAAGTTCTTGATAAAACTCCATGCAACCAATATGATTCATTGTTTATAGTAGTAATGGTGACAAAATGGCTATTCGGAACCACAAATATTGATTTCGAAAAGGCGGACGATTTCGTCATCTTAGAGAAATGAGTTAAAAATCGTAAAAGTTCTTGATAAAACTCCATGCAACCAATATGATTCAATGTTTATAGTAGTAATGGTGTCAAAATGGCTATTCGGAACCACAAATATTGATTTCGAAAAGGCGGACGATTTCGTCCGCTTAGAGAAATAAGTTAAAAATCGTAAAAGTTCTTGATAAAACTCCATGCAACCAATATGATTCAATGTTTATAGTAGTAATGGTGTCAAAATGGCTATTCGGAACCACAAATATTGATTTCGAAAAGGCGGACGATTTCGTCCACTTAGAGAAATAAGTTAAAAATCGTAAAAGTTCTTGATAAAACTCCATGCAACCAATATGATTCAATGTTTATAGTAGTAATGGTGTCAAAATGGCTATTCGGAACCACAAATATTGATTTCGAAAAGGCGGACGATTTCGTCCGCTTAGAGTAATGAGTTAAAAATCGTAAAAGTTCTTGATAAACCATCATGCGACCAATATGATTAAATGTTTATAGTAGTAATGGTGTCAAAATGGCTATTCGGAACCACAAATATTGATTTCGAAAAGGCGGACGATTTCGTCTGCTTAGAGTAATGAGTTAAAAATCGTAAAAGGTCTTGATAAAACTTAATGCGACAAATATGATTCAATGTTTATAGTAGTAATGGTGTCAAAATGGCTATTCGGAACCACAAATATTGATTTCGAAAAGGCGGACGATTTCGTCCGCTTAGAGTAATTAGTTAAAAATCGTAAAAGGTCTTGATAAAACTTCATGCGACAAATATGATTCAATGTTTATAGTAGTAATGGTGTCAAAATGGCTATTCGGAACCACAAATATTGATTTTGAAAAGGCGGACGATTTCGTCCGCTTAGAGTAATTAGTTAAAAATCGTAAAAGTTCTTGATAAAACTTCATGCGACAAATATGATTATGTTTATAGTAGTAATGGTGTCAAAATGGCTATTCGGAACCACAAATATTGATTTCGAAAAGGCGGACGATTTCGTCCGCTTAGAGTAATGAGTTAAAAATCGTAAAAGTTCTTGATAAACCATCATGCGACCAATATGATTAAATGTTTATAGTAGTAATGGTGTCAAAAAGGCTATTCGGAACCACAAATATTGATTTCGAAAAGGCGGACGATTTCGTCCGCTTAGAGTAATTAGTTAAAAATCGTAAAAGTTCTTGATAAAACTCCATGCAACCAATATGATTCAATGTTTATAGTAGTAATGGTGTCAAAATGGCTATTCGGAACCACAAATATTGAAAAGGCGGACGATTCATTGAGTTAAAAATCGTAAAAGTTCTTGATAAAACTCCATGCAACCAATATGATTCATTGTTTATAGTAGTAATGGTGACAAAATGGCTATTCGGAACCACAAATATTGATTTCGAAAAGGCGGACGATTTCGTCATCTTAGAGAAATGAGTTAAAAATCGTAAAAGTTCTTGATAAAACTCCATGCAACCAATATGATTCAATGTTTATAGTAGTAATGGTGTCAAAATGGCTATTCGGAACCACAAATATTGATTTCGAAAAGGCGGACGATTTCGTCCGCTTAGAGTAATGAGTTAAAAATCGTAAAAGTTCTTGATAAACCATCATGCGACCAATATGATTAAATGTTTATAGTAGTAATGGTGTCAAAATGGCTATTCGGAACCACAAATATTGATTTCGAAAAGGCGGACGATTTCGTCTGCTTAGAGTAATGAGTTAAAAATCGTAAAAGGTCTTGATAAAACTTAATGCGACAAATATGATTCAATGTTTATAGTAGTAATGGTGTCAAAATGGCTATTCGGAACCACAAATATTGATTTCGAAAAGGCGGACGATTTCGTCCGCTTAGAGTAATTAGTTAAAAATCGTAAAAGGTCTTGATAAAACTTCATGCGACAAATATGATTCAATGTTTATAGTAGTAATGGTGTCAAAATGGCTATTCGGAACCACAAATATTGATTTTGAAAAGGCGGACGATTTCGTCCGCTTAGAGTAATTAGTTAAAAATCGTAAAAGTTCTTGATAAAACTTCATGCGACAAATATGATTATGTTTATAGTAGTAATGGTGTCAAAATGGCTATTCGGAACCACAAATATTGATTTCGAAAAGGCGGACGATTTCGTCCGCTTAGAGTAATGAGTTAAAAATCGTAAAAGTTCTTGATAAACCATCATGCGACCAATATGATTAAATGTTTATAGTAGTAATGGTGTCAAAAAGGCTATTCGGAACCACAAATATTGATTTCGAAAAGGCGGACGATTTCGTCCGCTTAGAGTAATTAGTTAAAAATCGTAAAAGTTCTTGATAAAACTCCATGCAACCAATATGATTCAATGTTTATAGTAGTAATGGTGTCAAAATGGCTATTCGGAACCACAAATATTGAAAAGGCGGACGATTCATTGAGTTAAAAATCGTAAAAGTTCTTGATAAAACTCCATGCAACCAATATGATTCATTGTTTATAGTAGTAATGGTGACAAAATGGCTATTCGGAACCACAAATATTGATTTCGAAAAGGCGGACGATTTCGTCATCTTAGAGAAATGAGTTAAAAATCGTAAAAGTTCTTGATAAAACTCCATGCAACCAATATGATTCAATGTTTATAGTAGTAATGGTGTCAAAATGGCTATTCGGAACCACAAATATTGATTTCGAAAAGGCGGACGATTTCGTCCGCTTAGAGAAATAAGTTAAAAATCGTAAAAGTTCTTGATAAAACTCCATGCAACCAATATGATTCAATGTTTATAGTAGTAATGGTGTCAAAATGGCTATTCGGAACCACAAATATTGATTTCGAAAAGGCGGACGATTTCGTCCACTTAGAGAAATAAGTTAAAAATCGTAAAAGTTCTTGATAAAACTCCATGCAACCAATATGATTCAATGTTTATAGTAGTAATGGTGTCAAAATGGCTATTCGGAACCACAAATATTGATTTCGAAAAGGCGGACGATTTCGTCCGCTTAGAGTAATGAGTTAAAAATCGTAAAAGTTCTTGATAAACCATCATGCGACCAATATGATTAAATGTTTATAGTAGTAATGGTGTCAAAATGGCTATTCGGAACCACAAATATTGATTTCGAAAAGGCGGACGATTTCGTCCGCTTAGAGTAATGAGTTAAAAATCGTAAAAGGTCTTGATAAAACTTAATGCGACAAATATGATTCTATGTTTATAGTAGTAATGGTGTCAAAATGGCTATTCGGAACCACAAATATTGATTTCGAAAAGGCGGACGATTTCGTCCGCTTAGAGTAATTAGTTAAAAATCGTAAAAGGTCTTGATAAAACTTCATGCGACAAATATGATTCAATGTTTATAGTAGTAATGGTGTCAAAATGGCTATTCGGAACCACAAATATTGATTTCGAAAAGGCGGACGATTTCGTCCGCTTAGAGTAATTAGTTAAGAATCGTAAAAGTTCTTGATAAAACTTCATGCGACAAATATGATTATGTTTATAGTAGTAATGGTGTCAAAATGGCTATTCGGAACCACAAATATTGATTTCGAAAAGGCGGACGATTTCGTCCGCTTAGAGTAATGAGTTAAAAATCTTAAAAGTTCTTGATAAAAATCCATGCAACCAATATGATTCAATGTTTATAGTAGTAATGGTCTCAAAATGGCTATTCGGAACCACAAATATTGATTTCGAAAAGGCGGACGATTTCGTCCGCTTAGAGTAATTAGTTAAAAATCGTAAAATTATTGATAAAACTCCATGCAACCAATATGATTCAATGTTTATAGTAGTAATGGTGTCAAAATGGCTATTCGGAACCACAAATATTGATTTCGAAAAGGCGGACGATTTCGTCCGCTTAGAGTAATGAGTTAAAAATCGTAAAAGTTCTTGATAAAACTTCATGCGACCAATATGATTCAATGTTTATAGTAGTAATGGTGTCAAAATGGCTATTCGGAACCACAAATATTTATTTCGAAAAGGCGGACGATTTCGTCCGTTTAGAGTAATTAGTTAAAAATCGTAAAATTATTGATAAAACTCCATGCAACCAATATGATTCAATGTTTATAGTAGTAATGGTGTCAAAATGGCTATTCGGAACCACAAATATTGATTTCGAAAAGGCGGACGATTTCGTCCGCTTAGAGTAATGAGTTAAAAATCGTAAAAGTTCTTGATAAAACTTCATGCGACCAATATGATTCAATGTTTATAGTAGTAATGGTGTCAAAATGGCTATTCGGAACCACAAATATTGATTTCGAAAAGGCGGACGATTTCGTCCGCTTAGAGTAATGAGTTAAAAATCGTAAAAGTTCTTGATAAAACTTCATGCGACCAATATGATTCAATGTTTATAGTAGTAATGGTGTCAAAATGGCTATTCGGAACCACAAATATTGAAAAGGCGGACGATTCATTGAGTTAAAAATCGTAAAAGTTCTTGATAAAACTCCATGCAACCAATATGATTCATTGTTTATAGTAGTAATGGTGACAAAATGGCTATTCGGAACCACAAATATTGATTTCGAAAAGGCGGACGATTTCGTCAGCTTAGAGAAATGAGTTAAAAATCGTAAAAGTTCTTGATAAAACTCCATGCAACCAATATGATTCAATGTTTATAGTAGTAATGGTGTCAAAATGGCTATTCGGAACCACAAATATTGATTTCGAAAAGGCGGACGATTTCGTCCGCTTAGAGAAATAAGTTAAAAATCGTAAAAGTTCTTGATAAAACTCCATGCAACCAATATGATTCAATGTTTATAGTAGTAATGGTGTCAAAATGGCTATTCGGAACCACAAATATTGATTTCGAAAAGGCGGACGATTTCGTCCACTTAGAGAAATAAGTTAAAAATCGTAAAAGTTCTTGATAAAACTCCATGCAACCAATATGATTCAATGTTTATAGTAGTAATGGTGTCAAAATGGCTATTCGGAACCACAAATATTGATTTCGAAAAGGCGGACGATTTCGTCCGCTTAGAGTAATGAGTTAAAAATCGTAAAAGTTCTTGATAAACCATCATGCGACCAATATGATTAAATGTTTATAGTAGTAATGGTGTCAAAATGGCTATTCGGAACCACAAATATTGATTTCGAAAAGGCGGACGATTTCGTCAGCTTAGAGTAATGAGTTAAAAATCGTAAAAGTTCTTGATAAAACTCCATGCAACCAATATGATTCAATGTTTATAGTAGTAATGGTGTCAAAATGGCTATTCGGAACCACAAATATTGATTTCGAAAAGGCGGACGATTTCGTCCGCTTAGAGAAATAAGTTAAAAATCGTAAAAGTTCTTGATAAAACTCCATGCAACCAATATGATTCAATGTTTATAGTAGTAATGGTGTCAAAATGGCTATTCGGAACCACAAATATTGATTTCGAAAAGGCGGACGATTTCGTCCACTTAGAGAAATAAGTTAAAAATCGTAAAAGTTCTTGATAAAACTCCATGCAACCAATATGATTCAATGTTTATAGTAGTAATGGTGTCAAAATGGCTATTCGGAACCACAAATATTGATTTCGAAAAGGCGGACGATTTCGTCCGCTTAGAGTAATGAGTTAAAAATCGTAAAAGTTCTTGATAAACCATCATGCGACCAATATGATTAAATGTTTATAGTAGTAATGGTGTCAAAATGGCTATTCGGAACCACAAATATTGATTTCGAAAAGGCGGACGATTTCGTCAGCTTAGAGAAATGAGTTAAAAATCGTAAAAGTTCTTGATAAAACTCCATGCAACCAATATGATTCAATGTTTATAGTAGTAATGGTGTCAAAATGGCTATTCGGAACCACAAATATTGATTTCGAAAAGGCGGAAGATTTCGTCCGCTTAGAGTAATGAGTTAAAAATCTAAAAAGTTCTTGATAAAACTCCATGCAAATAATATGATTCAATGTTTATAGTAGTAATGGTGTCAAAATGGCTATTCGGAACCACAAATATTGATTTCGAAAAGGCGGACGATTTCGTCCGCTTAGAGTAATGAATTAAAAATCGTAAAAGCTCTTGATAAAACTTCATGCGACAAATATGATTCAATGTTTATAGTAGTAATGGTGTCAAAAAGGCTATTCGGAACAACAAATATTGATTTCGAAAAGGCGGACGATTTCGTCCGCTTAGAGTAATTAGTTAAAAATCGTAAAAGTTCTTGATAAAACTCCATGCAACCAATATGATTCAATGTTTATAGTAGTAATGGTGTCAAAATGGCTATTCGGAACCACAAATATTGAAAAGGCGGACGATTCATTGAGTTAAAAATCGTAAAAGTTCTTGATAAAACTCCATGCAACCAATATGATTCATTGTTTATAGTAGTAATGGTGACAAAATGGCTATTCGGAACCACAAATATTGATTTCGAAAAGGCGGACGATTTCGTCAGCTTAGAGAAATGAGTTAAAAATCGTAAAAGTTCTTGATAAAACTCCATGCAACCAATATGATTCAATGTTTATAGTAGTAATGGTGTCAAAATGGCTATTCGGAACCACAAATATTGATTTCGAAAAGGCGGACGATTTCGTCCGCTTAGAGAAATAAGTTAAAAATCGTAAAAGTTCTTGATAAAACTCCATGCAACCAATATGATTCAATGTTTATAGTAGTAATGGTGTCAAAATGGCTATTCGGAACCACAAATATTGATTTCGAAAAGGCGGACGATTTCGTCCACTTAGAGAAATAAGTTAAAAATCGTAAAAGTTCTTGATAAAACTCCATGCAACCAATATGATTCAATGTTTATAGTAGTAATGGTGTCAAAATGGCTATTCGGAACCACAAATATTGATTTCGAAAAGGCGGACGATTTCGTCCGCTTAGAGTAATGAGTTAAAAATCGTAAAAGTTCTTGATAAACCATCATGCGACCAATATGATTAAATGTTTATAGTAGTAATGGTGTCAAAATGGCTATTCGGAACCACAAATATTGATTTCGAAAAGGCGGACGATTTCGTCTGCTTAGAGTAATGAGTTAAAAATCGTAAAAGGTCTTGATAAAACTTAATGCGACAAATATGATTCAATGTTTATAGTAGTAATGGTGTCAAAATGGCTATTCGGAACCACAAATATTGATTTCGAAAAGGCGGACGATTTCGTCCGCTTAGAGTAATTAGTTAAAAATCGTAAAAGGTCTTGATAAAACTTCATGCGACAAATATGATTCAATGTTTATAGTAGTAATGGTGTCAAAATGGCTATTCGGAACCACAAATATTGATTTTGAAAAGGCGGACGATTTCGTCCGCTTAGAGTAATTAGTTAAAAATCGTAAAAGTTCTTGATAAAACTTCATGCGACAAATATGATTATGTTTATAGTAGTAATGGTGTCAAAATGGCTATTCGGAACCACAAATATTGATTTCGAAAAGGCGGACGATTTCGTCCGCTTAGAGTAATGAGTTAAAAATCGTAAAAGTTCTTGATAAACCATCATGCGACCAATATGATTAAATGTTTATAGTAGTAATGGTGTCAAAAAGGCTATTCGGAACCACAAATATTGATTTCGAAAAGGCGGACGATTTCGTCCGCTTAGAGTAATTAGTTAAAAATCGTAAAAGTTCTTGATAAAACTCCATGCAACCAATATGATTCAATGTTTATAGTAGTAATGGTGTCAAAATGGCTATTCGGAACCACAAATATTGAAAAGGCGGACGATTCATTGAGTTAAAAATCGTAAAAGTTCTTGATAAAACTCCATGCAACCAATATGATTCATTGTTTATAGTAGTAATGGTGACAAAATGGCTATTCGGAACCACAAATATTGATTTCGAAAAGGCGGACGATTTCGTCATCTTAGAGAAATGAGTTAAAAATCGTAAAAGTTCTTGATAAAACTCCATGCAACCAATATGATTCAATGTTTATAGTAGTAATGGTGTCAAAATGGCTATTCGGAACCACAAATATTGATTTCGAAAAGGCGGACGATTTCGTCCGCTTAGAGAAATAAGTTAAAAATCGTAAAAGTTCTTGATAAAACTCCATGCAACCAATATGATTCAATGTTTATAGTAGTAATGGTGTC
Source organism: Euphrasia confusa (assembly GCA_954870475.1). NCBI lineage: Eukaryota > Viridiplantae > Streptophyta > Magnoliopsida > Lamiales > Orobanchaceae > Euphrasia > Euphrasia confusa. Next base: position 17,161,735 of record OX940956.1, read on the forward strand.
AAAATGGCTATTCGGAACCACAAATATTGATTTCGAAAAGGCGGACGATTTCGTCCACTTAGAGAAATAAGTTAAAAATCGTAAAAGTTCTTGATAAAACTCCATGCAACCAATATGATTCAATGTTTATAGTAGTAATGGTGTCAAAATGGCTATTCGGAACCACAAATATTGATTTCGAAAAGGCGGACGATTTCGTCCGCTTAGAGTAATGAGTTAAAAATCGTAAAAGTTCTTGATAAACCATCATGCGACCAATATGATTAAATGTTTATAGTAGTAATGGTGTCAAAATGGCTATTCGGAACCACAAATATTGATTTCGAAAAGGCGGACGATTTCGTCCGCTTAGAGTAATGAGTTAAAAATCGTAAAAGGTCTTGATAAAACTTAATGCGACAAATATGATTCTATGTTTATAGTAGTAATGGTGTCAAAATGGCTATTCGGAACCACAAATATTGATTTCGAAAAGGCGGACGATTTCGTCCGCTTAGAGTAATTAGTTAAAAATCGTAAAAGGTCTTGATAAAACTTCATGCGACAAATATGATTCAATGTTTATAGTAGTAATGGTGTCAAAATGGCTATTCGGAACCACAAATATTGATTTCGAAAAGGCGGACGATTTCGTCCGCTTAGAGTAATTAGTTAAGAATCGTAAAAGTTCTTGATAAAACTTCATGCGACAAATATGATTATGTTTATAGTAGTAATGGTGTCAAAATGGCTATTCGGAACCACAAATATTGATTTCGAAAAGGCGGACGATTTCGTCCGCTTAGAGTAATGAGTTAAAAATCTTAAAAGTTCTTGATAAAAATCCATGCAACCAATATGATTCAATGTTTATAGTAGTAATGGTCTCAAAATGGCTATTCGGAACCACAAATATTGATTTCGAAAAGGCGGACGATTTCGTCCGCTTAGAGTAATTAGTTAAAAATCGTAAAATTATTGATAAAACTCCATGCAACCAATATGATTCAATGTTTATAGTAGTAATGGTGTCAAAATGGCTATTCGGAACCACAAATATTGATTTCGAAAAGGCGGACGATTTCGTCCGCTTAGAGTAATGAGTTAAAAATCGTAAAAGTTCTTGATAAAACTTCATGCGACCAATATGATTCAATGTTTATAGTAGTAATGGTGTCAAAATGGCTATTCGGAACCACAAATATTTATTTCGAAAAGGCGGACGATTTCGTCCGTTTAGAGTAATTAGTTAAAAATCGTAAAATTATTGATAAAACTCCATGCAACCAATATGATTCAATGTTTATAGTAGTAATGGTGTCAAAATGGCTATTCGGAACCACAAATATTGATTTCGAAAAGGCGGACGATTTCGTCCGCTTAGAGTAATGAGTTAAAAATCGTAAAAGTTCTTGATAAAACTTCATGCGACCAATATGATTCAATGTTTATAGTAGTAATGGTGTCAAAATGGCTATTCGGAACCACAAATATTGATTTCGAAAAGGCGGACGATTTCGTCCGCTTAGAGTAATGAGTTAAAAATCGTAAAAGTTCTTGATAAAACTTCATGCGACCAATATGATTCAATGTTTATAGTAGTAATGGTGTCAAAATGGCTATTCGGAACCACAAATATTGATTTCGAAAAGGCGGAAGATTTCGTCCGCTTAGAGTAATGAGTTAAAAATCGTAAAAGTTCTTGATAAAACTCTATGCAAACAATATGATTCAATGTTTATAGTAGTAATGGTGTCAAAATGGCTATTCGGAACCACAAATATTGATTTCGAAAAGGCGGACGATTTCGTCCGCTTAGAGTAATGAATTAAAAATCGTAAAAGCTCTTGATAAAACTTCATGCGACAAATATGATTCAATGTTTATAGTAGTAATGGTGTCAAAAAGGCTATTCGGAACCACAAATATTGATTTCGAAAAGGCGGACGATTTCGTCCGCTTAGATTAATTAGTTAAAAATCGTAAAAGTTCTTGATAAAACTCCATGCAACCAATATGATTCAATGTTTATAGTAGTAATGGTGTCAAAATGGCTATTCGGAACCACAAATATTGAAAAGGCGGACGATTTCGTCCGCTTAGAGAAATGAGTTAAAAATCGTAAAAGTTCTTGATAAAACTCCATGCAACCAATATGATTCATTGTTTATAGTAGTAATGGTGTCAAAATGGCTATTCGGAACCACAAATATTGATTTCGAAAAGGCGGACGATTTCGTCAGCTTAGAGAAATGAGTTAAAAATCGTAAAAGTTCTTGATAAAACTCCATGCAACCAATATGATTCAATGTTTATAGTAGTAATGGTGTCAAAATGGCTATTCGGAACCACAAATATTGATTTCGAAAAGGCGGACGATTTCGTCCACTTAGAGAAATAAGTTAAAAATCGTAAAAGTTCTTGATAAAACTCCATGCAACCAATATGATTCAATGTTTATAGTAGTAATGGTGTCAAAATGGCTATTCGGAACCACAAATATTGATTTCGAAAAGGCGGACGATTTCGTCCGCTTAGAGTAATGAGTTAAAAATCGTAAAAGTTCTTGATAAACCATCATGCGACCAATATGATTAAATGTTTATAGTAGTAATGGTGTCAAAATGGCTATTCGGAACCACAAATATTGATTTCGAAAAGGCGGACGATTTCGTCCGCTTAGAGTAATGAGTTAAAAATCGTAAAAGTTCTTGATAAACCATCATGCGACCAATATGATTAAATGTTTATAGTAGTAATGGTGTCAAAAAGGCTATTCGAAACCACAAATATTGATTTCGAAAAGGCGGACGATTTCGTCCGCTTAGAGTAATTAGTTAAAAATCGTACAAGTTCTTGATAAAACTCCATGCAACCAATATGATTCAATGTTTATAGTAGTAATGGTGTCAAAATGGCTATTCGGAACCACAAATATTGAAAAGGCGGACGATTCATTGAGTTAAAAATCGTAAAAGTTCTTGATAAAACTCCATGCAACCAATATGATTCATTGTTTATAGTAGTAATGGTGACAAAATGGCTATTCGGAACCACAAATATTGATTTCGAAAAGGCGGACGATTTCGTCAGCTTAGAGAAATGAGTTAAAAATCGTAAAAGTTCTTGATAAAACTCCATGCAACCAATATGATTCAATGTTTATAGTAGTAATGGTGTCAAAATGGCTATTCGGAACCACAAATATTGATTTCGAAAAGGCGGACGATTTCGTCCGCTTAGAGAAATAAGTTAAAAATCGTAAAAGTTCTTGATAAAACTCCATGCAACCAATATGATTCAATGTTTATAGTAGTAATGGTGTCAAAATGGCTATTCGGAACCACAAATATTGATTTCGAAAAGGCGGACGATTTCGTCCGCTTAGAGTAATTAGTTAAGAATCGTAAAAGTTCTTGATAAAACTTCATGCGACAAATATGATTATGTTTATAGTAGTAATGGTGTCAAAATGGCTATTCGGAACCACAAATATTGATTTCGAAAAGGCGGACGATTTCGTCCGCTTAGAGTAATGAGTTAAAAATCTTAAAAGTTCTTGATAAAAATCCATGCAACCAATATGATTCAATGTTTATAGTAGTAATGGTCTCAAAATGGCTATTCGGAACCACAAATATTGATTTCGAAAAGGCGGACGATTTCGTCCGCTTAGAGTAATTAGTTAAAAATCGTAAAATTATTGATAAAACTCCATGCAACCAATATGATTCAATGTTTATAGTAGTAATGGTGTCAAAATGGCTATTCGGAACCACAAATATTGATTTCGAAAAGGCGGACGATTTCGTCCGCTTAGAGTAATGAGTTAAAAATCGTAAAAGTTCTTGATAAAACTTCATGCGACCAATATGATTCAATGTTTATAGTAGTAATGGTGTCAAAATGGCTATTCGGAACCACAAATATTTATTTCGAAAAGGCGGACGATTTCGTCCGTTTAGAGTAATTAGTTAAAAATCGTAAAATTATTGATAAAACTCCATGCAACCAATATGATTCAATGTTTATAGTAGTAATGGTGTCAAAATGGCTATTCGGAACCACAAATATTGATTTCGAAAAGGCGGACGATTTCGTCCGCTTAGAGTAATGAGTTAAAAATCGTAAAAGTTCTTGATAAAACTTCATGCGACCAATATGATTCAATGTTTATAGTAGTAATGGTGTCAAAATGGCTATTCGGAACCACAAATATTGATTTCGAAAAGGCGGACGATTTCGTCCGCTTAGAGTAATGAGTTAAAAATCGTAAAAGTTCTTGATAAAACTTCATGCGACCAATATGATTCAATGTTTATAGTAGTAATGGTGTCAAAATGGCTATTCGGAACCACAAATATTGATTTCGAAAAGGCGGAAGATTTCGTCCGCTTAGAGTAATGAGTTAAAAATCGTAAAAGTTCTTGATAAAACTCTATGCAAACAATATGATTCAATGTTTATAGTAGTAATGGTGTCAAAATGGCTATTCGGAACCACAAATATTGATTTCGAAAAGGCGGACGATTTCGTCCGCTTAGAGTAATGAATTAAAAATCGTAAAAGCTCTTGATAAAACTTCATGCGACAAATATGATTCAATGTTTATAGTAGTAATGGTGTCAAAAAGGCTATTCGGAACCACAAATATTGATTTCGAAAAGGCGGACGATTTCGTCCGCTTAGATTAATTAGTTAAAAATCGTAAAAGTTCTTGATAAAACTCCATGCAACCAATATGATTCAATGTTTATAGTAGTAATGGTGTCAAAATGGCTATTCGGAACCACAAATATTGAAAAGGCGGACGATTTCGTCCGCTTAGAGAAATGAGTTAAAAATCGTAAAAGTTCTTGATAAAACTCCATGCAACCAATATGATTCATTGTTTATAGTAGTAATGGTGTCAAAATGGCTATTCGGAACCACAAATATTGATTTCGAAAAGGCGGACGATTTCGTCAGCTTAGAGAAATGAGTTAAAAATCGTAAAAGTTCTTGATAAAACTCCATGCAACCAATATGATTCAATGTTTATAGTAGTAATGGTGTCAAAATGGCTATTCGGAACCACAAATATTGATTTCGAAAAGGCGGACGATTTCGTCCACTTAGAGAAATAAGTTAAAAATCGTAAAAGTTCTTGATAAAACTCCATGCAACCAATATGATTCAATGTTTATAGTAGTAATGGTGTCAAAATGGCTATTCGGAACCACAAATATTGATTTCGAAAAGGCGGACGATTTCGTCCGCTTAGAGTAATGAGTTAAAAATCGTAAAAGTTCTTGATAAACCATCATGCGACCAATATGATTAAATGTTTATAGTAGTAATGGTGTCAAAATGGCTATTCGGAACCACAAATATTGATTTCGAAAAGGCGGACGATTTCGTCCGCTTAGAGTAATGAGTTAAAAATCGTAAAAGTTCTTGATAAACCATCATGCGACCAATATGATTAAATGTTTATAGTAGTAATGGTGTCAAAAAGGCTATTCGGAACCACAAATATTGATTTCGAAAAGGCGGACGATTTCGTCCGCTTAGAGTAATTAGTTAAAAATCGTACAAGTTCTTGATAAAACTCCATGCAACCAATATGATTCAATGTTTATAGTAGTAATGGTGTCAAAATGGCTATTCGGAACCACAAATATTGAAAAGGCGGACGATTCATTGAGTTAAAAATCGTAAAAGTTCTTGATAAAACTCCATGCAACCAATATGATTCATTGTTTATAGTAGTAATGGTGACAAAATGGCTATTCGGAACCACAAATATTGATTTCGAAAAGGCGGACGATTTCGTCAGCTTAGAGAAATGAGTTAAAAATCGTAAAAGTTCTTGATAAAACTCCATGCAACCAATATGATTCAATGTTTATAGTAGTAATGGTGTCAAAATGGCTATTCGGAACCACAAATATTGATTTCGAAAAGGCGGACGATTTCGTCCGCTTAGAGAAATAAGTTAAAAATCGTAAAAGTTCTTGATAAAACTCCATGCAACCAATATGATTCAATGTTTATAGTAGTAATGGTGTCAAAATGGCTATTCGGAACCACAAATATTGATTTCGAAAAGGCGGACGATTTCGTCCACTTAGAGAAATAAGTTAAAAATCGTAAAAGTTCTTGATAAAACTCCATGCAACCAATATGATTCAATGTTTATAGTAGTAATGGTGTCAAAATGGCTATTCGGAACCACAAATATTGATTTCGAAAAGGCGGACGATTTCGTCCGCTTAGAGTAATGAGTTAAAAATCGTAAAAGGTCTTGATAAAACTTAATGCGACAAATATGATTCTATGTTTATAGTAGTAATGGTGTCAAAATGGCTATTCGGAACCACAAATATTGATTTCGAAAAGGCGGACGATTTCGTCCGCTTAGAGTAATTAGTTAAAAATCGTAAAAGGTCTTGATAAAACTTCATGCGACAAATATGATTCAATGTTTATAGTAGTAATGGTGTCAAAATGGCTATTCGGAACCACAAATATTGATTTCGAAAAGGCGGACGATTTCGTCCGCTTAGAGTAATTAGTTAAAAATCGTAAAAGTTCTTGATAAAACTTCATGCGACAAATATGATTATGTTTATAGTAGTAATGGTGTCAAAATGGCTATTCGGAACCACAAATATTGATTTCGAAAAGGCGGACGATTTCGTCCGCTTAGAGTAATGAGTTAAAAATCTTAAAAGTTCTTGATAAAAATCCATGCAACCAATATGATTCAATGTTTATAGTAGTAATGGTCTCAAAATGGCTATTCGGAACCACAAATATTGATTTCGAAAAGGCGGACGATTTCGTCCGCTTAGAGTAATTAGTTAAAAATCGTAAAATTATTGATAAAACTCCATGCAACCAATATGATTCAATGTTTATAGTAGTAATGGTGTCAAAATTGCTATTCGGAACCACAAATATTGATTTCGAAAAGGCGGACGATTTCGTCCGCTTAGAGTAATGAGTTAAAAATCGTAAAAGTTCTTGATAAAACTTCATGCGACCAATATGATTCAATGTTTATAGTAGTAATGGTGTCAAAATGGCTATTCGGAACCACAAATATTTATTTCGAAAAGGCGGACGATTTCGTCCGCTTAGAGTAATTAGTTAAAAATCGTAAAATTATTGATAAAACTCCATGCAACCAATATGATTCAATGTTTATAGTAGTAATGGTGTCAAAATGGCTATTCGGAACCACAAATATTGATTTCGAAAAGGCGGACGATTTCGTCCGCTTAGAGTAATGAGTTAAAAATCGTAAAAGTTCTTGATAAAACTTCATGCGACCAATATGATTCAATGTTTATAGTAGTAATGGTGTCAAAATGGCTATTCGGAACCACAAATATTGATTTCGAAAAGGCGGACGATTTCGTCCGCTTAGAGTAATGAGTTAAAAATCTTAAAAGTTCTTGATAAAAATCCATGCAACCAATATGATTCAATGTTTATAGTAGTAATGGTCTCAAAATGGCTATTCGGAACCACAAATATTGATTTCGAAAAGGCGGACGATTTCGTCCGCTTAGAGTAATTAGTTAAAAATCGTAAAATTATTGATAAAACTCCATGCAACCAATATGATTCAATGTTTATAGTAGTAATGGTGTCAAAATTGCTATTCGGAACCACAAATATTGATTTCGAAAAGGCGGACGATTTCGTCCGCTTAGAGTAATGAGTTAAAAATCGTAAAAGTTCTTGATAAAACTTCATGCGACCAATATGATTCAATGTTTATAGTAGTAATGGTGTCAAAATGGCTATTCGGAACCACAAATATTTATTTCGAAAAGGCGGACGATTTCGTCCGCTTAGAGTAATTAGTTAAAAATCGTAAAATTATTGATAAAACTCCATGCAACCAATATGATTCAATGTTTATAGTAGTAATGGTGTCAAAATGGCTATTCGGAACCACAAATATTGATTTCGAAAAGGCGGACGATTTCGTCCGCTTAGAGTAATGAGTTAAAAATCGTAAAAGTTCTTGATAAAACTTCATGCGACCAATATGATTCAATGTTTATAGTAGTAATGGTGTCAAAATGGCTATTCGGAACCACAAATATTGATTTCGAAAAGGCGGAAGATTTCGTCCGCTTAGAGTAATGAGTTAAAAATCGTAAAAGTTCTTGATAAAACTCTATGCAAACAATATGATTCAATGTTTATAGTAGTAATGGTGTCAAAATGGCTATTCGGAACCACAAATATTGATTTCGAAAAGGCGGACGATTTCGTCCGCTTAGAGTAATGAATTAAAAATCGTAAAGGCTCTTGATAAAACTTCATGCGACAAATATGATTCAATGTTTATAGTAGTAATGGTGTCAAAAAGGCTATTCGGAACCACAAATATTGATTTCGAAAAGGCGGACGATTTCGTCCGCTTAGATTAATTAGTTAAAAATCGTAAAAGTTCTTGATAAAACTCCATGCAACCAATATGATTCAATGTTTATAGTAGTAATGGTGTCAAAATGGCTATTCGGAACCACAAATATTGAAAAGGCGGACGATTTCGTCCGCTTAGAGAAATGAGTTAAAAATCGTAAAAGTTCTTGATAAAACTCCATGCAACCAATATGATTCATTGTTTATAGTAGTAATGGTGTCAAAATGGCTATTCGGAACCACAAATATTGATTTCGAAAAGGCGGACGATTTCGTCAGCTTAGAGAAATGAGTTAAAAATCGTAAAAGTTCTTGATAAAACTCCATGCAACCAATATGATTCAATGTTTATAGTAGTAATGGTGTCAAAATGGCTATTCGGAACCACAAATATTGATTTCGAAAAGGCGGACGATTTCGTCCACTTAGAGAAATAAGTTAAAAATCGTAAAAGTTCTTGATAAAACTCCATGCAACCAATATGATTCAATGTTTATAGTAGTAATGGTGTCAAAATGGCTATTCGGAACCACAAATATTGATTTCGAAAAGGCGGACGATTTCGTCCGCTTAGAGTAATGAGTTAAAAATCGTAAAAGTTCTTGATAAACCATCATGCGACCAATATGATTAAATGTTTATAGTAGTAATGGTGTCAAAATGGCTATTCGGAACCACAAATATTGATTTCGAAAAGGCGGACGATTTCGTCCGCTTAGAGTAATTAGTTAAAAATCGTAAAATTATTGATAAAACTCCATGCAACCAATATGATTCAATGTTTATAGTAGTAATGGTATCAAAATGGCTATTCGGAACCACAAATATTGATTTCGAAAAGGCGGACGATTTCGTCCGCTTAGAGTAATGAGTTAAAAATCGTAAAAGTTCTTGATAAAACTTCATGCGACCAATATGATTCAATGTTTATAGTAGTAATGGTGTCAAAATGGCTATTCGGAACCACAAATATTTATTTCGAAAAGGCGGACGATTTCGTCCGCTTAGAGTAATTAGTTAAAAATCGTAAAATTATTGATAAAACTCCATGCAACCAATATGATTCAATGTTTATAGTAGTAATGGTGTCAAAATGGCTATTCGGAACCACAAATATTGATTTCGAAAAGGCGGACGATTTCGTCCGCTTAGAGTAATGAGTTAAAAATCGTAAAAGTTCTTGATAAAACTTCATGCGACCAATATGATTCAATGTTTATAGTAGTAATGGTGTCAAAATGGCTATTCGGAACCACAAATATTGATTTCGAAAAGGCGGACGATTTCGTCAGCTTAGAGAAATGAGTTAAAAATCGTAAAAGTTCTTGATAAAACTCCATGCAACCAATATGATTCAATGTTTATAGTAGTAATGGTGTCAAAATGGCTATTCGGAACCACAAATATTGAAAAGGCGGACGATTTCGTCCGCTTAGAGTAATGAGTTAAAAATCGTAAAAGGTCTTGATAAAACTTAATGCGACAAATATGATTCAATGTTTATAGTAGTAATGGTGTCAAAATGGCTATTCGGAACCACAAATATTGATTTCGAAAAGGCGGACGATTTCGTCCGCTTAGAGTAATTAGTTAAAAATCGTAAAAGGTCTTGATAAAACTTCATGCGACAAATATGATTCAATGTTTATAGTAGTAATGGTGTCAAAATGGCTATTCGGAACCACAAATATTGATTTCGAAAAGGCGGACGATTTCGTCCGCTTAGAGTAATTAGTTAAAAATCGTAAAAGTTCTTGATAAAACTTCATGCGACAAATATGATTATGTTTATAGTAGTAATGGTGTCAAAATGGCTATTCGGAACCACAAATATTGATTTCGAAAAGGCGGACGATTTCGTCCGCTTAGAGTAATGAGTTAAAAATCGTAAAAGTTCTTGATAAAACTTCATGCGACCAATATGATTCAATGTTTATAGTAGTAATGGTGTCAAAATGGCTATTCGGAACCACAAATATTTATTTCGAAAAGGCGGACGATTTCGTCCGCTTAGAGTAATTAGTTAAAAATCGTAAAATTATTGATAAAACTCCATGCAACCAATATGATTCAATGTTTATAGTAGTAATGGTGTCAAAATGGCTATTCGGAACCACAAATATTGATTTCGAAAAGGCGGACGATTTCGTCCGCTTAGAATAATGAGTTAAAAATCGTAAAAGTTCTTGATAAAACTTCATGCGACCAATATGATTCAATGTTTATAGTAGTAATGGTGTCAAAATGGCTATTCGGAACCACAAATATTGATTTCGAAAAGGCGGAAGATTTCGTCCGCTTAGAGTAATGAGTTAAAAATCGTAAAAGTTCTTGATAAAACTCTATGCAAACAATATGATTCAATGTTTATAGTAGTAATGGTGTCAAAATGGCTATTCGGAACAACAAATATTGATTTCGAAAAGGCGGACGATTTCGTCCGCTTAGAGTAATGAATTAAAAATCGTAAAAGCTCTTGATAAAACTTCATGCGACAAATATGATTCAATGTTTATAGTAGTAATGGTGTCAAAAAGGCTATTCGGAACCACAAATATTGATTTCGAAAAGGCAGACGATTTCGTCCGCTTAGATTAATTAGTTAAAAATCGTAAAAGTTCTTGATAAAACTCCATGCAACCAATATGATTCAATGTTTATAGTAGTAATGGTGTCAAAATGGCTATTCGGAACCACAAATATTGAAAAGGCGGACGATTTCGTCCGCTTAGAGAAATGAGTTAAAAATCGTAAAAGTTCTTGATAAAACTCCATGCAACCAATATGATTCATTGTTTATAGTAGTAATGGTGTCAAAATGGCTATTCGGAACCACAAATATTGATTTCGAAAAGGCGGACGATTTCGTCAGCTTAGAGAAATGAGTTAAAAATCGTAAAAGTTCTTGATAAAACTCCATGCAACCAATATGATTCAATGTTTATAGTAGTAATGGTGTCAAAATGGCTATTCGGAACCACAAATATTGATTTCGAAAAGGCGGACGATTTCGTCCACTTAGAGAAATAAGTTAAAAATCGTAAAAGTTCTTGATAAAACTCCATGCAACCAATATGATTCAATGTTTATAGTAGTAATGGTGTCAAAATGGCTATTCGGAACCACAAATATTGATTTCGAAAAGGCGGACGATTTCGTCAGCTTAGAGAAATGAGTTAAAAATCGTAAAAGTTCTTTATAAAACTCCATGCAACCAATATGATTCAATGTTTATAGTAGTAATGGTGTCAAAATGGCTATTCGGAACCACAAATATTGATTTCGAAAAGGCGGACGATTTCGTCCACTTAGAGAAATAAGTTAAAAATCGTAAAAGTTCTTGATAAAACTCCATGCAACCAATATGATTCAATGTTTATAGTAGTAATGGTGTCAAAATGGCTATTCGGAACCACAAATATTGATTTCGAAAAGGCGGACGATTTCGTCCGCTTAGAGTAATGAGTTAAAAATCGTAAAAGTTCTTGATAAAACATCATGCGACCAATATGATTAAATGTTTATAGTAGTAATGGTGTCAAAATGGCTATTCGGAACCACAAATATTGATTTCGAAAAGGCGGACGATTTCGTCCGCTTAGAGTAATGAGTTAAAAATCGTAAAAGGTCTTGATAAAACTTAATGCGACAAATATGATTCAATGTTTATAGTAGTAATGGTGTCAAAATGGCTATTCGGAACCACAAATATTGATTTCGAAAAGGCGGACGATTTCGTCCGCTTAGAGTAATTAGTTAAAAATCGTAAAAGTTCTTGATAAAACTTCATGCGACAAATATGATTCAATGTTTATAGTACTAATGGTGTCAAAATGGCTATTCGGAACCACAAATATTGATTTCGAAAAGGCGGACGATTTCGTCCGCTTAGAGTAATGAGTTAAAAATCTTAAAAGTTCTTGATAAAAATCCATGCAACCAATATGATTCAATGTTTATAGTAGTAATGGTCTCAAAATGGCTATTCGGAACCACAAATATTGATTTCGAAAAGGCGGACGATTTCGTCCGCTTAGAGTAATTAGTTAAAAATCGTAAAATTATTGATAAAACTCCATGCAACCAATATGATTCAATGTTTATAGTAGTAATGGTGTCAAAATGGCTATTCGGAACCACAAATATTGATTTCGAAAAGGCGGACGATTTCGTCCGCTTAGAGTAATGAGTTAAAAATCGTAAAAGTTCTTGATAAAACTCCATGCAAATAATATAATTCAATGTTTATAGTAGTAATGGTGTCAAAATGGCTATTCGGAACCACAAATATTGATTTCGAAAAGGCGGACGATTTCGTCCGCTTAGAGTAATGAATTAAAAATCTTAAAAGTTCTTGATAAAACTTCATGCGACAAATATGATTCAATGTTTATAGTAGTAATGGTGTCAAAAAGGCTATTCGGAACCACAAATATTGATTTCGAAAAGGCGGACGATTTCGTCCGCTTAGATTAATTAGTTAAAAATCGTAAAAGTTCTTGATAAAACTCCATGCAACCAATATGATTCAATGTTTATAGTAGTAATGGTGTCAAAATGGCTATTCGGAACCACAAATATTGAAAAGGCGGACGATTTCGTCCGCTTAGAGAAATGAGTTAAAAATCGTAAAAGTTCTTGATAAAACTCCATGCAACCAATATGATTCATTGTTTATAGTAGTAATGGTGTCAAAATGGCTATTCGGAACCACAAATATTGATTTCGAAAAGGCGGACGATTTCGTCAGCTTAGAGAAATGAGTTAAAAATCGTAAAAGTTCTTGATAAAACTCCATGCAACCAATATGATTCAATGTTTATAGTAGTAATGGTGTCAAAATGGCTATTCGGAACCACAAATATTGATTTCGAAAAGGCGGACGATTTCGTCCACTTAGAGAAATAAGTTAAAAATCGTAAAAGTTCTTGATAAAACTCCATGCAACCAATATGATTCAATGTTTATAGTAGTAATGGTGTCAAAATGGCTATTCGGAACCACAAAAATTGATTTCGAATAGGCGGACGATTTCGTCCGCTTAGAGTAATGAGTTAAAAATCGTAAAAGTTCTTGATAAAACATCATGCGACCAATATGATTAAATGTTTATAGTAGTAATGGTGTCAAAATGGCTATTCGGAACCACAAATATTGATTTCGAAAAGGCGGACGATTTCGTCCGCTTAGAGTAATGAGTTAAAAATCGTAAAAGGTCTTGATAAAACTTAATGCGACAAATATGATTCAATGTTTATAGTAGTAATGGTGTCAAAATGGCTATTCGGAACCACAAATATTGATTTCGAAAAGGCGGACGATTTCGTCCGCTTAGAGTAATTAGTTAAAAATCGTAAAAGTTCTTGATAAAACTTCATGCGACAAATATGATTCAATGTTTATAGTACTAATGGTGTCAAAATGGCTATTCGGAACCACAAATATTGATTTCGAAAAGGCGGACGATTTCGTCCGCTTAGAGTAATGAGTTAAAAATCTTAAAAGTTCTTGATAAAAATCCATGCAACCAATATGATTCAATGTTTATAGTAGTAATGGTCTCAAAATGGCTATTCGGAACCACAAATATTGATTTCGAAAAGGCGGACGATTTCGTCCGCTTAGAGTAATTAGTTAAAAATCGTAAAATTATTGATAAAACTCCATGCAACCAATATGATTCAATGTTTATAGTAGTAATGGTGTCAAAATGGCTATTCGGAACCACAAATATTGATTTCGAAAAGGCGGACGATTTCGTCCGCTTAGAGTAATGAGTTAAAAATCGTAAAAGTTCTTGATAAAACTCCATGCAAATAATATAATTCAATGTTTATAGTAGTAATGGTGTCAAAATGGCTATTCGGAACCACAAATATTGATTTCGAAAAGGCGGACGATTTCGTCCGCTTAGAGTAATGAATTAAAAATCTTAAAAGTTCTTGATAAAACTTCATGCGACAAATATGATTCAATGTTTATAGTAGTAATGGTGTCAAAAAGGCTATTCGGAACCACAAATATTGATTTCGAAAAGGCGGACGATTTCGTCCGCTTAGATTAATTAGTTAAAAATCGTAAAAGTTCTTGATAAAACTCCATGCAACCAATATGATTCAATGTTTATAGTAGTAATGGTGTCAAAATGGCTATTCGGAACCACAAATATTGAAAAGGCGGACGATTTCGTCCGCTTAGAGAAATGAGTTAAAAATCGTAAAAGTTCTTGATAAAACTCCATGCAACCAATATGATTCATTGTTTATAGTAGTAATGGTGTCAAAATGGCTATTCGGAACCACAAATATTGATTTCGAAAAGGCGGACGATTTCGTCAGCTTAGAGAAATGAGTTAAAAATCGTAAAAGTTCTTGATAAAACTCCATGCAACCAATATGATTCAATGTTTATAGTAGTAATGGTGTCAAAATGGCTATTCGGAACCACAAATATTGATTTCGAAAAGGCGGACGATTTCGTCCACTTAGAGAAATAAGTTAAAAATCGTAAAAGTTCTTGATAAAACTCCATGCAACCAATATGATTCAATGTTTATAGTAGTAATGGTGTCAAAATGGCTATTCGGAACCACAAAAATTGATTTCGAATAGGCGGACGATTTCGTCCGCTTAGAGTAATGAGTTAAAAATCGTAAAAGTTCTTGATAAAACATCATGCGACCAATATGATTAAATGTTTATAGTAGTAATGGTGTCAAAATGGCTATTCGGAACCACAAATATTGATTTCGAAAAGGCGGACGATTTCGTCCGCTTAGAGTAATGAGTTAAAAATCGTAAAAGGTCTTGATAAAACTTAATGCGACAAATATGATTCAATGTTTATAGTAGTAATGGTGTCAAAATGGCTATTCGGAACCACAAATATTGATTTCGAAAAGGCGGACGATTTCGTCCGCTTAGAGTAATTAGTTAAAAATCGTAAAAGTTCTTGATAAAACTTCATGCGACAAATATGATTATGTTTATAGTAGTAATGGTGTCAAAATGGCTATTCGGAACCACAAATATTGATTTCGAAAAGGCGGACGATTTCGTCCACTTAGAGAAATAAGTTAAAAATCGTAAAAGTTCTTGATAAAACTCCATGCAACCAATATGATTCAATGTTTATAGTAGTAATGGTGTCAAAATGGCTATTCGGAACCACAAATATTGATTTCGAAAAGGCGGACGATTTCGTCCGCTTAGAGTAATGAGTTAAAAATCGTAAAAGTTCTTGATAAAACATCATGCGACCAATATGATTAAATGTTTATAGTAGTAATGGTGTCAAAAAGGCTATTCGGAACCACAAATATTGATTTCGAAAAGGCGGACGATTTCGTCCACTTAGATTAATTAGTTAAAAATCGTAAAAGTTCTTGATAAAACTCCATGCAACCAATATGATTCAATGTTTATAGTAGTAATGGTGTCAAAATGGCTATTCGGAACCACAAATATTGAAAAGGCGGACGATTTCGTCCGCTTAGAGAAATGAGTTAAAAATCGTAAAAGTTCTTGATAAAACTCCATGCAACCAATATGATTCATTGTTTATAGTAGTAATGGTGTCAAAATGGCTATTCGGAACCACAAATATTGATTTCGAAAAGGCGGACGATTTCGTCAGCTTAGAGAAATGAGTTAAAAATCGTAAAAGTTCTTGATAAAACTCCATGCAACCAATATGATTCAATGTTTATAGTAGTAATGGTGTCAAAATGGCTATTCGGAACCACAAATATTGATTTCGAAAAGGCGGACGATTTCGTCCACTTAGAGAAATAAGTTAAAAATCGTAAAAGTTCTTGATAAAACTCCATGCAACCAATATGATTCAATGTTTATAGTAGTAATGGTGTCAAAATGGCTATTCGGAACCACAAAAATTGATTTCGAATAGGCGGACGATTTCGTCCGCTTAGAGTAATGAGTTAAAAATCGTAAAAGTTCTTGATAAAACATCATGCGACCAATATGATTAAATGTTTATAGTAGTAATGGTGTCAAAATGGCTATTCGGAACCACAAAAATTGATTTCGAATAGGCGGACGATTTCGTCCGCTTAGAGTAATGAGTTAAAAATCGTAAAAGTTCTTGATAAAACATCATGCGACCAATATGATTAAATGTTTATAGTAGTAATGGTGTCAAAATGGCTATTCGGAACCACAAATATTGATTTCGAAAAGGCGGACGATTTCGTCCGCTTAGAGTAATTAGTTAAAAATCGTAAAAGTTCTTGATAAAACTTCATGAGACAAATATGATTCAATGTTTATAGTAGTAATGGTGTCAAAATGGCTATTCGGAACCACAAATATTGATTTCGAAAAGGCGGACGATTTCGTCCGCTTAGAGTAATGAGTTAAAAATCTTAAAAGTTCTTGATAAAAATCCATGCAACCAATATGATTCAATGTTTATAGTAGTAATGGTCTCAAAATGGTTATTCGGAACCACAAATATTGATTTCGAAAAGGCGGACGATTTCGTCCGCTTAGAGTAATTAGTTAAAAATCGTAAAATTATTGATAAAACTCCATGCAACCAATATGATTCAATGTTTATAGTAGTAATGGTGTCAAAATGGCTATTCGGAACCACAAATATTGATTTCGAAAAGGCGGACGATTTCGTCCGCTTAGAGTAATGAGTTAAAAATCGTAAAAGTTCTTGATAAAACTCCATGCAAATAATATAATTCAATGTTTATAGTAGTAATGGTGTCAAAATGGCTATTCGGAACCACAAATATTGATTTGGAAAAGGCGGACGATTTCGTCCGCTTAGAGTAATGAATTAAAAATCGTAAAAGCTCTTGATAAAACTTCATGCGACAAATATGATTCAATGTTTATAGTAGTAATGGTGTCAAAAAGGCTATTCGGAACCACAAATATTGATTTTGAAAAGGCGGACGATTTCGTCCGCTTAGAGTAATTAGTTAAAAATCGTAAAAGTTCATGACAAAACTCCATGCAACCAATATGATTCAATGTTTATAGTAGTAATGGTGTCAAAATGGCTATTCGGAACCACAAATATTGATTTCGAAAAGGCGGACGATTTCGTCAGCTTAGAGAAATGAGTTAAAAATCGTAAAAGTTCTTGATAAAACTCCATGCAACCAATATGATTAAATGTTTATAGTAGTAATGGTGTCAAAATGGCTATTCGGAACCACAAATATTGATTTCGAAAAGGCGGACGATTTCGTCCGCTTAGAGAAATAAGTTAAAAATCGTAAAAGTTCTTGATAAAACTCCAAACAACCAATATGATTCAATGTTTATAGTAGTAATGGTGTCAAAATGGCTATTCGGAACCACAAATATTGATTTCGAAAAGGCGGACGATTTCGTCCACTTAGAGAAATAAGTTAAAAATAGTAAAAGTTCTTGATTAAACTCCATGCAACCAATATGATTCAATGTTTATAGTAGTAATGGTGTCAAAATGGCTATTCGGAACCACAAATATTGATTTCGAAAAGGCGGACGATTTCGTCCGCTTAGAGTAATGAGTTAAAAATCGTAAAAGTTCTTGATAAAACTCCATGCAACCAATATGATTCATTGTTTATAGTAGTAATGGTGTCAAAATGGCTATTCGGAACCACAAATATTGATTTCGAAAAGGCGGACGATTTCGTCAGCTTAGAGAAATGAGTTAAAAATCGTAAAAGTTCTTGATAAAACTCCATGCAACCAATATGATTAAATGTTTATAGTAGTAATGGTGTCAAAATGGCTATTCGGAACCACAAATATTGATTTCGAAAAGGCGGACGATTTCGTCCGCTTAGAGAAATAAGTTAAAAATCGTAAAAGTTCTTGATAAAACTCCAAACAACCAATATGATTCAATGTTTATAGTAGTAATGGTGTCAAAATGGCTATTCGGAACCACAAATATTGATTTCGAAAAGGCGGACGATTTCGTCCACTTAGAGAAATAAGTTAAAAATAGTAAAAGTTCTTGATTAAACTCCATGCAACCAATATGATTCAATGTTTATAGTAGTAATGGTGTCAAAATGGCTATTCGGAACCACAAATATTGATTTCGAAAAGGCGGACGATTTCGTCAGCTTAGAGAAATGAGTTAAAAATCGTAAAAGTTCTTGATAAAACTCCATGCAACCAATATGATTCAATGTTTATAGTAGTAATGGTGTCAAAATGGCTATTCGGAACCACAAATATTGATTTCGAAAAGGCGGACGATTTCGTCCACTTAGAGAAATAAGTTAAAAATCGTAAAAGTTCTTGATAAAACTCCATGCAACCAATATGATTCAATGTTTATAGTAGTAATGGTGTCAAAATGGCTATTCGGAACCACAAATATTGATTTCGAAAAGGCGGACGATTTCGTCCGCTTAGAGTAATGAGTTAAAAATCGTAAAAGTTCTTGATAAAACTTCATGCGACAAATATGATTCAATGTTTATAGTAGTAATGGTGTCAAAATGGCTATTCGGAACCACAAATATTGATTTCGAAAAGGCGGACGATTTCGTCCGCTTAGAGTAATGAGTTAAAAATCGTAAAAGGTCTTGATAAAACTTAATGCGACAAATATGATTCAATGTTTATAGTAGTAATGGTGTCAAAATGGCTATTCGGAACCACAAATATTGATTTCGAAAAGGCGGACGATTTCGTCCGCTTAGAGTAATGAGTTAAAAATCGTAAAAGGTCTTGATAAAACTTAATGCGACAAATATGATTCAATGTTTATAGTAGTAATGGTGTCAAAATGGCTATTCGGAACCACAAATATTGATTTCGAAAAGGCGGACGATTTCGTCCGCTTAGAGTAATTAGTTAAAAATCGTAAAAGGTCTTGATAAAACTTAATGCGACAAATATGATTCAATGTTTATAGTAGTAATGGTGTCAAAATGGCTATTCGGAACCACAAATATTGATTTCGAAAAGGCGGACGATTTCGTCCGCTTAGAGTAATTAGTTAAAAATCGTAAAAGTTCTTGATAAAACTTCATGCGACAAATATGATTCAATGTTTATAGTACTAATGGTGTCAAAATGGCTATTCGGAACCACAAATATTGATTTCGAAAAGGCGGACGATTTCGTCCGCTTAGAGTAATGAGTTAAAAATCTTAAAAGTTCTTGATAAAAATCCATGCAACCAATATGATTCAATGTTTATAGTAGTAATGGTCTCAAAATGGCTATTCGGAACCACAAATATTGATTTCGAAAAGGCGGACGATTTCGTCCGCTTAGAGTAATTAGTTAAAAATCGTAAAATTATTGATAAAACTCCATGCAACCAATATGATTCAATGTTTATAGTAGTAATGGTGTCAAAATGGCTATTCGGAACCACAAATATTGATTTCGAAAAGGCGGACGATTTCGTCCGCTTAGAGTAATGAGTTAAAAATCGTAAAAGTTCTTGATAAAACTCCATGCAAATAATATAATTCAATGTTTATAGTAGTAATGGTGTCAAAATGGCTATTCGGAACCACAAATATTGATTTCGAAAAGGCGGACGATTTCGTCCGCTTAGAGTAATGAATTAAAAATCTTAAAAGTTCTTGATAAAACTTCATGCGACAAATATGATTCAATGTTTATAGTAGTAATGGTGTCAAAAAGGCTATTCGGAACCACAAATATTGATTTCGAAAAGGCGGACGATTTCGTCCGCTTAGATTAATTAGTTAAAAATCGTAAAAGTTCTTGATAAAACTCCATGCAACCAATATGATTCAATGTTTATAGTAGTAATGGTGTCAAAATGGCTATTCGGAACCACAAATATTGAAAAGGCGGACGATTTCGTCCGCTTAGAGAAATGAGTTAAAAATCGTAAAAGTTCTTGATAAAACTCCATGCAACCAATATGATTCATTGTTTATAGTAGTAATGGTGTCAAAATGGCTATTCGGAACCACAAATATTGATTTCGAAAAGGCGGACGATTTCGTCAGCTTAGAGAAATGAGTTAAAAATCGTAAAAGTTCTTGATAAAACTCCATGCAACCAATATGATTCAATGTTTATAGTAGTAATGGTGTCAAAATGGCTATTCGGAACCACAAATATTGATTTCGAAAAGGCGGACGATTTCGTCCACTTAGAGAAATAAGTTAAAAATCGTAAAAGTTCTTGATAAAACTCCATGCAACCAATATGATTCAATGTTTATAGTAGTAATGGTGTCAAAATGGCTATTCGGAACCACAAAAATTGATTTCGAATAGGCGGACGATTTCGTCCGCTTAGAGTAATGAGTTAAAAATCGTAAAAGTTCTTGATAAAACATCATGCGACCAATATGATTAAATGTTTATAGTAGTAATGGTGTCAAAATGGCTATTCGGAACCACAAATATTGATTTCGAAAAGGCGGACGATTTCGTCCGCTTAGAGTAATGAGTTAAAAATCGTAAAAGGTCTTGATAAAACTTAATGCGACAAATATGATTCAATGTTTATAGTAGTAATGGTGTCAAAATGGCTATTCGGAACCACAAATATTGATTTCGAAAAGGCGGACGATTTCGTCCGCTTAGAGTAATTAGTTAAAAATCGTAAAAGTTCTTGATAAAACTTCATGCGACAAATATGATTATGTTTATAGTAGTAATGGTGTCAAAATGGCTATTCGGAACCACAAATATTGATTTCGAAAAGGCGGACGATTTCGTCCACTTAGAGAAATAAGTTAAAAATCGTAAAAGTTCTTGATAAAACTCCATGCAACCAATATGATTCAATGTTTATAGTAGTAATGGTGTCAAAATGGCTATTCGGAACCACAAATATTGATTTCGAAAAGGCGGACGATTTCGTCCGCTTAGAGTAATGAGTTAAAAATCGTAAAAGTTCTTGATAAAACATCATGCGACCAATATGATTAAATGTTTATAGTAGTAATGGTGTCAAAAAGGCTATTCGGAACCACAAATATTGATTTCGAAAAGGCGGACGATTTCGTCCACTTAGATTAATTAGTTAAAAATCGTAAAAGTTCTTGATAAAACTCCATGCAACCAATATGATTCAATGTTTATAGTAGTAATGGTGTCAAAATGGCTATTCGGAACCACAAATATTGAAAAGGCGGACGATTTCGTCCGCTTAGAGAAATGAGTTAAAAATCGTAAAAGTTCTTGATAAAACTCCATGCAACCAATATGATTCATTGTTTATAGTAGTAATGGTGTCAAAATGGCTATTCGGAACCACAAATATTGATTTCGAAAAGGCGGACGATTTCGTCAGCTTAGAGAAATGAGTTAAAAATCGTAAAAGTTCTTGATAAAACTCCATGCAACCAATATGATTCAATGTTTATAGTAGTAATGGTGTCAAAATGGCTATTCGGAACCACAAATATTGATTTCGAAAAGGCGGACGATTTCGTCCACTTAGAGAAATAAGTTAAAAATCGTAAAAGTTCTTGATAAAACTCCATGCAACCAATATGATTCAATGTTTATAGTAGTAATGGTGTCAAAATGGCTATTCGGAACCACAAAAATTGATTTCGAATAGGCGGACGATTTCGTCCGCTTAGAGTAATGAGTTAAAAATCGTAAAAGTTCTTGATAAAACATCATGCGACCAATATGATTAAATGTTTATAGTAGTAATGGTGTCAAAATGGCTATTCGGAACCACAAAAATTGATTTCGAATAGGCGGACGATTTCGTCCGCTTAGAGTAATGAGTTAAAAATCGTAAAAGTTCTTGATAAAACATCATGCGACCAATATGATTAAATGTTTATAGTAGTAATGGTGTCAAAATGGCTATTCGGAACCACAAATATTGATTTCGAAAAGGCGGACGATTTCGTCCGCTTAGAGTAATTAGTTAAAAATCGTAAAAGTTCTTGATAAAACTTCATGAGACAAATATGATTCAATGTTTATAGTAGTAATGGTGTCAAAATGGCTATTCGGAACCACAAATATTGATTTCGAAAAGGCGGACGATTTCGTCCGCTTAGAGTAATGAGTTAAAAATCTTAAAAGTTCTTGATAAAAATCCATGCAACCAATATGATTCAATGTTTATAGTAGTAATGGTCTCAAAATGGTTATTCGGAACCACAAATATTGATTTCGAAAAGGCGGACGATTTCGTCCGCTTAGAGTAATTAGTTAAAAATCGTAAAATTATTGATAAAACTCCATGCAACCAATATGATTCAATGTTTATAGTAGTAATGGTGTCAAAATGGCTATTCGGAACCACAAATATTGATTTCGAAAAGGCGGACGATTTCGTCCGCTTAGAGTAATGAGTTAAAAATCGTAAAAGTTCTTGATAAAACTCCATGCAAATAATATAATTCAATGTTTATAGTAGTAATGGTGTCAAAATGGCTATTCGGAACCACAAATATTGATTTGGAAAAGGCGGACGATTTCGTCCGCTTAGAGTAATGAATTAAAAATCGTAAAAGCTCTTGATAAAACTTCATGCGACAAATATGATTCAATGTTTATAGTAGTAATGGTGTCAAAAAGGCTATTCGGAACCACAAATATTGATTTTGAAAAGGCGGACGATTTCGTCCGCTTAGAGTAATTAGTTAAAAATCGTAAAAGTTCATGACAAAACTCCATGCAACCAATATGATTCAATGTTTATAGTAGTAATGGTGTCAAAATGGCTATTCGGAACCACAAATATTGAAAAGGCGGACGATTCATTGAGTTAAAAATCGTAAAAGTTCTTGATAAAACTCCATGCAACCAATATGATTCATTGTTTATAGTAGTAATGGTGTCAAAATGGCTATTCGGAACCACAAATATTGATTTCGAAAAGGCGGACGATTTCGTCCGCTTAGAGTAATGAGTTAAAAATCGTAAAAGTTCTTGATAAAACATCATGCGACCAATATGATTAAATGTTTATAGTAGTAATGGTGTCAAAATGGCTATTCGGAACCACAAAAATTGATTTCGAATAGGCGGACGATTTCGTCCGCTTAGAGTAATGAGTTAAAAATCGTAAAAGTTCTTGATAAAACATCATGCGACCAATATGATTAAATGTTTATAGTAGTAATGGTGTCAAAATGGCTATTCGGAACCACAAATATTGATTTCGAAAAGGCGGACGATTTCGTCCGCTTAGAGTAATTAGTTAAAAATCGTAAAAGTTCTTGATAAAACTTCATGAGACAAATATGATTCAATGTTTATAGTAGTAATGGTGTCAAAATGGCTATTCGGAACCACAAATATTGATTTCGAAAAGGCGGACGATTTCGTCCGCTTAGAGTAATGAGTTAAAAATCTTAAAAGTTCTTGATAAAAATCCATGCAACCAATATGATTCAATGTTTATAGTAGTAATGGTCTCAAAATGGTTATTCGGAACCACAAATATTGATTTCGAAAAGGCGGACGATTTCGTCCGCTTAGAGTAATTAGTTAAAAATCGTAAAATTATTGATAAAACTCCATGCAACCAATATGATTCAATGTTTATAGTAGTAATGGTGTCAAAATGGCTATTCGGAACCACAAATATTGATTTCGAAAAGGCGGACGATTTCGTCCGCTTAGAGTAATGAGTTAAAAATCGTAAAAGTTCTTGATAAAACTCCATGCAAATAATATAATTCAATGTTTATAGTAGTAATGGTGTCAAAATGGCTATTCGGAACCACAAATATTGATTTGGAAAAGGCGGACGATTTCGTCCGCTTAGAGTAATGAATTAAAAATCGTAAAAGCTCTTGATAAAACTTCATGCGACAAATATGATTCAATGTTTATAGTAGTAATGGTGTCAAAAAGGCTATTCGGAACCACAAATATTGATTTTGAAAAGGCGGACGATTTCGTCCGCTTAGAGTAATTAGTTAAAAATCGTAAAAGTTCATGACAAAACTCCATGCAACCAATATGATTCAATGTTTATAGTAGTAATGGTGTCAAAATGGCTATTCGGAACCACAAATATTGAAAAGGCGGACGATTCATTGAGTTAAAAATCGTAAAAGTTCTTGATAAAACTCCATGCAACCAATATGATTCATTGTTTATAGTAGTAATGGTGTCAAAATGGCTATTCGGAACCACAAATATTGATTTCGAAAAGGCGGACGATTTCGTCAGCTTAGAGAAATGAGTTAAAAATCGTAAAAGTTCTTGATAAAACTCCATGCAACCAATATGATTAAATGTTTATAGTAGTAATGGTGTCAAAATGGCTATTCGGAACCACAAATATTGATTTCGAAAAGGCGGACGATTTCGTCCGCTTAGAGAAATAAGTTAAAAATCGTAAAAGTTCTTGATAAAACTCCAAACAACCAATATGATTCAATGTTTATAGTAGTAATGGTGTCAAAATGGCTATTCGGAACCACAAATATTGATTTCGAAAAGGCGGACGATTTCGTCCACTTAGAGAAATAAGTTAAAAATAGTAAAAGTTCTTGATTAAACTCCATGCAACCAATATGATTCAATGTTTATAGTAGTAATGGTGTCAAAATGGCTATTCGGAACCACAAATATTGATTTCGAAAAGGCGGACGATTTCGTCCGCTTAGAGTAATGAGTTAAAAATCGTAAAAGTTCTTGATAAAACATCATGCGACCAATATGATTAAATGTTTATAGTAGTAATGGTGTCAAAATGGCTATTCGGAACCACAAATATTGATTTCGAAAAGGCGGACGATTTCGTCCGCTTAGAGTAATGAGTTAAAAATCGTAAAAGGTCTTGATAAAACTTAATGCGACAAATATGATTCAATGTTTATAGTAGTAATGGTGTCAAAATGGCTATTCGGAACCACAAATATTGATTTCGAAAAGGCGGACGATTTCGTCCGCTTAGAGTAATTAGTTAAAAATCGTAAAAGTTCTTGATAAAACTTCATGCGACAAATATGATTCAATGTTTATAGTAGTAATGGTGTCAAAATGGCTATTCGGAACCACAAATATTGAATTCGAAAAGGCGGACGATTTCGTCCGCTTAGAGTAATCAGTTAAAAATCTTAAAAGTTCTTGATAAAAATCCATGCAACCAATATGATTCAATGTTTATAGTAGTAATGGTCTCAAAATGGCTATTCGGAACCACAAATATTGATTTCGAAAAGGCGGACGATTTCGTCCGCTTAGAGTAATTAGTTAAAAATCGTAAAATTATTGATAAAAATCCATGCAACCAATATGATTCAATGTTTATAGTAGTAATGGTGTAAAAATGGCTATTCGGAACCACAAATATTGATTTCGAAAAGGCGGACGATTTCGTCCGCTTAGAGTAATGAGTTAAAAATCGTAAAAGTTCTTGATAAAACTCCATGCAAACAATATGATTCAATGTTTATAGTAGTAATGGTGTCAAAATGGCTATTCGGAATCACAAATATTGATTTCGAAAAGGCGGACGATTTCGTCCGCTTAGAGTAATTAGTTAAAAATCGTAAAAGTTCTTGATAAAACTCCATGCAACAAATATGATTCAATGTTTATAGTAGTAATGGTGTCAAAATGGCTATTCGGAACCACAAATATTGAAAAGGCGGACGATTCATTGAGTTAAAAATCGTAAAAGTTCTTGATAAAACTCCATGCAACCAATATGATTCATTGTTTATAGTAGTAATGGTGTCAAAATGGCTATTCGGAACCACAAATATTGATTTCGAAAAGGCGGACGATTTCGTCAGCTTAGAGAAATGAGTTAAAAATCGTAAAATTTCTTGATAAAACTCCATGCAACCAATATGATTCAATGTTTATAGTAGTAATTGTGTCAAAATGGCTATTCGGAACCACAAATATTGATTTCGAAAAGGCGGACGATTTCGTCCGCTTAGAGAAATAAGTTAAAAATCGTAAAAGTTCTTGATAAAACTCCATGCAACCAATATGATTCAATGTTTATAGTAGTAATGGTGTCAAAATGGCTATTCGGAACCACAAATATTGATTTCGAAAAGGCGGACGATTTCGTCCACTTAGAGAAATAAGTTAAAAATCGTAAAAGTTCTTGATTAAACTCCATGCAACCAATATGATTCAATGTTTATAGTAGTAATGGTGTCAAAATGGCTATTCGGAACCACAAATATTGATTTCGAAAAGGCGGATGATTTCGTCCGCTTAGAGTAATGAGTTAAAAATCGTAAAAGATCTTGATAAAACATCATGCGACCAATATGATTAAATGTTTATAGTAGTAATGGTGTCAAAATGGCTATTCGGAACCACAAATATTGATTTCGAAAAGGCGGACGATTTCGTCCGCTTAGAGTAATGAGTTAAAAATCGTAAAAGGTCTTGATAAAACTTAATGCGACAAATATGATTCAATGTTTATAGTAGTAATGGTGTCAAAATGGCTATTCGGAACCACAAATATTGATTTCGAAAAGGCGGACGATTTCGTCCGCTTAGAGTAATTAGTTGAAAATCGTAAAAGTTCTTGATAAAACTTCATGCGACAAATATGATTCAATGTTTATAGTAGTAATGGTGTCAAAATGGCTATTCGGAACCACAAATATTGAATTCGAAAAGGCGGACGATTTCGTCCGCTTAGAGTAATGAGTTAAAAATCTTAAAAGTTCTTGATAAAAATCCATGCAACCAATATGATTCAATGTTTATAGTAGTAATGGTCTCAAAATGGCTATTCGGAACCACAAATATTGATTTCGAAAAGGCGGACGATTTCGTCCGCTTAGAGTAATTAGTTAAAAATCGTAAAATTATTGATAAAACTCCATGCAACCAATATGATTCAATGTTTATAGTAGTAATGGTGTCAAAATGGCTATTCGGAACCACAAATATTGATTTCGAAAAGGCGGACGATTTCGTCCGCTTAGAGTAATGAGTTAAAAATCGTAAAAGTTCTTGATAAAACTCCATGCAAATAATATAATTCAATGTTTATAGTAGTAATGGTGTCAAAATGGCTATTCGGAACCACAAATATTGATTTCGAAAAGGCGGACGATTTCGTCCGCTTAGAGTAATGAATTAAAAATCGTAAAAGCTCTTGATAAAACTTCATGCGACAAATATGATTCAATGTTTATAGTAGTAATGGTGTCAAAAAGGCTATTCGGAACCACAAATATTGATTTCGAAAAGGCGGACGATTTCGTCCGCTTAGAGTAATTAGTTAAAAATCGTAAAAGTTCATGACAAAACTCCATGCAACCAATATGATTCAATGTTTATAGTAGTAATGGTGTCAAAATGGCTATTCTGAACCACAAATATTGAAAAGGCGGACGATTCATTGAGTTAAAAATCGTAAAAGTTCTTGATAAAACTCCATGCAACCAATATGATTCATTGTTTATAGTAGTAATGGTGTCAAAATGGCTATTCGGAACCACAAATATTGATTTCGAAAAGGCGGACGATTTCGTCAGCTTAGAGAAATGAGTTAAAAATCGTAAAAGTTCTTGATAAAACTCCATGCAACCAATATGATTAAATGTTTATAGTAGTAATGGTGTCAAAATGGCTATTCGGAACCACAAATATTGATTTCGAAAAGGCGGACGATTTCGTCCGCTTAGAGAAATAAGTTAAAAATCGTAAAAGTTCTTGATAAAACTACAAACAACCAATATGATTCAATGTTTATAGTAGTAATGGTGTCAAAATGGCTATTCGGAACCACAAATATTGATTTCGAAAAGGCGGACGATTTCGTCCACTTAGAGAAATAAGTTAAAAATAGTAAAAGTTCTTGATTAAACTCCATGCAACCAATATGATTCAATGTTTATAGTAGTAATGGTGTCAAAATGGCTATTCGGAACCACAAATATTGATTTCGAAAAGGCGGACGATTTCGTCCGCTTAGAGTAATGAGTTAAAAATCGTAAAAGTTCTTGATAAAACATCATGCGACCAATATGATTAAATGTTTATAGTAGTAATGGTGTCAAAATGGCTATTCGGAACCACAAATATTGATTTCGAAAAGGCGGACGATTTCGTCCGCTTAGAGTAATGAGTTAAAAATCGTAAAAGGTCTTGATAAAACTTAATGCGACAAATATGATTCAATGTTTATAGTAGTAATGGTGTCAAAATGGCTATTCGGAACCACAAATATTGATTTCGAAAAGGCGGACGATTTCGTCCGCTTAGAGTAATTAGTTAAAAATCGTAAAAGTTCTTGATAAAACTTCATGCGACAAATATGATTCAATGTTTATAGTAGTAATGGTGTCAAAATGGCTATTCGGAACCACAAATATTGAATTCGAAAAGGCGGACGATTTCGTCCGCTTAGAGTAATCAGTTAAAAATCTTAAAAGTTCTTGATAAAAATCCATGCAACCAATATGATTCAATGTTTATAGTAGTAATGGTCTCAAAATGGCTATTCGGAACCACAAATATTGATTTCGAAAAGGCGGACGATTTCGTCCGCTTAGAGTAATTAGTTAAAAATCGTAAAATTATTGATAAAACTCCAAGCAACCAATATGATTCAATGTTTATAGTAGTAATGGTGTAAAAATGGCTATTCGGAACCACAAATATTGATTTCGAAAAGGCGGACGATTTCGTCCGCTTAGAGTAATGAGTTAAAAATCGTAAAAGTTCTTGATAAAACTCCATGCAAACAATATGATTCAATGTTTATAGTAGTAATGGTGTCAAAATGGCTATTCGGAATCACAAATATTGATTTCGAAAAGGCGGACGATTTCGTCCGCTTAGAGTAATTAGTTAAAAATCGTAAAAGTTCTTGATAAAACTCCATGCAACAAATATGATTCAATGTTTATAGTAGTAATGGTGTCAAAATGGCTATTCGGAACCACAAATATTGAAAAGGCGGACGATTCATTGAGTTAAAAATCGTAAAAGTTCTTGATAAAACTCCATGCAACCAATATGATTCATTGTTTATAGTAGTAATGGTGTCAAAATGGCTATTCGGAACCACAAATATTGATTTCGAAAAGGCGGACGATTTCGTCAGCTTAGAGAAATGAGTTAAAAATCGTAAAAGTTCTTGATAAAACTCCATGCAACCAATATGATTCAATGTTTATAGTAGTAATGGTGTCAAAATGGCTATTCGGAACCACAAATATTGATTTCGAAAAGGCGGACGATTTCGTCCGCTTAGAGAAATAAGTTAAAAATCGTAAAAGTTCTTGATAAAACTCCATGCAACCAATATGATTCAATGTTTATAGTAGTAATGGTGTCAAAATGGCTATTCGGAACCACAAATATTGATTTCGAAAAGGCGGACGATTTCGTCCACTTAGAGAAATAAGTTAAAAATCGTAAAAGTTCTTGATAAAACTCCATGCAACCAATATGATTCAATGTTTATAGTAGTAATGGTGTCAAAATGGCTATTCGGAACCACAAAAATTGATTTCGAATAGGCGGACGATTTCGTCCGCTTAGAGTAATGAGTTAAAAATCGTAAAAGTTCTTGATAAAACATCATGCGACCAATATGATTAAATGTTTATAGTAGTAATGGTGTCAAAATGGCTATTCGGAACCACAAATATTGATTTCGAAAAGGCGGACGATTTCGTCCGCTTAGAGAAATAAGTTAAAAATCGTAAAAGTTCTTGATAAAACTACAAACAACCAATATGATTCAATGTTTATAGTAGTAATGGTGTCAAAATGGCTATTCGGAACCACAAATATTGATTTCGAAAAGGCGGACGATTTCGTCCACTTAGAGAAATAAGTTAAAAATAGTAAAAGTTCTTGATTAAACTCCATGCAACCAATATGATTCAATGTTTATAGTAGTAATGGTGTCAAAATGGCTATTCGGAACCACAAATATTGATTTCGAAAAGGCGGACGATTTCGTCCGCTTAGAGTAATGAGTTAAAAATCGTAAAAGTTCTTGATAAAACATCATGCGACCAATATGATTAAATGTTTATAGTAGTAATGGTGTCAAAATGGCTATTCGGAACCACAAATATTGATTTCGAAAAGGCGGACGATTTCGTCCGCTTAGAGTAATGAGTTAAAAATCGTAAAAGGTCTTGATAAAACTTAATGCGACAAATATGATTCAATGTTTATAGTAGTAATGGTGTCAAAATGGCTATTCGGAACCACAAATATTGATTTCGAAAAGGCGGACGATTTCGTCCGCTTAGAGTAATTAGTTAAAAATCGTAAAAGTTCTTGATAAAACTTCATGCGACAAATATGATTCAATGTTTATAGTAGTAATGGTGTCAAAATGGCTATTCGGAACCACAAATATTGAATTCGAAAAGGCGGACGATTTCGTCCGCTTAGAGTAATCAGTTAAAAATCTTAAAAGTTCTTGATAAAAATCCATGCAACCAATATGATTCAATGTTTATAGTAGTAATGGTCTCAAAATGGCTATTCGGAACCACAAATATTGATTTCGAAAAGGCGGACGATTTCGTCCGCTTAGAGTAATTAGTTAAAAATCGTAAAATTATTGATAAAACTCCAAGCAACCAATATGATTCAATGTTTATAGTAGTAATGGTGTAAAAATGGCTATTCGGAACCACAAATATTGATTTCGAAAAGGTTGACGATTTCGTCCGCTTAGAGTAATGAGTTAAAAATCGTAAAAGTTCTTGATAAAACTCCATGCAAACAATATGATTCAATGTTTATAGTAGTAATGGTGTCAAAATGGCTATTCGGAATCACAAATATTGATTTCGAAAAGGCGGACGATTTCGTCCGCTTAGAGTAATTAGTTAAAAATCGTAAAAGTTCTTGATAAAACTCCATGCAACAAATATGATTCAATGTTTATAGTAGTAATGGTGTCAAAATGGCTATTCGGAACCACAAATATTGAAAAGGCGGACGATTCATTGAGTTAAAAATCGTAAAAGTTCTTGATAAAACTCCATGCAACCAATATGATTCATTGTTTATAGTAGTAATGGTGTCAAAATGGCTATTCGGAACCACAAATATTGATTTCGAAAAGGCGGACGATTTCGTCAGCTTAGAGAAATGAGTTAAAAATCGTAAAAGTTCTTGATAAAACTCCATGCAACCAATATGATTCAATGTTTATAGTAGTAATGGTGTCAAAATGGCTATTCGGAACCACAAATATTGATTTCGAAAAGGCGGACGATTTCGTCCGCTTAGAGAAATAAGTTAAAAATCGTAAAAGTTCTTGATAAAACTCCATGCAACCAATATGATTCAATGTTTATAGTAGTAATGGTGTCAAAATGGCTATTCGGAACCACAAATATTGATTTCGAAAAGGCGGACGATTTCGTCCACTTAGAGAAATAAGTTAAAAATCGTAAAAGTTCTTGATAAAACTCCATGCAACCAATATGATTCAATGTTTATAGTAGTAATGGTGTCAAAATGGCTATTCGGAACCACAAAAATTGATTTCGAATAGGCGGACGATTTCGTCCGCTTAGAGTAATGAGTTAAAAATCGTAAAAGTTCTTGATAAAACATCATGCGACCAATATGATTAAATGTTTATAGTAGTAATGGTGTCAAAATGGCTATTCGGAACCACAAATATTGATTTCGAAAAGGCGGACGATTTCGTCCGCTTAGAGTAATGAGTTAAAAATCGTAAAAGGTCTTGATAAAACTTAATGCGACAAATATGATTCAATGTTTATAGTAGTAATGGTGTCAAAATGGCTATTCGGAACCACAAATATTGATTTCGAAAAGGCGGACGATTTCGTCCGCTTAGAGTAATTAGTTAAAAATCGTAAAAGTTCTTGATAAAACTTCATGCGACAAATATGATTATGTTTATAGTAGTAATGGTGTCAAAATGGCTATTCGGAACCACAAATATTGATTTCGAAAAGGCGGACGATTTCGTCCACTTAGAGAAATAAGTTAAAAATCGTAAAAGTTCTTGATAAAACTCCATGCAACCAATATGATTCAATGTTTATAGTAGTAATGGTGTCAAAATGGCTATTCGGAACCACAAATATTGATTTCGAAAAGGCGGACGATTTCGTCCGCTTAGAGTAATGAGTTAAAAATCGTAAAAGTTCTTGATAAAACATCATGCGACCAATATGATTAAATGTTTATAGTAGTAATGGTGTCAAAATGGCTATTCGGAACCACAAATATTGATTTCGAAAAGGCGGACGATTTCGTCCGCTTAGAGTAATGAGTTAAAAATCGTAAAAGGTCTTGATAAAACTTAATGCGACAAATATGATTCAATGTTTATAGTAGTAATGGTGTCAAAATGGCTATTCGGAACCACAAATATTGATTTCGAAAAGGCGGACGATTTCGTCCGCTTAGAGTAATTAGTTAAAAATCGTAAAAGTTCTTGATAAAACTTCATGCGACAAATATGATTCAATGTTTATAGTAGTAATGGTGTCAAAATGGCTATTCGGAACCACAAATATTGAATTCGAAAAGGCGGACGATTTCGTCCGCTTAGAGTAATCAGTTAAAAATCTTAAAAGTTCTTGATAAAAATCCATGCAACCAATATGATTCAATGTTTATAGTAGTAATGGTCTCAAAATGGCTATTCGGAACCACAAATATTGATTTCGAAAAGGCGGACGATTTCGTCCGCTTAGAGTAATTAGTTAAAAATCGTAAAATTATTGATAAAACTCCAAGCAACCAATATGATTCAATGTTTATAGTAGTAATGGTGTAAAAATGGCTATTCGGAACCACAAATATTGATTTCGAAAAGGCGGACGATTTCGTCCGCTTAGAGTAATGAGTTAAAAATCGTAAAAGTTCTTGATAAAACTCCATGCAAACAATATGATTCAATGTTTATAGTAGTAATGGTGTCAAAATGGCTATTCGGAATCACAAATATTGATTTCGAAAAGGCGGACGATTTCGTCCGCTTAGAGTAATTAGTTAAAAATCGTAAAAGTTCTTGATAAAACTCCATGCAACAAATATGATTCAATGTTTATAGTAGTAATGGTGTCAAAATGGCTATTCGGAACCACAAATATTGAAAAGGCGGACGATTTATTGAGTTAAAAATCGTAAAAGTTCTTGATAAAACTCCATGCAACCAATATGATTCATTGTTTATAGTAGTAATGGTGTCAAAATGGCTATTCGGAACCACAAATATTGATTTCGAAAAGGCGGACGATTTCGTCAGCTTAGAGAAATGAGTTAAAAATCGTAAAAGTTCTTGATAAAACTCCATGCAACCAATATGATTCAATGTTTATAGTAGTAATGGTGTCAAAATGGCTATTCGGAACCACAAATATTGATTTCGAAAAGGCGGACGATTTCGTCCGCTTAGAGAAATAAGTTAAAAATCGTAAAAGTTCTTGATAAAACTCCATGCAACCAATATGATTCAATGTTTATAGTAGTAATGGTGTCAAAATGGCTATTCGGAACCACAAATATTGATTTCGAAAAGGCGGACGATTTCGTCCACTTAGAGAAATAAGTTAAAAATCGTAAAAGTTCTTGATTAAACTCCATGCAACCAATATGATTCAATGTTTATTGTAGTAATGGTGTCAAAATGGCTATTCGGAACCACAAATATTGATTTCGAAAAGGCGGACGATTTCGTCCGCTTAGAGTAATGAGTTAAAAATCGTAAAAGATCTTGATAAAACATCATGCGACCAATATGATTAAATGTTTATAGTAGTAATGGTGTCAAAATGGCTATTCGGAACCACAAATATTGATTTCGAAAAGGCGGACGATTTCGTCCGCTTAGAGTAATGAGTTAAAAATCGTAAAAGGTCTTGATAAAACTTAATGCGACAAATATGATTCAATGTTTATAGTAGTAATGGTGTCAAAATGGCTATTCGGAACCACAAATATTGATTTCGAAAAGGCGGACGATTTCGTCCGCTTAGAGTAATTAGTTGAAAATCGTAAAAGTTCTTGATAAAACTTCATGCGACAAATATGATTCAATGTTTATAGTAGTAATGGTGTCAAAATGGCTATTCGGAACCACAAATATTGAATTCGAAAAGGCGGACGATTTCGTCCGCTTAGAGTAATGAGTTAAAAATCTTAAAAGTTCTTGATAAAAATCCATGCAACCAATATGATTCAATGTTTATAGTAGTAATGGTCTCAAAATGGCTATTCGGAACCACAAATATTGATTTCGAAAAGGCGGACGATTTCGTCCGCTTAGAATAATTAGTTAAAAATCGTAAAATTATTGATAAAACTCCATGCAACCAATATGATTCAATGTTTATAGTAGTAATGGTGTCAAAATGGCTATTCGGAACCACAAATATTGATTTCGAAAAGGCGGACGATTTCGTCCGCTTAGAGTAATGAGTTAAAAATCGTAAAAGTTCTTGATAAAACTCCATGCAAACAATATGATTCAATGTTTATAGTAGTAATGGTGTCAAAATGGCTATTCGGAACCACAAATATTGATTTCGAAAAGGCGGACGATTTCGTCCGCTTAGAGTAATGAATTAAAAATCGTAAAAGCTCTTGATAAAACTTCATGCGACAAATATGATTCAATGTTTATAGTAGTAATGGTGTCAAAAAGGCTATTCGGAACCACAAATATTGATTTCGAAAAGGCGGACGATTTCGTCCGCTTAGAGTAATTAGTTAAAAATCGTAAAAGTTCTTGATAAAACTCCATGCAACCAATATGATTCAATGTTTATAGTAGTAATGGTGTCAAAATGGCTATTCGGAACCACAAATATTGAAAAGGCGGACGATTCATTGAGTTAAAAATCGTAAAAGTTCCTGATAAAACTCCATGCAACCAATATGATTCATTGTTTATAGTAGTAATGGTGTCAAAATGGCTATTCGGAACCACAAATATTGATTTCGAAAAGGCGGACGATTTCGTCATCTTAGAGAAATGAGTTAAAAATCGTAAAAGTTCTTGATAAAACTCAATGCAACCAATATGATTCAATGTTTATAGTAGTAATGGTGTCAAAATGGCTATTCGGAACCACAAATATTGATTTCGAAAAGGCGAACGATTTCGTCCGCTTAGAGAAATAAGTTAAAAATCGTAAAAGTTCTTGATAAAACTCCATGCAACCAATATGATTCAATGTTTATAGTAGTAATGGTGTCAAAATGGCTATTCGGAACCACAAATATTGATTTCGAAAAGGTGGACGATTTCGTCCGCTTAGAGTAATGAGTTAAAAATCGTAAAAGGTCTTGATAAAACTTAATGCGACAAATATGATTCAATGTTTATAGTAGTAATGGTGTCAAAATGGCTATTCGGAACCACAAATATTGATTTCGAAAAGGCGGACGATTTCGTCCGCTTAGAGTAATTAGTTAAAAATCGTAAAAGTTCTTGATAAAACTTCATGCGACAAATATGATTCAATGTTTATAGTAGTAATGGTGTCAAAATGGCTATTCGGAACCACAAATATTGAATTCGAAAAGGCGGACGATTTCGTCCGCTTAGAGTAATGAGTTAAAAATCTTAAAAGTTCTTGATAAAAATCCATGCAACCAATATGATTCAATGTTTATAGTAGTAATGGTCTCAAAATGGCTATTCGGAACCACAAATATTGATTTCGAAAAGGCGGACGATTTCGTCCGCTTAGAGTAATTAGTTAAAAATCGTAAAATTATTGATAAAACTCCATGCAACCAATATGATTCAATGTTTATAGTAGTAATGGTGTCAAAATGGCTATTCGGAACCACAAATATTGATTTCGAAAAGGCGGACGATTTCGTCCGCTTAGAGTAATGAGTTAAAAATCGTAAAAGTTCTTGATAAAACTCCATGCAAACAATATGATTCAATGTTTATAGTAGTAATGGTGTCAAAATGGCTATTCGGAACCACAAATATTGATTTCGAAAAGGCAGACGATTTCGTCCGCTTAGAGTAATTAGTTAAAAATCGTAAAAGTTCTTCATAAAACTCCATGCAACAAATATGATTCAATGTTTATAGTAGTAATGGTGTCAAAATGGCTATTCGGAACCACAAATATTGAAAAGGCGGACGATTCATTGAGTTAAAAATCGTAAAAGTTCTTGATAAAACTCCATGCAACCAATATGATTCATTGTTTATAGTAGTAATGGTGTCAAAATGGCTATTCGGAACCACAAATATTGATTTCGAAAAGGCGGACGATTTCGTCAGCTTAGAGAAATGAGTTAAAAATCGTAAAAGTTCTTGATAAAACTCCATGCAACCAATATGATTCAATGTTTATAGTAGTAATGGTGTCAAAATGGCTATTCGGAACCACAAATATTGATTTCGAAAAGGCGGACGATTTCGTCCGCTTAGAGAAATAAGTTAAAAATCGTAAAAGTTCTTGATAAAACTCCATGCAACCAATATGATTCAATGTTTATAGTAGTAATGGTGTCAAAATGGCTATTCGGAACCACAAATATTGATTTCGAAAAGGCGGACGATTTCGTCCACTTAGAGAAATAAGTTAAAAATCGTAAAAGTTCTTGATTAAACTCCATGCAACCAATATGATTCAATGTTTATAGTAGTAATGGTGTCAAAATGGCTATTCGGAACCACAAATATTGATTTCGAAAAGGCGGACGATTTCGTCCGCTTAGAGTAATGAGTTAAAAATCGTAAAAGTTCTTGATAAAACATCATGCGACCAATATGATTAAATGTTTATAGTAGTAATGGTGTCAAAATGGCTATTCGGAACCACAAATATTGATTTCGAAAAGGCGGACGATTTCGTCCGCTTAGAGTAATGAGTTAAAAATCATAAAAGGTCTTGATAAAACTTAATGCGACAAATATGATTCAATGTTTATAGTAGTAATGGTGTCAAAATGGCTATTCGGAACCACAAATATTGATTTCGAAAAGGCGGACGATTTCGTCCGCTTAGAGTAATTAGTTGAAAATCGTAAAAGTTCTTGATAAAACTTCATGCGACAAATATGATTCAATGTTTATAGTAGTAATGGTGTCAAAATGGCTATTCGGAACCACAAATATTGAATTCGAAAAGGCGGACGATTTCGTCCGCTTAGAGTAATGAGTTAAAAATCTTAAAAGTTCTTGATAAAAATCCATGCAACCAATATGATTCAATGTTTATAGTAGTAATGGTCTCAAAATGGCTATTCGGAACCACAAATATTGATTTCGAAAAGGCGGACGATTTCGTCCGCTTAGAGTAATTAGTTAAAAATCGTAAAATTATTGATAAAACTCCATGCAACCAATATGATTCAATGTTTATAGTAGTAATGGTGTCAAAATGGCTATTCGGAACCACAAATATTGATTTCGAAAAGGCGGACGATTTCGTCCGCTTAGAGTAATGAGTTAAAAATCGTAAAAGTTCTTGATAAAACTCCATGCAAACAATATGATTCAATGTTTATAGTAGTAATGGTGTCAAAATGGCTATTCGGAACCACAAATATTGATTTCGAAAAGGCGGACGATTTCGTCCGCTTAGAGTAATGAATTAAAAATCGTAAAAGCTCTTGATAAAACTTCATGCGACAAATATGATTCAATGTTTATAGTAGTAATGGTGTCAAAAAGGCTATTCGGAACCACAAATATTGATTTCGAAAAGGCGGACGATTTCGTCCGCTTAGAGTAATTAGTTAAAAATCGTAAAAGTTCTTGATAAAACTCCATGCAACCAATATGATTCAATATTTATAGTAGTAATGGTGTCAAAATGGCTATTCGGAACCACAAATATTGAAAAGGCGGACGATTCATTGAGTTAAAAATCGTAAAAGTTCTTGATAAAACTCCATGCTACCAATATGATTCATTGTTTATAGTAGTAATGGTGTCAAAATGGCTATTCGGAACCACAAATATTGATTTCGAATAGGCGGACGATTTCGTCAGCTTAGAGAAATGAGTTAAAAATCTTAAAAGTTCTTGATAAAACTCAATGCAACCAATATGATTCAATGTTTATAGTAGTAATGGTGTCAAAATGGCTATTCGGAACCACAAATATTGATTTCGAAAAGGCGGACGATTTCGTCCGCTTAGAGTAATGAGTTAAAAATCGTAAAAGTTCTTGATAAAACTCCATGCAAACAATATGATTCAATGTTTATAGTAGTAATGGTGTCAAAATGGCTATTCGGAACCACAAATATTGATTTCGAAAAGGCGGACGATTTCGTCCGCTTAGAGTAATTAGTTAAAAATCGTAAAAGTTCTTCATAAAACTCCATGCAACAAATATGATTCAATGTTTATAGTAGTAATGGTGTCAAAATGGCTATTCGGAACCACAAATATTGATTTCGAAAAGGCGGACGATTTCGTCCACTTAGAGAAATAAGTTAAAAATCGTAAAAGTTCTTGATAAAACTCCATGCAACCAATATGATTCAATGTTTATAGTAGTAATGGTGTCAAAATGGCTATTCGGAACCACAAATATTGATTTCGAAAAGGCGGACGATTTCGTCCACTTAGAGAAATAAGTTAAAAATCGTAAAAGTTCTTGATTAAACTCCATGCAACCAATATGATTCAATGTTTATAGTAGTAATGGTGTCAAAATGGCTATTCGGAACCACAAATATTGATTTCGAAAAGGCGGACGATTTCGTCCGCTTAGAGTAATGAGTTAAAAATCGTAAAAGGTCTTGATAAAACATCATGCGACCAATATGATTAAATGTTTATAGTAGTAATGGTGTCAAAATGGCTATTCGGAACCACAAATATTGATTTCGAAAAGGCGAACGATTTCGTCCGCTTAGAGTAATGAGTTAAAAATCATAAAAGGTCTTGATAAAACTTAATGCGACAAATATGATTCAATGTTTATAGTAGTAATGGTGTCAAAATGGCTATTCGGAACCACAAATATTGATTTCGAAAAGGCGGACGATTTCGTCCGCTTAGAGTAATTAGTTGAAAATCGTAAAAGTTCTTGATAAAACTTCATGCGACAAATATGATTCAATGTTTATAGTAGTAATGGTGTCAAAATGGCTATTCGGAACCACAAATATTGAATTCGAAAAGGCGGACGATTTCGTCCGCTTAGAGTAATGAGTTAAAAATCTTAAAAGTTCTTGATAAAAATCCATGCAACCAATATGATTCAATGTTTATAGTAGTAATGGTCTCAAAATGGCTATTCGGAACCACAAATATTGATTTCGAAAAGGCGGACGATTTCGTCCGCTTAGAGTAATTAGTTAAAAATCGTAAAATTATTGATAAAACTCCATGCAACCAATATGATTCAATGTTTATAGTAGTAATGGTGTCAAAATGGCTATTCGGAACCACAAATATTGATTTCGAAAAGGCGGACGATTTCGTCCGCTTAGAGTAATGAGTTAAAAATCGTAAAAGTTCTTGATAAAACTCCATGCAAACAATATGATTCAATGTTTATAGTAGTAATGGTGTCAACATGGCTATTCGGAACCACAAATATTGATTTCGAAAAGGCGGACGATTTCGTCCGCTTAGAGTAATGAATTAAAAATAGTAAAAGCTCTTGATAAAACTTCATGCGACAAATATGATTCAATGTTTATAGTAGTAATGGTGTCAAAAAGGCTATTCGGAACCACAAATATTGATTTCGAAAAGGCGGACGATTTCGTCCGCTTAGAGTAATTAGTTAAAAATCGTAAAAGTTCTTGATAAAACTCCATGCAACCAATATGATTCAATGTTTATAGTAGTAATGGTGTCAAAATGGCTATTCGGAACCACAAATATTGAAAAGGCGGACGATTCATTGAGTTAAAAATCGTAAAAGTTCTTGATAAAACTCCATGCTACCAATATGATTCATTGTTTATAGTAGTAATGGTGTCAAAATGGCTATTCGGAACCACAAATATTGATTTCGAATAGGCGGACGATTTCGTCAGCTTAGAGAAATGAGTTAAAAATCTTAAAAGTTCTTGATAAAACTCAATGCAACCAATATGATTCAATGTTTATAGTAGTAATGGTGTCAAAATGGCTATTCGGAACCACAAATATTGATTTCGAAAAGGCGGACGATTTCGTCCGCTTAGAGAAATAAGTTAAAAATCGTAAAAGTTCTTGATAAAACTCCATGCAACCAATATGATTCAATGTTTATAGTAGTAATGGTGTCAAAATGGCTATTCGGAACCACAAATATTGATTTCGAAAAGGCGGACGATTTCGTCCGCTTAGAGTAATGAGTTAAAAATCGTAAAAGGTCTTGATAAAACTTCATGCGACAAAAATGATTCAATGTTTATAGTAGTAATGGTGTCAAAATGGCTATTCGGAACCACAAATATTGATTTCGAAAAGGCGGACGATTTCGTCCGCTTAGAGTAATTAGTTAAAAATCGTAAAAGTTCTTGATAAAACTCCATGCAACCAATATGATTCAATGTTTATAGTAGTAATGGTGTCAAAATGGCTATTCGGAACCACAAATATTGAAAAGGCGGACGATTCATTGAGTTAAAAATCGTAAAAGTTCTTGATAAAACTCCATGCAACCAATATGATTCAATGTTTATAGTAGTAATGGTGTCAACATGGCTATTCGGAACCACAAATATTGATTTCGAAAAGGCGGACGATTTCGTCCGCTTAGAGTAATGAATTAAAAATAGTAAAAGCTCTTGATAAAACTTCATGCGACAAATATGATTCAATGTTTATAGTAGTAATGGTGTCAAAAAGGCTATTCGGAACCACAAATATTGATTTCGAAAAGGCGGACGATTTCGTCCGCTTAGAGTAATTAGTTAAAAATCGTAAAAGTTCTTGATAAAACTCCATGCAACCAATATGATTCAATGTTTATAGTAGTAATGGTGTCAAAATGGCTATTCGGAACCACAAATATTGAAAAGGCGGACGATTCATTGAGTTAAAAATCGTAAAAGTTCTTGATAAAACTCCATGCTACCAATATGATTCATTGTTTATAGTAGTAATGGTGTCAAAATGGCTATTCGGAACCACAAATATTGATTTCGAATAGGCGGACGATTTCGTCAGCTTAGAGAAATGAGTTAAAAATCTTAAAAGTTCTTGATAAAACTCAATGCAACCAATATGATTCAATGTTTATAGTAGTAATGGTGTCAAAATGGCTATTCGGAACCACAAATATTGATTTCGAAAAGGCGGACGATTTCGTCCGCTTAGAGAAATAAGTTAAAAATCGTAAAAGTTCTTGATAAAACTCCATGCAACCAATATGATTCAATGTTTATAGTAGTAATGGTGTCAAAATGGCTATTCGGAACCACAAATATTGATTTCGAAAAGGCGGACGATTTCGTCCGCTTAGAGTAATGAGTTAAAAATCGTAAAAGGTCTTGATAAAACTTCATGCGACAAAAATGATTCAATGTTTATAGTAGTAATGGTGTCAAAATGGCTATTCGGAACCACAAATATTGATTTCGAAAAGGCGGACGATTTCGTCCGCTTAGAGTAATTAGTTAAAAATCGTAAAAGTTCTTGATAAAACTCCATGCAACCAATATGATTCAATGTTTATAGTAGTAATGGTGTCAAAATGGCTATTCGGAACCACAAATATTGAAAAGGCGGACGATTCATTGAGTTAAAAATCGTAAAAGTTCTTGATAAAACTCCATGCTACCAATATGATTCATTGTTTATAGTAGTAATGGTGTCAAAATGGCTATTCGGAACCACAAATATTGATTTCGAATAGGCGGACGATTTCGTCAGCTTAGAGAAATGAGTTAAAAATCTTAAAAGTTCTTGATAAAACTCAATGCAACCAATATGATTCAATGTTTATAGTAGTAATGGTGTCAAAATGGCTATTCGGAACCACAAATATTGATTTCGAAAAGGCGGACGATTTCGTCCGCTTAGAGAAATAAGTTAAAAATCGTAAAAGTTCTTGATAAAACTCCATGCAACCAATATGATTCAATGTTTATAGTAGTAATGGTGTCAAAATGGCTATTCGGAACCACAAATATTGATTTCGAAAAGGCGGACGATTTCGTCCGCTTAGAGTAATGAGTTAAAAATCGTAAAAGGTCTTGATAAAACTTCATGCGACAAAAATGATTCAATGTTTATAGTAGTAATGGTGTCAAAATGGCTATTCGGAACCACAAATATTGATTTCGAAAAGGCGGACGATTTCGTCCGCTTAGAGTAATTAGTTAAAAATCGTAAAAGTTCTTGATAAAACTCCATGCAACCAATATGATTCAATGTTTATAGTAGTAATGGTGTCAAAATGGCTATTCGGAACCACAAATATTGAAAAGGCGGACGATTCATTGAGTTAAAAATCGTAAAAGTTCTTGATAAAACTCCATGCTACCAATATGATTCATTGTTTATAGTAGTAATGGTGTCAAAATGGCTATTCGGAACCACAAATATTGATTTCGAATAGGCGGACGATTTCGTCAGCTTAGAGAAATGAGTTAAAAATCTTAAAAGTTCTTGATAAAACTCAATGCAACCAATATGATTCAATGTTTATAGTAGTAATGGTGTCAAAATGGCTATTCGGAACCACAAATATTGATTTCGAAAAGGCGGACGATTTCGTCCGCTTAGAGTAATGAGTTAAAAATCGTAAAAGTTCTTGATAAAACTCCATGCAAACAATATGATTCAATGTTTATAGTAGTAATGGTGTCAAAATGGCTATTCGGAACCACAAATATTGATTTCGAAAAGGCGGACGATTTCGTCCGCTTAGAGTAATTAGTTAAAAATCGTAAAAGTTCTTCATAAAACTCCATGCAACAAATATGATTCAATGTTTATAGTAGTAATGGTGTCAAAATGGCTATTCGGAACCACAAATATTGATTTCGAAAAGGCGGACGATTTCGTCCACTTAGAGAAATAAGTTAAAAATCGTAAAAGTTCTTGATAAAACTCCATGCAACCAATATGATTCAATGTTTATAGTAGTAATGGTGTCAAAATGGCTATTCGGAACCACAAATATTGATTTCGAAAAGGCGGACGATTTCGTCCACTTAGAGAAATAAGTTAAAAATCGTAAAAGTTCTTGATTAAACTCCATGCAACCAATATGATTCAATGTTTATAGTAGTAATGGTGTCAAAATGGCTATTCGGAACCACAAATATTGATTTCGAAAAGGCGGACGATTTCGTCCGCTTAGAGTAATGAGTTAAAAATCGTAAAAGGTCTTGATAAAACATCATGCGACCAATATGATTAAATGTTTATAGTAGTAATGGTGTCAAAATGGCTATTCGGAACCACAAATATTGATTTCGAAAAGGCGAACGATTTCGTCCGCTTAGAGTAATGAGTTAAAAATCATAAAAGGTCTTGATAAAACTTAATGCGACAAATATGATTCAATGTTTATAGTAGTAATGGTGTCAAAATGGCTATTCGGAACCACAAATATTGATTTCGAAAAGGCGGACGATTTCGTCCGCTTAGAGTAATTAGTTGAAAATCGTAAAAGTTCTTGATAAAACTTCATGCGACAAATATGATTCAATGTTTATAGTAGTAATGGTGTCAAAATGGCTATTCGGAACCACAAATATTGAATTCGAAAAGGCGGACGATTTCGTCCGCTTAGAGTAATGAGTTAAAAATCTTAAAAGTTCTTGATAAAAATCCATGCAACCAATATGATTCAATGTTTATAGTAGTAATGGTCTCAAAATGGCTATTCGGAACCACAAATATTGATTTCGAAAAGGCGGACGATTTCGTCCGCTTAGAGTAATTAGTTAAAAATCGTAAAATTATTGATAAAACTCC
This sequence comes from Euphrasia confusa, assembly GCA_954870475.1. Taxonomy (NCBI): domain Eukaryota; kingdom Viridiplantae; phylum Streptophyta; class Magnoliopsida; order Lamiales; family Orobanchaceae; genus Euphrasia; species Euphrasia confusa. The sequence continues at coordinate 17,205,912 of OX940956.1, forward strand.
ATGCAACCAATATGATTCAATGTTTATAGTAGTAATGGTGTCAAAATGGCTATTCGGAACCACAAATATTGATTTCGAAAAGGCGGACGATTTCGTCCGCTTAGAGTAATGAGTTAAAAATCGTAAAAGTTCTTGATAAAACTCCATGCAAACAATATGATTCAATGTTTATAGTAGTAATGGTGTCAACATGGCTATTCGGAACCACAAATATTGATTTCGAAAAGGCGGACGATTTCGTCCGCTTAGAGTAATGAATTAAAAATAGTAAAAGCTCTTGATAAAACTTCATGCGACAAATATGATTCAATGTTTATAGTAGTAATGGTGTCAAAAAGGCTATTCGGAACCACAAATATTGATTTCGAAAAGGCGGACGATTTCGTCCGCTTAGAGTAATTAGTTAAAAATCGTAAAAGTTCTTGATAAAACTCCATGCAACCAATATGATTCAATGTTTATAGTAGTAATGGTGTCAAAATGGCTATTCGGAACCACAAATATTGAAAAGGCGGACGATTCATTGAGTTAAAAATCGTAAAAGTTCTTGATAAAACTCCATGCTACCAATATGATTCATTGTTTATAGTAGTAATGGTGTCAAAATGGCTATTCGGAACCACAAATATTGATTTCGAATAGGCGGACGATTTCGTCAGCTTAGAGAAATGAGTTAAAAATCTTAAAAGTTCTTGATAAAACTCAATGCAACCAATATGATTCAATGTTTATAGTAGTAATGGTGTCAAAATGGCTATTCGGAACCACAAATATTGATTTCGAAAAGGCGAACGATTTCGTCCGCTTAGAGTAATGAGTTAAAAATCATAAAAGGTCTTGATAAAACTTAATGCGACAAATATGATTCAATGTTTATAGTAGTAATGGTGTCAAAATGGCTATTCGGAACCACAAATATTGATTTCGAAAAGGCGGACGATTTCGTCCGCTTAGAGTAATTAGTTGAAAATCGTAAAAGTTCTTGATAAAACTTCATGCGACAAATATGATTCAATGTTTATAGTAGTAATGGTGTCAAAATGGCTATTCGGAACCACAAATATTGAATTCGAAAAGGCGGACGATTTCGTCCGCTTAGAGTAATGAGTTAAAAATCTTAAAAGTTCTTGATAAAAATCCATGCAACCAATATGATTCAATGTTTATAGTAGTAATGGTCTCAAAATGGCTATTCGGAACCACAAATATTGATTTCGAAAAGGCGGACGATTTCGTCCGCTTAGAGTAATTAGTTAAAAATCGTAAAATTATTGATAAAACTCCATGCAACCAATATGATTCAATGTTTATAGTAGTAATGGTGTCAAAATGGCTATTCGGAACCACAAATATTGATTTCGAAAAGGCGGACGATTTCGTCCGCTTAGAGTAATGAGTTAAAAATCGTAAAAGTTCTTGATAAAACTCCATGCAAACAATATGATTCAATGTTTATAGTAGTAATGGTGTCAACATGGCTATTCGGAACCACAAATATTGATTTCGAAAAGGCGGACGATTTCGTCCGCTTAGAGTAATGAATTAAAAATAGTAAAAGCTCTTGATAAAACTTCATGCGACAAATATGATTCAATGTTTATAGTAGTAATGGTGTCAAAAAGGCTATTCGGAACCACAAATATTGATTTCGAAAAGGCGGACGATTTCGTCCGCTTAGAGTAATTAGTTAAAAATCGTAAAAGTTCTTGATAAAACTCCATGCAACCAATATGATTCAATGTTTATAGTAGTAATGGTGTCAAAATGGCTATTCGGAACCACAAATATTGAAAAGGCGGACGATTCATTGAGTTAAAAATCGTAAAAGTTCTTGATAAAACTCCATGCTACCAATATGATTCATTGTTTATAGTAGTAATGGTGTCAAAATGGCTATTCGGAACCACAAATATTGATTTCGAATAGGCGGACGATTTCGTCAGCTTAGAGAAATGAGTTAAAAATCTTAAAAGTTCTTGATAAAACTCAATGCAACCAATATGATTCAATGTTTATAGTAGTAATGGTGTCAAAATGGCTATTCGGAACCACAAATATTGATTTCGAAAAGGCGGACGATTTCGTCCGCTTAGAGAAATAAGTTAAAAATCGTAAAAGTTCTTGATAAAACTCCATGCAACCAATATGATTCAATGTTTATAGTAGTAATGGTGTCAAAATGGCTATTCGGAACCACAAATATTGATTTCGAAAAGGCGGACGATTTCGTCCGCTTAGAGTAATGAGTTAAAAATCGTAAAAGGTCTTGATAAAACTTCATGCGACAAAAATGATTCAATGTTTATAGTAGTAATGGTGTCAAAATGGCTATTCGGAACCACAAATATTGATTTCGAAAAGGCGGACGATTTCGTCCGCTTAGAGTAATTAGTTAAAAATCGTAAAAGTTCTTGATAAAACATCATGCGACCAATCTGATTCAATGTTTATAGTAGTAATGGTGTTAAAATGGCTATTCGGAACCACAAATATTGATTTCGAAAAGGCGGACGATTTCGTCCGCTTAGAGTAATTAGTTAAAAATCGTAAAAGTTCTTGATAAAACTTCATGCGACAAATATGATTCAATGTTTATAGAAGTAATGGTGTCAAAATGGCTATTCGGAACCACAAATATTGATTTCGAAAAGGCGGACGATTTCGTCCGCTTAGAGTAATGAGTTAAAAATCTTAAAAGTTCTTGATAAAAATCCATGCGACCAATATGATTCAATGTTTATAGTAGTAATGGTCTCAAAATGGCTATTCGGAACCACAAATATTGATTTCGAAAAGGCGGACGATTTCGTCCGCTTAGAGTAATTAGTTAAAAATCGTAAAATTATTGATAAAACTCCATGCAACCAATATGATTCAATGTTTATAGTAGTAATGGTGTCAAAATGGCTATTCGGAACCACAAATATTGATTTCGAAAAGGCGGACGATTTCGTCCGCTTAGAGTAATGAGTTAAAAATCGTAAAAGTTCTTGATAAAACTTCATGCAAACAATATGATTCAATGTTTATAGTAGTAATGGTGTCAAAATGGCTATTCGGAACCACAAATATTGATTTCGAAAAGGCGGACGATTTCGTCCGCTTAGAGTAATGAATTAAAAATCGTAAAAGCTCTTGATAAAACTTCATGCGACAAATTTGATTCAATGTTTATAGTAGTAATGGTGTCAAAAAGGCTATTCGGAACCACAAATATTGATTTCGAAAAGGCGGACGATTTCGTCCGCTTAGAATAATTAGTTAAAAATCGTAAAAGTTCTTGATAAAACTCCATGCAACCAATATGATTCAATGTTTATAGTAGTAATGGTGTCAAAATGTCTATTCGGAACCACAAATATTGAAAAGGCGGACGATTTCGTCCGCTTAGAAAAATGAGTTAAAAATCGTAAAAGTTCTTGATAAAACTCAATGCAACCAATATGATTCATTGTTTATAGTAGTACTGGTGTCAAAATGGCTATTCGGAACCACAAATATTGATTTCGAAAAGGCGGACGATTTCGTCAGCTTAGAGAAATGAGTTAAAAATCGTAAAAGTTCTTGATAAAACTCCATGCAACCAAAATGATTCAATGTTTATAGTAGTAATGGTGTCAAAATGGCTATTCGGAACCACAAATATTGATTTCGAAAAGGCGGACGATTTCGTCCGCTTAGAGAAATAAGTAAAAAATCGTAAAAGTTCTTGATAAAAATTCAAGACCAAGTTGTTTGTAACCTGCGTATTCCAATTCTGAATATTTGTCCAGCCCCAAAACTTTAAGGTATTTAGAAACCTTGTCTTTTAATCCAAAACCCGAAATAAAATCCCAATCCACATAGCGAGGTTTCACAATTTCTCTTTTTCGCTGTAATCGCTTAAAAATGATACCTTCTTTGTCTGAGTAGATGGAAAAAGGGGCCCCGTAAGTTGAACGAATATCTTCCGGGGTTGACGGAGTTGGAGTCGTGGTAGGCGATGAAGACGACCCCTTAGATTTCTTGCTTGGGACAATTTTAGCCGGAGCTTTTCTCTTGTTGTTTGTACGCCCCATGGTCGATGAAGGTGGACGGGAACGGGCTGGTCGTTGCTGGAGGTGGTGGAGGCTGAGTAGTCGGGTCGACGATGGTGGCGGAGTTGGATTCGGGTCGGAGTTGCAGCGGCGGTTTCTACTGGTGTGGTCGGACGGCGAAGGCGGAGAAGGAGGTGCGAGTGGGTCGCGGTGGTTCTGGGCGGCTGGAGATGACGGAGAGCGACGGGGTCGCGGTGGTTCGCGGAGGCTGGAGATGATGCTTGGACGGGTTCGGAGTTTAGGGATGGATGGCGACGGAGGTGGAGGGCTACGGTGATTGGAGACGGAGCAAAATTGATAAGTCATTTTAGTAGCGGAAAAAATCAATTAAATTTTTATCGAACTAATTGCCAAAGCAAGCGCGGGTTCAGCCGCTAGCGCGGGGTTGAAACTGTTGGAGTTGTGTACTTAATGTCTAGATTTAAGTACCCGTAAACTCCCCGTCATGGCATTTAACCTATTTAATTAATAAACAATTATTTGCAATTAATTATTATTAATTAATTATGCAAAATATAGTCCTGGATTTTATACGTTGTAGTTAGTATGGTGCACATGGGCGTACAGAAGATCATACTATCGGTTACTCGTATTTAATCGAACAGTTGCTCACGACCTAGATGGACACGGACCAATCCATCGGTATAGTCGTTGTGTGAGAGAGAAAATAATTTATCTTAATTATTTTATCACACTTGTACACTTGGTGTATTGGGCGGATCAGCTTGAGATTTATTGATTAGGATTGCCTTGGATAATCAATTTAAATCTCGGAGTATTTTATTCTTAATCCCCGATATTATTGCGGGTGTGTATATTTAATACTAGAGGCTTTGATTTTCCAAAGGAATTAACCGATTTAATTATTGGGTTAATTACCGGTAAAATTGGGTCGCTATATTTTATATATGACATGCCGTGAATACTTGACGGGAAAGTGTATCCCGGAAGGGTTGATAATATCCCCGAGATGAGTTCATAAGGAATTATTGTGTAAACCTCATGAGTGGATTCGTTCCGCACAATAATAAAGGTTGAACGGTACTAGTCTCGGATATAAGATATGAATATTATTTATTGAGCAATAAATAAATTTATTCATGGATATTTAAATCTTAAATACACGGAATAAATAATACTAATCGGAGAAATATTATTTGATATAATATGGAATAATATTGGGAGTGCAATTTTATTTATATAGTGGAAAATAAATAAAATTAATATTGATAAGAATTAATAGATTTGGGTTGGACCCAATTTAATTTTCAATATTGAAGCCCAATATTTATTCTCCTTATGATCCCCTACGTAGCCTATATAAGCACTACATGGTCTTCACTTTTCAAGAGAGAATTAATTGACCTACGCCATTCTTAAAGCCTTGAGAGTGAGGAAGATCCATAGAGTTCGATAGATCGTCGCCCACACGACGTTCGGACGAAGTGCTAGGAATACGCGGGAAGGTCATAAGGTCATCAACAAGATTCGTTTCTCCGTACAACGAATCGAGGTAATAATCGAGAAACCCCCTTCTTGATTAATTGTGTTGTTTAATTGTGATGTATACATGAACAAGACGATCCGGGAAAACGACGAACCTCGGGGACGGGGATTCGAGATCCCCGGCGAGGATCGAAGGAGGCGGTCGAACCCTAGGGTTCGGACCGCCCCAACGCGCGACGAAGGGCCGAGCCCCGGCTGGACGCCGGGGCGTGCGATCGACTTCGGTCGATCGCCGGGGATGCCGTGGGCTGGTGCCACGGCGGATCCCCAGCCGCCGTCGTCGGAGGCGCGTGGACCGCGAAGCCCTCGGCTGGAGCCGAGGGGCGATCGAGCCTGTGAGCTCGATCGCGGGCGTGCTACGGGATGACCCGTAGCTGCCTAGTACGCGCTACGGGTTCACCCGTAGCGAGGCGTGCGAGGGCGATGCCCTCGCGGGCAGCGAGTCATCGCGACTCGCTGCGGGCTGCTACGAGCAGCCCCGGGGATCGCGCGAGCGATCCCAGCGATCGTCCGAGGACGATCGCGAGCCCCTCGCGGGGGCTCGGCTGGGGCACGCAGCCTTCGGGCTTCGCTGGGCGTTCGGTCGGGCCCCGGCTCGTGAGGTGGTTCGCGTTCGTGGATCCGACTCGTGGGTGACTTCGACTGGGGGCGGGCTGCGTGTCTTCAGGCGCGTAGTCTCCAAAGGTCGGACTCCTGCGGATGAGTCGGGGATCCAATCTTCAGTGATCGAGGGTTTTTGATTGGGTTATCGGTTCCGCAAATTTTGATAGCCCGGGACATCGAATCCCAGCAATTGGTATCAGAGCGTTTGGTTTCGTGTTCATGTATATGTTCGATTATTGTTCTACCTTGCAGGATTTCCGGCTATCATGGTTGGATTTAATTAATTGTTTTTTAATTAATTATCATGATTATTAAACTCTCGGACATGTCGAGATTCGTTTTTGTGTGGTTGAATGTTTGTAATAGTAAAAATTCGGGGGTTGACCGAATTTAGGATTTATTATTACGCACTTTATTTTCCGGAAAATGTATAGGGTCGATTTCATGTATAGAATCGATACCGGAATTGTAATTTAATTTTTGTAAATTATTTACGTTGGTTCGATGATGAGACGATCGCCGGAAGACGAAGAAGTGACGAAGAGAGTAGGGCCTGGGATCGATCCCATGATGGTGATCGACCCATAGCCTAGCCGGCGTGGCTAGGCGGCGGCGGCGCTCCTCCCCGAGTGGCCGGCCGATCCATCATGTGGTGGTGGTATGAGGATCTCCCAATCCATGGCACTTCCACCGATATTCACTTTCCAAAATTAATTCGGTTTTCCTATTTGAGTACTTTCCTTTTAGGAAAATCTCATGGATTAGGAAAAGAATTAATTTAAATTAATTTTATTCCTATTGATTTATTTCCTTTATGGAGATATTCATGGATTAGGAATTTAATTAATTTAGTACTAAATTTATTTTTTTTTCTATTTGATTATTCCTACTCTGGGAATATTCATGGATTAGGAGTAAAAATAAATTTGGAAAGTAATAAGTCCTAATTTATTTTATTTCCTTGTTCTATTATAGATGTCTTCTAGAATATTCCAAATTTTATTTGGATAGATTATTCTAGAGATTTAATAGAACTAGATAGGAAAATAAATAAATAAAAATATTAATAATATTTAATTTTATTTTTGATATATTCAATTGACTTAATTTTCGAATTAAGTAACTTTTGGATTAATTGAAAATAAATAGATTTAAATATTGGAAATTAATATTCTCGTCGCATGGAGCATTCAAGAAACGAAGACTGAAGACTAGAGGATGCAAATGAAGATAAAGCCATGATAGTCGGGAAAAATAATTTTCTCTAGCATTATTTTGACTATATGATCTATGTGCTTTATTGCTTTCATGCATGCTATATGTGTTTATTTTATGCACTAGATAGCGTATCCCTTTATCGTAAAAAGCTAAGTGGGAGAGGGGATGGAAACATTCCCATGGACTCCATCACTGTTCTCTTGGTGACTTTTATGGACTTTCGAAGTTCATATTGACAAGTCATTGGAGGAGAATTCTTGTAATTCCTCTTACAAGAAACATTGATCAAGTTATCAAACAATGCCTAATTTGTCTTTCTGAAACTGACTTCAAGTCGACTCATTCTCACCCCGGGGAGTGGAATGGAGCCAGAGCCACTTGGTCATGTGGATGACACAAATTAGAGACCTTCGTGCCATTCTTTGATAGGTGGGTCGTTTGTTTGCTCGGCTCCCTCATTTATGAGAGATAGGGTCGCTCGCATGGTGAATCACTGGTTAGAAACTTCGAGTTTCACTTATGATTCTCCGAGTCTTGATTTACGAAATCGAATGGATCTTGTAATTGGGAGTCAATTATAAAGATCTCTTGGTGTAGTAAACGTCCACACCACGTGGCTTGCTATACCGACGGATTTTGGATTAATTGATGTAGACAGTTATAAGTGATTGTGAAGGGTTGTGAAATTGTCGTAAACGTCCACACCACGTGGCTTGCGGTGACGAAGCAATTCCAAGCGATATACTTTAGTACTGAGTGATGGTTTACACTTAGATACGCGTCATAGTATTCTTCCCCACGAAGTTACGCTATGATTGATGTATGACCGAAGAAAAACTAATTGCTAAATCATTTGGGTGGGTAAACGTCCACACCACGTGACTTGCTTTACCTAATGGGATTTTAGACGCAATTAGTAATTTAATGATGTTATTTGAGGGAGATAACATCGGACATTAAATTGATTGTTTGTTTACATGTGCTTATAGGTTTAGAGAATAGCTATGAATCCACTTTCTGTGATACTCAAGGAACATAAACTCACTGGTCCCAATTACATTGATTGGAAGAGAAATTTGGACATTGTCCTGACTGCTGAAGAGTACAAGTTTGTACTCTCTGATAAATGCCCTGCTGAGCCCACGGCTGCCTCAACTGATGAGGAAAAGGCAACATATCGGAAGTGGAAAAAGGCTGATGAAATGGCTAGGTGCTATATTTTGGCTTCCATGTCAAATGTACTCCAAACCCAACATGAGCCGATGGACACTGCCCGGGATATGATGACTAACCTCAAGGAGATGTTTGGGGAGCAGGATCGTGCGGCGAGGCAAGAAGCCATGAGAGTCCTTATGTCGACTACTCAGTCTGAAGGAACGCCCGTTGGGGAGCACGTTCTTAAGATGATGAGTTTGTTGAATGAACTTGAGGTCCTAGGAGCATCCATTGATGATGAGACGCAAGTCGACATCATACTCCAGTCTCTGACCCCTAAGTTTGAGCAGTTTCGTATGAGCTATAATATGGGTAAACTATCTTATACTCTTGCGCAACTCCTGACTGAACTGAAGGCGGCAGAGGGGATCTACAAGAAGGGCAAGTCTCAAGCGCTTATAACTACCAAGCCCAAAAGCTTGAAAGCTATTGGAGGTAGGGGCAAGAAAAGGAAGCAAGCCATAAAACCCAGTGGTGCCAAGAGGAATGGACCACGAGTGGGGGCTAGTAAGCCAAAGGGCTTGTGCTTCCGATGCAAGAAGTCTGGACACTGGAAGTCTGAATGTCCTCTCAGAGGTACGAATTTTTCTTTAGTCGTAAAAACATAGTCAGCGGTATTATCTACCAGAATTCTGGTGTGTAGATATGGAACCACTGACGGTATGTGCATTTTAAATGCAGGGGTTCCAGAAAACCCGGCGACTTAGAGAAGAAGAGTTCGAGTCTACATGGGCGAAGCTGTTGGGGTAGCAGCGGTTGCAGTGGAAGACATTTATCTGTTTTAAGTTTTCATTTCAGTTATTGCTTATGTACCCCTTTACTTTGAAAAAGAACTTCGTTCTGGTTTTCTTTATTAATGGATATTTTATTTCTTTAATCATTGGATGGTTTGGATAAGAAATAATGGTGATATCTATTATGTTACATTAGATAGCAATATGTGAATGATGAATCCTTAGTCTACCACGATGCAACAAACCGTTATGTATAACTTGTTTTACTTATTGTATTTCTCTTATTAATCATTATACTTGTGAATTCTTGAACTTGGTAGTATCTATTCAAAAGGGATTCAAAAGGTCGAAATTGATTCAATCAATTATAGTTGGAGGAATGGACCTCCCGACCTGATAATCGATCTTGAAAGATGATACAACTGAGTTAACCTTTCTGGATAAAGGATGGAATTCGGACAAGTATAGAAAATGATGATTAATGCGGTATGTGTAATTAGAGAAGGTACGAGTCATTCCTTCAAGAATACTCGAAGATGGATTAGACTACTTGTTGTGCCATAAAAGCGGAGTGTTTTTAACACAAAGCCATTATGGGGAACCTTCAAAGTATATCCAATAGAAGCCTGCGACTTGTTCGCGGAGGCTATCACCTATCTAAATAACACATAGCATAAATCAAAGATTGAGATTAAATCTCAAACGACTGCACCATACACTGATGTGTGGATATGGTGTGTCAGAAATGAGAAATGGAATTCTAATAGTAAAAGAACAAGTTTGTTCGGAACTACCTATGTTCTTTGGATATTTCTGGATACAACGGCACATTCAATGTGGTTGTAGAATATCCTAGAAGAACAAGTAATTGTAAGTTCAATGGTACTGAGAACCAGATGGGTATCCTCACCCGGTTCTTAGAGGAAAACTATTAGATGAACTACAATGCCCTAATTGACAAAGTACTTTAAAATGAGGAAAGGAGAGACTGAGAACCAGCCTGACCGAGTAGCGGTACACCACTAACTGCACCTAATGTTATTACTGTTATACACCGGAACGCCATAAGACTGGAGGAGTTTTGAACTCTGGATCCAGTATACATGAAATCGATCCCTAGGTCTGCATAGATTTGCGAGAAAGGTGTGTTAGAAACGTAATAGAAACAAAGGTGGTGTTTCTCGGAATTTTGTGTAGATAACACTTCATCGTTGGCAACAATGTAAAAGTGTTGTCAGACATAAAATAGAGGTTGTCTAAATAAATCGAGATATAAGATTAAGATGAAGTTAGATCATGTTCTTAGAAATCTTTCGATCTCTAGATAAGAACATTTGTACTTCTCTTAAGATATCTTATACGATTATGGGTTGTTTTAAACATGCACAATTCTGAGAAAGGTTATTGCCTTTCTAGAACAGAATACATCTATCTAAAGGTATGTGTTTCGAACACATGAAGGAGATGGATATGGACAAAGCAGTAACCTGCACTTTGAGTGTGGAGAGCTTTGACAATGCCATGTTGAAAAACAAGAACCTGATATCAACTATGCGGTTAGCGTAGTGGGAGGATATCAAAGTAATCTGGATAAGAAATATTCGAATGTTGTAAAGTACTTGGAAGTACTGGACTACTGGCAAAACGAAATCTTCTTAGATTACAGTTTCTCAGATCAAAAATCGGAGAAAAACCAGTGTAAGTCGATATCAGGCTATGTGTTCACTTTTAGAAGAGGTGGAACCTAAGGATGAAAGAGTGATGAGCGTAATGCTTCTCGGACTCTATCATAAACCGAATAGCAGCCTCAGAGGCAGCGGAAGTTTTGGTTAGGTTCCGGAATGACCTCTGAACTTGGATATGATTCTTGGTTCACCAAAGGCTATGTACATAGCGGTGCATGGAGAACTGAAAGAAGTCATAAGTTCGAAAAGTGATGATAACACATAGAGCCAGTACCACCTGATACGAGTCATCGTCAGAGAGACGACGCAGTAGTCACCAAGATAACTTCAGAGCGGCTACCTAGATTGCTCATTCACATAATACTTCTGGAAAGTATAACTTAAGCACGTGATGAGTATGGGAGTCGGGAGTTTGGAGGAAATGACTAGACCTTAGTACAAGTGGGAGATTGTTGGAGTTGTGTACTTAATGTCTAGATTTAAGTACCGGTAAACTCCCCGTCATGGCATTTAACCTATTTAATTAATAAACAATTATTTTCAATTAATTATTATTAATTAATTATGCAAAATATAGTCCTGGATTTTATACGTTGTAGTTAGTATGGTGCGCATGGGCGTACAGAAGATCATACTATCGGTTACTCGTATTTAATCGAACAGTTGCTCACGACCTAGATGGACACGGACCAATACATCGGTATAGTCGTTGTGTGAGAGAGAAAATAATTTATCTTAATTATTTTATCACACTTGTACACTTGGTGTATTGGGCGGATCAGCTTGAGATTTATTGATTAGGATTGCCTTGGATAATCAATTTAAATCTCGGAGTATTTTATTCTTAATCCCCGATATTATTGCGGGTGTGTATATTTAATACTAGAGGCTTTGATTTTCCAAAGGAATTAACCGATTTAATTATTGGGTTAATTACCGGTAAAATTGGGTCGCTATATTTTATATATGACATGCCGTGAATACTTGACGGGAAAGTGTATCCCGGAAGGGTTGATAATATCCCCGAGATGAGTTCATAAGGAATTATTGTGTAAACCTCATGAGTGGATTCGTTCCGCACAATAATAAAGGTTGAACGGTACTAGTCTCGGATATAAGATATGAATATTATTTATTGAGCAATAAATAAATTTATTCATGGATATTTAAATCTTAAATACACGGAATAAATAATACTAATCGGAGAAATATTATTTGATATAATATGGAATAATATTGGGAGTGCAATTTTATTTATATAGTGGAAAATAAATAAAATTAATATTGATAAGAATTAATAGATTTGGGTTGGACCCAATTTAATTTTCAATATTGAAGCCCAATATTTAGTCTCCTTATGATCCCCTACGTAGCCTATATAAGCACTACATGGTCTTCACTTTTCAAGAGAGAATTAATTGACCTACGCCATTCTTAAAGTCTTGAGAGTGAGGAAGATCCATAGAGTTCGATAGATCGTCGCCCACACGACGTTCGGACGAAGTGCTAGGAATACGCGGGAAGGTCACAAGGTCATCAACAAGATTCGTTTCTCCGTACAACGAATCGAAGTAATAATCGAGAAACCCCCTTCTTGATTAATTGTGTTGTTTAATTGTGATGTATACATGAACAAGACGATCCGGGAAAACGACGAACCTCGGGGACGGGGATTCGAGATCCCCGGCGAGGATCGAAGGAGGCGGTCGAACCCTAGGGTTCGGACCGCCCCAACGCGCGACGAAGGGCCGAGCCCCGGCTGGACGCCGGGGCGTGCGATCGACTTCGGTCGATCGCCGGGGATGCCGTGGGCTGGTGCCACGGCGGATCCCCAGCCGCCGTCGTCGGAGGCGCGTGGACCGCGAAGCCCTCGGCTGGAGCCGAGGGGCGATCGAGCCTGTGAGCTCGATCGCGGGCGTGCTACGGGATGACCCGTAGCTGCCTCGTACGCGCTACGGGTTCACCCGTAGCGAGGCGTGCGAGGGCGATGCCCTCGCGGGCAGCGAGTCATCGCGACTCGCTGCGGGCTGCTACGAGCAGCCCCGGGGATCGCGCGAGCGATCCCAGCGATCGTCCGAGGACGATCGCGAGCCCCTCGCGGGGGCTCGGCTGGGCGCACGCAGCCTTCGGGCTTCGCTGGGCGTTCGGTCGGGCCCCGGCTCGTGAGGTGGTTCGCGTTCGTGGATCCGACTCGTGGGTGACTTCGGCTGGGGGCGGGCTGCGTGTCTTCAGGCGCGTAGTCTCCAAAGGTCGAACTCCTGCGGATGAGTCGGGGATCCAATCTTCGGTGATCGAGGGTTTTTGATTGGGTTATCGGTTCCGCAAATTTTGATAGCCCGGGACATCGAATCCCAGCAGAAACCCTCTCAAAAGTCTGGCCGCCAGGTTGGGGAAAACCGCCAGCGCGGATTGTGATGGTTTCCATCAGCTCCGGTCTTCGATCAATAACTTACTCTACGTGCATTGTTTAGTCGATCCGAGCCATGGGAAGATAGTGCATGAAGTCGTCATGGTGTTGTCCAATTCTCAGCCCGATCCGACGGTTGGCGACGGTGTTAAGGTCATTTTCCCGAGGCTGCGCGCTGCTGGAATATTACATGTTTCTTTTGCATCGTTATTCGAGTTTTGCTCCCTTTTGGCTCGTTTTCTCCTGCCAAAACAAACCATAGAAATAATAAGACATTCACCCAGTAATGCAACTTCTCAAACACAAAAACATGCTAAACGACCATAACGACACTACAAAAGACTACTAAAATGTAACAAAAATATGTAAATCATGACGTCGCACACCATACTAACTACAACGTATATAATCTAGAACTATAATTTGCATATATTTAATTATAAATAATAAAACGCAAACAATTGTTTATTTAATTAAATAGATTAATGGCAATGGATCGGGAATTAATATAACTTAAATCTAGACATTAGGTATACAACTCCAACAGTTTTATCAAAAACTTTTACGATTTTTAACTCATTTATCTAAGTGGACGAAATCGTCCGCCTTTTCGAAATCAATATTTGTGGTTCCGAATAGCCATTTTGACACCATTACTACTATAAACATTGAATCATATTGGTTGCATGGAGTTTTATCAATAATTTTACGATTTTTAACTAATTACTCTAAGCGGACGAAATCGTCCGCCTTTTCGAAATCAATATTTGTGGTTCCGAATAGCCATTTTGAGACCATTACTACTATAACCATTGAATCATATTGGTTGCATGGATTTTTATCAAGAACTGTTAAGATTTTTAACTCATTACTCTAAGCGGACGAAATCGTCCGCCTTTTCGAAATCAATATTTGTGGTTCCGAATAGCCATTTTGACACCATTACTACTATAAACATTGAATCATATTTGTCGCATGAAGTTTTATCAAGAACTTTTACGATTTTTAGCTAATTACTCTAAGCGGACGAAATCGTCCGCCTTTTCGAAATCAATATTTGTGGTTCCGAATAGCCATTTTGACACCATTACTACTATAAACATTGAATCATATTTGTCGCATGAAGTTTTATCAAGACCTTTTACGATTTTTAACTCATTACTCTAAGCGGACGAAATCGTCCGCCTTTTCGAAATCAATATTTGTGGTTCCGAATAGCCATTTTGACACCATTACTACTATAAACATTGAATCATATTGGTCGCATGATGTTTTATCAAGAACTTTTACGATTTTTAACTCATTACTCTAAGCGGACGAAATCGTCCGCCTTTTCGAAATCAATATTTGTGGTTCCGAATAGCCATTTTGACACAATTACTACTATAAACACTGAATCATACTGGTTGCATGGAGTTTTATCAAGAATTTTTACGATTTTTAATTAATTACTCTAAGCGGACGAAATCGTCCGCCTTTTCGAAATCAATATTTGTGGTTCCCAATAGCCATTTTGACACCATTACTACTATAAACATTGAATCATATTTGTCGCATGAAGTTTTATCAAGAACTTTTACGATTTTTAATTTATTACTCTAAGAGTACGAAATCGTCCGCCTTTTCGAAATCAATATTTGTGGTTCCGAATAGCCATTTTGACACCATTACTACTATAAACATTGAATTATATTGGTCGCATGAAGTTTAATCAAGAACTTTTACGATTTTTAACTCATTACTCTAAGCGGACGAAATCGTCCGCCTTTTCGAAATCAATATTTGTGGTTCCGAATAGCCATTTTGACACCATTACTACTATAAACATTGAATCATATTGGTTGCATGGAGTTTTATCAAGAACTTTTACGATTTTTAACTAATTTCTCTAAGCGGACGAAATCGTCCGCCTTTTCGAAATCAATATTTGTGGTTCCGAATAGCCATTTTGACACCATTACTACTATAAACATTGAATCATATTGGTTGCATGGAGTTTTATCAAGAACTTTTACGATTTTTAACTCATTACTCTAAGCTGACGAAATCGTCCGCCTTTTCGAAATCAATATTTGTGGTTCCGAATAGCCATTTTGACACCATTACTACTATAAACAATGAATCATATTGGTTGCATGGAGTTTTATCAAGAATTTTTACGATTTTTAACTCATTTCTCTAAGCGGACGAAATCGTCCGCCTTTTCGAAATCAATATTTGTGGTTGCGAATAGCCATTTTGACACCATTACTACTATAAACATCGAATCATATTGGTTGCATGGAGTTTTATCAAGAACTTTTACGATTTTTAACTCATTACTCTAAGCGGACGAAATCGTCCGTCTTTTCGAAATCAATATTTGTGGTTCCGAATAGCCATTTTGACACAATTACTACTATAAACATTGAATCATATTGGTTAAATGGAGTTTTATCAAGAATTTTTACGATTTTTAATTAATTACTCTAAGCGGACGAAATCGTCCGCCTTTTCGAAATCAATATTTGTGGTTCCGAATAGCCATTTTGACACCATTACTACTATAAACATTGAATCATATTTGTCGCATGAAGTTTTATCAAGAACTTTTACGATTTTTAATTTATTACTCTAAGAGTACGAAATCGTCCGCCTTTTCGAAATCAATATTTGTGGTTCCGAATACCCATTTTGACACCATTACTACTATAAACATTGAAACATATTTGTCGCATGAAGTTTTATCAAGAACTTTTACGATTTTTAATTCATTACTCTAAGCGGACGAAATCGTCCGCCTTTTCGAAATCAATATTTGTGGTTCCGAATAGCCATTTTGACACCATTACTACTAAAAACATTGAATCATATTGGTTGCATGGATTTTTATCAAGAACTTTTACGATTTTTAATTCATTACTCTAAGCTGACGAAATCGGCCGCCTTTTCGAAATCAATATTTGTGGTTCCGAATAGCCATTTTGACACCATTACTACTAAGAACATTGAATCATATTGGTTGCATGGATTTTTATCACGAACTTTTACGATTTTTAACTCATTACTCTAAGCGGACGAAATCGGCCGCCTTTTCGAAATCAATATTTGTGGTTCTGAATAGCCATTTTGACACCATTACTACTATAAACATTGAATCATATTGGTCGCATGAAGTTTTATCAAGAACTTTTACAATTTTTAACTCATTACTCTAAGCGGACGAAATCGTCCGCCTTTTCGAAATCAATATTTGTGGTTCCGAATAGCCATTTTGACACCATTACTACTATAAACATTGAATCATATTGGTTGCATGGAGTTTTATCAAGAACTTTTACGATATTTAACTTATTTCTCTAAGCGGACGAAATCGTCCGCCTTTTCGAAATCAATATTTGTGGTTCCGAATAGCCATTTTGACACCATTACTACTATAAACATTGAATCATATTGGTTGCATGGAGTTTTATCAAGAACTTTTACGATTTTTAACTCATTTCTCTAAGCTGACGAAATCGTCCGCCTTTTCGAAATAAATATTTGTGGTTCCGAATAGCCATTTTGACACAATTACTACTATAAACAATGAATCATATTGGTTGCATGGAGTTTTATCAAGAACTTTTACGATTTTTAACTCATTTCTCTAAGCGGACGAAATCGTCCGCCTTTTCGAAATCAATATTTGTGGTTGCGAATAGCCATTTTGACACCATTACTACTATAAACATCGAATCATATTGGTTGCATGGAGTTTTATCAAGAACTTTTACGATTTTTAACTCATTACTCTAAGCGGACGAAATCGTCCGCCTTTTCGAAATCAATATTTGTGGTTCCGAATAGCCATTTTGACACCATTACTACTATAAACATTGAATCATATTGGTTGCATGGAGTTTTATCAAGAACTTTTACGATTTTTAACTTATTTCTCTAAGCGGACGAAATCGTCCGCCTTTTCAAAATCAATATTTGTGGTTCCGAATAGCCATTTTGACACCATTACTACTATAAACATTGAATCATATTGGTTGCATGGAGTTTTATCAAGAACTTTTACGATTTTTAACTCATTTCTCTAAGCTGACGAAATCCTCCGCCTTTTCGAAATAAATATTTGTGGTTCCGAATAGCCATTTTGACACAATTACTACTATAAACAATGAATCATATTGGTTGCATGGAGTTTTATCAAGAACTTTTACGATTTTTAACTCATTTCTCTAAGCGGACGAAATCGTCCGCCTTTTCGAAATCAATATTTGTGGTTCCGAATAGCCATTTTGACACCATTACTACTATAAACATTGAATCATATTGGTTGCATGGAGTTTTATCAAGAACTTTTACGATTTTTAACTAATTACTCTAAGCGGACGAAATCGTCCGCCTTTTCGAAATCAATATTTGTGGTTCCGAATAGCCTTTTTGACACCATTACTACTATAAACATTGAATCATATTTGTCGCATGAAGTTTTATCAAGAGCTTTTACGATTTGTAATTCATTACTCTAAGTGGACGAAATCGTCCGCCTTTTCGAAATCAATATTTGTGGTTCCGAATAGCCATTTTGACACCATTACTACTATAAACATTGAATCATATTGGTCGCATGAAGTTTTATCAAGAACTTTTACGATTTTTAACTCATTACTCTAAGCGGACGAAATCGTCCGCCTTTTCGAAATCAATATTTGTGGTTCCGAATAGCCATTTTGACACCATTACTACTATAAACATTGAATCATATTGGTTGCATGGAGTTTTATCAAGAACTTTTACGATTTTTAACTTATTTCTCAAAGCGGATGAAATCGTCCGCCTTTTCGAAATCAATATTTGTGGTTCCGAATAGCCATTTTGACACCATTACTACTATAAACATTGAATCATATTGGTTGCATGGAGTTTTATCAAGAACTTTTACGATTTTTAACTCATTTCTCTAAGTTGACAAAATCGTCCGCCTTTTCGAAATCAATATTTGTGGTTCCGAATAGCCATTTTGACACCATTACTACTATAAACAATGAATCATATTGGTTGAATGGAGTTTTATCAAGAACTTTTACGATTTTTAACTCATTTCTCTAAGCGGACGAAATCGTCCGCCTTTTCGAAATCAATATTTGTGGTTCGAATAGCCATTTTGACACCATTACTACTATAAACATTGAATCATATTGGTTGCATGGAGTTTTATCAAGAACTTTTACGATTTTTAACTAATTACTCTAAGCGGACGAAATCGTTCGCCTTTTCGAAATCAATATTTGTGGTTCCGAATAGCCATTTTGACACCATTACTACTATAAACATTGAATCATATTGGTTGCATGGAGTTTTATCAAGAACTTTTACGATTTTTAATTCATTTCTCTAAGTTGAAAAAATCGTCCGCCTTTTCGAAATCAATATTTGTGGTTCCGAATAGCCATTTTGACACCATTACTACTATAAACATTGAATCATATTGGTCGCATGGAGTTTTATCAATAATTTTACGATTTTTAACTAATTACTCTAAGCGGACGAAGTCGTCCGCCTTTTCGAAATTAATATTTGTGGTTCCGAATAGCCATTTTGAGACCATTACTACTATAAACATTGAATCATATTGGTTGCATGGATTTTTATCAAGAACTTTTAAGATTTTTAACTCATTATTCTAAGCGGACGAAATCGTCCGCCTTTTCGAAATCAATATTTGTGGTTCCGAATAGCCATTTTGAGACCATTACTACTATAAACATTGAATCATATTGGTTGCATGGATTTTTATCAAGAACTTTTACGATTTTTAATTAATTACTCTAAGCGGACGAAATCGTCCGCCTTTTCGAAATCAATATTTGTGGTTCCGAATAGCCTTTTTGACACCATTACTACTATAAACATTGAATCATATTTGTCGCATGAAGTTTTATCAAGAGCTTTTAAGATTTTTAATTCATTACTCTAAGCGGACGAAATCGTCCGCCTTTTCGAAATAAATATTTGTGGTTCCGAATAGCCATTTTGACACCATTACTACTATAAACATTGAATCATATTGGTCGCATGAAGTTTTATCAAGAACTTTTACGATTTTTAACTCATTACTCTAAGCGGACGAAATCGTCCGCCTTTTCGAAATCAATATTTGTGGTTCCGAATAGCCATTTTGACACCATTACTACTATAAACATTGAATCATATTGGTTGCATGGAGTTTTATCAAGAACTTTTACGATTTTTAACTTATTTCTCTAAGCGGACGAAATCGTCCGCCTTTTCGAAATCAATATTTGTGGTTCCGAATAGCCATTTTGACACAATTACTACTGTAAACATTGAAACATATTTGTCGCATGAAGTTTTATCAAGAACTTTTACGATTTTTAATTCATTACTCTAAGCGGACGAAATTGTCCGCCTTTTCGAAATCAATATTTGTGGTTCCGAATAGCCATTTTGACACCATTACTACTAAGAACATTGAATCATATTGGTTGCATGGATTTTTATCACGAACTTTTACGATTTTTAACTCATTACTCTAAGCGGACGAAATCGGCCGCCTTTTCGAAATCAATATTTGTGGTTCTGAATAGCCATTTTGACACCATTACTACTATAAACATTGAATCATATTGTTTGCATGGAGTTTTATCAAGAACTTTTACGATGTTTAACACATTACTCTAAGCGGACGAAATCGTCCGCCTTTTCAAAATCAATATTTGTGGTTCCGAATAGCCATTTTGACACCATTACTACTATAAACATTGAATTATATTGGTCGCATGAAGTTTAATCAAGAACTTTTACGATTTTTAACTCATTACTCTAAGCGGACGAAATCGTCCGCCTTTTCGAAATCAATATTTGTGGTTCCGAATAGCCATTTTGACACCATTACTACTATAAACATTGAATCATATTGGTTGCATGGAGTTTTATCAAGAACTTTTACGATTTTTAACTAATTTCTCTAAGCGGACGAAATCGTCCGCCTTTTCGAAATCAATATTTGTGGTTCCGAATAGCCATTTTGACACCATTACTACTATAAACATTGAATCATATTGGTTGCATGGAGTTTTATCAAGAACTTTTACGATTTTTAACTCATTACTCTAAGCTGACGAAATCGTCCGCCTTTTCGAAATCAATATTTGTGGTTCCGAATAGCCATTTTGACACCATTACTACTATAAACAATGAATCATATTGGTTGCATGGAGTTTTATCAAGAATTTTTACGATTTTTAACTCATTTCTCTAAGCGGACGAAATCGTCCGCCTTTTCAAAATCAATATTTGTGGTTGCGAATAGCCATTTTGACACCATTACTACTATAAACATCGAATCATATTGGTTGCATGGAGTTTTATCAAGAACTTTTACGATTTTTAACTCATTACTCTAAGCGGACGAAATCGTCCGTCTTTTCGAAATCAATATTTGTGGTTCCGAATAGCCATTTTGACACAATTACTACTATAAACATTGAATCATATTGGTTAAATGGAGTTTTATCAAGAATTTTTACGATTTTTAATTAATTACTCTAAGCGGACGAAATCGTCCGCCTTTTCGAAATCAATATTTGTGGTTCCGAATAGCCATTTTGACACCATTACTACTATAAACATTGAATCATATTGGTTGCATGGAGTTTTATCAAGAACTTTTACGATTTTTAACTAATTACTCTAAGCGGACGAAATCGTCCGCCTTTTCGAAATCAATATTTGTGGTTCCGAATAGCCTTTTTGACACCATTACTACTATAAACATTGAATCATATTTGTCGCATGAAGTTTTATCAAGAGCTTTTACGATTTGTAATTCATTACTCTAAGTGGACGAAATCGTCCGCCTTTTCGAAATCAATATTTGTGGTTCCGAATAGCCATTTTGACACCATTACTACTATAAACATTGAATCATATTGGTCGCATGAAGTTTTATCAAGAACTTTTACGATTTTTAACTCATTACTCTAAGCGGACGAAATCGTCCGCCTTTTCGAAATCAATATTTGTGGTTCCGAATAGCCATTTTGACACCATTACTACTATAAACATTGAATCATATTGGTTGCATGGAGTTTTATCAAGAACTTTTACGATTTTTAACTTATTTCTCTAAGCGGATGAAATCGTCCGCCTTTTCGAAATCAATATTTGTGGTTCCGAATAGCCATTTTGACACCATTACTACTATAAACATTGAATCATATTGGTTGCATGGAGTTTTATCAAGAACTTTTACGATTTTTAACTCATTTCTCTAAGTTGACAAAATCGTCCGCCTTTTCGAAATCAATATTTGTGGTTCCGAATAGCCATTTTGACACCATTACTACTATAAACAATGAATCATATTGGTTGCATGGAGTTTTATCAAGAACTTTTACGATTTTTAACTCATTTCTCTAAGCGGACGAAATCGTCCGCCTTTTCGAAATCAATATTTGTGGTTCGAATAGCCATTTTGACACCATTACTACTATAAACATTGAATCATATTGGTTGCATGGAGTTTTATCAAGAACTTTTACGATTTTTAACTAATTACTCTAAGCGGACGAAATCGTTCGCCTTTTCGAAATCAATATTTGTGGTTCCGAATAGCCATTTTGACACCATTACTACTATAAACATTGAATCATATTGGTTGCATGGAGTTTTATCAAGAACTTTTACGATTTTTAATTCATTTCTCTAAGTTGAAAAAATCGTCCGCCTTTTCGAAATCAATATTTGTGGTTCCGAATAGCCATTTTGACACCATTACTACTATAAACATTGAATCATATTGGTCGCATGGAGTTTTATCAATAATTTTACGATTTTTAACTAATTACTCTAAGCGGACGAAGTCGTCCGCCTTTTCGAAATTAATATTTGTGGTTCCGAATAGCCATTTTGAGACCATTACTACTATAAACATTGAATCATATTGGTTGCATGGATTTTTATCAAGAACTTTTAAGATTTTTAACTCATTATTCTAAGCGGACGAAATCGTCCGCCTTTTCGAAATCAATATTTGTGGTTCCGAATAGCCATTTTGAGACCATTACTACTATAAACATTGAATCATATTGGTTGCATGGATTTTTATCAAGAACTTTTACGATTTTTAATTAATTACTCTAAGCGGACGAAATCGTCCGCCTTTTCGAAATCAATATTTGTGGTTCCGAATAGCCTTTTTGACACCATTACTACTATAAACATTGAATCATATTTGTCGCATGAAGTTTTATCAAGAGCTTTTAAGATTTTTAATTCATTACTCTATGCGGACGAAATCGTCCGCCTTTTCGAAATAAATATTTGTGGTTCCGAATAGCCATTTTGACACCATTACTACTATAAACATTGAATCATATTGGTCGCATGAAGTTTTATCAAGAACTTTTACGATTTTTAACTCATTACTCTAAGCGGACGAAATCGTCCGCCTTTTCGAAATCAATATTTGTGGTTCCGAATAGCCATTTTGACACCATTACTACTATAAACATTGAATCATATTGGTTGCATGGAGTTTTATCAAGAACTTTTACGATTTTTAACTTATTTCTCTAAGCGGACGAAATCGTCCGCCTTTTCGAAATCAATATTTGTGGTTCCGAATAGCCATTTTGACACAATTACTACTGTAAACATTGAAACATATTTGTCGCATGAAGTTTTATCAAGAACTTTTACGATTTTTAATTCATTACTCTAAGCGGACGAAATTGTCCGCCTTTTCGAAATCAATATTTGTGGTTCCGAATAGCCATTTCGACACCATTACTACTAAGAACATTGAATCATATTGGTTGCATGGATTTTTATCACGAACTTTTACGATTTTTAACTCATTACTCTAAGCGGACGAAATCGGCCGCCTTTTCGAAATCAATATTTGTGGTTCTGAATAGCCATTTTGACACCATTACTACTATAAACATTGAATCATATTGTTTGCATGGAGTTTTATCAAGAACTTTTACGATGTTTAACACATTACTCTAAGCGGACGAAATCGTCCGCCTTTTCAAAATCAATATTTGTGGTTCCGAATAGCCATTTTGACACCATTACTACTATAAACATTGAATTATATTGGTCGCATGAAGTTTAATTAAGAACTTTTACGATTTTTAACTCATTACTCTAAGCGGACGAAATCGTCCGCCTTTTCGAAATCAATATTTGTGGTTCCGAATAGCCATTTTGACACCATTACTACTATAAACATTGAATCATATTGGTTGCATGGAGTTTTATCAAGAACTTTTACGATTTTTAACTAATTTCTCTAAGCGGACGAAATCGTCCGCCTTTTCGAAATCAATATTTGTGGTTCCGAATAGCCATTTTGACACCATTACTACTATAAACATTGAATCATATTGGTTGCATGGAGTTTTATCAAGAACTTTTACGATTTTTAACTCATTACTCTAAGCTGACGAAATCGTCCGCCTTTTCGAAATCAATATTTGTGGTTCCGAATAGCCATTTTGACACCATTACTACTATAAACAATGAATCATATTGGTTGCATGGAGTTTTATCAAGAATTTTTACGATTTTTAACTCATTTCTCTAAGCGGACGAAATCGTCCGCCTTATCAAAATCAATATTTGTGGTTGCGAATAGCCATTTTGACACCATTACTACTATAAACATCGAATCATATTGGTTGCATGGAGTTTTATCAAGAACTTTTACGATTTTTAACTCATTACTCTAAGCGGACGAAATCGTCCGTCTTTTCGAAATCAATATTTGTGGTTCCGAATAGCCATTTTGACACAATTACTACTATAAACATTGAATCATATTGGTTAAATGGAGTTTTATCAAGAATTTTTACGATTTTTAATTAATTACTCTAAGCGGACGAAATCGTCCGCCTTTTCGAAATCAATATTTGTGGTTCCGAATAGCCATTTTGACACCATTACTACTATAAACATTGAATCATATTTGTCGCATGAAGTTTTATCAAGAACTTTTACGATTTTTAATTTATTACTCTAAGAGTACGAAATCGTCCGCCTTTTCGAAATCAATATTTGTGGTTCCGAATAGCCATTTTGACACCATTACTACTATAAACATTGAAACATATTTGTCGCATGAAGTTTTATCAAGAACTTTTACGATTTTTAATTCATTACTCTAAGCGGACGAAATCGTCCGCCTTTTCGAAATCAATATTTGTGGTTCCGAATAGCCATTTTGACACCATTACTACTAAAAACATTGAATCATATTGGTTGCATGGATTTTTATCAAGAACTTTTACGATTTTTAATTCATTACTCTAAGCTGACGAAATCGGCCGCCTTTTCGAAATCAATATTTGTGGTTCTGAATAGCAATTTTGACACCATTACTACTATAAACATTGAATCATATTGTTTGCATGGAGTTTTATCAAGAACTTTTATGATTTTTAACTCATTACTCTAAGCGGACGAAATCGTCCGCCTTTTCGAAATCAATATTTGTGGTTCCGAATAGCCATTTTGACACCATTACTACTATAAACATTGAATCATATTGGTCGCATGAAGTTTTATCAAGAACTTTTACAATTTTTAACTCATTACTCTAAGCGGACGAAATCGTCCGCCTTTTCGAAATCAATATTTGTGGTTCCGAATAGCCATTTTGACACCATTACTACTATAAACATTGAATCATAATTGTTGCATGGAGTTTTATCAAGAACTTTTACGATATTTAACTTATTTCTCTAAGCGGACGAAATCGTCCGCCTTTTCGAAATCAATATTTGTGGTTCCGAATAGCCATTTTGACACCATTACTACTATAAACATTGAATCATATTGGTTGCATGGAGTTTTATCAAGAACTTTTACGATTTTTAACTCATTTCTCTAAGCTGACGAAATCGTCCGCCTTTTCGAAATAAATATTTGTGGTTCCGAATAGCCATTTTGACACAATTACTACTATAAACAATGAATCATATTGGTTGCATGGAGTTTTATCAAGAACTTTTACGATTTTTAACTCATTTCTCTAAGCGGACGAAATCGTCCGCCTTTTCGAAATCAATATTTGTGGTTGCGAATAGCCATTTTGACACCATTACTACTATAAACATCGAATCATATTGGTTGCATGGAGTTTTATCAAGAACTTTTACGATTTTTAACTCATTACTCTAAGCGGACGAAATCGTCCGCCTTTTCGAAATCAATATTTGTGGTTCCGAATAGCCATTTTGACACCATTACTACTATAAACATTGAATCATATTGGTTGCATGGAGTTTTATCAAGAACTTTTACGATTTTTAACTTATTTCTCTAAGCGGACGAAATCGTCCGCCTTTTCAAAATCAATATTTGTGGTTCCGAATAGCCATTTTGACACCATTACTACTATAAACATTGAATCATATTGGTTGCATGGAGTTTTATCAAGAACTTTTACGATTTTTAACTCATTTCTCTAAGCTGACGAAATCCTCCGCCTTTTCGAAATAAATATTTGTGGTTCCGAATAGCCATTTTGACACAATTACTACTATAAACAATGAATCATATTGGTTGCATGGAGTTTTATCAAGAACTTTTACGATTTTTAACTCATTTCTCTAAGCGGACGAAATCGTCCGCCTTTTCGAAATCAATATTTGTAGTTCCGAATAGCCATTTTGACACCATTACTACTATAAACATTGAATCATATTGGTTGCATGGAGTTTTATCAAGAACTTTTACGATTTTTAACTAATTACTCTAAGCGGACGAAATCGTCCGCCTTTTCGAAATCAATATTTGTGGTTCCGAATAGCCTTTTTGACACCATTACTACTATAAACATTGAATCATATTTGTCGCATGAAGTTTTATCAAGAGCTTTTACGATTTGTAATTCATTACTCTAAGTGGACGAAATCGTCCGCCTTTTCGAAATCAATATTTGTGGTTCCGAATAGCCATTTTGACACCATTACTACTATAAACATTGAATCATATTGGTCGCATGAAGTTTTATCAAGAACTTTTACGATTTTTAACTCATTACTCTAAGCGGACGAAATCGTCCGCCTTTTCGAAATCAATATTTGTGGTTCCGAATAGCCATTTTGACACCATTACTACTATAAACATTGAATCATATTGGTTGCATGGAGTTTTATCAAGAACTTTTACGATTTTTAACTTATTTCTCTAAGCGGATGAAATCGTCCGCCTTTTCGAAATCAATATTTGTGGTTCCGAATAGCCATTTTGACACCATTACTACTATAAACATTGAATCATATTGTTTGCATGGAGTTTTATCAAGAACTTTTATGATTTTTAACTCATTACTCTAAGCGGACGAAATCGTCCGCCTTTTCGAAATCAATATTTGTGGTTCCGAATAGCCATTTTGACACCATTACTACTATAAACATTGAATCATATTGGTCGCATGAAGTTTTATCAAGAACTTTTACAATTTTTAACTCATTACTCTAAGCGGACGAAATCGTCCGCCTTTTCGAAATCAATATTTGTGGTTCCGAATAGCCATTTTGACACCATTACTACTATAAACATTGAAACATAATTGTTGCATGGAGTTTTATCAAGAACTTTTACGATATTTAACTTATTTCTCTAAGCGGACGAAATCGTCCGCCTTTTCGAAATCAATATTTGTGGTTCCGAATAGCCATTTTGACACCATTACTACTATAAACATTGAATCATATTGGTTGCATGGAGTTTTATCAAGAACTTTTACGATTTTTAACTCATTTCTCTAAGCTGACGAAATCGTCCGCCTTTTCGAAATAAATATTTGTGGTTCCGAATAGCCATTTTGACACAATTACTACTATAAACAATGAATCATATTGGTTGCATGGAGTTTTATCAAGAACTTTTACGATTTTTAACTCATTTCTCTAAGCGGACGAAATCGTCCGCCTTTTCGAAATCAATATTTGTGGTTGCGAATAGCCATTTTGACACCATTACTACTATAAACATCGAATCATATTGGTTGCATGGAGTTTTATCAAGAACTTTTACGATTTTTAACTCATTACTCTAAGCGGACGAAATCGTCCGCCTTTTCGAAATCAATATTTGTGGTTCCGAATAGCCATTTTGACACCATTACTACTATAAACATTGAATCATATTGGTTGCATGGAGTTTTATCAAGAACTTTTACGATTTTTAACTTATTTCTCTAAGCGGACGAAATCGTCCGCCTTTTCAAAATCAATATTTGTGGTTCCGAATAGCCATTTTGACACCATTACTACTATAAACATTGAATCATATTGGTTGCATGGAGTTTTATCAAGAACTTTTACGATTTTTAACTCATTTCTCTAAGCTGACGAAATCCTCCGCCTTTTCGAAATAAATATTTGTGGTTCCGAATAGCCATTTTGACACAATTACTACTATAAACAATGAATCATATTGGTTGCATGGAGTTTTATCAAGAACTTTTACGATTTTTAACTCATTTCTCTAAGCGGACGAAATCGTCCGCCTTTTCGAAATCAATATTTGTGGTTCCGAATAGCCATTTTGACACCATTACTACTATAAACATTGAATCATATTGGTTGCATGGAGTTTTATCAAGAACTTTTACGATTTTTAACTAATTACTCTAAGCGGACGAAATCGTCCGCCTTTTCGAAATCAATATTTGTGGTTCCGAATAGCCTTTTTGACACCATTACTACTATAAACATTGAATCATATTTGTCGCATGAAGTTTTATCAAGAGCTTTTACGATTTGTAATTCATTACTCTAAGTGGACGAAATCGTCCGCCTTTTCGAAATCAATATTTGTGGTTCCGAATAGCCATTTTGACACCATTACTACTATAAACATTGAATCATATTGGTCGCATGAAGTTTTATCAAGAACTTTTACGATTTTTAACTCATTACTCTAAGCGGACGAAATCGTCCGCCTTTTCGAAATCAATATTTGTGGTTCCGAATAGCCATTTTGACACCATTACTACTATAAACATTGAATCATATTGGTTGCATGGAGTTTTATCAAGAACTTTTACGATTTTTAACTTATTTCTCTAAGCGGATGAAATCGTCCGCCTTTTCGAAATCAATATTTGTGGTTCCGAATAGCCATTTTGACACCATTACTACTATAAACATTGAATCATATTGGTTGCATGGAGTTTTATCAAGAACTTTTACGATTTTTAACTCATTTCTCTAAGTTGACAAAATCGTCCGCCTTTTCGAAATCAATATTTGTGGTTCCGAATAGCCATTTTGACACCATTACTACTATAAACAATGAATCATATTGGTTGCATGGAGTTTTATCAAGAACTTTTACGATTTTTAACTCATTTCTCTAAGCGGACGAAATCGTCCGCCTTTTCGAAATCAATATTTGTGGTTCGAATAGCCATTTTGACACCATTACTACTATAAACATTGAATCATATTGGTTGCATGGAGTTTTATCAAGAACTTTTACGATTTTTAACTAATTACTCTAAGCGGACGAAATCGTTCGCCTTTTCGAAATCAATATTTGTGGTTCCGAATAGCCATTTTGACACCATTACTACTATAAACATTGAATCATATTGGTTGCATGGAGTTTTATCAAGAACTTTTACGATTTTTAACTCATTTCTCTAAGTTGAAAAAATCGTCCGCCTTTTCGAAATCAATATTTGTGGTTCCGAATAGCCATTTTGACACCATTACTACTATAAACATTGAATCATATTGGTCGCATGGAGTTTTATCAAGAACTTTTACGATTTTTAACTCATTACTCTAAGCGGACGAAATCGTCCGCCTTTTCGAAATCAATATTTGTGGTTCCGAATAGCCATTTTGACACCATTACTACTATAAACATTGAATCATATTGGTTGCATGGAGTTTTATCAAGAACTTTTACGATTTTTAACTTATTTCTCTAAGCGGACGAAATCGTCCACCTTTTCGAAATCAATATTTGTGGTTCCGAATAGCCATTTTGACACCATTACTACTATAAACATTGAATCATATTGGTTGCATGTAGTTTTATCAAGAACTTTTACGATTTTTAACTCATTTCTCTAAGTTGACAAAATCGTCCGCCTTTTCGAAATCAATATTTGTGGTTCCGAATAGCCATTTTGACACCATTACTACTATAAACAATGAATCATATTGGTTGCATGGAGTTTTATCAAGAACTTTTACGATTTTTAACTCATTTCTCTAAGCGGACGAAATCGTCCGCCTTTTCGAAATCAATATTTGTGGTTCCGAATAGCCATTTTGACACCATTACTACTATAAACATTGAATCATATTGGTTGCATGGAGTTTTATCAAGAACTTTTACGATTTTTAACTAATTACTCTAAGCGGACGAAATCGTTCGCCTTTTCGAAATCAATATATTAGTGGTTCCGAATAGCCATTTTGACACCATTACTACTATAAACATTGAATCATATTGGTCGCATGAAGTTTTATCAAGAACTTTTACGATTTTTAACTCATTACTCTAAGCGGACGAAATCGTCCGCCTTTTCGAAATCAATATTTGTGGTTCCGAATAGCCATTTTGACACCATTACTACTATAAACATTGAATCATATTGGTTGCATGGAGTTTTATCAAGAACTTTTACGATTTTTAACTAATTACTCTAAGCGGACGAAGTCGTCCGCCTTTTCGAAATTAATATTTGTGGTTCCGAATAGCCATTTTGAGACCATTACTACTATAAACATTGAATCATATTGGTTGCATGGATTTTTATCAAGAACTTTTAAGATTTTTAACTCATTATTCTAAGCGGACGAAATCGTCCGCCTTTTCGAAATCAATATTTGTGGTTCCGAATAGCCATTTTGACACCATTACTACTATAAACATTGAATCATATTGGTCGCATGAAGTTTTATCAAGAACTTTTACGATTTTTAACTCATTTCTCTAAGCGGACGAAATCGTCCGCCTTTTCGAAATCAATATTTGTGGTTCCGAATAGCCATTTTGACACCATTACTACTATAAACATTGAATCATATTGGTTGCATGGAATTTTATCAAGAACTTTTACGATTTTTAACTAATTACTCTAAGCGGACGAAATCGTCCGCCTTTTCGAAATCAATATTTGTGGTTCCGAATAGCCTTTTTGACACCATTACAACTATAAACATTGAATCATATTTGTCGCATGAAGTTTTATCAAGAGCTTTTACGATTTTTAATTCATTACTCTAAGCGGACGAAATCGTCCGCCTTTTCGAAATCAATATTTGTGGTTCCGAATAGCCATTTTGACACCATTACTACTATAAACATTGAATCATATTGTTTGCATGGAGTTTTATCAAGAACTTTTACGATTTTTAACTCATTTCTCTAAGTTGACAAAATCGTCCGCCTTTTCGAAATCAATATTTGTGGTTCCGAATAGCCATTTTGATACCATTACTACTATAAACATTGAATCATATTGGTCGCATGAAGTTTTATCAAGAACTTTTACGATTTTTAACTCATTACTCTAAGCGGACGAAATCGTCCGCCTTTTCAAAATCAATATTTGTGGTTCCGAATAGCCATTTTGACACCATTACTACTATAAACATCGAATCATATTGGTTGCATGGAGTTTTATCAAGAACTTTTACGATTTTTAACTCATTACTCTAAGCGGACGAAATCGTCCGCCTTTTCGAAATCAATATTTGTGGTTCCGAATAGCCATTTTGACACCATTACTACTATAAACATTGAATCATATTGGTTGCATGGAGTTTTATCAAGAACTTTTACGATTTTTAACTTATTTCTCTAAGCGGACGAAATCGTCCGCCTTTTCAAAATCAATATTTGTGGTTCCGAATAGCCATTTTGACACCATTACTACTATAAACATTGAATCATATTGGTTGCATGGAGTTTTATCAAGAACTTTTACGATTTTTAACTCATTTCTCTAAGCTGACGAAATCCTCCGCCTTTTCGAAATAAATATTTGTGGTTCCGAATAGCCATTTTGACACAATTACTACTATAAACAATGAATCATATTGGTTGCATGGAGTTTTATCAAGAACTTTTACGATTTTTAACTCATTTCTCTAAGCGGACGAAATCGTCCGCCTTTTCGAAATCAATATTTGTGGTTCCGAATAGCCATTTTGACACCATTACTACTATAAACATTGAATCATATTGGTTGCATGGAGTTTTATCAAGAACTTTTACGATTTTTAACTAATTACTCTAAGCGGACGAAATCGTCCGCCTTTTCGAAATCAATATTTGTGGTTCCGAATAGCCTTTTTGACACCATTACTACTATAAACATTGAATCATATTTGTCGCATGAAGTTTTATCAAGAGCTTTTACGATTTGTAATTCATTACTCTAAGTGGACGAAATCGTCCGCCTTTTCGAAATCAATATTTGTGGTTCCGAATAGCCATTTTGACACCATTACTACTATAAACATTGAATCATATTGGTCGCATGAAGTTTTATCAAGAACTTTTACGATTTTTAACTCATTACTCTAAGCGGACGAAATCGTCCGCCTTTTCGAAATCAATATTTGTGGTTCCGAATAGCCATTTTGACACCATTACTACTATAAACATTGAATCATATTGGTTGCATGGAGTTTTATCAAGAACTTTTACGATTTTTAACTTATTTCTCTAAGCGGATGAAATCGTCCGCCTTTTCGAAATCAATATTTGTGGTTCCGAATAGCCATTTTGACACCATTACTACTATAAACATTGAATCATATTGGTTGCATGGAGTTTTATCAAGAACTTTTACGATTTTTAACTCATTTCTCTAAGTTGACAAAATCGTCCGCCTTTTCGAAATCAATATTTGTGGTTCCGAATAGCCATTTTGACACCATTACTACTATAAACAATGAATCATATTGGTTGCATGGAGTTTTATCAAGAACTTTTACGATTTTTAACTCATTTCTCTAAGCGGACGAAATCGTCCGCCTTTTCGAAATCAATATTTGTGGTTCGAATAGCCATTTTGACACCATTACTACTATAAACATTGAATCATATTGGTTGCATGGAGTTTTATCAAGAACTTTTACGATTTTTAACTAATTACTCTAAGCGGACGAAATCGTTCGCCTTTTCGAAATCAATATTTGTGGTTCCGAATAGCCATTTTGACACCATTACTACTATAAACATTGAATCATATTGGTTGCATGGAGTTTTATCAAGAACTTTTACGATTTTTAACTCATTTCTCTAAGTTGAAAAAATCGTCCGCCTTTTCGAAATCAATATTTGTGGTTCCGAATAGCCATTTTGACACCATTACTACTATAAACATTGAATCATATTGGTCGCATGGAGTTTTATCAAGAACTTTTACGATTTTTAACTCATTACTCTAAGCGGACGAAATCGTCCGCCTTTTCGAAATCAATATTTGTGGTTCCGAATAGCCATTTTGACACCATTACTACTATAAACATTGAATCATATTGGTTGCATGGAGTTTTATCAAGAACTTTTACGATTTTTAACTTATTTCTCTAAGCGGACGAAATCGTCCACCTTTTCGAAATCAATATTTGTGGTTCCGAATAGCCATTTTGACACCATTACTACTATAAACATTGAATCATATTGGTTGCATGTAGTTTTATCAAGAACTTTTACGATTTTTAACTCATTTCTCTAAGTTGACAAAATCGTCCGCCTTTTCGAAATCAATATTTGTGGTTCCGAATAGCCATTTTGACACCATTACTACTATAAACAATGAATCATATTGGTTGCATGGAGTTTTATCAAGAACTTTTACGATTTTTAACTCATTTCTCTAAGCGGACGAAATCGTCCGCCTTTTCGAAATCAATATTTGTGGTTCCGAATAGCCATTTTGACACCATTACTACTATAAACATTGAATCATATTGGTTGCATGGAGTTTTATCAAGAACTTTTACGATTTTTAACTAATTACTCTAAGCGGACGAAATCGTTCGCCTTTTCGAAATCAATATATTAGTGGTTCCGAATAGCCATTTTGACACCATTACTACTATAAACATTGAATCATATTGGTCGCATGAAGTTTTATCAAGAACTTTTACGATTTTTAACTCATTACTCTAAGCGGACGAAATCGTCCGCCTTTTCGAAATCAATATTTGTGGTTCCGAATAGCCATTTTGACACCATTACTACTATAAACATTGAATCATATTGGTTGCATGGAGTTTTATCAAGAACTTTTACGATTTTTAACTAATTACTCTAAGCGGACGAAGTCGTCCGCCTTTTCGAAATTAATATTTGTGGTTCCGAATAGCCATTTTGAGACCATTACTACTATAAACATTGAATCATATTGGTTGCATGGATTTTTATCAAGAACTTTTAAGATTTTTAACTCATTATTCTAAGCGGACGAAATCGTCCGCCTTTTCGAAATCAATATTTGTGGTTCCGAATAGCCATTTTGACACCATTACTACTATAAACATTGAATCATATTGGTCGCATGAAGTTTTATCAAGAACTTTTACGATTTTTAACTCATTTCTCTAAGCGGACGAAATCGTCCGCCTTTTCGAAATCAATATTTGTGGTTCCGAATAGCCATTTTGACACCATTACTACTATAAACATTGAATCATATTGGTTGCATGGAATTTTATCAAGAACTTTTACGATTTTTAACTAATTACTCTAAGCGGACGAAATCGTCCGCCTTTTCGAAATCAATATTTGTGGTTCCGAATAGCCTTTTTGACACCATTACAACTATAAACATTGAATCATATTTGTCGCATGAAGTTTTATCAAGAGCTTTTACGATTTTTAATTCATTACTCTAAGCGGACGAAATCGTCCGCCTTTTCGAAATCAATATTTGTGGTTCCGAATAGCCATTTTGACACCATTACTACTATAAACATTGAATCATATTGTTTGCATGGAGTTTTATCAAGAACTTTTACGATTTTTAACTCATTTCTCTAAGTTGACAAAATCGTCCGCCTTTTCGAAATCAATATTTGTGGTTCCGAATAGCCATTTTGATACCATTACTACTATAAACATTGAATCATATTGGTCGCATGAAGTTTTATCAAGAACTTTTACGATTTTTAACTCATTACTCTAAGCGGACGAAATCGTCCGCCTTTTCAAAATCAATATTTGTGGTTCCGAATAGCCATTTTGACACCATTACTACTATAAACATTGAATCATATTGGTTGCATGGAGTTTTATCAATAATTTTACGATTTTTAACTAATTACTCTAAGCGGACGAAGTCGTCCGCCTTTTCGAAATCAATATTTGTGGTTCCGAATAGCCATTTTGAGACCATTACTACTATAAACATTGAATCATATTGATTGCATGGATTTTTATCAAGAACTTTTAAGATTTTTAACTCATTACTCTAAGCGGACGAAATCGTCCGCCTTTTCGAAATCAATATTTGTGGTTCCGAATAGCCATTTTGACACCATTACTACTATAAACATTGAATCATATTGGTTGCATGTAGTTTTATCAAGAACTTTTACGATTTTTAACTCATTTCTCTAAGTTGACAAAATCGTCCGCCTTTTCGAAATCAATATTTGTGGTTCCGAATAGCCATTTTGACACCATTACTACTATAAACAATGAATCATATTGGTTGCATGGAGTTTTATCAAGAACTTTTACGATTTTAAACTCATTTCTCTAAGCGGACGAAATCGTCCGCCTTTTCGAAATCAATATTTGTGGTTCCGAATAGCCATTTTGACACCATTACTACTATAAACATTGAATCATATTGGTTGCATGGAGTTTTATCAAGAACTTTTACGATTTTTAACTAATTACTCTAAGCGGACGAAATCGTTCGCCTTTTCGAAATCAATATATTAGTGGTTCCGAATAGCCATTTTGACACCATTACTACTATAAACATTGAATCATATTGGTCGCATGAAGTTTTATCAAGAACTTTTACGATTTTTAACTCATTACTCTAAGCGGACGAAATCGTCCGCCTTTTCGAAATCAATATTTGTGGTTCCGAATAGCCATTTTGACACCATTACTACTATAAACATTGAATCATATTGGTTGCATGGAGTTTTATCAAGAACTTTTACGATTTTTAACTAATTACTCTAAGCGGACGAAGTCGTCCGCCTTTTCGAAATTAATATTTGTGGTTCCGAATAGCCATTTTGAGACCATTACTACTATAAACATTGAATCATATTGGTTGCATGGATTTTTATCAAGAACTTTTAAGATTTTTAACTCATTATTCTAAGCGGACGAAATCGTCCGCCTTTTCGAAATCAATATTTGTGGTTCCGAATAGCCATTTTGACACCATTACTACTATAAACATTGAATCATATTGGTCGCATGAAGTTTTATCAAGAACTTTTACGATTTTTAACTCATTTCTCTAAGCGGACGAAATCGTCCGCCTTTTCGAAATCAATATTTGTGGTTCCGAATAGCCATTTTGACACCATTACTACTATAAACATTGAATCATATTGGTTGCATGGAATTTTATCAAGAACTTTTACGATTTTTAACTAATTACTCTAAGCGGACGAAATCGTCCGCCTTTTCGAAATCAATATTTGTGGTTCCGAATAGCCTTTTTGACACCATTACAACTATAAACATTGAATCATATTTGTCGCATGAAGTTTTATCAAGAGCTTTTACGATTTTTAATTCATTACTCTAAGCGGACGAAATCGTCCGCCTTTTCGAAATCAATATTTGTGGTTCCGAATAGCCATTTTGACACCATTACTACTATAAACATTGAATCATATTGTTTGCATGGAGTTTTATCAAGAACTTTTACGATTTTTAACTCATTTCTCTAAGTTGACAAAATCGTCCGCCTTTTCGAAATCAATATTTGTGGTTCCGAATAGCCATTTTGACACCATTACTACTATAAACATTGAATCATATTGGTTGCATGGAGTTTTATCAAGAACTTTTACGATTTTTAACTAATTACTCTAAGCGGACGAAATCGTTCGCCTTTTCGAAATCAATATATTAGTGGTTCCGAATAGCCATTTTGACACCATTACTACTATAAACATTGAATCATATTGGTCGCATGAAGTTTTATCAAGAACTTTTACGATTTTTAACTCATTACTCTAAGCGGACGAAATCGTCCGCCTTTTCGAAATCAATATTTGTGGTTCCGAATAGCCATTTTGACACCATTACTACTATAAACATTGAATCATATTGGTTGCATGGAGTTTTATCAAGAACTTTTACGATTTTTAACTAATTACTCTAAGCGGACGAAGTCGTCCGCCTTTTCGAAATTAATATTTGTGGTTCCGAATATCCATTTTGAGACCATTACTACTATAAACATTGAATCATATTGGTTGCATGGATTTTTATCAAGAACTTTTAAGATTTTTAACTCATTATTCTAAGCGGACGAAATCGTCCGCCTTTTTGAAATCAATATTTGTGGTTCCGAATAGCCATTTTGACACCATTACTACTATAAACATTGAATCATATTGGTCGCATGAAGTTTTATCAAGAACTTTTACGATTTTTAACTCATTACTCTAAGCGGACGAAATCGTCCGCCTTTTCGAAATCAATATTTGTGGTTCCGAATAGCCATTTTGACACCATTACTACTATAAACATTGAATCATATTGGTTGCATGGAGTTTTATCAAGAACTTTTACGATTTTTAACTTATTTCTCTAAGCGGACGAAATCGTCCGCCATTTCGAAATCAATATTTGTGGTTCCGAATAGCCATTTTGACACCATTACTACTATAAACATTGAATCATATTGGTCGCATGAAGTTTTATCAGGAACTTTTACGATTTTTAACTCATTTCTCTAAGCGGACGAAATCGTCCGCCTTTTCGAAATCAATATTTGTGGTTCCGAATAGCCATTTTGACACCATTACTACTATAAACATTGAATCATATTGGTTGCATGGAATTTTATCAAGAACTTTTACGATTTTTAACTAATTACTCTAAGCGGACGAAATCGTCCGCCTTTTCGAAATCAATATTTGTGGTTCCGAATAGCCTTTTTGACACCATTACAACTATAAACATTGAATCATATTTGTCGCATGAAGTTTTATCAAGAGCTTTTACGATTTTTAATTCATTACTCTAAGCGGACGAAATCGTCCGCCTTTTCGAAATCAATATTTGTGGTTCCGAATAGCCATTTTGACACCATTACTACTATAAACATTGAATCATATTGTTTGCATGGAGTTTTATCAAGAACTTTTACGATTTTTAACTCATTTCTCTAAGTTGACAAAATCGTCCGCCTTTTCGAAATCAATATTTGTGGTTCCGAATAGCCATTTTGACACCATTACTACTATAAACATTGAATCATATTGGTTGCATGGAGTTTTATCAAGAACTTTTACGATTTTTAACTAATTACTCTAAGCGGACGAAATCGTTCGCCTTTTCGAAATCAATATATTAGTGGTTCCGAATAGCCATTTTGACACCATTACTACTATAAACATTGAATCATATTGGTCGCATGAAGTTTTATCAAGAACTTTTACGATTTTTAACTCATTACTCTAAGCGGACGAAATCGTCCGCCTTTTCGAAATCAATATTTGTGGTTCCGAATAGCCATTTTGACACCATTACTACTATAAACATTGAATCATATTGGTTGCATGGAGTTTTATCAAGAACTTTTACGATTTTTAACTAATTACTCTAAGCGGACGA
The DNA here is from genome assembly GCA_954870475.1 of Euphrasia confusa. Lineage (NCBI taxonomy): Eukaryota > Viridiplantae > Streptophyta > Magnoliopsida > Lamiales > Orobanchaceae > Euphrasia > Euphrasia confusa. The sequence goes on from OX940956.1 coordinate 17,244,169, forward strand.
AGTCGTCCGCCTTTTCGAAATTAATATTTGTGGTTCCGAATATCCATTTTGAGACCATTACTACTATAAACATTGAATCATATTGGTTGCATGGATTTTTATCAAGAACTTTTAAGATTTTTAACTCATTATTCTAAGCGGACGAAATCGTCCGCCTTTTTGAAATCAATATTTGTGGTTCCGAATAGCCATTTTGACACCATTACTACTATAAACATTGAATCATATTGGTCGCATGAAGTTTTATCAAGAACTTTTACGATTTTTAACTCATTACTCTAAGCGGACGAAATCGTCCGCCTTTTCGAAATCAATATTTGTGGTTCCGAATAGCCATTTTGACACCATTACTACTATAAACATTGAATCATATTGGTTGCATGGAGTTTTATCAAGAACTTTTACGATTTTTAACTTATTTCTCTAAGCGGACGAAATCGTCCGCCATTTCGAAATCAATATTTGTGGTTCCGAATAGCCATTTTGACACCATTACTACTATAAACATTGAATCATATTGGTTGCATGGAGTATTATCAAGAACTTTTACGATTTTTAACTCATTTCTCTAAGTTGACAAAATCGTCCGCCTTTTCGAAATCAATATTTGTGGTTCCGAATAGCCATTTTGACACCATTACTACTATAAACAATGAATCATATTGGTTGCATGGAGTTTTATCAAGAACTTTTACGATTTTTAACTCATTATTCTAAGCGGACGAAATCGTCCGCCTTTTCGAAATCAATATTTGTGGTTCCGAATAGCCATTTTGACACCATTACTACTATAAACATTGAATCATATTGGTCGCATGAAGTTTTATCAAGAACTTTTACGATTTTTAACTCATTACTCTAAGCGGACGAAATCGTCCGCCTTTTCGAAATCAATATTTGTGGTTCCGAATAGCCATTTTGACACCATTACTACTATAAACATTGAATCATATTGGTTGCATGGAGTTTTATCAATAATTTTACGATTTTTAACTAATTACTCTAAGCGGACGAAATCGTCCGCCTTTTCGAAATCAATATTTGTGGTTCCGAATAGCCATTTTGAGACCATTACTACTATAAACATTGAATCATATTGGTTGCATGGAGTTTTATCAAGAACTTTTACGATTTTTAACTTATTTCTCTAAGCGGATGAAATCGTCCGCCTTTTCGAAATCAATATTTGTGGTTACGAATAGCCATTTTGACACCATTACTACTATAAACATTGAATTATATTGGTTACATGGAATTATCAAGAACTTTTACGATTTTTAACTCATTTCTCTAAGTTGACAAAATCGTCCGCCTTTTCGAAATCAATATTTGTGGTTCCGAATAGCCATTTTGACACCATTACTACTATAAACATTGAATCATATTGGTCGCATGAAGTTTTATCAAGAACTTTTACGATTTTTAACTCATTTCTCTAAGCGGACGAAATCGTCCGCCTTTTCGAAATCAATATTTGTGGTTCCGAATAGCCATTTTGACACCATTACTACTATAAACATTGAATCATATTGGTTGCATGGAATTTTATCAAGAACTTTTACGATTTTTAACTAATTACTCTAAGCGGACGAAATCGTCCGCCTTTTCGAAATCAATATTTGTGGTTCCGAATAGCCTTTTTGACACCATTACAACTATAAACATTGAATAATATTTGTCGCATGAAGTTTTATCAAGAGCTTTTACGATTTTTAATTCATTACTCTAAGCGGACGAAATCGTCCGCCTTTTCGAAATCAATATTTGTGGTTCCGAATAGCCATTTTGACACCATTACTACTATAAACATTGAATCATATTGTTTGCATGGAGTTTTATCAAGAACTTTTACGATTTTTAACTCATTACTCTAAGCAGACGAAATCGTCCGCTTTTTCGAAATCAATATTTGTGGTTCCGAATAGCCATTTTGACACCATTACTACTATAAACATTGAATCATATTGTTTGCATGGAATTTTATCAAGAACTTTTACGATTTTTAACTCATTACTCTAAGCGGACGAAATCGTCCGCCTTTTTGAAATCAATATTTGTGGTTCCGAATAGCCATTTTGACACCATTACTACTATAAACATTGAATCATATTGGTCGCATGAAGTTTTATCAAGAACTTTTACGATTTTTAACTCATTACTCTAAGCGGACGAAATCGTCCGCCTTTTCGAAATCAATATTTGTGGTTCCGAATAGCCATTTTGACACCATTACTACTATAAACATTGAATCATATTGTTTGCATGGAGTTTTATCAAGAACTTTTACGATTTTTAACTCATTACTCTAAGCAGACGAAATCGTCCGCCTTTTCGAAATCAATATTTGTGGTTCCGAATAGCCATTTTGACACCATTACTACTATAAACATTGAATCATATTGGTTGCATGGAGTTTTATCAAGAACTTTTACGATTTTTAACTTATTTCTCTAAGCGGACGAAATCGTCCGCCATTTCGAAATCAATATTTGTGGTTCCGAATAGCCATTTTGACACCATTACTACTATAAACATTGAATCATATTGGTTTATTTTCCTATCTAATTCTATTAAATCTCTAGAATCCCATCCAAGTCAAACTCGGAATATTCTAGAAGACTTCTATAATAGAATAAGGAAATAAAATAAATTAGGACTCCTAATCCTTCCAAATTAATTCCTTTCCTAATCTATTAAAAATTCCATAAAGGAATAATTAAATAGGAAAAATTAATTAAGGACTTTCAAAACTTTCCAAATTAATTATTTTCCTAATCCATTAAAAATTCCATAAAGGAATAATTAAATAGGAAAAATAAATTAATTCCAAATTAATTCTTTTCCTATTCCATGAGAGTTCCTAAAATTAAGAACACTCAAATAGGAAAACCGAATCAAATAGGAAAGTAGGATCTTGGTAGGAGTAGCATGGGTTGGGAGACCCCACACCACCCCCACCATCGACTACCACCATCCGCCGCCGGCCTAGGCCCACGCGCCACCTCCCTTGGTGGCCGGCGTGGCCGAGAGCCCTAGGGCAGCCCGGGGTCGATCGATCCTCATGGGGATCGATCATGGGGATGATCGACCCCCCCGGATTTTGTCCTCTTCGTCTTCTTCGTCACACGTCTTCTCCGGCGGTCGTTTCGGCATCGATCCAACATAGAATAAATTACAAAATAAATTCTATACTATCCGGTATCGATTCTATACATGAAATCGACCCTATACAATTTCCGGAAAAAGTAGAACATAATAATAAACCTAAATTCGGTCAACCTCCGAATTTTTACTATTACAAGCATTCACCACACATAAAACGAATCTCGACATGTCCGAGAGTTTAATAATCAAGAACAATATTATGACAATAATTAAGAACAATTATATCTAGCCATAATAGTCGGAAACCCTGCAAGGTAGAACAATTTATCGAAAAATACCGTGAACGAAAAACCAACGCTCTGATACCATTTGTTGGAAATCGATATCCCGGAATTAATAAATTAATTAAAATTAATTATCTAATTAATTCCGACCGAAATCCTTTGGAGATCGAATATCCGGAGTTGTCAAAATTGCGGAACCGACAACCCAATCGAAATCCCGATCGCCGGAGAAACCACGAACACACCACGTGACCCGGGGCACGACCGAACACCACACGCGGGAAACCCCGCGTGCGTCCAGCCGAGCCCCCGCGTGGGGCTCGCGGTTACTCGTAGCAACCGCTGGGGCTGCTCGTAGCAGCCCCGCAGTGAGTCCTCGACTCGCTGCTCACGGGGATGGGGTCCCCGTACGAACGCACGGGCTGCTCCCAGCAGCCCGCTAGGCACGCCCCGGATGCGATCCGCATCGCCCGCGTGCCCGCTGCGGGAACTCCCGCAGCTCGCGGCGATGCCGTCCGGGGGGATCGAGCCCACCTCGATCGAGCCCTCGGCTCCAGCCGAGGCTCACGCCCGGCAGCCCCTTTAGGCGAGAATCCATGAGCCGCCGGCGGTCCGGTGGTTCGACCACCACCGCCCGGTTCAATCTCACTTATGGGGTTCGTCCCTCGGATCTTGGTTCACAATATTTTCACGATAATTAACATGTAAAATCATCGAGGGGGTTTTCACGATTTTACCTTTGTTCTCGTTGTACGGAGAAACGAGATCTATGAAGACCTTGAGACCTTCCCACGTATTCCTTGCACTAGCTCGAACGTCGGGTGGGCGACGATCTTCCGAACTCCATGGATCTCCCTCTCTACTTTCTCTCTCTAGAATTGTGATCTTCAAGTTATGAGAATAGAGAAGACCATGTAGTGCTTTTATAGGCTACGTAGGGGATCTTAAGGAGGTGGAATATTGGGCTTCCAATATTAATAATTAAATTGAGCCCAAGCCCAAATCTATTAATCCATTAATATTAATTAATTCTATTTTCCACTATATAAAATTAATTGCACTCCCAATATTAAACCATATTATATCAAATAATATTTCTCTGGTAGTATTATTTATTCCGTGTATTTAAGATATAAATATCCATGAATAAAATTAATTTATTGCTAATTAATTTATTCATCTCTTATATCCGAGACTAGTACCATTCAACCTTAATTATTATGCGGAACGAATCCACCTGCAGGGTTTACATAATAATTCCTTATGAACTCATCTCGGGGATATTACCAACCCTTACGGGATACACTTTCCCGTCAAGTATTCACGACATGTCATATATAAAATACAGTGACCCAACTTAACCGGTAATTAACCCAATAATTAAATCGGTTAATTCCTTTGGTAAATCAAAGTCACTTATATTAAATATACACACCCGCAATAGTATCGGGGATTAAGAATAAAATACACTGAGACTTAAATCGATTATCGCCGGCAATCCTAATCGATAAATCTCAAGCAGATCCGCTCAATACACCAAGTGTACAAGTGTGATAAAATAATTAAGATAAATTATTTTCTCTCTCACACAACGACTATACCGATGGATTGGTCCGTGTCCATCTAGGTCGTGAGCAACTGTTGGATTAAATACGAGTAACCGATAGTATGATCTTCTGTGCGCCCATGCTTGCACCATACTAACTACAACGTATAAAATCCAGGACTATGATTTGCATATATTTAATTATAAATAATTAAACGCAAATAATTGTTTATTTAATTAAATAGATTAGTGGCAATGGATCGTGAGTCTCCGTTACTCAAATCTAGACATTAAGTACACAACTCCAACACCGACCACCGGTGGTGGTGGCGCGTGGTCTGGGGGCAGCGGCGGTGCTCCTCCTGGGCGGTGGTCGACGGTGGGGGTGGTGCGGGGACTCCCAACCCGCGCTACTCCTACCATAATCCGACTTTCCTATTTGATTCGGTTTCCTATTTGAGTGTTCTTATTTTTAGGAACTCTCATGGAATAGGAAAAGACTTAAATTGGAATTAATTTATTTCCTATTTAATTATTCCTATTCTTCGGAATTTTTTAATAGGTGGAACTTAATTAATTATGGAAAGAAGAAGAGTCCTAATTTATTTTATTTCCTTATTCTATTATAGAAGTCTTCTAGAATATTCCAAGTTTGACTTGGATGGGATTCTAGAGATTTAATAGAATTAGATAGGAAAATAAAAATAAATAAAAATATTAATAATATTTAATTTTATTTTTGATATATTCGATTGACTTAATTTTCGAATTAAGTAAATTTTGGATTATTTGAAAATAAATAGATTTAAATATTGGGATTAATATTCTCGTCACATGGAGCATTCAAGAACGAAGACTGAAGACTAGAAGATGCGTACGGAGATGCGATAAAGCCATAATAGTCGGAAAATAATATTCTAGTATTATTTTGGTTATGTGATAATAGTACGTGCTTTATTTCATGTATGCATGCTTATGTGTATTTAATTATGCATTAGATAGCGTATCCCTTTATTGTAAAAAGCTAAGTGGGAGAGGGAATGGAAACATTCCCATGGTCTCCATTGCTGTTCTCTTGGTGACTCTTATGGACTTTTGAAGTTCGTATAGACGAGTTATTGGAGGAGAATTCTTGTAATTCCTTTTACGAGAAACATTGATTAAGTTTATCAAACAATGCCTAATTTGTCTTTCTGAAGCTGACTTCAAGTCGACTCATTCTCACCCCGGGGAGTGGAATGGAGCCAAAGCCACTTGGTCATGTGGATGACACAAATTAGAGACCTTCGTACCATTTCTAGAAATGGATCGATTGTCTGCTCGGCTCCCTCATCTAATGAGAGATAGGGTTGTTCGCATGGTGAATCACTGGTTAGAAACTTCGAGTTTCACTTATGATTCTCCGCGTCCTGATTTACAAAAATCGAATGGATCAAGTAATTGGGAGTCAATTGTAAAAATCTTTTGGTGTAGTAAACGTCCACACTATCGTGGCTTGCTGCACTGAATGGGATTTTGGATCGATTGATGTAGACAGTTATAGAAGGGAGTGAAGGATCCGTGTGTCAACGTAAACGTCCACACTATCGTGGCTTACGGTTATATACGAGTCCCAAACGAACTTCTTAGTACTGAGTAATGGTTTACACTTAGGTACGCTTCTTAGTATTCTTCCCATCGAAGTAACGCTAATGATGATGTACGATCGAAGCAAATCTAATTACTAAATCATTTGGGTAGGTAAACGTCCACACTATCGTGGCTTGCCATATCTGATGGGATTTTAGATGTGATTAGTGGTTTAATGATATTATTTGAGGGAGATAATATCGGAGATTAAATCAATTGTTTGTTGTTATATGTGCTCATAGATTATGGATGGCTTTGAACCCACTTTATGTGATACTTGAGGAATTTAACTCATTGGTACCTGAATGTATTGATTGGAATAGAGATCTGGACATTGCCCAGACTGTTAAAGAGTACAAGTTTGTACTCAAGTGAGCTTTGTTCTCCCGAGCCTACCAATGTCTTAACTGATGAGGAATGGACTGATTTTAATATCATGTTCAAACTCAAGAAGATGTTTAGACATGACGTAGTGGCTAAACAAGAGGCGATGAGGATACTCATAAAGGTCATTCATTCGAGGAAGCGCTTGAACACGTTTCTAAGATGATGGACCTTTTGGACGAGTTTAGACGGAAATCGCAAGCTCTTGTAGCCAATGCCAAAGGTTTCGAACCTAAGGGCAAAAACCGGGGAAAGGAAAAGCAAGCAAAGAAACCCAGTAGTCCTAAGTTTCTTGGATAACGAGATGGGACGAGAAATCCAATAGGCAAGAGTTCTCGATGCAAACAGTCTGGGTACTGGAAGTCTGATTATCCTCTCAAAGAAAGTACAAAATCTTCTTTAGTCGTAAAACATAGTCAGTGGTATTATCTACCGGAACCTGGTGTGTAGATATGGAACCACTGACGGTATGTGCATTTTAAATGCAAGGGTTCCAGGAAACCCGACGACTTGGAAAAGAAGAAATCGTAGTCTACATGGGCAATGCTGTTGAGGAGGTAGCTGTTGCAGTGGAGGACAATTATATAGGATTTCATTTTGAGTTATTGCTTTTATGTACCTTTTAGAAAGAACTTTGTTAAGGATTTCTAATGAATGGATATTTTATTTCTTTTAATCATTTGATGGTTATAAGAAGAAATAAGGATATTATCTATTCTGGTACATTAGCTAGCAATATATAAATGATGAATCCTAAGTCCACCACGATGCAACGAACCGTAGCATAAAACTCGTTTTACTTTTAAGAGATTTTTCTGTAATGAATCATTTATACTTGTGGATTCTTATGCTAAGTCACGTTTATTCAAATAAGAAGTTCAAAGGTCGAAAATTGATATTTTGATCAATTAAGTTGAAGGAGTGGACCTTCCGACCTAAGAATATAATTTGGAAGATAACGTAACCAAGCAATCCTTTATGGATATAAGATATAAGATCCGGACAAGTATTAGAATTGATTTACTCTGATGTATGCAGACCTATGTCTACTCAGACATAATGGTACGAGTACTTCATTTTATGATTACTCGAAAAATGGATTAGCATACCTGATGAGCCACAAAAGCAAAGTGTTTTGACAAGTCAATGGACACAAAGCTATTGTGGAGAACCTTCAAGGTATATCCATTTGTAGCCTGCGATTTGATCGCGGAGGCAAGTGCATGTCTGAGGAATGCATGGCATACTGATCAGAGATTGGGATTTGATCCCAAATGACTACACCATACACTCTTGTGTAGAAATGGTGTGTCGGAAATTAATAAATGGAACTCTTATAGAAATAGTAAAGCATGAGTTATACGGAACTACATGTGTTCTATGGATATGTCTGGAAACAACGGCGCATTCAAATGCGGTTGTAGAATATCCTAGAAGAACAAAAGATGTTTGTTCAATAGTACTATGAACCAGAAGGACGTTATAAGTTCTAACACCCGGTTCTTAGAGGAAGACTATTAGATGAACCACAAGCCCAAAGTGACGTAATACTTTGAAATGAGATAGAAAGATTAAGACCTAGAACCAGCCAAACCGAGTAGCAGTACACCACTAACTGCACCTACTGTTAATACTGTTTATACACCGGAATGCCGTTGTAGTGGGAGGTTGTGAATCAACCAATGATATTCATAAGACTAGGAGAGTTTTTCGGACTCTGGACCTAGTATACATGAAATCGATCCCTGGATCTACATGGAGGCAGTACTAGATCTAAATGTGCCTTCTTGGAAAGCAATAAAGATTATTGCTGAGAGGCAAGATCATTTAGAGTACAAGCTTAGTTGATCCATTTATGGATTGGAACAAAGTAATGAGTTCGTGGTACTTGCAAATTGATGAGATAGTCCATTTTATGGATTCATCAAAGCATGGACGAATAGTGTGTATTGGAAACGTGATGGAAACAAGGTGGTGTTTCTCGGATTTTATGTAGATAACATTTTATCATTGGCAACAATGTAAAGATGTAATCAGACATGAAATGATGGTTGTCTGGATAAATCATTATGAAAGATATAGGAAGAAGTTGGACATGTTCTTGAGATCTTGGATCTCTAGGAAAGAACATTGTACTTCTCCTGGACATCTTACATAGATATGATTATGGTTCGTTTTAACATGCAAGATTCCGAGAAAGGTTCGTTACCTTTCAGATACGGAATGCATCTATCTAAGGATATGTGTTTTGAAACACAAAAGGAGATAGAAGCAATGAAAGCGGTTTCCTACACTTGGAGTGTGGAAAGCTTGATAAATGCAATGTTGAAAACAAGAACCTGATATCTGCTATGCGGCTAGTATAGTGGGAGGATATCAAGGTAATCCTGAAAAGGAATACTCGACTTCTGTAATGAACATTTTAAGTACTTTCGAAGTACCAGAAACTATGTTTTGGATTACGGAGCAGACGAGCATTTCCTTTGGATTACACTCTCTTAGATTTCTAATCAAATAAGGACCAATGTAAGTCGATATCAGGCTATGTGTTTCACTATTAAAGGAGGAGGAGTTTTAATATGGAAGAGTGATAAGCACGATGCTTTTCGGACTCTACCATTGGTATGGCTCCAGGATAACCTCTGGGACTTAGATGTGATTCTTAGTTTACCAAAGGCTATTGTGAATAGCCGTGCAATGGCAAACGTAAGAAATCACAAGTCCATGAGTGTAAGATAACACATAGAGCAAGTACCACCTGATAAGAATCATCGTCAGGGAGACGACGCAGTAGTCACGAAGATAACTTCAGAGTGGCAACCTAGATTGCTCATTCACATGGTACTTCTTGGAAGTACAGTTTAAGCACGTGATGAGTATGGGAGTCGGTAGTTTGGAGGAAATGACTAGACCTTAGTACAAGTGCGAGAATGTTCGAGTTATGTACTTAATGTCTAGATTTAAGTAACGGAAACTCCCGATCCATTGCCATTAATCTATTTAATTAAATAAAAAATTATTTGCGTTTAATTATTTATAATTAAATATATGCAAATTATAGTCCTAGATTATATACGTTGTAGTTAGTATGGTGTGCGACGTCACACGGAAGATCATACTATCGGTTACTCGTATTTAATCGAACAGTTGCTCACGACCTAGATGGACACGGACCAATCCATCGGTATAGTCGTTGTGTGAGAGAGAAAATAATTTGTCTTAATTATTTTATCACACTTGTACACTTGGTGTATTGGGCGGATCGCTTGAGAATTATCGATTAGGATTGCCTTGGATAATCGATTTAAATCTCAGTGTATTTTATTCTTAATCCCCGATACTATTGCGGGTGTGTATATTTAATATAAGTGACTTTGATTTTCCAAAGGAATTGACCGGTTTAATTACTGGGTCAATTACCGGTTAAGTTGGGTCGCTATATTTTATATATGACATGCCGTGAATACTTGACGGGAAAGTGTATCCCGGAAGGGTTGATAATATCCCCGAGATGAGTTCATAAGGAATTATTATGTAAACCCTGCAGGTGGAATTTATTCCGCATAATAATTAAGGTTGAATGGTACTAGTCTCGGATATAAGAGATGAATAAATTAATTAGCAATAAATTAATTTTATTCATGGATATTTATATCTTAAATACACGGAATAAATAATACTACCGGAGAAATATTATTTGATATAATATGGTTTAATATTGGGAGTGCAATTAATTTATATAGTGGAAAATAAATTAATTAATATTAATGAGATTAATAGATTTGGGCTTGGGCTCAATTTAATCATTAATATTGGAAGCCCAATATTCAACCTCCTTAAGATCCCCTACGTAGCCTATAAAAGCACTACATGGTCTTCTCTATTCTCATAACTTGAAGATCACAATTCTAGAGAGAGAAAGTAGAGAAGGAGATCCATGGAGTTCGGAAGATCGTCGCCCACACGACGTTCGAACTAGTGCAAGGAATACGTGGGATGATCTCAAGGTCATCAATTGAGTTCTTCGTTTTTCCGAACAACGAGAACGAGGTAAATCGTAAAACCCCCTTTATGATTTAATCGTTTATTTATCGTGATTATATCGTGAACCAAGATCCAAGAACGTAACCCAAGACGAGGTCGAACCGGGCGGTGGTGGAGGACCACCGGACAGCCGGCGGCTCGACGACTCGGCTGGACGGGATGTAAGAGGCGTGAGCCTCGGCTGGACGCCGAGGGCTCGATCGCAAGGGCTCGGCCGCGAGCTACGGGTTTTCCCGTAGCGGATTCGCGGACTGTCCGAGCCCTCCCCGTGCACGATCAGCGGGCTGCTGCGAGCACCCCCGCATGCACGCACGGGACTCACAGCGGGCTGATGCGAGTCGCCTCGCACGCCCAGCCGCCTGCTCGCGCGGGCTGATCGCCGCTCGCGCGGCTGCGGCTGCTAGGGTTGATTGCTAGCCACGGTTTAGCCGTGGCTGGAGGGCGATCAACCGGGACGTGGCTGGGCAGCCCCGTGCGGCTGCCATGGACAGCCGCGAGCCCCACGCTAGGGCTCAACCGAACAGCCCGGGTTTGCTGGGATTCGATGTCCCGGGCTATCAAAAATTAATGCGGAAACGATAACCCGACCTAAACCCCGTCGCCGGAAACCACGAACACGAGCACCACGGTGTCCGGAGCTCGACCGGAGCATCGCCGCGGGATGAACCCGCGGCCGAAACCTTAGCCGAGCCCCACCGCGGGGCTCGCGATCGCGTTCGATCGCGTGGGCTGCTCCGGCAGCCCCGGGCGGTGAGGCCGGCGACTCACCGCCATCACAGGAGGCGGGGGGAGCCACCAGCCGCGGCACCAGCCCGCGGCAGTCCCCCCGGCGATCGAGCGAAGGGCTCGATCGCCCCCAGCCGCGGCGTCCAGCCGCGGCGTCTCCCTTTGCGCACGCCACCGGGCGAGGGTGGCCGAGGGGGTTCGTCCGCCGTGGCACCAGCCCACGACTGAACCCCCAGCGATCGACTTCACGTCGATCGCTTGCCCCAGCGTCCAGCCGGGGCTTCCTCTCACGCCCGCGCGCCGGCGGTCGAACCCTAGTGTTCGGCCGCCCCTTGTTCGATCCTGACGGGGATCGCGTGATCCCTGTATCCCGGTCTCGACGTTCCCGGATCGTCTTGTTCATATATACATCACAATTAACGAACATATAATCATAGAGGGGGTTTACGATTATATTACCTCGATTCGTTGTACGGAGAAACGAATTAACGTGTTGATGACCTTGCGATCTTCCTATGTATTCCTTGCACCTCGTCCGAACGTCGTGTGGGCGACGATCTATCGAAATCCTATGGATCTCCTTCACTCTTCAAGACTTTATGATTGGTGTATCTTAGGTTAATGAATTGTGAAGACCATGTAGTGCTTTTATAGGCTACGTAGGGGATCAAAAGGAGGTGGAATATTGGGCTTCCAATATTGAAGATTAAATTGAGCCCAGCCCAAATCTATTAATCCTTATCAATATTAATTAATTTATTTTCTACTATATAAATTAATTGCACTCCCAATATTAAACCATATTATATCAAATAATATTTCTCCGGTAGTATTATTTATTCCGTGTATTTAAGATTTAAATATCCATGAATAAATTTATTTATTGCTCAATAAATTATATTCATCTCTTATATCCGAGACTAGTACCGTCCAACCTTAATTATTGTGCGGAACGAATCCACTCATGAGGTTTACACAATAATTCCTTATGAACTCATCTCGGGGATATTATCAACCCTTCCGGGATACACTTTCCCGTCAAGTATTCACGGCATGTCATATATAAAATATAGCGACCCAATTTTACCGATAATTAACCCAATAATTAAATCGGTTAATTCCTTTGGAAAATCAAAGTCTCTAATATTAAATATACACACCCGCAATAATATCGGGGATTAAGAATCAAATACTCTGAGATTTAAATTGATTATCCAAGGCAATCCTAATCAATAAATCTCAAGCGATCCGCCCAATACACCAAGTGTACAAGTGTGATAAAATAATTAAGATAAATTATTTTCTCTCTCACACAACGACTATACCGATGGATTGGTCCGGGTCCATCTAGGTCGTGAGCATCTGTTTGATTAAATACGAGTGACCGATAGTATGATCTTCTGTGTGGGCCCGACACACTATACTAACTACAACGTATAAAATCCAGGACTATATTTTGCATATTTAATTAATAATTAATTAAATGCAAATAATTGTTTATTAATTAAATAGGTTAAATGCTATGACCGGGAGTTTACCGATACTTAAATCTAGACATTAAGTACAAAACTCCAACAATCTCCCACTTGTACTAAGGTCTAGTCATTTCCTCCAAACTCCCGACTCCCATACTCATCACGTGCTTAAGTTATACTTCCCAGAAGTATTATGTGAATGAGCAATCTAGGTTGCCGCTCTGAAGTTATCTTGGTGACTACTGCGTCGTCTCCCTAGACGATGACTCGAATCAGGTGGTACTTGCTCTATGTGTTATCATCACCTTTTGAACATATGACTTCTTCCAGCTCACCATGCACCGCTATATACATAGCCTTTGGTGAACCAAGAATCATATCCAAGCTCAGAGGTTATTCCGGAACCTAACCAAAACTTCCGCTGCCTCTGAGGCTGCTATTTGGTTTATGATAGAGTCCGAGAAGCATCACGCTTATCACTCTTTCATCCTTAGGTTCCACCTCTTTTAAAAGTGAACACATAGCCTGATATCGACTTACACTGGTCTTTCTCTGATTTTGGATCTGAGAAACTGTAATCCAAAAAGATTTCGTCTTGCTTAGTAAACCAGTACTTCCAAGTACTTTTACAGCATTCGAACATCTCTTATCCAGATTACTTTGATATCCTCCCACTACGCTATCCGCATAGTTGATATCAGGTTCTAGTTTTACAACACTGCATCTACAAAGCTCTCCACACTTGGAGTGTAGGCAACTGCTTTGTCTATACCTATCTCCTATATGTGTTCAAAACACACATGCCTTTAGATAGATGCATTCTGTTTCCGAAAGGCAATAACCTTTCTCAGAGTTATGCATGTTTAAAACAAACCATAATCGCATAAGATATCTTAAGAGAAGTACAAATGTTCTTATCTAGAGATCGAAAGATTCTAAGAACATGATCTAACTTCATCTTAATCTTATATCTCGATTCATTTAGACAACCTCTATTTTATGTCTGACAACACTTTTACATTGTTGCCAACGATGAAGTGTTATCTACATAAAAATTCCGAGAAACACCACCTTGTTTCCATTACGTCTCTAATACACCTTTCCGTGCCTTTTGATGAATCCATGAAATGGACTATCTCATCAATTCGCAAGTTCCACAATTCACAGCTTTGTGATAATCCATAAATGGATTCACTAAGCTTGTACTTCTAAATGATCTTACCTCTTAACAATGATCCCCCTATGCAGAACTAGGGATCGATTTCATGTCTACTAGATCCAGAGTTCAAAACTCCTCCAGTCTTATGAACATCTCCGGTTGCTTAACAACCTCCCACTGCAATGGCGTTCCGGTGTATAACAGTAATAACATTAGGTGCAGTTAGTGGTGCACTACTACTCGGTTAGGCTGGTTCTCAGTCTTTCCTTTTCCTCATTATAAAGTACCTTGTCAGTTAGGGCATTGTAGTTCATCTAATAGTCTTCCTCTAAGAACCGGGCGAGGACACCCCTCTGGTTCGTAGTACTATTGAACATACAATTACTTGTTCTTCTAGGATATTCTACAACCACATTGAATGTGCCGTTGTATCCAGAAATATCCATAGAACATAGGTGGTTCCGAACAAACTTATCCTTTTACTATTAGAATTCCATTTCTTATTCCTGACACACCATGTCTACACTCCAGTGTATGGTGTAGTCCTTTGAGACTTAATCTCAATCCTTGATATATGCCATGTGTTGTTTAGATAGGTGATAGCCTCCGCGAACAAGTTGCAGGCTTCCAATGGATATACTTTGAAGGATCCCCATATCAGCTTTGTGTCTACTGAAAAACACTTTGCTTTTATGGCACATCAAGTATTCTAATCCATCTTCGAGTATTCTTTGAGAGAACGACTCCTACCTTTCTAATTACACACGTTTCTGCATATATCATCTTTGATCATTCTTAATACTTGTCCGAATTCCACCCTTTAGAAGGTCCACTTAGTTGTATTATCTTCCAAATTTAGTTCTTAGGTCGGAAGTGTTGGGATATGTCCTTCGATCCTACGTGTGCAATCGATAAAGTCATAAGGTCGTCTATGGATGTAAAATGATTATTCGATAATATTAATTGTTGGGAACAATATAATATTGATCTATAAATCATACCTATAGGGTCACACACGGACTTGATGATGTACTATGTAGCTTGTTAATTATATTGATTTAGAATCAATATTTACGTGGATTAATACATGCATGGGATGCATGGCTTGCATGGAATGCATGTCACATAGTGTGACATGGCATGCCACACTAGCAAGTGGGACCACATATCATGATTTGGCATGATTATGTGGAAGTGTCTTTTCATCTCCCCATTAACCACCATTACTTGTGCATTATGATGCACATAATGGGGGGGTTACATGGAGTGGTAAATGGACATGAATATAGACATGAAAATCTGATTTTCAGATCACTTTATGCTTACCCACGAAATTCACACAAAAAAAGGAGAGAATAGAGAGTGTTCTTGGAGAACCACTTCAAGCAAGCAAGATGTTCATCACCCGGGTTCGTGTGCAACACGTAGAGGCCGGGCCATTTGTGCGGCTTCCACATCCGGACGATCTAAAGGAGTGACGAGGTCATTCACAAGAAGAGCTTCGAGAGACTGATCCATTTGAGGTGGTTCAATCGACTCAACACCACCTCAACGACATCAACGAATCACTTCGTCACCAAAAGTAAGATTTCGTTGATATCTCTATATATATATATATTGGATGTATATATATATATATATAAATATATGTGTGTCTATACATATTTGTGTGCACTAAGATCATAGCATAGTAGATCTATTGCTTTACACGCTTCCGCACACACGGTATATCGATCGGATCGGTATACCGGTACCTTCAATTGGTATCAGAGCCTAGGGCTCGTGCACACTTTTGTGTTGGACACGAAGGTTAAATCAACATAATTGGATTTTTGTTTAATTGTCATTATGTGATTAGATGTAAGGCCGACCACCGTTAGTGGTCGGGTGAATGATTTCGTCGTTTTTTACGTTTCGATTGGCCGTAGTATTTGAGGGTTGCGTCCCTTGGAATCATTTGTAATAGATAGGTTTTTCTATTATATTTGTATTGTACTACTTGTAAGCGATGGACTTGGTCCATGGTTCGATGGAGGATCTCGGCTCTCCGGCGAAAACGAGAAGAAACGAAGCAAAACGAAGCAAAACGAAGCAAACCGGGGCTGCTGGAGCCAAACGGCGGGCGCCGTTTTAGCTCCGGCGGGCGCCGTTTTGATTCGGCGGGCGCCGTTTTAGCTCCGGCGGGCGCCGTTTTGATTCGGCGGGCGCCGTTTTGGAAACGGCGACCGCCGAAAGCCCTGTTTTTGGGCAGATTTTTTCCGAACCCTTTCGGCGGGCGCCGTTTTGGAAACGGCGACCGCCGGTGGTGTTCGGCGACCGCTGATTGTGAAACGGCGGGCGCCGTTCGTGGTTTTTTGGGTACGGAATAGATTTGACCAAAATCGGAGGGCACGGAACTGAAATGGCGGGCGAGGAGCAGTCCAGAAGATGTTCAAGGCTTTTGTTGTTACTTTAATTCTTTTCTTTTGAGAGTTGTGAGGTTCTAGGGGCCTTTCGATTTCGTATTTATTTGCTTTGCTAGTTATAGGTTGTTTTATGTTATAAATGTTCAACTTACATATAAACAAACCTATGCATGCAAGTTCCCAAAATAATGAGTATAATGTCTTGTCCAAAATATCACACCCATAAAGCCCTCGATCATAAGTTGGTAGGTCCGCCTCAGCGGGGTACTACTTGTTATCTTGGGATAAGTGGGAGTAAGGGTTAGACCTTTACAAGTGAGTTTGGTTTTCTCATCGATAGATCCACTGCAGGCGTGGCTATCGAGACATGAGATGAGAATGGGACTCTCATCGACCAAGAGTGACATTGGATTTCATTGACATGGGATGTCTACCTATCTTGGAGTTCTTAAGTGCGGACTCAGTCGGCTTAAGGATTCGCAAGATGAGGGTCTTGGGATCGTTTTGTTCTAAGGGACAATGATATTGGATATCTATTGAACAAAATGAAATAAATAAGTTCAATTGTTAGACAACCTTATTTATTTAACGTTTTGTGGATGTTTACATACTTTAGTTATTTTTCTTTTATAGTTTATCATGTCAAATATCAACTCAATTCAAGTTTGGTTCAATTCTTGATTATGAAAAATTGAACAAATTTTCTTGATTCACAACGTAATTTGAGGATGGTCCTCAAACACGAAGACAAGGAAAATGTGTTAGATAACCACATCCTAAGATATCATTGAACAACTCAATAGCATGTTCGGGGAATATGTCAAAATTGAGCAGTTCTGAATGACCAGGGTCATCGCTTCAGCTAGGCTGAATAAGAAAAACCTATAAGGACCACATGTACAGCAAATGATTGGATTATTTGCTTTAAGTGATCTCCTAAATTTTTTTAAGATGATGAGTCGTCAATTAAAAATGGACTCTAAGAGGGACATTCTTGTGATAAAGGATGAGGTAATCAAAAGAGCATGGGCAAGAAGGCTACTAGGGTTCCTAGGGAATCTGAATGCGTCTACTGCAAAGGTGTTGGACACTACTTGCAAATATGTAGAAGTTCATATTTTATTCAAATTCAAAATAAATTCCTAATTTGTCTTTCATATGATGGATTCTAAAGTTAGGATTATTTTCACCTCGGGGAGTGATTTAATCCAAAACACTTAAGTTCATCAATGACACAAATTAGAGACTTTCGAGCCATTAGATGGCGTGAATCGATTGTCTGGTTGGCTCCCTCATATTTTATGAGAGATAGGGCTTCAATTGCATGATAATATCGCTGGTTAGAAAACTTTGATTTTTCACTTACGATTTATCACGTTTTGACATTGAGATAAATTTGAATGGGAAATTCGAATAAGAGTCAATTATTGAGAATAATCGAACTTGCCCAAAGTTCAAAGAAGATGTGAAGAGCGGGGTTGCTTCATCTTCAGGTATTAATGTTATAGACATTAAACTTCACAAATTCTACTTCTTGGGTATTGGATGCCAAACGTAGTTCTCACATTTCTATGTGGAGAAACTACATAGAAGTATAAGTTTGGTGAGTAGAGATGTCGATCTACGAGCGAGAAATGGAGCGAAGGTCGCTGCATTAGCCGTATGATCATACGATGTTGTTTTGCCTTAGGGCCTTGTTTTAGTATTATAACTATGTAATTTCGTACCTTCAATAAACAATGAATATTGGTTCAGTATTAGATACTGATGGATTAGTTTTTTCACTATTAAATAGTTTGGTAACTATTTTAATTGTGAATTATTCTTTGTTTTGGTACGATTATTATATTGTTTATGTATACTTTAAACTTGACAAATCATATATATCATTAAGACCAAAGGCCAAATCGAATAAGTATCGATGAGACATAACTGAAACATTGTTGATTAGATCAAATCAAAATCTAAACATGTAACGAAGCTTCTTTTAGAAGGAATTTTAGAATCATTTGACTTGGAGTCATTTGATACATGTGAATGATGTGTGATTGAAAAGATAACAATGTCATCTTTCTTGGAGAAAGGAGAACATGTGAGTAATTAGGGATGATCCATACTGATGTATGTGGAACCTATTAGTTCACAAGCACATGAAGGTTATATTTCGGAAAAGAGAAAATAAACTATATTAGATATAGTTCGACCATTCGATGAGAGGTCTAAATGAACTACTGGTCTCTTTTGGGAACACACAATTCTAGACTTCAACTTATACACTGAATAGGACGCTGTCAAAAGCTGTTGTTAAGACACCATACTAGGTATGGAAAGGGAGGGTCCCTAAATTGTTTTCATCAAGATTTGAGGTTCTAAAAGCTTCTCTGACGAGATTTATCTCTATAGAGTTTGAACTCAAATGGGATAAAAGTTTCCTTATGGTATGTCCATAAGAAACTCGAGGGTACAACTTCTACGATCTATTTGATAACAATATTTTGTTGCTCGAGATAGTGATTATCTTGAAAAGAGTTATCTTTCCTAGAAATTCAGTGGGAGCTCGGTTGTCTTGAACGAGGTTCAAGTGAAACAACCAATGATGAATACTCAAGACTGGGTTGAGAGTATTCTTATGGTTTTGGAAGCCATACCAGCCCTCGTAGGTCTGAAAGGCATAAATCTATCTCTATTATTCAAATACTTAGATATTGTGACCAATGAGAGATATGAATTCATGCTTTTGGAAAGCGGTGAACCTTCGACCTAATTCCAAGCTATGACGAGTCCAGCTACTGAAAATTGGCATGGTGCCATGAAATCTGAGATGATATCAATATCTGATAATAAAGTTTGGAACTTGATATATTTGCATCACGGGGTTAAACCCAATGAATGCTAATAGATCTTTAAGATCTAAACAGACAGATGGAAAACCTAGGGTTTTCAAAGCAAGGTTGATGGTAAAAGTTTTATTCACGAGGTGGATTATGGAAAAACTTTCACCTGTTGCTTTGATTAAATCATTCAGATTATCTTAGCCATTGCTACTCATCTTGATAATGAGGTATGGTAAAATTGGATGTTAAAACTAACTTCTTGAATTGGATTCTAGAAGAGAATGTGTTTTGACACAGCCAAAGAGTTTTATCGATCCTAATAAGGCTAAGAAATTATGCAATCTTATAATTCCATTTATGGAATAAAGCAAAGCATATCGGAGTAGCAGTCTTCAATTCAATGAATCCATACTGGGTTTTGGATTTCAAAGGAACTCGTAAGAATCTTGTTTTACAAGAAGAACAGTGGGAGTTACGTTGTATACATTGTGTTGTATGTCGATGACATACTCCTTATTGGAAACAATGTTTCTATGCATAATTCTATTAAAGAATGGCTTTGAAATTGTTTTCAATAAAGGATCTTGGAGAAGCACAGTACATATTGGGCATCAAGATCTGTCGGAACAGATCGAAAATGATGTTTGCACTTAGTCAAGTGACCTATATTGATAAGGTACTTGATAAGTTCAGAATGAAAGACGCCAAAAAGAGTCTCATTCCAATGAGTCATGGCACATCTCTTAGCAAGATGCAAGGCCCTACGGGACTTGATGAGCAAAAGAGGATGGAAAACATTCCTTATGCTTCGGCAATAGGGTCTATAATGTACGCCATGATATGTACACGACCGGAAGTATCGTATGCTTTGAGCATGACGAGTCAGTTTCAAGAAAATCCAGGTGAGGCGCGTTAGACTGCGACCAAGAATATTCTTATGTACCTTAGATGGACAAAAGAATATTTTGTTGTCTTTGGAAGACAAAAAGAGTTGATATTAACAAGTTGTTTGAATGCTAACTTCAAAACAGACTAAGATAATTTCCGATTTTAATCTGGTTATATCTTTTGTCTGGTTAGAGGTGATATTTGCTGGAATAGTTCCATGCAATGCAATATAGCTAATTAAACTACAGAAGCTGAGCACAGTATTGCATTGGATGCAGTAATGTTGGCAGTTAGGATTTGAAAGTTCTTGAATGAACTAGGTGGCGTAACTAGCTCAGCCCATCTGATAGTTCTCTATTTATAGTAGAGTTATCGCGCAAGCCTATGAGCTAGGAAGCACCACAAGTCTAAAACTGGTGCTCAGGAAGTTTCACATTATTTGGGAGATAGTTTTGTGGAGACATCGAGATAATAAAGTTGCAACTTTTGGTAAGGTTGCAAACCCGCTTTCTAAACCTCTCCAGCAGTTTAAGCTTGAGGCTTTCACGACTGCAATAGATATCAGACATCTTAGAGATGGGTTGTGATTTCTATTACTGTATTAGATACTTTTGGAGATTTGGTAAACATTCACTCATATGTATAATACATAATTCTTCATATAAATATGGTTTAATTTATATGAATTGTCCAAATGATTAAGTTATATCAATTGGGTTATGAGGTCGACTTACCGCATAATGAAGTCCCAATGGTTGAACTGATATACTTGAATCATATAGCTGTTCCTGGTTCGTATAATCGAGTACGGACAAACCGATAATACAAAGAACTAGATTGTAATGTGTACTATAGCGCCGCTTCATGGGCTAGTGATGTGGGACATCAAGTACAATTACATAGATATTAGCTGGGAGCTAATGATCGAACAGACCCGACTGGAATAGTATTTAAGATTTCGAGTCATAATACTATTTCATTGACTGTCGAGCAATTTCCTCTGACCTGAGTAGTCCAGAGTGATTCCATTGTGAAATGGTGTACTTTGATACAAGTAAACGCCTTTCGTAAAAGGAGGTTATAAAACTTGTTATTGGGTATATCAGGAAGCAAGTGGGAGAGCTTGGATTGACAAGATGGGATTGTCCTCCATTTTATAATGGGATACATGTCTTAACGGCCACTTGGAGAGTCGAGACTGTGGAAAATACGTGGCCACGTCCAGATTCGTATCATAGTGATAAATCTGGTTTTACAGTCTGTCTCATAGTCCAAGAAAGGTTTGAACCGATTGAGGATGACTCGAGTCTTGCCTCAAGTTCAAACTTAGACATAAAGTGACAACAGGAAATTGGCAGCACACTGGCTCTGAAGGCCAAGTGGGAGATTGTTGGGATATGTCCTTCGATCCTACGTGTGCAATCGATAAAGTCATAAGGTCGTCTATGGATGTAAAATGATTATTCGATAATATTAATTGTTGGGAACAATATAATATTGATCTATAAATCATACCTATAGGGTCACACACGGACTTGATGATGTACTATGTAGCTTGTTAATTATATTGATTTAGAATCAATATTTACGTGGATTAATACATGCATGGGATGCATGGCTTGCATGGAATGCATGTCACATAGTGTGACATGGCATGCCACACTAGCAAGTGGGACCACATATCATGATTTGGCATGATTATGTGGAAGTGTCTTTTCATCTCCCCATTAACCACCATTACTTGTGCATTATTATGCACATAATGGGGGGGTTACATGGAGTGGTAAATGGACATGAATATAGACATGAAAATCTGATTTTCAGATCACTTTATGCTTACCCACGAAATTCACACAAAAAAAGGAGAGAATAGAGAGTGTTCTTGGAGAACCACTTCAAGCAAGCAAGATGTTCATCACCCGGGTTCGTGTGCAACACGTAGAGGCCGGGCCATTTGTGCGGCTTCCACATCCGGACGATCTAAAGGAGTGACGAGGTCATTCACAAGAAGAGCTTCGAGAGACTGATCCATTTGAGGTGGTTCAATCGACTCAACACCACCTCAACGACATCAACGAATCACTTCGTCACCAAAAGTAAGATTTCGTTGATATCTCTATATATATATATATATTGGATGTATATATATATATATAAATATATGTGTGTCTATACATATTTGTGTGCACTAAGATCATAGCATAGTAGATCTATTGCTTTACACGCTTCCGCACACACGGTATATCGATCGGATCGGTATACCGGTACCTTCAGGAAGGTCCATTCCTTCAACTATAATTGATCAAATCAATTTCGACCTTTGAACCTTATTTGAATAAATATTACTAAGTACAAGAATTCACAAGTATAATGATTAATAAGAAAATATATCTGATGAGTAAAACAAGTTATACATATCGGTTTGTTGCATCGTGGTAGACTAAGGATTCATCATTCATATATTGCTATCTAATGTACCAGAATAGATATCACCATTATTTCTTATCCAAACCATCAAATGATTAAAGAAATAAAATATCCATTAATAATAGAAAACCAGAACAAAAGTTCTTTCTAAAATTAAAGGTACATAAAGCAATAAGCTTGAAATGAAATCCTATAATTATCAAAACAGATAAATGTCTTCCACTGCAACCGCTGCTTCCTCAACAGCTTTGCCCATGTAGACTCGAACTTTTATTCTCTAAGTCGCCGGGTTTTCTGGAACCCCTGCATTTAGAATGCACATACCGTCAGTGGTTCCATATCTACACACCAGAATTCTGGTAGATAATACAGCTGACTATGTTTTTACGACTAAAGAAAAATTCGTACCTTTGAGAGGACAAGATGTAGACCCCCAGTACTCAGACTGCTTTCCTTGGGGATATTTGCCAGAAGGCTTCTTTATCCCTCCCTTTGGTCCAAGTCCCTTAGGACCACTGGATCCCCTTGTCTTCTTCTCCTTTTCCTTATGTATGCCCTTAGGTCCGAAACCTTTGGCCTTGGCTATAAGAGCTTGCGATTGTTTCAACTCGTCTAAAAGATCCAGCATCTCAAAAACGTGTTCAAGCGTTTCCTCGAAGCAACTGATCTTTATGAGTATCCTCTTCGCCTCTTTTCTAGCCTTTACATCATGTCCAAACATCAACTTGAGTTTAAGCATGACATCATGATTAGCGGCTAATGCATGAGCACTATCCCACTTTTCAAAGTCAACTATTTCCTCATCAGTTGAGTTAATGGTAGGTCTAGGAGGACAAGTTTCACTGAGTACGCTTTTGTACTCCTTTACAGTCTGAGTAATGTCTAACTCTTCTTTCCATTCAACACAGTATGAAACCAGTGCGTTGAATTCCTCAAGTATTAACGAAAGTGGATTCATAGCAATTCTCTAAACCTATAAGCACATGTAAACAAACAATCAATTTAATGTCCGATATTATCTCCCTAAAATAATATCATTAAATTACTAATTGCGTCTAAAATCCCATTAGGTAAGGCAAGCCACGTGGTGTGGACGTTTACACACCCAAATAATTTAGCAATTAGATTTTCTTTGGTCATACATCGATTACAGCGTAACTTCGTGGTGAAGAATACTATAACGCGTATCTAAGTGTAAACCATTACTCAGCACTAAAGTACATCGTTTGGAATTGCTACATCACCGCAAGCCACGTGGTGTGGACGTTTACGACAATTTCACAACTCTTCACAATTACTTATAACTGTCTACATCAATTAATCCAAAATCCGTTAGTACAGCAAGCCACGTGGTGTGGACGTTTACTACACCAAGAGATTTTTATAATTGACTCCCAATTACAAGAACCATTCGATTTCTGCAAATCAAGACTCGGAGAATCATAAGTGAAACTCGAAGTTTCTAACCAGTGATTCACCATGCGAACGACCCTATCTCTCATAAATGAGGGAGCCGAGCAGACAATCGATCCATCTATCAAAGAATGGTACGAAGGTCTCTAATTTGTGTCATCCACATGACCAAGTGGCTTTGGCTCCATTCCACTCCCCGGGGTGAGAATGAGTCGACTTGAAGTCAGTTTCAGAAAGACAAATTAGGCATTGTTTGATAAACTTGATCAATGTTTCTTGTAAAAGGAATTACAAGAATTCTCCTCCAATGACTCGTCTTTACGAACTTCGAAAGTCCATAAGAGTCACCAAGAGAACAGCAATGGAGACCATGGGAATGTTTCAAAAATCAATCGAATATATCAAAAATAAAATTAAATATTATTAATATTTTATTTATTTATTTTCCTTTTCTACTCCATTAAATCTCTAGAATAATCTATCTAAGACCCACTTGGAATATTCTAGAAGATCTCTATAATGGAATAAGGAAATAAAATAAATTAGGACTCTTCTACTTTCCATAATTAATTAATTTCCATCTAATGAAAATTCCCAAGAATAGGAATAATCAAATAGGAAATAAATTAATACCAAATCAATTAGATTCCTAATCCATGAATATCTCCATAATAGAAATAAAACAATAGGAATAAAATTGATTCCAATTAATTCTTTTCCTAATCCATGAGAGTTTCCAAAAGGAAGAATACTCAAATAGGAAAACCGAATTAATTTAGGAAAGTGAATCTTGGTAGGAATAGCATGGGATTGGGAGACCCCACGCCATCCCCACCGTCGACCTCCACCGCCCGGGACCACCACCGCCGTCGCCCCCAGCCCACGCGCCACCACCACAGGTGGCCGGCGTGGCCGGAAGCCCTAGCGGGCAGCCCCTTCGATGGGGTCGATCGATCCTCATGGGGATCTATCATGGGGATGATCGACCCCCCCGGTTTTTCGTCCCCTTCTTCTTCGTCACACGTCTTTGTCTTCCGGCGATCGTCTCAACATCGAACCAACGTAAATAAATTACAAAAAAATAAATTTACAATTCCGGTATCGATTCTATACATGAAATCGACCCTATACATTTTCCGGAAAATATAGAACGTAATAATAAATCCTAAATTCGGTCAACCCCCGAATTTTTACTATTACAAACATTCATCCACATAAAACGAATCTCGACATGTCCGAGAGTTTAATAAACGAATAATCATGATAATTAATTAACACAATAATTAAATCCAACCATGATAGTCGGAAATCCCTGCAAGGTAGAACAATAATCGAACATATACATGAACACGAAACCAAACGCTCTGATACCTATTGCTGGGATTCGATGTCCCGGGCTATCAAAAATTAATGCGGAAACGATAACCCGACCGAAACCCCGTCGCCGGAAACCACGAACACGAGCACCACGGTGTCCGGAGCTCGACCCGAGCATCGCCGCGGGATGAACTCGCGGCTGAAACCCTAGCCGAGCCCCACCGCTGGGCTCGCGATCGCGTTCGATCGCGTGGGCTGCTCCGGCAGGCCCGGGCGGTGAGTCCGGCGACTCACCGCCATCACAGGAGGCGGGGGGAGCCACCAGCCGCGGCACCAGCCCGCGGCAGTCCCCCCGGCGATCGAGCGAAGGGCTCGATCGCCCCCAGCCGCGGCGTCCAGCCGCGGCGTCTCCCTTTGCGCACGCCACCGGGCGAGGGTGGCCGAGGGGGTTCGTCCGCCGTGGCACCAGCCCACGGCTGAACCCCCAGCGATCGACTTCACGTCGATCGCTTGCCCCGGCGTCCAGCCGGGGCTTCCCCTCACGCCCACGCGCCGGCGGTCGAACCCTAGGGTTCGGCCGCCCCTTGTTCGATCCCGACGGGGATCGCGTGATCCCCGTATCCCGGTCTCGACGTTCCCGGATCGTCTTGTTCATGTATACATCACAATTAACGAACATATAATCATAGAGGGGGTTTACGATTATATTACCTCGATTCGTTGTACGGAGAAATGAATTAACGTGTTGATGACCTTGCGATCTTCCTACGTATTCCTTGCACCTCGTCCGAACGTCGTGTGGGCGACGATCTATCGAACTCCTATGGATCTCCTTCACTCTTCAAGACTTTATGATTGGCGTATCTTAGGTTAATGAATTGTGAAGACCATGTAGTGCTTTTATAGGCTACCTAGGGGATCAAAAGGAGGTGGAATATTGGGCTTCCAATATTGAAGATTAAATTGAGCCCAGCCCAAATCTATTAATCCTTATCAATATTAATTAATTTATTTTCCACTATATAAATTAATTGCACTCCCAATATTAAACCATATTATATCAAATAATATTTCTCCGGTAGTATTATTTATTCCGTGTATTTAAGATTTAAATATCCATGAATAAATTTATTTATTGCTTAATAAATTATATTAATCTCTTATATCCGAGACTAGTACCGTCCAACCTTAATTATTGTGCGGAACGAATCCACTCATGAGGTTTACACAATAATTCCTTATTAACTCATCTCGGGGATATTATCAACCCTTCCGGGATACACTTTTCCGTCAAGTATTCACGGCATGTCATATATAAAATATAGCGACCCAATTTTACCGGTAATTAACCCAATAATTAAATCGGTTAATTCTTTTGGAAAATCAAAGTCTCTAATATTAAATATACACACCCGCAATAATATCGGGGATTAAGAATAAAATACTCTGAGATTTAAATTGATTATCCAAGGCAATCCTAATCAATAAATCTCAAGCGATGCGCCCAATACACCAAGTGTACAAGTGTGATAAAATAATTAAGATAAATTATTTTCTCTCTCACACAACGACTATACCGATGGATTGGTCCGGGTCCATCTAGGTCGTGAGCATCTGTTTGATTAAATACGAGTAACTGATAGTATGATCTTCTGTGTGGTCCCGACACACCATACTAACTACAACATATAAAATCCAGGACTATATTTTGCATATTTAATTAATAATTAATTAAATGCAAATAATTGTTTATTAATTAAATAGGTTAAATGCTATGACCGGGAGTTTACCGATACTTAAATCTAGACATTAAGTACACAACTCCAACAGGATTCGCCCGCGGTTAGGGTTTGGTTGAGTCCGGATTTACGTGGTGGTTCGCGGCGGGATGTTCCGGCAACCGGGAGTCGATTGAAGTTGTCGTTCCGCAATTTGACAACTCCGGATATTCGATCTCCAAAGGATTTCGGTCGGAATTAATTAGATAATTTATTTATTTAAATTTATTAATTCCGGGATATCGATTTCCAACAAGTGTGGACGTTTACTACACCAAAATATTTTTACAATTGACTCCCAATTACTTGATCCATTCGATTTTTGTAAATCAGGACGCGGAGAATCATAAGTGAAACTCGAAGTTTCTAACCAGTGATTCACCATGCCAACATCCCTATCTCTCATAAAATGAGGGAGCCGAGCAGACAATCGATCCATTTCAAGAAACGGTACGAAGGTCTCTAATTTGTGTCATCCACATGACCAAGTGGCTTTGGCTCCATTCCACTCCCCGGGGTGAGAATGAGTCGACTTGAAATCAGTTTCAGAAAGACAAATTAGGCATTGTTTGATAAACTTAATCAATGTTTCTTGTAAAAGGAATTACAAGAAATCTCCTCCAATGGCTTATCTATACGAACTTCAAAAGTCCATAAAAGTCACCAATGATACCTTGGCTGTTATAGGGTCGAAATATTCTTTAAGGAAAACGTGTAAACGTGATTCAATATTTTCCAAAGCCTCCACTTTCAGAAACACACAAGAGAAACAAAAATCTTAAAGAATATTTACTATTCTGAACGATGGAGTCGGTTCGTGAGATGAACAGCAAATTCGGAAAATTGGAGGAGTTTGAAGGCGTAGACTTTCGAAGGTGGAAAAAGAAGATGCATTTCTTACTAACAACATTGAAGGTGGTGTACGTTCTAAGTACTCCACAACTGGAAGCAGTGGACAACGAAACGTCGGAGGAAACTCGGAAACGCTGCAAATAGGAAAACGACGACTATATATGTCGTGGGCATATATTAAACGGTATGTCTGACTCTCTCTTTGATATCTATCAAAATGTGGAGTCTGCAAAGGCCCTTTGGGATAGCCTTGAATCCAAGTACATTGACGAGGACGCTTCTAGTAAGAAGTTCCTAGTTGGTAATTTTATGAATTACAAGATGTGCGACAGAAGGCCGGTAATGGAGCAATACAATGAATTGCTCCGAATCTTGGGTCAATTTACCCAACATAATATGAAGATGGACGAGTCCATCTCGGTGTCTAGTATTATAGACAAATTACCGCCGTCGTGGAAAGACTTCAAACACACCTTGAAACATAAAAAGGAAGAGTTGTCTTTAGTACAACTCGGTAGTCACTTGCGCATAGAGGAATCTCTAAGGGCGCAAGAGGGTGAAAAATGTTGGAAATCGATATCCCGGGGTTAACGGAATTGCGGAAACATAACCCCGATCAAAATCCCTTCGCCGGAGTACACGCGAACCACCACGCGAACCGGGCCCGACAAGAGTATCGCCGCCGCGGGATAAACCTGCGGCCGAAACCCTAGCCGAACCCCGCTAGGGTTCGCGATCGCGGTGGGCGATCGCATGGGGATGCGCGTGCATCCCCCCGGGGCTGCTCGTAGCAGCCCCCCGGCGGTGAGTTCGGCGACTCACCGCCACCGCTCGTGGAGGAGCGGTCCGCCCAGCGGA
The DNA here is from genome assembly GCA_954870475.1 of Euphrasia confusa. NCBI lineage: Eukaryota > Viridiplantae > Streptophyta > Magnoliopsida > Lamiales > Orobanchaceae > Euphrasia > Euphrasia confusa. The sequence goes on from OX940956.1 coordinate 17,273,293, forward strand.
CCGCGGTCTGGTCAGCCCCACGGCTGCCCGGCGGTTGAGCCCGGCTCAACCGCATGCCCCGGCGTCCAGCCGGGGCTCCTCCCGTGTGCGCGCCGGCGATCGTGCCCTAGGGCCGATCGCCACCCTCGGCGTCCAGCCGAGGGGTTTAGCCATACGCGATCCCCGCCGGGGATCTCTCGGCCTCCGCGGTCCGGTGATCCTCGATCACCACCGCGAGGTCGATCCTCGTCCACGGGGTTCGTCCCTCGGATCTTTGTTCATGTATATACGCGAATAAATAAATAAAATCATCGAGGGGGTTTTCAACGATTTTACCTTTGTTCTCGTTGTGCGGAGAAACGAGATCTATGAAGACCTTGAGACCTTCCCACGTATTCCTTGCACTAGCTCGAACGTCGGGTGGGCGACGATCTTCCGAACTCCATGGATCTCCCTCTCTACTTTCTCTCTCTAGAATTGTGATCTTCAAGTTATGAGAATAGAGAAGACCATGTAGTGCTTTTATAGGCTACGTAGGGGATCTTAAGGAGGTGGAATATTGGGCTTCTAATATTGAAGATTAAATTGAGCCCAATGCTCAAGTCCATTAATCCTTATCAATATTAATTAATTTATTTTCCACTATATAAATTAATTGCACTCCCAATATTAAACCATATTATATCAAATAATATTTCTCCGGTAGTATTATTTATTCCGTGTATTTAAGATATAAATATCCATGAATAAAATTAATTTATTGCTAATTAATTTATTCATCTCTTATATCCGAGACTAGTACCATTCAACCTTAATTATTATGCGGAACAAATCCACCTGCAGGGTTTACATAATAATTCCTTATGAACTCATCTCGGGGATATTATCAACCCTTACGGGATACACTTTCCCGTCAAGTATTCACGGCATGTCATATATAAAATATAGCGACCCAACTTAACCGGTAATTAACCCAATAATTAAATCGGTTAATTCCTTTGGAAAATCAAACTCACTTATATTAAATATACACACCCGCAATAGTATCAGGAATTAAGAATAAAATACACTGAGACTTAAATCGATTATCGCCGGCAATCCTAATCGATAAATCTCAAACGATCCGCTCAATACACCAAGTGTACAAGTGTGATAAAATAATTAAGACAAATTATTTTCTCTCTCACACAACGACTATACCGATGGATTGGTCCGTGTCCATCTAGGTCGTGAGCAACTGTTCGATTAAATACGAGTAACCGATAGTATGATCTTCTGTGTGGGCCCGACACACCATACTAACTACAACGTATAGAATCCAGGACTATAATTTGCATATATTTAATTATAAATAATTAAATGCAAATAATTTTTAATTTAATTAAATAGATTAATGGCAATGAATCGGGAGTTTCCGTTACTTAAATCTAGACATTAAGTACACAACTCCAACAATCTCCCACTTGTACTAAGGTCTAGTCATTTCCTCCAAACTCCCGACTCCCATACTCATTACGTGCTTAAGTTGTACTTCCAAGAAGTACTATGTGAATGAGCACTCTAGGTCGCCGCTCTGAAGTTATCTTGGTGACTACAGCGTCGTCTCCCTCGACGATGACTCGTATCAAGTGGTACTTGCTCTATGTGTTATCTTACACTTATGGAATTGTGAATTCTTACCATTTGCCATCGCACCGCTATTTACATAGCCTTTGGCAAATTAAGAATCACGTCTATGTCCCAGAGATTATCCCGGAGCTATACCAAAACTTCCGCTGCCTCTGAGGCCGCTATTTGGTTACCCATGGCAGAGTCCGAAAAGCATCGTGCTTATCACTCTTCCATGTTGAAAAAACTCCTTCTCCTTCAATAGTGAAACACAAAGCCTGATATCGACTTACACTGGTCCTCATTTGATTAGAAATCTAAGAGAATGTAATCCAAAGGAAAAACTTGTCTGCTCCGTAATCCAGAACATAGTTTCCAGTACTTTGAAAGTACTTAAAATGTTCATTACAGCAGTCGAGTATTCCTTTCCAGGATTACCTTGATATCCTCCCACTATACTAACTGCATAGCAGATATCAGGTTCTCGTTTTTCAACATCGCATTTATCAAGCTTTCCACACTCGAAGTGTAGGAAACCGCTTTTATTGCTTCTATCTCCTTTTGTGTTCCAAAACACATATCCTTAGATAGATGCATTCCGTATCTGAAAGGTAACATACCTCTCTCGGAATCTTGCATGTTAAAATGAACCATAATCGTATAAGATATCTAGAGAAGTACAATGTTCTTTTCTTGAGATCCTAGATCTTAAGAACATGTTCTAACTTCTTCTTTATCTCATATATCGATTTTTCTAGACAACCATCATTTTATATCTGACAACTGATGGAGTTGTATTCTAAATGTCTAGTTTAGTGCAAATACGGAACTCCTTATCTATACCTTAATTCGATATATGATTCAAGCATAATTGCATTTAATGCAATAGTCCTAGATATATACGTTGTAGACAGTATGGCGTGAGGAGACACGCGGAAGATCATACTGTCGGTTACTCGTATATTATCGAACAGTAGCTCACGACTTAGATGGACAGGGACAATCCATCGGTACGTCGTTGTGTGACTGGTAGATAGTCGGTCTTGACTATCATGTCACACTCGTACACTAGGTGTATTGAGCAGGACCACGGGAGGGCGTTCGATTTATACTAATCGCAGTAATCGAACTAGACCTCAGATATTACGGATATACGAATTCCTAATCCCTATATAATTATAGGTGCGTGTGTCCAATTCTCGGTTCTTTAACTTGCCAATGAGTGAGACTAATTGATTAGTCGAGATCCTCGGTAAATTGGGAATCGTAATTGTACGCACGGCATGCTGTAGATTATAGACAGGAAACCGTGTCCCGTTTATTGGGTTGATTACGTCCCCGAGATGAGCTCATAAAGTTTATCATGTAAACCCTGCAGGTGGATTTGTTCCACATGATAATAAGGATGAGTGGTACTAGTCTCGGATAATAAGAAACGAATTAATTTAATTATTAGTAATTAAATAAATTCGTGGACGTTCGATATCTTAAACACGGGGAAAATCGTATATGTAATTTCGGCGGAAATATTATGGTTGAAATAATATTAAAATTAATTTCGGGGATTCAATTATTATTTTTTAGTGGAGTGAATAATAATTAAAATTGAAATCGATTAATTAAGGAATTGCGTTTACGTATTCCAAGATAATTAATATTTCAATTTAGCCCTTAATTAATTTAACCTAAGGTCCCTAACGTAACTCTATATAAACCCCCCCCTTACCCTCTCCTAAAACCTACAGAACGCCGCAATAATTATTTCAGCAGAGAAAAATTATTTTGCTTAGCGCAAATAAAAGTTTTCTCTGTTAAAATAAAAGTTAACGCAAATAAATTATTTTCTCACCAGAGAATAATTCATACGGTGGTTTGAGAAAGGAGAGAGCAGACAAGGAATTTCCAGCGGATCGTTGCCCACACAACGGCTGGAGACGGGAAGAGTCATACGTTAGAAGCTCTTAGGTCTCAACCATCGACCGATAAGGTATGAGATCGGATCTCTATTCCGCTATTTCATTCGATCTCTTTTTCTCGTTGATTATACATGAACGTAGATCGGATCCCGTGGCTTGGATGTGACATTCTCGGACTGCTGGGAGGTTTCTGACCTCCGGCATGGCAGTCGGATCGAGAAAATCACATCGGAACAGCCAGAACGGGCGAATCCCGCCGCTGTTCGCGACGGGTGTCGGACGACAGGTTCTACTGTCGGCCGACAGGCTTGTCGGACGACACCTTCTGGTGTCGGACGACAGAGAGGCCAGAAGCCTCTCGTTTTGCGCGGTCGTGCCTCGGGTGCGATGGCTGGGTGCATTTCGGGTCAGGGGCTTCGTCGTGTACACCTTGGGCAGACCGGAGGTCGACTGGGCTTGTCCGGAAGTTCGAGTAGTCGAACGGACTTGTCCCGGGTAGTCGATTTCCAACAAATGGTATCGGAGCCGGTTTTGTGCGTTCTTTGTATGTTTTGCGAGATTGGTTTTGCAGGATCACCCGATTATTATGGCCAATGTTATGATGGATGTTGTGCTTTAATTTTGTGGTTTGATTAAACTCTCGGGCTTGTTGAGATTGTTTTGTTTTTGGAATAACGTTGCTTGTTTGTAATAGATAAAAACGACGGGTTGAGTCGTTAGGTTTATTTATTTATTTCGTCATTTCCGGGCATGTATAGGGTCGATCACCTTGTATAGGATCGATGCCGGATTTAGTAGATTTATTCTTGTAATTTTTCTTACTAATTTTGGTGGATCGAGACGAGACCAAAACCCGGAGAAACGAGGATTGAGGAGGGCGAACCGGCAACGGGCAGCCATCGAACACACCCTGTGTTCGCGACGGGCAGCAGCGGGGCTGGGGTTCGTTCGACCCCACGGACGACTCAACGAGGCTCGAGACGAGGCTCCAGTGGGAGGAGTTCGTCTCTTGACCCTCGAGCGAGTCGGTGGTGGACCAAGATCGAGACGAGCAACGAGATGAAGTTCCAAGAGACGTGCATTGGAGAATACTTAAGGCCATAATAATCGGGGCCACGTTAATTGCTTTTTATGTGATTTACGTGCCTTTTATTATGCTTAATTATTTTATGCATGTTATCCCTCAATCGTAAAATACTAAGTGGGAGAGGGATTGGAAACAATCCCGCGGTCTCCATTCTCTGTTTTGAATGTGATGTGTATTGACTTACGAGTTGGCTTTAGTGTCATCCTCCCTATCGGATAAAGTCGATACACGGATATCACTGGATCAAAATTCGAATTCAATTCCACTTATAAAAATCGAACAATTATATTTTTCAAAAGCAAGTGCCTAATCTGTTTTTCAAAGACTAAGTTCAACTCGACTCATTCTCACCCCGGGGAGTGGAATGGAGCCAAAGCGCTTGCTTATGTCGATGACACAGATTAGAGACATTCGAGTCATTCGATGACTAGATCGATTGTCTGGTTGGCTCCCTCACCTAGTGAGAGATAGGGCTCAATTGCATGATTGATCGCTGGTTAGAAACTTCGAGTTTCACTTACGAGATATCAAGCTTTGAATAATAAAATTGTGGTATTTAATAAATGTAAGAGTCAATTAACAAAGTTGTTTGTTTTAGTAAACGTCCACACTATCGTGGCTTGCTAAATGGAAACGGTACTTTGGGTTAATTGAGACTCTATGACATTTAAATAAATAGGATTCAATTAATAAAGTTGTTTGTTTTAGTAAACGTCCACACTAACGTGGCTTGCTAGATGGGAACGGAACTTTAGGATTAATTGAGGCACGACAGTTATAGAAAGTCGTGGAGGACCGCATGTCAACGTAAACGTCCACAAGAACGTGGCTTGCGGTGGGCATGTAGTTCCCGAGCGGTGGACTTAGTACTGAGAAATGGTATACACTTAGGTACGCTTTATAGTATCCTCCCCATCGGAGTCACTGCTATAATGATGTACGACCGAAGTAAAAATCCAATTATAAAATCGTTTGGATTAGTATACGTCCACAAGAACGTGGCATGCTAGTCTGATGGGATTTTGGAAATGATTGGTAGTTTAATGATATTATTTGAGGGAAATGATATCGAATTAAACTCATTGTTTGTTTTATATGGTATTATTCCCATTAAAAGTCAACAAACTCACTGAACCTGTTTGTATGGATTAAAGAAGAAACTTGGACATTGTCCTAACTGCAGAGGAGTACAAATATGTACTCCAAGTCAATTGACCTGCTGAACCAAATGATGCTTCCACTCCTGAGGAAAGGAAGCTCATGGAAATGGATCAAGGCTCTGAGATGACGCGGAGCTACATTATGGCTTTCATGTCAAATGTACTGCGACATCGGGATCAAGCCATGACCATTACCTATGATATGATGCTTAACCTCAAGAAGCTTTTTGGTTATCAGGACAGGACAGCCGGGCAAAATGCAATGAGGCAACTCATGACGGCCATCGAATCCGAAGGAACGCCCGTGAGGGATCACGTTCTTAGGATGATGTGCTATCTGAATGAGATGAAGATTCTAGGATCAGTTATCGATGGGGTAACCCAAGTCGATATTGTGCTCCAGTATCTGCCGAGAAGTTTTGAGCAGTTCCGCCTGAACTATAACATGAATAAGGGGTCTTACTCATTGGCGGAACTCCTGATTGAACTTCAAGCGGCTGAGGGAATCTCTAAGGGCTCTCAAGCACTTGTGGTTGAGAAATTGGCTCTTCCTAGGCCTCCGGGCGGCAAAAGGAAGAAGAAGCAAATACGGAAACCCAGTGGGCCTAATATATCTGGACCACGGAATGGGATAAACAAGCCCAAGGGGCAAGTGCTTCCGTTGTAAGCAGTCTGGATACTGGTAGTTTTTTAATTTTCTTCTAAAGCAACAAGAAGTTGACTCTTCCTTAGTCACCGAAACATGTTTAGTGGTAGTATCTGCCAGTACCTAGTGTGTGGATACGGGAACCACTTATCATGTCTGCACCTAAATGCAGGGGTTCCAGGAAACCCGGAGACTTAGAAAGGAAGAAGTCATAACCTACATGGGCAATACTGTTAAGGTAACAGCCGTTGCAGTGGGAGATGTTAAATGGTTTTAACGGTAGGATTTTAGTTCTAATAAATTGTCTTTATGTGCCGGTATTTAGAAAGAAATTTCATTTCGGATTTCTAAATTGACTTAGAATGGATATTCTGTTTCTGCTGATAGTTTCATACTTTTCAGAGTAGGAAACGGGGTTGTTATTCATTCTGGTACATTGACAGACAATTTAATACAAAATCCATATTCTCCCACGATGCAACATACCGGAGAAAATAACACATTGTCGAACCCCTATAAGAGTAAAGATCCTTCTAGGATGAATCAAATGTACTTATGGAATCTTAGGCTAAATCATTTTAACTTGAGTACGATTCAAAGGGTAAAAGCTGATGGACTACTCAGCTAGGTTGAAGGAAAGGACTTTCCAACCTTCGAATCATACTTGGAAGTTTAAATGACCAGGCAACCCTTTACGGTTAAAGGGCATAGATCCAAGAAAGTACTTGAGTTGATTCGCTCTGATATATGCAGACCTCTTTGAGGATGAAGGCATACTTATCTGAAAATGGGATTAAACCCCGACAGACTACACCATTTATGCCTCGGCAAAATAATGTGTTGTAAAGAAGGAATAGGACTCTTATAGATATGGGAAAGTAGACAATGAGTTATTCGGAGTTACCTAATTCGTTTTTGGGATATGGCTTGGAAACAGCGGCGTTTATCCTGAACTTGATTCCTTTGGAAACTTGTACAGATATTCGGCTGTTTATAGGATACCCTAAGAAAACGGATTGAGATATATAATATAGTCCAAAGGACCAGATGTTCGTTGATTGCATCAATGTTCGGTTCTTAGACATGGACTATATATATGCAATATCACAAGCCCAAGAGTAGGGTAATACTTAATGTGCTTAGAGGGACTGATCAAGACTTAGAATCAGCCTAACTGAGTAGTTCACTACTATAATCTTTAGTCACTAAAGATACACCGGAGCGTCGTCGTAGTGGGAGGGTTGTTAGACAACCCAACAGGTTCATGTTTATAGGTGAGTCTTCGGACTTGTTACCTGGAGAACATGAACCCGAACCCTGGATCTATGACGAGACGCTGAAAGATCAAGATGCTCAGTCTTGGCAAAAGTCGATCAGGATTCTTTTGTCTTCACATAGAAGATGGAAGTCAAGACAGATTTCCTAAATCGAAGTCTTGACGGGGCCATCTGTGTGGGACAGCCAGAGGGATTCGTCGAAAAGAGCCAGGAGCATTCGGTAAGCAAGCTTAATCAATCTTAGGATTGAAGGAAGCTTTAAGATCTTGGACACATGCGGACCTATGAGAAAATCCATTTCATGGATTCATTTCATGAGGACCAGGAATTATGTTCTGAGTTACAAAGCAGTCAAGTTGTTTCCTTTGGATTACATAGAATTGGATTTCCAAATCAAACAGGGACAGTCGAAAGTCGAAGTCAGGCTATGTGTTCTCACTGTGAAGTGGAGCAGTCACATGGAAGAATGTAAAGCAGCGATGCATTACGGACTCTACCATGGAAACTGAAAGGATAACGGCCTGTGAGGCAGTTAAAAGGTCAGTATGGCTCCAGAACTTCCTAAGGGACTTAGATGTGGTTTCTAGTTCACCCAAAGCTATTTTGAATAGCGGTATTGGCAAACTTGAAATGCCACGAGTCCACAGTGGGAGATAACACGTAGAGCGCAAGTACCACCTGATTCGAGAGATCGTCTAGTAAGACGATGCAGTTGTCACCTAGATAGCATCGAGAGGATTGCCTGGTAAAACCCATTCACAGAAGCTCTTCCAGCGGAAGCGTTGGGTAGGCGTGATAAGGTTATGGGAATCTGATTTTTGGTAGAGGGCGACTAGACTTTTAGTATAAGTGGGAGATTGATGGAGTTGTATTCTAAATGTCTAGTTTAGTGCAAATACGGAACTCCTTATCTATACCTTAATTCGATATATGATTCAAGCATAATTGCATTTAATGCAATAGTCCTAGATATATACGTTGTAGACAGTATGGCGTGAGGAGACACGCGGAAGATCATACTGTCGGTTACTCGTATATTATCGAACAGTAGCTCACGACTTAGATGGACAGGGACAATCCATCGGTACGTCGTTGTGTGACTGGTAGATAGTCGGTCTTGACTATCATGTCACACTCGTACACTAGGTGTATTGAGCAGGACCACGGGAGGGCGTTCGATTTATACTAATCGCAGTAATCGAACTAGACCTCAGATATTACGGATATACGAATTCCTAATCCCTATATAATTATAGGTGCGTGTGTCCAATTCTCGGTTCTTTAACTTGCCAATGAGTGAGACTAATTGATTAGTCGAGATCCTCGGTAAATTGGGAATCGTAATTGTACGCACGGCATGCTGTAGATTATAGACAGGAAACCGTGTCCCGTTTATTGGGTTGATTACGTCCCCGAGATGAGCTCATAAAGTTTATCATGTAAACCCTGCAGGTGGATTTGTTCCACATGATAATAAGGATGAGTGGTACTAGTCTCGGATAATAAGAAACGAATTAATTTAATTATTAGTAATTAAATAAATTCGTGAACGTTCGATATCTTAAACACGGGGAAAATCGTATATGTAATTTCGGCGGAAATATTATGGTTGAAATAATATTAAAATTAATTTCGGGGATTCAATTATTATTTTTTAGTGGAGTGAATAATAATTAAAATTGAAATCGATTAATTAAGGAATTGCGTTTACGTATTCCAAGATAATTAATATTTCAATTTAGCCCTTAATTAATTTAACCTAAGGTCCCTAACGTAACTCTATATAAACCCCCCCATTGCCCTCTCCTAAAACCTACAGAACGCCGCAATAATTATTTCAGCAGAGAAAAATTATTTTGCTTAGCGCAAATAAAAGTTTTCTCTGTTAAAATAAAAGTTAACGCAAATAAATTATTTTCTCACCAGAGAATAATTCATACGGTGGTTTGAGAAAGGAGAGAGCAGACAAGGAATTTCCAGCGGATCGTTGCCCACACAACGGCTGGAGACGGGAAGAGTCATACGTTAGAAGCTCTTAGGTCTCAACCATCGACCGATAAGGTATGAGATCGGATCTCTATTCCGCTATTTCATTCGATCTCTTTTTCTCGTTGATTATACATGAACGTAGATCGGATCCCGTGGCTTGGATGTGACATTCTCGGACTGCTGGGAGGTTTCTGACCTTCGGCATGGCAGTCGGATCGAGAAAATCACATCGGAACAGCCAGAACGGGCGAATCCCGCCGCTGTTCGCGACGGGTGTCGGACGACAGGTTCTACTGTCGGCCGACAGGCTTGTCGGACGACACCTTCTGGTGTCGGACGACATTGGACGGTCTTTTCGGACGACACCTTCTGGTGTCGGACGACAGAGAGGCCAGAAGCCTCTCGTTTTGCGCGGTCGTGCCTCGGGTGCGATGGCTGGGTGCATTTCGGGTCAGGGGCTTCGTCGTGTACACCTTGGGCAGACCGGAGGTCGACTGGGCTTGTCCGGAAGTTCGAGTAGTCGAACGGACTTGTCCCGGGTAGTCGATTTCCAACAACAACATCTTTACATTGTTACCAATGATAAAATGTTATCTACATAAAACTTCCGAGAAACACCACCTTGTTTCCATCACGTTTCCCATACACACGATTCGTCAATGCCTTTTGATGAATCCATCAAATGGACTTTCTCATCAATGCGCAAGTTCCACGAACTTAATGCTTTGTTCCAATCCATAGATGGATCAACTAAGCTTGTACTCTAAATGATCTTGCTTCTTAGCAATAATCCTTATTGCTTTCCAAGAAGGCACATTTAGATCTCGTACTGCCTTCATGTAGATCCAGGGATCGATTTCATGTATACTAGGTCCAGAGTCCGAAAACTCTCCTAGTCTTATGAATATCTCCAGTTGATCACAACCTCCCACTACAATGGCATTCCGGTGTATAAACAGTAATAACAGTAGGTGCAGTTAGTGGTGTACCGCTACTCGGTTCGGCTGGTTCTAAGTCTTAATCTTTCTCTCTCATTTCAAAGTATTACGTCACTTTGGGCTTGTGGTTCATCTAATAGTCTTCCTCTAAGAACCGGGCGTTAGAACTTATAACGTCCTTCTGGTTCATAGTACTATTGAACACATATCTTTTGTTCTTCTAGGATATTCTACAACCGCACTTGAATGCGCCGTTGTTTCCAGACATATCCATAGAACACAGGTAGTTCCGTATAACTCATGCTTTTAATATTTTTATAAGAGTTCCATTTCTTATTTCCGACACACCATTTCTACACAAGAGTGTATGGTGTAGTCATTTGGGATAAAATCCCAATCTCTGATCAGTATGCCATGCATTCCTCAGACAGGCATTTGCCTCCGCGATTAGATCGCAGGCTTTCAATGGATATACCATGATGGTTCCCCACAATAGCTTTGTGTCCATTGACTTGTCAAAACACTTTGCTTTTGTGGCACATCAGGTATGCTAATCCATTCTTTCGAGTAATCATAAAATGAAGTACTCGTACCTTATTGTCTGAGTAAACAAAGGTCTGCACACATCAGAGTTAATCAATTCTTATACTTGTCCGGATCTTATATCTTATATCCATAAAGGATTGCTTAGTCATGTTATCTTCCAAATTAGATTCTTAGGTCGGAAGGTCCACTCCTTCAACTTAATTGATCAAATATCAATTTTCGACCTTTGAACTTCTTATTTGAATAAACATGATTTAGCATAAGAATCCACAAGTATAATCGATTTAATGAAGAAATCTCTTATTAGTGAAACGAGTTTTGTACTACGGTTTGTTGCACCGTGATGGACTCAGGATTCATCATTTATATATTGCTAGCTAATGTACCAGAATAGATACTATCTTTATTTCTTCTTATAACCATCAGATGATTAAAAGAAATAAAATATCCATTCTTTAGAAATCCAGAACAAAGTTCTTTCTAAAGGTACATAAAAACAATAGCTCAAAGTGAAATCCTATAATTGTCCTCCACTGCAACAGCTGCCTCCTTAACAGCATTGCCCATGTAGACTACGATTTCTTCTTTTTCAAGTCGTCGGGTTTCCTGGAACCCTCGCATTTAGAATGCGCATACCGTCAATGGTTCCATATCTACACACCAGGTTCCGGTAGATAATACCACTGACTATGTTTTACGACTAAAGAAGATTTCGTACTTTCTTTGAGAGGATAATCAGACTTCCAGTACCTAGACTGTTTGCATCGAGAACACTAGCCTATTGGCTTTCTCGCCCCATCTCGTGATCCAAGATACTTAGGACCACTGGGTTTCTTTGCTTGCTTTTCCTATCCCCCGGTTTTGCCCTTAGGTTCGAAACCTTTGGCATTGGCTACAAGAGCTTGCGATTTCCGTCTCAACTCGTCTAAAAAGTCAATCATCTCAAAAACGTGTTTAAGCGTTTCCTCGAAGCGACTGTGATGGAGTAGTATACTTAATGTCTAGATTTGAGTATTCTGAACTCTGTATGCACTTTCATTTACCTATCTATTACAGACATTCATTTGCTTTTAATTATTGTTAATTAAATACATGCAAATTATAGTCCTGGATTTTATACGTTGTAGTTAGTATGGTGTTGCATGGGCACACAGAAGATCATACTATCGGTTACTCGTATTTAATCGAACAGTTGCTCACGACCTAGATGGACACGGACCAATCCATCGGTATAGTCGTTGTGTGAGAGAGAAAATAATTTATCTTAATTATTTTATCACACTTGTACACTTGGTGTATTGAGCGGATCGATTGAGACTCATCAATTAGGATTGCTCGGCGATAATTGATTTGAGACTCGGAGTATTTTATTCTTAATCCCTGAAACAATTGCGAGTGTGTATATTTAATATAAGTGACTTTGATTTACCAAAGGAATTAACCGGTTTAATTATTGGGTTGATTACCGGTTAAGTTGGGTCACTATATTTTATATATGGCATGCCGTGAATTCTTGAAGGGGCAGTGTATCCCGGAAGGGTTGATAATATCCCCGAGATGAGCTCATAAGGATTTATTATGTAAACCTCGCGAGTGGATTTGTTCCGCATAATAAATAAGGTTGAGTGGTACTATTCTCGGATATAAGAGATGAATAAATTTATTAAGCAATAAATAAATTTTATTCATGGATATTTAAATCTTAAATACACGGAATAAATAATACTAAGATGGAGAAATATTATTTGATATAATATGGAATAATATTGGGAGTGCAATTTTATTTATATAGTGGAAAATAAATAAAATTAATATTGATAAGAATTAATGGATTTGGGTTGGACCCAATTTAATTTTCAATATTGGAAGCCCAATATTTATTCTCCTTATGATCCCCTACGTAGCCTATATAAGCACTACATGGTCTTCACTTTTCACAACCTAAGATACGCCAATCATAAAGTCTTGAAGAGTGAAGAGGATCCATAGAGTTCGATAGCTCGTCGCCCACCCGACGTTCGAACGGAGTGCAAGGAATACGCGGGAAGATCACGAGGTCATCGATTTCTTTCTCCGAACAACGAATCGTAGGTACAATTCTCAACTAACTTGATTATTGTTCGATTTGATTTATCGAGAATACCGTAGGACGAAGATCCGAGATATGAAACCATGAACGGGGGACGATCGCGTGGTGGTGGCGAAGCCACCGGACCACGGGCGATCGCCCGGGCTAGGGTTTCGCGGGGCGGAGAAGGCGACCCTCGGCTGGGCCGAGGGCGCGCGGTCGATCACGATGATCGACCGCTGGGGCGCGGGCTGGTGCCGCACCCCACCCCACCTCGACGGTGGGGACCTCCTGGTGGCGGCGGGTCGCCGGACCCGCCGCGGGGGCTGCTGGGCAGCACCACCCCGATCGCGCTTGGCGCGATCCTCTCGATCGTGCGAACCCCGGCTCGCGGGGGTTCGGGTGGGGGCGGATTGCGCGCCTTCGGGCGCGTGGTCTCCAAAGCCCGGACTCCGGCGGATGAGTCGGCGTTCGTGTGATCTCCGGCGAAGGGTTCCTTTATGAGTATCCTCATCGCTTCTTGTCTAGCCGCCTATGTCATGTCTAAACAGCTCCTTGAGTTTGAACATGATAAAATCAGTTCTTTCCTCAACAATCGAGACATTAGTAGGTTCGGGAGAACAAAGCTCACTGAGTACAAACTCGTACTCTTTAACAGTCTAGGCAATGTCTAGATCTCTATTCCAATCAATACATTTAGGGACCAGTGAGTTAAATTCCTCAAGTATCACATAAAGTGGGTTCAAAGCCATCCATAATCTATGAGCACATATAACAACAAACAATCGATTTAATCTCCGATATTATCTCCCTTAAATAATATCATTAAACCACTAATCACATCTAAAATCCCATCAGGTAAGGCAAGCCACGTTCGTGTGGACGTTTACCCACCCAAATGATTTAGCAATTAGATTTGCTTCGGTCATACATCACTTACAGCGTAACCTCGTTGGGAGGAATACTATAACGCGTATCTAAGTGTAAACCATTACTCAGTACTAAGGCGAATCGTTTAGAATTGTTACGTCACCGCAAGCCACGTTCGTGTGGACGTTTACGACAACTCGTAACCCTTCACAATTCCCTATAACTGTCTACATCAATTATTCTAAAATCCCATTCAGTATAGAAAGCCACGTTCGTTTGGACGTTTACTATACCAAAAAGATTTATATAATTGACTCCCAATTACTTGATCCATTCGATCTTGTAAATCAAGACGCGGAGAATCATAAGTGAAACTCGAAGTTTCTAACCAGTGATTCACCATGCGAACAACCCTATCTCTCATTAGATGAGGGAGCCGAGCAGACAATCGATCCATCTATAAAAGAATGGTACGAAGGTCTCTAATTTGTGTCCTCTACATGACCAAGTATCTTTGGCTCCATTCCACTCCCCGGGGTGAGAATGAGTCGACTTGAAATCAGCTTTGGAAAGACAAATTAGGCATTGTTTGATAAACTTAATCAATGTTTCTTGTAAGAGGAATTACAAGAACTCTCCTCCAATAACTTATCTATATAAACTTCAAAAGTTTATAAAAGTCACCAAGAGAGCAGCAATGGAGACCATGGGTATGTTTCCATACCCTCTCCCACTTAGCTTTTTACAATAAAGGGATACGCTATCTAATGCATAATTAAACACATAAGCATGCATACATGTAATAAAGCACATAAATATTATCACATAGTCAAAATAATACTAGAATATTATTTTCCGACTATTATGGCTTTATCGCATCTCCATACGCATCTTCTAGTCTTCAGTCTTCGTTCTTGAATGCTCCATGTGACGAGAATATTAATCTCAATATTTAAATCTATTTATTTTTAATTAATCCAAAAGTTACTTAATTCGAAAATTAAGTCAATCGAATATATCAAAAATAAAATTAAATATTATTAATATTTTATTTATTTATTTTCCTATCTAATTCTATTAAATCTCCAGAATCCTATCCAAGTAAAACATGGAACTTTCTAGAAGACTTCTATAATAGAATAAGGAAATAAAATAAATTAGGACTCTTAATCCTTCCAAATTAATTCATTTCCCAATCTATTAAAAATTCCATAAAGGAATAATTAAATAGGAAAAATTAATTTAAGGACTTTCAAAACTTTCCAAATTAATTATTTTCCTAATCTATTAAAAATTCCATAAAGGAATAATTAAATAGGAAAAATAAATTAATTCTAAATTAATTCTTTTCCTAATCCATGAATTTTCCAAAAAAGGAATAATCAATTAGGAAGACCAAATTAATTCTAAATTTATTTCTTCCTTATCCATGAAAATTCCCATAATAGGAATAATCAATAAGGAAATAAATTTATTCTAAATTTATTCTTTTCCTATTCCATGAGGATTTCCAAAAAAATAGGAATACTCAAAATAGGAAAATCGAATAATTTAGGAAAGTTCGATCTTGGCGGGAGAGCACGGGTTGGGAGTCCCCGCACCCTACCACCACCATCGATCACCCCAAGGAGCACCGCCGCCGCCGCCCCCAGCCGGCCAGCCACCGTCGCCGGCGACTCCATGGCCGAGAGGGCCGCGGGCAGCCCCATGAAGGGTCGATCGATCCTATGGGATCGGCCATGGGGATGGCCGGTCCGAGTCCTTCCTCTCTTTCGTCTCCTTCGTCACACGTCTCTTCCGGCGGTCGTTTCGGCATCGATCCAACGTATAATAAATTACATAATTTAAATACAATTATCCGGTATCGATTCTATACATGAAATCGACCCTATACATTTTCCGGAAAAAGTAGAACGTAATAATAAACCTAAATTCGGCCAACCCCCGAATTTTACTATTACAAGCATTCACCACACATAAAACGAATCTCGACATGTCCGAGAGTTTAAAACAATTATGACAATAATTAACGAATAATTAAACGCTAGCCATAATAGTCGGAAACCCTGCAAGGTAGAACAATTTATCGCATATACACATGAACTAGAACCAATGCTCTGATACCAATTGTTGGAAATCGATATCCCGGGGTTAACGGAATTGCGGAAACATAACCCCGATCAAAATCCCTTCGCCGGAGTACACGCGAACCACCACGCGAACCGGGCCCGACAAGAGTATCGCCGCCGCGGGATAAACCTGCGGCCGAAACCCTAGCCGAACCCCGCTAGGGTTCGCGATCGCGGTGGGCGATCGCATGGGGATGCGCGTGCATCCCCCCGGGGCTGCTCGTAGCAGCCCCCCGGCGGTGAGTCCGGCGACTCACCGCCACCGCTCGTGGAGGAGCGGTCCGCCCAGCGGACCGCGGTCTGGTCAGCCCCACGGCTGCCCGGCGGTTGAGCCCGGCTCAACCGCATGCCTCGGCGTCCAGCCGGGGCTCCTCCCGTGTGCGCGTCGGCGATCGTGCCCTAGGGCCGATCGCCACCCTCGGCGTCCAGCCGAGGGGTTTAGCCATACGCGATCCCCGCCGGGGATCTCTCGGCCTCCGCGGTCCGGTGATCCTCGATCACCACCGCGAGGTCGATCCTCGTCCACGGGGTTCGTCCCTCGGATCTTTGTTCATGTATATACGCGAATAAATAAATAAAATCATCGAGGGGGTTTTCAACGATTTTACCTTTGTTCTCGTTGTGCGGATAAACGAGATCTATGAAGACCTTGAGACCTTCCCACGTATTCCTTGCACTAGCTCGAACGTCGGGTGGGCGACGATCTTCCGAACTCCATGGATCTCCCTCTCTACTTTCTCTCTCTAGAATTGTGATCTTCAAGTTATGAGAATAGAGAAGACCATGTAGTGCTTTTATAGGCTACGTAGGGGATCTTAAGGAGGTGGAATATTGGGCTTCTAATATTGAAGATTAAATTGAGCCCAATGCTCAAGTCCATTAATCCTTATCAATATTAATTAATTTATTTTCCACTATATAAATTAATTGTACTCCCAATATTAAACCATATTATATCAAATAATATTTCTCCGGTAGTATTATTTATTCCGTGTATTTAAGATATAAATATCCATGAATAAAATTAATTTATTGCTAATTAATTTATTCATCTCTTATATCCGAGACTAGTACCATTCAACCTTAATTATTATGCGGAACAAATCCACCTACAGGGTTTACATAATAATTCCTTATGAACTCATCTCGGGGATATTATCAACCCTTACGGGATACACTTTCCCGTCAAGTATTCACGGCATGTCATATATAAAATATAGCGACCCAACTTAACCGGTAATTAACCCAATAATTAAATCGGTTAATTCCTTTGGAAAATCAAAGTCACTTATATTAAATATACACACCCGCAATAGTATCAGGGATTAAGAATAAAATACACTGAGACTTAAATCGATTATCGCCGGCAATCCTAATCGATAAATCTCAAACGATCCGCTCAATACACCAAGTGTACAAGTGTGATAAAATAATTAAGACAAATTATTTTCTCTCTCACACAACGACTATACCGATGGATTGGTCCGTGTCCATCTAGGTCGTGAGCAACTGTTCGATTAAATACGAGTAACCGATAGTATGATCTTCTGTGTGGGCCCGACACACCATACTAACTACAACGTATAGAATCCAGGACTATAATTTGCATATATTTAATTATAAATAATTAAATGCAAATAATTTTTTATTTAATTAAATAGATTAATGGCAATGGATCGGGAGTTTCCGTTACTTAAATCTAGACATTAAGTACACAACTCCAACAAAAAAACCAAGGACAAGGAACCGATAAGGTCTGCAACTATCAATATGATGGAAGCAGGGGAGTGTTCTTATAAGAACCGAGGGACAAAGCGTCCGTACAACAACAACAACAACAATAATGCTGGGAGTAAGAAGCCTAAGGGCGCTTGATGGATATGCGGAAAAGGGGGTCACTTTAAAAGTGATTGTCGTGCGAACAAGAATAAAAAGGGAACGATGAATAATCGCTCGGGACAAAGATCTAATAACCAGGGTCCGAACACCAATCAAGGTGAGACTACTATACATAATTTAGATGTAAATTTAAATTATGTCCCTATAGTTTCTGAAACATTTTATGTGCAGGATGATTCGGTGGCGTGGTGGATTGATTCGGGTGCTACTAAGCATGTTTGCAAGGATCGTCATTGGTTTCAAAAGTATGAACCAGTTGTAGATGGATCAGTGCTTTACATGGGAAACGAGTCAACAACCCCTATTCTTGGTCGCGGCGAAGTGTTGTTGGAATTCAGTTCCGGAAAGTCCTTAGTATTATTAGATGTATTACATGTACCTGGAATAAGGAAAAATCTTGTATCCGGTAGTGTTTTATCCAAGTATGGATATAAACAAGTATACGAATCTAATAAATATGTATTGACTAAAAACGGTGTGTTTGTCGGTTTTGGATACCAATGTAATGGGATGTTTATGCTTAATATTATGAATAAAGTTGATGATTCTGTTCTTATGGTTTCTTCTAAAGTGAATGATTCATTGTTGTGGCATGCTAGACTAGGACATGTTCATTATAAGCGCATGATTGATATGTCCAAACTTGAATTAATTCCTGCTATGAACATAGAAGAAGATAAGTGTAATACATGCATGTTAACTAAAATCGTTAGGCAGCCTTTTAAAGATGTTCAACGTGAATCATGTATGCTTGAGCTTGTGCATAGCGACTTATATGATTTCCATGCTACACCTTCAATGGGGAATAATAAATACTTAGTAACTTTCATGGATGTTTATTCTAGATTTTGCTATGTATTTCTGCTAAGTACTAAAGATGAAGTGCTAGAAAAGTTTAAAGTATTTAAAACTGAAGTTGAACTACAACAAGAGTGCATGATTAAAAAGTTGAGAACCGATAGGGGTGGTGAATATTACGATCCGGTTTTATTTGAATCGTGTGGTATTATACATGAAATTACTGCTCCTTATACTCCTCAACAAAACGGTATATCCGAAAGGAAAAACCGGGTACTAAAGGAAATGGTGAATTCCATGTTGTCTTATTCGGGTCTGAATAATGGATTTTGGGGAGAAGCCGTGTTAACGGCTTGCTATTTGTTAAATAGGGTTTCTAACAAAAGGAACAAAGTTACCCCCTACGAACTTTGGTACAAAAAGAAGCCGAACCTTAATTACCTTAAGGTTTGGGGCTGTCGGGCTGTCGTAAGACAACCGGATCCCAAAAGAAAAACTTTGGGAGAAAGAGGCATTGATTGCATCTTTGCTGGATATGCTGTGCATTCAAAGGCATATCGATTCTACGTGATTGAGCCGAATGATTCAGTAGCGATTCATTCTATCATGGAATCGAGGGACGCCATATTTGATGAAACTAGATTTTCATCAATGGTTAGGACCAATGATCTGGTGCCTAAGGTGGCTGAAAGCAAAGAATTAACCTTGCCCGAGCCTGAGTCGCTTGAACCTCGTCGAGGCACGAGGATAAGGACTAAGAAATCGTTCGGTTCTGATTTCCAGACCTTTCTGGTTGAAGGATCAAGGGACGAAGTTGGATTTCAATACTCGTATAGCTATCATGTTGATGATGAGCCTAAAACATACGAGGAAGTCTTGAAATCGCAAGATGTTGCATTTTGGAAAGAAGCCATCAATGATGAGATGGATTCCATTATGGGAAACAACACTTGGGTGCTTGCTGATTTACCTAACGGTTGTAAACCATTAGGATGCAAGTGGATCTTTAAGAAAAAGATGAAAGTCGATGGTTCAATTGACAAGTATAAAGCCCGATTAGTCATTCAAGGCTTTAGGCAAAAGGAAGGTATTGATTATTTCGATACCTATGCTCCTGTTGCGCGAATAACTACGATTAGATTATTGATAGCCTTGGCTGCAATAAATAATCTAGTGATCCATCAAATGGATGTAAAAACGGCATTCCTTAACGGTGAGTTAGAGGAAGAGATTTACATGAAACAACCCGAAGGGTTCGTTATGCCTGGTAATGAGCATAAAGTATGTAAACTTGTTAAATCCTTGTATGGATTAAAACAAGCACCTAAGCAGTGGCATAAAAAATTTGATGAAGTAATTTTGTCGAATGGTTTTAAGTTAAACCAATCGGACAAGTGTGTGTATAGCAAATTCGATGACTTTGGTAAAGGAGTCATCATTTGTCTATATGTTGATGATATGCTTATCTTTGGTACTGACCAAAGACAAGTGGATTTGACTAAGTTATTTTTATCATCAAACTTCGATATGAAGGATATGGGGGAGGCGGATGTGATTTTGGGAGTTAAAATCATTCGTGAAAATAATGCTATTACTTTAACTCAATCTCATTACATTGAGAAAGTGTTAAAGAAATTTCATTGTGATGACTATTCTACGGTCAGTACTCCATAGGAATCGAGTGTAAAACTCATGGCCAATACGGGTGTTGCAGTGTCCCAGTTGGAATACTCCAAGGTAATTGGATGTCTTATGTATGCTATGACTAGCACAAGGCCAGACATTGCATTTGCGGTAGGCAAATTAAGTAGATACACAAGTAATCCTAGCACGCATCATTGGCAGGCTGTAAGGCGTGTATTAAAATACTTAAAGGGAACCAAAGACTTTGGTTTGACATATGTCGGATATCCTTCGGTATTAGAAGGGTATTCTGATGCGAGTTGGATAACCAATATAGAGGATCATTCCTCTACTTCTGGTTGGGTTTTCCTACTCGGAGGCGGTGCTATAAGTTGGTCTTCAAAGAATCAAACTTGTATTATGAGTTCCACTATGGAATCGGAATTTATAGCACTTGCGGCAGCTGGTAAAGAAGCTGAATGGTTAAGGAATTTGGTTTATGAAATTCCTTTGTGGCCAAAGCCTATTTCGGCATTTTCAATTCATTGTGACAGTGCAGCCACTTTGGCTAAGGCATATAGTCATGTTTATAATGGCAAGTCAAGACACTTGGGCGTTAGACATAGCGCGATCCGTGAGCTGATCACTCAAGGAGTAATCTCTATTGATTTTGTGAGATCACAACATAATCTTGCTGATCATTTGACCAAGGGATTAGCAAAAGACTTGGTAGTAAAGTCGGTGATTGGGATGGGTCTGAAGCCTCTTTGAATCTTCAAATATGGGATACCAAATTCATTTCTAATTGTATTAGAACCAGAATTCAATTGGGAAGCCTATATTTGAGATTGAAACACATGGAAATTATCCCAAAGGTATGTGTTTGAACCTGCATGTTAAGGTTGAAGTTAATTCTTAATGAATCATTTGATAAAGTGCATTTTGCAGGTGCACGAAGAAATGATTCACCTATATGAGTGGGAAGTGTGGCAGCTTCAAGAGTCGTGGCTAAGCTCTATATACACTCAAGAATGGATGGGATACAAGGCCTAATTTTGTATCGGAAATCATTATAGAATGTATTTGGAATTATGTGTGTAGTATCTTCTATGTATTCAGATGGGTTGAAGAGTTCAATCTTTTAAGACACTCTGATTCTCGAATATATAAGTTGTATATAACACTAAGATGAAAATTCAATCTTCAAGACATTTTCATTTTATGCATAATTCTGGCTGTTATTGTTAAAATAAGTGATTCAAGGATTACACTTAAATGGGGGAGGAATGTTGATGATTTAAGTGAAATCATTGTCCATTTAATGTAATTGGATTCATACAAAGTTTCGGTAATGATCCTAAAGCACTACAATATGATTTAGGCGAAGTGCGGAGTGCACGGTTGTATGAAAGTGATAACGGATCATTGTTTGGTTAAGTGAATGTTGGTGTTGATTTATTGTGTGTAAATTAGCATGAAATATATGTTAATTTCATGGTTTGCATGGTTGTAATATGCAGCCACGAAATTGCATGCATGGCACCTAAAGAAAGTGATTTCGAAGAGGTGTGACCATTCTTAAAGGGTGCAACTCTTCCCAAAGGGTGCAGCCCTTCATGAAAGGGTATTTTCACTATCCAAAGGGGTGTTTCAACACCTATATAAGGGTGTTGAAAATCAGATTCTAAGACCCACGAAAATTAAGAGCTTTGTGTTAACGAAGTATAGCGAATAAACATTCTATAGTATACTTGTTTCTACGCCAAAGAACAAGTGCGGTATTGTCTTATCCTAGAAGAAGTTTCGTGATACCTTGGCTGTTATAGGGTCGAAATATTCTTTAAGGAAAACGTGTAAACGTGATTCAATATTTTCCAAAGCCTCCACTTTCAGAAACACACAAGAGAAACAACAAGAAGTTTTTAGCACGGAAGCCTTAAATTGAGGTTGTTCTAGTTTGTAACGGTCGAAACCATTACACGTCCCATATAGAGGCGTTTGTCTGCCGAATCCCATCTTATACATAGCTGGTCGATGTTCAGCTGTGGAAACATGAAATATGTATAATCATCTCGGCTCGGCTCGAATAAAAATAAAAAAAATCAATCAATTTTTTCATAATAATAATTTTGTACCTGTTATCTGACGACAACGAAAGCCTGGTGGCCGATTGTTGAGTTAGCTTTTCTGATATTCGGATTTGGGGAGATGAATAAGACGACTCGCTTTAGTATTAGAAAAATATACCCTTAGAGTGTGGGCCGATAACTTAATTCGGCCCACAAAGTACACACAGTCCAATCCTTTTCTTATTTTCTCTTCCGCCGCTCCTCGATTTCCATCCTCATCTCGAGGATGGCATCCGTCGTCCACTTTACTGACGAATCGAAGGGGTCCTCGATAGACGACCCCGACAGGTCGACTTCCCCTTAGCAGGCGGGCGTCTGGCCCCAATTTCAAAGAGCTACTCCTCGTTGCGGGTGGGCACCTAGTCGCCAGCGGAATTTGACCGCGATTTTGATTCGGTTTCTTGGGGATTGGTTTAGGATTTTACCTCTTATCTATAAAAGCACCTTCTCCCCTATTTTATGTATAACCAAGAGAAAATCCAAAACACAAAATAATAGTCGAAAATAGATCTATCGAGATCTGTTACTTTACACAGAAATATTATTATCGAATAATATTGAGTGTGGTGTCTTTGGAAGTAGGCATTATTGGCCGAACCACGTAATTCTTGTATTCTTTTATTTCGTTTTATTTGCGAATCGAACCTACCTTTTGTCGATTGGCGGGATATATCTGCCTTAGAAGCATATATACCTCAACAATTGGTATCAGAGCGAAGATGATTTCAAAGGGCGAAGGTTACCAGAGGCAATTCTGATTGAGTTATATTCCAAATGTCTAGTTTAGTGACAATATGGAACTCTTTATCTGTGTTTTATTATCTATTAATCAATCAGTCTGCATTTTGTCTATTATGTACTTTATGCTATAGTCCTAGAAATATACGTTGTAGACAGTATGGCGTGAGGAGACACGCGGAAGATCATACTGTCGGTTACTCGTATACTATCGAACAGTAGCTCACGACTTAGATGGACAGGGACAATCCATCGGTACGTCGTAGTGTGACTGGTAAATAGTCGGTCTTGACTATTATGTTACACTCGTACACTTGGTGTATTGAGCAAGACCACGGGAGGGCGTTCGATTTATACTAGTCGCAGTAATCGAACCAGACCTCAAATATTACGGATATATGAATTTCTAATCCCTATATAATTATAGGTGCGTGTGTCCAATTTTCGGTTCTTTGACTTACTAGTGAGTGAGACTTATTGACTAGTCAATATTCTCGGTAAATTGGGAACCGGAATTGTACACACGGCATGCTATAGATTATAGACAGGAAACCGTGTCCCATTTATTGGGTTGATAATGTCCCCGAGATGAGCTCATAAAGTTTATCATGTAAACTCTGCAGGTGGATTTGTTCCACGTGATAATAAGGATTAGTGGTACTAGTCTCGGATAATAAGAAACGAATTAATTTAATTATTAGTAATTAAAATTAATTCATGGACATTCAATATCTTAAACACGGGGAAAGTCATATTTTGTAATTCGGCAGAAATATTATTGTTGATATAATATTAAATTAATTTCGGGAATTCAATTATTATTTTTTAGTGGAGTGAATAATAATTAAAATTGAAATTGATTAATTAAGGTTTTCTTTTAAGGATTCCAAGTTAATTAATATTTCAATTTAGCCCTAAATTTATTTACCTAAGAGGTCCCTAGCGTAGCTCTATATAACCCCCCCCCCCCCCCCCTTGCCCTCTCTTAACCTAGAGAAAGCCGCAATAATTATTTTCTCAGAGAAAAATAAAAGTTAACGCAATTATTCTTTCTTTGCTATATTAATAATCAACGCAATAATTTTTCTCTAAGAGAGAAAAATAAATCTTACGCTGGTTGAGAAGAGAGAGCAGAGAAGGGAGAACTCCAGCAGATTGTTTCCCACACAACGGTTGGAGACGGGATCAGAGACATACGCTAGAAACGTCTAAGGTCTCAACAATCGACCGAGAAGGTATGAGATCGATTCTTTTTCGCAATTATTCGATCTCTGTTTTTGCGCTAATCATACAACGAACCAAAGATTGGTTTACGGGGTTAAGGATAGTTTTTCTCCAGCCTCTGGGCGGTTGAGGACCGCCGGATCGGTGGCCGGACGGAGTAAAACGGATCGGAAACGGCCCAGAACAGCAGCATCGCGCTGCTGTTTGAAGCAGGCAAGCGCCCGCTTGAGGGGCAAGCGCCCGCTTGTTGGAGCTGTGTACTTAATGTCTAGATTTAAGTAACGGAAACTCACGATCCATTGCCATTAATCTATTTAATTAAATAAACAATTATTTGCGTTTAATTATTTATAATTAAATATATGCAAATTATAGTCCTGGATTCTATACGTTGTAGTTAGTATGGTGTGTCGGGCCCACACAGAAGATCATACTATCGGTTAATCGTATTTAATCGAACAGTTGCTCACGACCTAGATAGACACGGACCAATCCATCGGTATAGTCGTTGTGTGAGAGAGAAAATAATTTGTCTTAATTATTTTATCACACTTGTACACTTGGTGTATTGAGCGGATCGCTTGAGATTTATCGATCAGGATTGCCTTGGATAATCGATTTAAATCTCAGTGTATTTTATTCTTAATCCCCGATACTATTCCGGGTGTGTATATTTAATATAAGTGACTTTGATTTTCCAAAGGAATTGACCGGTTTAATTACTGGGTCAATTACCGGTTAAGTTGGGTCGCTATATTTTATATATGACATGCCGTGAATACTTGACGGGAAAGTGTATCCCGGAAGGGTTGATAATATCCCCGAGATGAGTTCATAAGGAATTATTATGTAAACCCTGCAGGTGGATTCGTTCCGCATAATAATTAAGGTTGAATGGTACTTAGTCTCGGATATAAGAGATGAATAAATTAATTAGCAATAAATTAATTTTATTCATGGATATTTATATCTTAAATACACGGAATAAATAATACTACCGGAGAAATATTATTTGATATAATATGGTTTAATATTGGGAGTGCAATTAATTTATATAGTGGAAAATAAATTAATTAATAATAGTAAGGATTAATAGATTTGGGCTTGGGCTCAATTTAATCACTATTATTGGAAGCCCAATATTCCACCTCCTTAAAATCCCCTACGTAGCCTATAAAAGCACTACATGGTCTTCTCTATTCTCATATAACTTGAAGATCACAATTCTAGAGAGAGAAAGTAGAAAGGGAGATCCATGGAGTTCGGAAGATCGTCGCCCACCCGACGTTCGAGCTAGTGCAAGGAATACGTGGGAAGATCTCAAGGTCATCAATTGAGTTCTTCGTTTTTCCGAACAACGAGAACGAGGTAAATCGTAAAACCCCCTTTATGATTTAATCGTTTTAATTATCGTAAAAATATCGTGAACCAAGATCCGAGGTTTGGGATCCTCACCGGGGTCGAGCCGAGCGGTGGTGATCGTGGATCACCGGACCGCCGCGGCTGGAGCGACCCGCCGGCGAGAATCACGCGACGGAGCTTCGCTGGGAGCGAAGCGCCCGCCTGGGGACCAGGCGCCCGCCTGGTCCATGTCGCGCGCGGTCGCGCGACCACCAGGCGCTCGCCTCGTATGGCTTGGCAGCGGGCTCCGTGCTTTTGCGCAGCGGATCCGCGGGGCGTCGCTGGCCATGCTCGGAGCTGCACGGGGGCTGTGCAGCTGAACCCTAACGCACGTCCGTGACGTGCGCATGCCTCGAGCAAACACGCGGCGGCTTGGCCGCGACTAGGGTTTGCGTGGGGGCTGTTCCGCGAGGGTTCGGGCATGGATAGGGGGCTGCTACGAGCAGCCCGTGGAGGCTGCTGTGATCAGCTGCGAGCCCCATGAGGGGGCTAGACCGAACAGCCATGGGCTCGCCCATGTTTAGGGTTTGGTTGAGCTCGGCTTCAAGGTGGTTCGTGGCGGATTGATTCCGGCAACCGGGAGTCGATTGGAATTGTCGTTCCGCAATTTGACAACTCCGGATATTCGATCTCCAATGGATTTCGGTTGGAATTAATTAGATAATTTATTTATTTAAATTTATTAATTCCGGGATATCGATTTCCAACAATTGGTATCAGAGCGTTGGTTTTCGTTCACGTTATTTTTCGATAAATTGTTCTACCTTGCAGGGTTTCCGACTATTATGGCTAGATTTAATTATTTTAATTAATGTCATAATATTGTTCTTGATTATTAAACTCTCGGACATGTCGAGATTCGTTTTATGTGTGGTGAATGCTTGTAATAGTAAAAATTCGGGGGTTGACCGAATTTAGGTTTATTATTACGTTCTACTTTTTCCGGAAAATGTATAGGGTCGATTTCATGTATAGAATCGATACCGGATAATTGTAATTTAATTATTGTAATTTTAATTACGTTGGATCGATGCCGAAACGATCGCCGGAAGACGAAGAAGATGTGACGAAGAAGACGAGGGGACGAGGGGTCGATCATCCCCATGATCGATCCCCATGAAGGATCGATCGAGCCCTAGGCGAAGGGGCTGTCCGTGGGAGCTTCCGGCCATGCCGGCCACCGGTGGTGGTGGCGCGTGGGCTGGGGGCGGCGGCGGTGCTCCACCCGGGCGGCGGTCGACGGTGGGGGTGGTGCGGGGACTCCCAACCCGCGCTACTCTTACCATAATCCGACTTTCCTAATTAATTCGGTTTTCCTATTTGAGTGTTCTTATTTTAGGAACTCTCATGGAATAGGAAAAGAATTAAATTGGAATTAATTTATTTCCTATTTGATTATTTCTATTCTTGGGAATTTTCAATAGATGGAAATTAATTAATTATGGAAAGTAGAAGAGTCCTAATTTATTTTATTTCCTTATTCTATTATAGAAGTCTTCTAGAATATTCCAAGTTTGACTTGGATGAGATTCTAGAGATTTAATAGAATTAGATAGGAAAATAAAAAATAAATAGAAATATTAATAATATTTAATTTTATTTTTGATATATTCGATTGACTTAATTTTCGAATTAAGTAACTTTTGGATTAATTAAAAATAAATAGATTTAAATATTGAGATTAATATTCTCGTCACATGGAGCATTCAAAAACGAAGACTGAAGACTAGAAGATGCGTACGGAGATGCGATAAAGCCATAATAGTCGGAAAATAATATTCTAGTATTATTTTGACTATGTGATAATATTCTATGTGATTTATTTCATGTATGCATGCTTATGTGTATTTAATTATGCATTAGATAGCGTATCCCTTATTGTAAAAAGCTAAGTGGGAGAGGGAATGGAAACATTCCCATGGTCTCCATTGCTGTTCTCTTGGTGACTTTTATGAGCTTTCGAAGTTCGTATAGACAAGTCATTGGAGGAGAATTCTTGTAATTCCTTTTACGAGAAACATTGATTGAGTTTATCAAACAATGCCTAATTTGTCTTTCTAAAACTGATTTCAAGTCGACTCATTCTCACCCCGGGGAGTGGAATGGAGCCAAAGCCACTTGGTCATGTGGATGACACAAATTAGAGACCTTCGTACCATTTCTTGAAATGGATCGATTGTCTGCTAGGCTCCCTCATTTTATGAGAGATAGGGTCGTTCGCATGGTGAATCACTGGTAAGAAACTTCGAGTTTCACTTATGATTCTCTGCGTCCTTATTTACAAGATCGAATGGATCAAGTAATTGGATTTCAATTATAAAGATCTTTTGGTGTAGTAAACGTCCACACGAACGTGGCTTGCTATACTGAATGGGATCTTGGATTAATTGATGTAGACAGTTATAGAAGGGAGTGAAGGAGCGTATGTTAACGTAAACGTCCACACGAACGTGGCTTGCGGTGAATATACGTATCCCAAACAATCTTCTTAGTACTGAGTAATGGTTTACACTTATGTACGCTTTATAGTATTCTTCCCAACGAAGTAACGCTATAATGATGTACGACTGAAGCAAATCTAATTGCTAAATCATTTGGGTGGGTAAACGTCCACACGAACGTGGCTTGCTTTACCTGATGGGATTTTAGATGTGATTAGTGGTTTAATGATATTATTTGAGGGAGATAATATATCGGAGATTAAATCGATTGTTTGTTGTTATATGTGCTCATAGATTAGGATATGGCTTTGAACCCACTTTATGTGATACTTGAGGAATTTAACTCACTGGTCCCTAAATGTATTGATTGAAATAGAGATCTAGACATTGCCTAGACTGTTAAAGAGTAAAAAGTTTGTACTCAGTGAGCTTTGTTCTCCCGAACCTACTAATGTCTCGACTGTTGAGGAAAGAACTGATTTTATCATGTTCAAACTCAAGGAGATGTTTAGACATGACATAGGCGGCTAGACAAGAAGCGATGAGGATACTCATAAAGGCCAGTCGCTTCGAGGAAACGCTTAAACACGTTTTTGAGATGATTGACCTTTTAGACGAGTTGAGACGGAAATCCCAAGCTCTTGTAGCCAATGCCAAAGGTTTCGAACCTAAAGGCAAAATCGGGGGAAAGGAAAAGCAAGCAAAGAAACCCAGTGGTCATAAGTTACATGGACCACGAGATGGGACGAGAAAGCCATGAGGCAAGTGTTCTCGATGCAAACAGTCTGGGTACTGGAAGTCTGATTATCCTCTCAAAGAAAGTACGAAATCTTCTTTAGTCGTAAAACATAGTCAGTGGTATTATCTACCGGAACCTGGTGTGTAGATATAGAACCACTGACGGTATGTGCATTTTAAATGCAAGGGTTCCAGGAAACCCGACGACTTGGAAAAGAAGAAATCGTAGTCTACATGGGCAATGCTGTGGAGGAGGCAGCTGTTGCAGTGGAGGACATTATTATAGGATTTCATTTTGAGTTATTGCTTTTATGCACCTTTCATTTTAGAAAGAACTTTGTTCTGGATTTCTAATGAATGGATATTTTATTTCTTTTAATCATTTGATGGTTATAAGAAGAAATAAAGATAGTATCTATTCTGGTACATTAGCTAGCAATATATAAATGATGCATCCTGAGTCCACCACGGTGCAACGAACCGTAGTATAAAACTCGTTTTACTAATAAGAGTTTTCTTTATTAAATCGATTATACTTGTGGATTCTTATGCTAAATCATGTTTATTCAAATAAGAAGTTCAAAGGTCGAACATTGATATTTGATCAATTAAGTTGAAGGAGTGGACCTTCCGACCTAAGAATCTAATTTGGAGGATAACATGACTAAGCAATCCTTTATGGATATAAGATATAAGATCCGGACAAGTATAAGAATTGATTGACTCTGATGTATGCAGACCTTTGTTTACTCAAACAATAAGGTACGAGTACTTCATTTTATGATTACTCGAAAGAATGGATTAGCATACCTGATGTGCCACAAAAGCAAAGTGTTTTGACAAGTCAATGGACAAAAAGCTATTGTGGGGAACCATCATGGTATATCCATTGAAAGCCTGCGATCTAATCGCGGAGGCAAGTGCCTGTCTGAGGAATGCATGGCATACTGATCAGAGATTGGGATTTGATCCCAAATGACTACACCATACACTCTTGTGTAGAAATGGTGTGTCGGAAATAAGAAGTGGAACTCTTATAGAAATAGTAAAAGCATGAGTTATACGGAACTACCTATGTTCTATGGGTATGTCTGGAAACAACGGCGCATTCAACGCGGTTGTAGAATATCCTGGAAGAACAAAAGTTGTGTGTTCAATAGTACTATGAACCAGAAGGACGTTAGTTCTAACGCCCGGTTCTTAGAGGAAGACTATTAGATGAACCACAAGCCCAAAGTGACGTAATACTTTGAATGAGAGAAAACGATAAGGACTGAGAACCAGCCGAACCGAGTAGCGGTACACCACTAACTGCACCTACTGTTATTACTGTTTATACACCGGAATACCATTGTAGTGTGAGGTTGTTTGACAACCGGAGATATTCATAAGACTAGGAGAGTTTTGAACTCTGGACCTAGTATACATGAAATCAATCCCTGGATCTACATGAAGGCGGTACTAGATCTAAATGTGCCTTCTTGGAAAGGAATAAGGATTATTGCTAAGAGGCAAGATCATTTAGAGTACAAGCTTAGTTGATCCATTTATGGATTGGAACAAAGCATTGAGTTCGTGGTACTTGCAAATTGATGAGATAGTCCATTTTATGGATTCATCAAAGCATAGACGAATCAAGTGTAAGGGAAACGTGATGGAAACAAGGTGGTGTTTCTCGGAGGTTTTATGTAGATAACATTTTATCATTGGCAACAATGTAAAGATGTTGTCAGACATAAAATGATGGTTGTCTAGAAAAATCGATATATGAGATAAAGAAGAAGTTAGAGCATGTTCTTAAGATCTAGGATCTCAAGAAAAGAACATTGTACTTCTCTAGATATCTTATACGATTATGGTTCGTTTTAACATGCGAGATTCCGAGAAAGGTTCGTTACCTTTCAGAGACGGAATGCATCTATCTAAGGATATGTGTTTTGGAACACAAAAGGTGATAGAAGCAATGAAAGCAGATTCCTACACTTACAGTGAGGAAAGCTTAATAAATGCATTGTTGAAAACAAGAACCTAATATCGGCTATGCGGTTAGCATAGTGGGAGGATATAAAGGTAATCCTGGAAAGGAATACTTGACTGCTGTAATGAACATTTTAAGTACTTTCGAAGTACTGGAAACTATGTTCTGGATTACGGAGCAGACAAACATTTCCTTTGGATTACATTCTCTTAGATTTCTAATCAACTGAGGACCAGTGTAAGTCGTTATCAGGCTATGTGTTTCACTATTAAAGGAGAAGGAGTTTTAACATGGAAGAGTGATAAGCACGATGCTTTTCGGACTCTACCATGGGTAAAATAATTGTACAAATTATTTTCTCTCTCACACAACGACTATACCGATGGATTGGTCCGTGTCCATATAGGTCGTGAGCAACAGTTCGATTAAATACGAGTAACCGATAGTATGATCTTCTGTGTGGGCCCGACACACCATACTAACTACAACGTATAGAATCCAGGACTATGATTTGCATATATTTAATTATAAATAATTAAATGCAAATAATTGTTTATTTAATTAAATAGATTAATGGCAATGGATCGGGAGTTTCCGTTACTTAAATCTAGACATTAAGTACACAACTCCAACAATCTCCCACTTGTACTAAGGTCTAGTCATTTCCTCCAAACTCCCGACTCCCATACTCATCACGTGCTTAAGTTGTACTTCCAAGAAGTACTATGTGAATGAGCACTCTAGGTTGCCGCTCTCAAGTTATCTTGGTGACTACAGCGTCGTCTCCCTCGACGATGACTCGTATCAGGTGGTACTTGCTCTATGTGTTATCTTACACTTATGGACTTGTGATTTCTTACCATTTGCCATCGCACCGCTATTCACATAGCCTTTGGCAAATTAAGAATCACCTCTAAGTCCCAGAGATTATCCCGGAGCTATACCAAAACTTCCGCTGCCTCTGAGGCCGCTATTTGGTTACCCATGGCAGAGTCCGAAAAGCATCGTGCTTATAACTCTTCCATGTTAAAAACTCCTTCTCCTTCAATAGTGAAACACATAGCCTGATTGCTGGAAATCGATATCCCGGGGTATCAAAAATTGCGGAACCGATAACCCCGAACGAAATCCCGTCGCCGGAAATCGATCACGAACGCCACGAAGAACCGGGCTCGACAAGAGCATCGCCGCGGG
Organism: Euphrasia confusa; assembly: GCA_954870475.1. Taxonomy (NCBI): domain Eukaryota; kingdom Viridiplantae; phylum Streptophyta; class Magnoliopsida; order Lamiales; family Orobanchaceae; genus Euphrasia; species Euphrasia confusa. The sequence continues at coordinate 17,305,669 of OX940956.1, forward strand.
ATGAACCCGCGGCTAAACCCTAGCCGAACCCCGACGCGGGGTTCGCGATCGCTGCCCTAGCGATCGCCGGGGATGCACGCGCATCCCCGTGGGGCTGTTCCGAACAGCCCCCGGCGGTGAGTCCGGCGACTCACCGCCACCGCCGAGGAGGGCGGTGCGCCCAGCGCACCCGCCGCGGCCCAGCCGCGGCTTGCCCGGCGATCGACCCCGCGGTCGATCGCGTGCCCCGGCTCCAGCCGGGGCGTCCTCGTGTGGGCCCCGCGATCGACTCCCCTAGGGCTCGATCGCACCCCTCGGCTCCCAGCCGAGGGTCCTTCGAACCTTCGCCGGAGATCTCGAATCCCCGTCCCCGAAGTTCGTCGTTTTCCCGGATCGTGCGTTCATGCATGTATCACAATCAATTTACATAAAATCACACAAGGAGTTTTATGATTATACCTTTTGATTCGTTGTGCGGAGAAACGAAATCAATAGAAGACCTTTGAATCTTCCCACATATTCCTTGCACTCCGTTCGAACGTCGGGTGGGCGACGATCTATCGAACTCCTATGGATCTCCTTCAACTCTCTAGAATATCAAGTATGATAATCTTGTCTTATGATTTATGAAGGCCATGTAGTGCTTTTATAGGCTACGTAGGGGATCTAAAGGAGGTGGAATATTGGGCTTCCAATATTGAAGATTAAATTGAGCCCAATGCTCAAGTCCATTAATCCTTATCAATATTAATTAATTTATTTTCCACTATATAAATTAATTGCACTCCCAATATTAAACCATATTATATCCAAATAATATTTCTCCGGTAGTATTATTTATTCCGTGTATTTAAGATTTAAATATCCATGAATAAAATTAATTTATTGCTAATTAATTTATTCATCTCTTTAATCCGAGACTAGTACCATTCAACCTTAATTATTGTGCGGAACGAATCCACTCATGAGGTTTACACAATAATTCCTTATGAACTCATCTCGGGGATATTATCAACCCTTACGGGATACACTGTCCGGTCAATTATTCACGGCATGTCATATATGAAATATAGTGACCCAACTTATCCGGTAATCAACCCAATAATTAAATCGGTTAATTCCTTTGGTAAATCAAAGTCACTCATATTAAATATACACACCCGCAATAATATCGGGGATTAAGAATAAAATACACTGAGACTCGAATCGATTATCGCCGGCAATCCTAATCGATGAATCTCAACGATCCGCTCAATACACCAAGTGTACAAGTGTGATAAAATAATTAAGATAAATTATTTTCTCTCTCACACAACGACTATACCGATGGATTGGTCCGTGTCCATCTAGGTCGTGAGCAACTGTTTGATTAAATACGAGTAACCGATAGTATGATCTTCTGTGCGCCCATGCTTGCACCATACTAACTACAACGTATAAAATCCAGGACTATGATTTGCATATATTTAATTAATAATAATTAAATGCAAAACAATTGTTTGTTAATTTAATAGATTAAATGCTATGATCGGGAGTTTACCGTTACTTAAATCTAGACATTAAGTACACAACTCCAACAATCTCCCACTTGTACTAAGGTCTAGTCATTTCCTCCAAACTCCCGGTTCCCATACTCATCACGTGCTTAAAGTGTACTTCCGAGAAGTACTATGTGAATGAGCACTCTAGGTTGCCGCTCTGAAGTTATCTTGGTGACTACTACGTCGTCTCCCTTGACGATGACTCGTATCAGGTGGTACTTGCACTATGTGTTATCATCACTTTTAGACTTATGACTTCTTCTGGTTTACCATGCACCGCTATTTAATAGCCTTTGGTAAATTTAAGAGTCGTATCCAAGTCTTAGAGGTTATCCCGGAACCTAACCAAAAACTTCCGCTGCCTCTGAGGCTGCTGTTCGGTTATGAGAGAGCCTGAGAAGCATCCTGCTTATCACTCTTTTATATTAAAGGTTCCACCTTTTCCAAAAGTGAACACATAGCCTGATATCGACTTACACTGGTCCTTCTCTGATTTGAGATCTGAGAAACTGTAATCTAAGAAGATTTCGTCTTGCTTAGTAATCCAGTACATCCAAGTACTCTTATAGCATTCGAATATCTCTTATCCAGATTACTTTGATATCCTCCCACTACGCTAACCGCATAGTTGATATCAGGTTCTTGTTTTCTAACATTGCATTTAAATTTTCCACACTAGGTGTAGGAAACTGCTTAGTATCATCTATCTCCTTTATGTGTTCGAAACACATGACCTTAGATAGATATACATATTCTGTCTCTGAAAGGCAACGACCTTTCTCAGAATTATGCATGTTAAAACAAACCATAATCGTATAAAATATCCAGGAGAAGTACAATGTTCTTATCCCTAGATCATAAGATCTCAAGAACATGCTCTAACTTCTACTTAATCTTATATCCTGATTCATTTAGACAACCATTATTTTATGCCTGATAACATCTTTACATTGTTGCCAATGATAAAATGTTATCTACAAAAAATCTCCGAGAAACACCACCTTGTTTCCATTACGTCTCCAATACACCTATCGTCTCTGCCTTTTGATGAATCTATTGAATGGATTATCTCATCAATTCGCAAGTTCCACGACTCATAGCTTTGTAACCATCCATAAATGGATTTACTAAGCTCGTACTCTAAATGATCTAGCCTCTTAACAATAATCCTTATTGTTTTCCAAGCAGGCTCATTTAGATCTAGCACTGCCCTCATGCAGAGCTAGGGATCGATTTCATGTTTACTAGATCCAGAGTCCGAACTCCTCTAGTCTTATGAATATCTCCGGTTGTTCAACAACCTCCCACTGCAATGGCGTCCCGGTGTATAACAGTAATAACAATAGGTGCAGTGTGTGGTGTAGTTCTACTCGGTTTGGCTGGTTCCCAGTCTTTTGTCCTTTTTCTCATTCCAAGGTATTAATTCAGTTCAGGCTTTGTGGTTCATCTAATAGTCTTCCTCTATGAACCGAACGATAGTTCTTCTGGTTCACAGTACTATAGAACACACAATATTTCGTTCACCTAGGATATCCTACAATTACACAGAATGTGCTATTGTCTCCAGAAATATCCATAGAACATAAGTAGTTCCGAACAACTTGTTCTCTTTTACTTTTAGATTTCCATTTCTTATTTCTTATGCACCATCTCTACAAAGTGTAGTTCGGTTACTTTGGGATTGAACCCCAATCCTTGATTATGCTATGTGTTATTTAGATAGGTGATGGCCTCCGCGACCGAGTCGCAGGCTCCTAATGGATATACTTTGATGGTTCCCCATAATAGCTTTGTGTCTATTGATAAGTCAAAAACACTCTTGCTTTTATGGCACATTAAGTATTCTAATCCATCATCGAGTATTCTTGAAAGAATTACTCGTACCTTTCTAATTTACACATACGTCTGCACATCTGATCATTTCCAACACTTGTCCGAATTCTATCCTTTATCCAGAAAGGTTTTCTTAGATGTATTATCCTCCAAATTCAATCCTTAGGTCGGAAGGTCCATTCCTTCAACTATAATTGATCAAGTCAATTTCGACCATTTGAATCTTATTTGAAAATACCACTAAGTATAAGAATTCACAAGTATAATGATTAACAAAGAAATATCTAATCAAGTAAAACAAGTTATAGAACGGTTCATTGCATCGTGGTAGACTTTAGGATTTATCATTCATATATTGCTATCTAATGTACCAGAATAGATAATACCCATTATTTCAAAATCATCCAATGATTAAAGAAATAAAATATCCATTCATAAATAATAGAAATCCAGAACAAAATGTTCTTTCTAAAATAAAAGGTACATAATGCAATAATCTTGAAATGAAATCATATTTAACTACTAAAGCAGATAAATGTCTTCCACCGCAACAGTTGCCACCTCTACAGCTTTTGCCCGTGTAGACTCGAACTCTTCTCCTCTAAGTCGCCGGGTTTTCTGGAACCCCTGCATTAAAAAATGCACATACCGTCAGTGGTTCCATATCTACACACCAGATTTCTGGTAGATAATACCGCCGACTATGTTTTTTCGACTAAAGAAAAATTCGTACCTCTGAGAGGACATTCAGACTTCCAGTGTCCAGACTTGTTGCATCGGAAACACTTGCCCCTTGGCTTTGCAGCCCCCACTCGTGGTACAGTCCTCTTGATACCACTTGGTTTCCCGGCTTGCTTCCTCCTCTTGCCCCTACCTCCACCAGGCTTAAAGCCTTTGGACTTGGTAGCTACAAGCGCTTGAGACTTGCCCTTCTTGTAGATCCCCTCTGCCGCCTTCAGTTCAGTCAGGAGTTGCGCAAGAGTGTAAGATAGTTTACCCATATTATAGCTCATACGAAACTGCTCAAAACTAGGGGTCAGAGACTGGAGTATGATGTCGACTTGCGTCTCCCCATCAATTTGAGCTCCTAGGATCTCAAGCTCATTCAACAGACTCATCATCTTAAGAACGTGCTCCCCAACGGGCGTTCCTTCAGACTAAGTAGTTGTCATGAGGACTCTCATGGCTTCTTGCCTTGCCGCACGATCTTGCTCCCCAAACATCTCCTTGAGGTTAAACATCATATCATAGGCAGTGTCCATTGACTCATGTTGGGTTTGGAGTACATTTGACATGGAAGCCAAAATATAACACCTAGCCATTTCATCAGCCTTTTTCCACTTCCGATATTCCAGTTTTTCCTCATCAGTTGAGGCAGCCGTGGGCTCAGCAGGGCACACTTCATGGAGTACAAACTTGTACTCCTCAGAAGTCAGGACAATGTCTAAATTTCTCTTCCAATCAATGTAATTGGGACCAGTGAGCTTATGCTCCTTGAGTATCATAGAAAGTGGGTTCATAGCTATTCTCTAAACCTATAAGCACATTTAAACAAACAATTAATTTAATATCCGATATTATCTCCCTCACATAATATCATTAAATTACTAATCACATCTAAAATCCCATCAGATAAGGCAAGCCACGATAGTGTGGACGTTTACCCCTCCAAATGATTTAGCAATTAGATTTGCTTTGGTCGTACATCACTATAGCGTTACTTCGATGGGAAGAATACTATAGAGTGTACCCAAGTGTAAACCATTACTCAGTATCTAAGAAGATTGTTTGGGACTCGCATATCACCGCAAGCCACGATAGTGTGGACGTTTACGCTAACACACGATCCTTCACTTTCTTCTATAACTGTCTACATCAATCGTTCCAAAATCCCATTCAATGTAGCAAGCCACGATAGTGTGGACGTTTACTACACCAAAAGATTTTTACAATTGACATCCAATTACTTGAAGCATTCGATTTCGTAAATCAAGACGCGGGGAATCATAAGTGAAACTCGAAGTTTCTAACCAGTGATTCACCATGCGAACAATCCTATCTCTCATTAGATGAGGGAGCCGAGCAAACAATCGATCCACCTTAAAAGGATGGTACGAATGTCTCTAATTTGTGTCATCCACATGACCAAGTGGCTCTGGCTCCATTCCACTCCCCGGGGTGAGAATGAGTCGACTTGAAGTCAGTTTCAGAAAGAAAAATTAGGCATTGTTTGATAAACTTAATCAATGTTTCTTGTAAGAGGAATTACAAGAATTCTCCTACAATGACACATCTATACGAATTTCAAAAGTCCATAAGAGTCACCAAGAGAACAGTAATGGAGACCATGGGAATGTTTCCATCCCCTCTCCCACTTAGCTTTTTATAACAAAGGGATACGCTATCTAATGCATAATTAAACACATAAGCATGCATACAAGCAATAAAGCACATAGCACATAGTCAAAATAATGCTAGAAAAATTATTTTCCGACTATCATGGCTTTATTCCATCTCCGTATGCTTCTGATGAGCCATATTTTTGGCTCATTTTTAGGTTTTTAGAGTCAAGTAAATCGAGTCCTTAGTTTGTTTTTACTTTATTTGTGTCTGGGAGGGCACGTTTGGGTACTTGGGCAAGTTTTGCAGGTGGGCAGGTAAAGGAGTGAAAAGAGGAGCGCACTGTGTGAAAGAGGCAAGGAAATCACCTTCCATGGTCAAGAGCACTAGTTGAGCAAGCCAGACTGACGAAAAGGGTCCAGCAGAGTTGAGCAAGCAACCAGGACGTCAGCAGGTGGAGCAAGACTTGAGCTCGACCAAGTACCGCACATGGTCCGCTACCTCAGTCAGTCAGAGAAGGAAGTACGTGGTCAAGCGCTAACATTGACGGAGGCGGAACGTTGGGCATTCGGTGTACCCAGAATCCTGAAAATCGTGGACTCTTCAAAGATGACCAGATTCAGAGATAAAGAAAAGGAGGACTCTCGTCCAACCCTGGAGGTATTCCCCCACACGTCTCCCATCCATTAAAGCCCGTCTATATAAGAGAGTGACTGATGAAGAAGAAGAACGACGTATGAGCAGCGAGCAATCCGGATCGGAACCCTACCTGACCAGCGACGAAGAAGGCGGCCGCGTGAGCAACACCACTCGCCGGCGTTTATTTTCTGTTAAGCCCTCGGGCTAAAAACAATTTCTTTTATGCTTTCATGTTTTTAATTTCGTACTTTGCTTTTATTTCCCTTTGAACAATTTCCCGTTTTAATGCATAGTTCAGTTCGCTTTACTTCGTCTCTTTTATTTTCTGTTTTAATTATGTCAAGTAGCTAAACAGTTCGTATCTGGGCAAAGACAGAACCTGACCAACCCTAAGACGTGATCGTGCCGGGAGGCTTATTGATGACAGCAACTAGCTGAGTTTTGTTCCCGATTCAACAGGGTAGTAACTTAAGCATGTTAGGGACTTGGGCAATCCTACAGTGACCAGTGGGAACCCCGACTTGCCTAACACAGGAGTACGTGGATCAACGCGACCGGGAGACTGGGCGTCCGCGAAGTACAACATGTTGCTGGAGATGTGGTCGTATGACTTGGGTGTGTCCAGGCATGCTATTGGCCATTCCGGGTTTGCTTGGAGGATGAAGGCGACTTGACCAACTTAGACTCATGCGGTCACATAGTGTCGAATTGGTCAACGTCAGGAGACCTGTCGAGAGAGATCTGGCAGGACTTAAACATAAGAGCGAATAAGGGTTCAGAGTATTAATATGCGTGACATCATAGGGATGTTAATACTTGGGATCTATAACTGGAAGACAAAACTGTTAGCAAAATGATATACGTACCGATGATCGGCAGCTCATAGGTCAAGGGGGAAGTCAGGGGAGTCGATGCCTGGATAATTTAGTCTTATTTGTTTTATCTTATTCACTTAGTCGAGTCTGTTAATTGCTCAATCGTTTAATTAGGTTGCATGCTAGTTTTATTTTTGTTTAAGTTAATTGTTATTTTTCAGTCAAGTAAACACGGTGACCACGGTTCGGCAGTGCCCAACTGCTCTCCAAAACAAAACCTTTTCAAACGTGACAACCCAATTGAGCATTCAAAGCCGGGAAAACTATAAGCTAAATCGCCTCCTCGTGGGATCGACCCTATACTTGCTACTAGTACTTGTGCTAGTGAATAGTTTAGGAACTATAAATATTATTTTGCGCTACTCCACGACGGTAGCGTCAAAATTGGCGCCGTTGCCGGGGAGGCAATATTCCAAGCCAATAGTTTTCCGTGCTAACGCTTGACCTATTTTTGTATGCAGGACTCTAAATCATCCGGAAGCAAGGATACAGGGCCACTACTATTTGATCCTGAAATCGAGCGAACCGCGAGGAAGAATCGAAAAGCAACAAAGCAAAAGCAAGCATTAGCACGTGCCGCTCAAGTAACTCAGTTGACCATAACTGAGGCAAGAGAGTCAATCTCGGACACATCGAGAGAAGATTCACCGAACACATCCAGGTCACCAACGCGATCAAGGATGGGAGAAGAGAGAGCTAAGACATTGAGGGACACGATGTTCCCAGAAAACTTGAATCTAAAGCCGCTGGGTATCACTTTGCCCACGGTTGAAAACAATACTTGGGAGATGAGGCACGGCTTCATCCAGATCTTGCCCAAGTTCAGTGACATGCCATTGGAGGATCCCCAGAGACATCTCCAAGACTTTGAATTGGCATGTGGCACCATCCGAGCAAGTGAAGGGCTAGGGGAATACATCAGGCTTCTAGCCTTCCCTTTCTCACTAGCTGAAGGTGCCCGAGAGTGGCTATACACTCTACCCGCTGGAGAAGTGACCACCTGGAGTCAGCTTCAGCAGAAGTTCCTCGAGAAGTACTTCCCAGCTGCACGCATCCAGCAGATGAGGAAGAAGATCAACAGCATCAAGATGGGAGGAGGAGAGAACTTCCATGACTACTGGGTCAGATTCAAGCAGATGTTGGCCAAGTTCCCACAGCATCAGATCCTTGACCACGACTTGGTCCAGTACTTCATCTCTGGACTAAGGGAGACGGAGAGGACATGGGTCAATGCAGCTTGTGGAGGATCCATTCTCAACAAAAGGGCCGACGAAGCATTCAAAATCTTCAAGGAAATGGCCGAAGAAACAAGGGAGGATGGCAGTGACCTACCCAGGAACAACTTGCCCGTACCATCTGCAACTGAAGTCAAGTTGGACAAATTGTGCAACATAGTTGAGCAATTGGTGCTCAACCAAAACCCAGGGCTAAAGAGAGGAGTCAAGGCGTGCCAAATCTGCAAAGAAAGTAACCATGCCACTGACGAATGCCCTGAGCTTTTTGACGAAGAGGTCAAGGTGATAATGCAGAACAATGGGAACGGACAAAGGCCCAATGGGAACGCGTACAACTCGAACAACCGGTACGGAAACAACAACTACCAAGGTGGAGGAAACCAAGGCAATCAAGGCCAGCAATATCACGGCCAAAACCATCATCAGAGGAATAACTACCAAAACCAGGGCAATAACCAACAGAACCAGAACAATGGCCCAACTTTGGCAGACATGATGCAGACCTTGGTCAATGAAAATATCAAAGCCCAGCAGGAAAATGACCGGTACAAACAGGACAACGAGAAGTACAAGGTTGAGACTCGAGGTCAACTACAGAATATCAATGCTCAAATGCTTGAGTCGCGCGGGCAATTCCAGAACATCAATGCCCAACTGGCGCACTTGACCCAGGCGATGACTGAGATGAAAAAGAAGACCAACGGTCTACCTCCCCAAATTGAACTAAACAATGCCCAACTGAATGCTATCCATCTCAAGTGGAAGGAACTGTTGAAGAGGTCAACGAGGAAGAAGAGTCAGAGGAAGAGCTTGAGCTGACAACATCCAAACAGAAGGAAACATCAGTACCTGCTCAAGCAGTGACACCACCAAAAATCTACCCTCCTTTCCCAGGCAGATTGAGCAAGAAGAAAGAGAAGGAGGACACTAATGAGATGTTCCAGATGTTCAAGAAGGTGGAAATCAACATGCCTCTGTTGACCATCCTGAAATCCATGCCTAGGTGCGCCAAATTCCTCAAGGAGCTGTGTACCAAAAAAGTGAAATACCAAGATGATGCCAAGTTCGAAGTAGGAGAGAATGTTTCAGCGGTACTCCAGAGGAATGTACCAAGGAAGTGTGCAGACCCTGGAATGTTCTATATTCCCTGCATAATCGGCAACATGAACATAGAAAAAGCCATGCTCGACTTGGGAGCGTCGATCAATGTTATGCCTAAGTCAATGTATGAAGACTTAGGTATAGGACCGATGAAACCAACAAGGGTTGTAATCCAGTTGGCAGACAGATCAAATGTGTACCCTGAGGGAATTCTGGAAGATGTATTGGTCAAGGTGGAGGAGCTCATCTTTCCTGCCGATTTCTATGTCCTGGACATGGGGAGATCAAGCAAACAGCCAGTAATGATCTTGGGCAGACCATTCTTGAAGATAGCAAGGACACACATTGACTGCGAGACTGGAAAGCTAACCTGCAAGTTCGAAGGAGAAACGGTCACATTCGACTTGTTCAAGTCAATGAAGCACCCAGAAGACACCGAGCAAGTGCATTATGTTGATCAGATTGATGAATTGATCGAAGAGCAAGCTCTAGGATATGGAGTTTCTGACAAAGTAGATCTGGTGATACAAAGGGGATTGACCAGACAAGATGCAGAGGATGAGCAACTAGAAGTTCAACAGATAGTTGAGCAACTGGGAGCCCTGGAGAATCATCCCATGGGAATGAGCAAG